>OX401983.1:14845695-16057117 GCA_947859335.1 Tortricodes alternella
AATACGCATTTCGGTACTAAAACTAACACGATCATGGTTCGCTTTAAATTCTTTACGAGAACTCAAGAAGTCGGTGAGAGTATTGACGAATACGTAACAGCCTTGAGAATCTTGAGCCAGAAATGCGAATTCGACAAATTGGAAGATGACTTGTTGCGCGACCGGATAGTGTGCGGAATACGAGACGGCACGGTGCGCGATAGACTCTTGAGGGCAGACGACCTTTCACTGGAGAAGGCTATTAGAATTTGTCAGTCTAATGAAATAACCAATGAAGATGGTCGGCAAATAGAAGGAACTAAGGTAGAGGCAGCCAGCAGCACAACAGTGGATGCGGTTAAAAAGCTTCGCGGTTCGGGGCAGGGAGCGGCCCGACGCGGCGAACGCGGCAGAGGCGGCGGGCCCGGCCGGCGCGTGTCGTACGGCGGAGCGGGTGCAGCGTTGGCGGGGCCAGCGCGCGCCGGATCAAGCGGCGCGGGCGCGTGGTCGGCAGGCGCAGGCTCGGCGTCGGGGACCTTGCGAGGGCGGCTGTGCGCGGGGTGTGCTGAGGCTAGCTGCGACGGTGGTGCTCAATGTGCAGCAAAAAACGTCAAGTGTTTTTTGTGCGGTGTCAAGGGGCACTATAAAAAAGTGTGTCCAGGGCGCAAGTCGAATAAGGTGCTCGAGTTGCAAGAAGACAACGAAGACCTGTATTACTTTGATACGATTCAGGCGATAGACCAGATAAAGGACTCTAAATGGTACGAAACTTTGCAATTGTGTTCTAAAAATGCGCAGATGAAACATAACTTTAAATTAGATACCGGTTCGGATCTTAATGTTTTATCGCAGAGTAACTTCGTAAGTCTAGGCTTGTCATTAGATGATATTAAGCCTGATAATGTGAAAGCTCAGTCTTTCTGTGGAAACTACGTAGCTATAATAGGGTCATGTATAATTACATGTATCTTCAAGGAAAGGAAAATCCCATTAAAATTTGTTATTTCCAGCCGAAACTGTCAAAGCATTTTAGGTAAAGAGGCTCTGGAACAATTAGGCTTGGTGAAACGAATTTACTCTCTAAATATTGATGAGTATGACGAACTATTTAAGGGGTTAGGTAAACTTCCGGGAGTGTATAAAATACCTATTGAAAATAACGCTTGTCCGTGCATTTGTCCGGTACGAAAGATACCGCTAGGAGTACGCGATCAATTGCAAGCAGAGTTGGTGCGCATGGAAGAGTTAGGAGTCATTCGCAAGGTAATGCATCCAACATCATGGGTAAATGCAATAGTAATGGCGGCAAAAAAAGACGGTACCTTTCGTGTCTGCTTAGATCCCCGGCCGTTAAACCGTGTGATTCGACGCCAGCACTACCCCTTGCCGACTGTCACGGAGATAGCTACCAAGCTGAAGGGAGCCAGGTATTTTAGTAAGTTAGATGCGAGATCAGGTTTCTGGATGGTCGAGCTCGATGACGAAAGCGCGGATTTGTGTACGTTTGGTACGCCGTTTGGGCGGTACCAATTCCTGCGTCTACCCTTTGGAATTAATTCCGCATCAGAGGTTTTCCACTCCAAGGTTAGACAGTTGTTAGAAGATTTGGAAGGAGTAGATTCATTCATCGATGACGTAATAGTCTGGGGAGCCACGCAGGATGAACACGATAGTCGTTTGAGGAACTTATTGGAGCGGGCGAGACAAGTCGGTATTAAGTTCAACCGGGAGAAATGTGAATTCAGTGTAACTGAGGTAACGTACTTAGGTCATACATTTAATGCTGACGGTATGAAAATTGATGCAAACAAATTGAAAGCGGTAAAAAGTATGCCAAGCCCAACCGACAGACCTTCGTTAGAACGCTTTCTGGGCATGGTGAATTATGTATCGAAATTTATTCCAGGTTTCTCCGAAAGAGTAATACCACTTAGAAACCTCTTGAAGAAAGACAACGAATGGTGTTGGGGGCCATGCGAAGAGCGCACAGTGGCTGAGTTGAAGCAGGCGCTGTGTGAGGCCCCGGTACTGGCACTGTTCGCAGCGGAACAGCCTTGCGTGTTGTCAGTGGATGCTAGTGCGCATGCGTTGGGCGCCGTGTTGCTCCAGGACGGACGTCCGGTTGAGTTTGCCTCCGCTACGCTCACAGGTACGCAGCAGCGCTATGCTCAGATTGAGAAGGAGATGCTTGCCATAGTCTTCGCGTTAGAAAGGTTCCATCAGTACGTTTTTGGCAAAAAGGATGTCACCGTTGAATCTGACCATAAGCCCTTAGAGGCGTTATTCAAAAAATCGTTGGATTCGGTGCCAGCCAGACTGCAGCGTATGATGTTGCGCGTGCAGCGATACGACTTCACAGTGGTATTCAAGCCGGGTAAATATATGTTCGTGGCTGACACTTTATCGCGTGCCCCTCTTCCCGATTTGATGCATGATCGAATAACGCAAGAAGTGGAAGATCAGACATGCTTTCTGTTGCAAAATGTGCGATTTAGTGACGACAAATTAGATAAAGTTAAATCATATACATGTAAGGATCGTACATGTCAGATGCTTATTGACTATATTAAATACGGCTGGCCGTTAAACAAATATGACGCTGATGAATCTGTCCGGTCGTTGTGGGGTTACAGAGAGCTGTTTGAGTACACAAATGGTATTCTGTTTAAAGATAACCTTGTCTTTATACCTAGCGAGCTGCGAGCCGATATGGTGGCGCGCGTGCACGAGGGCCACCTCGGTATCGATCGTTGCAAGCGCCGTGCGAGGGAGGTGATGTTCTGGCCCGGCATGTCGCGCGACGTGGAGCTCGCCGTGCGCCGTTGCAGTACCTGTGCCGCGCTGGCAGCCACGCCACAGCGTGAGCCAATGATACTCCACGAAATACCGAGCTTACCGTGGGCTAAAGTAGGGTCTGATATTTTTGAATATAATAAGAAGTATTTCTTAATATTAGTGGATTATTTATCCAATTTCGTTGAAGTGTGTCCTTTGAAGACTTTGTCTTCCAACAGTGTCGTTCTAGCGATGAAGGATCAATTTGCACGGCATGGGATTCCACGTGATCTTATTACGGATAATGGGCCGGCGTATTCATCGAGGGAGTTCAAGCAATTTGTGGATTTGTGGGGATGTAAACATACGACTTCGTCGCCTAATTACCCACAGTCCAATGGCCGTAGTGAACGTGCCGTCCGGACAATTAAAACTATATTGAAGAAATCACTCGACACTGGGTCAGATTTCTATTTAGGACTGCTTAATTTCAGAACGGCTCCAAGGGATGGTATAGCCAGTCCTGCGCAACTCCTGATGGGGCGTAGATTAAATACTCGTCTTCCCGCCCACATAAAGAAAATGGAGCCAGAAAGGGATAGTTCAAAGGACTATTCAAATATTTTACGTAAGCAAAGTGACAGTAAGGAATGGTACGACAGGCGAGCACGGCTTATGCCTGAGCTTCAGATTGGGGATGACGTTGGAATGGCACAGACCGGTGGGCGGCGGCGCGAGGCATGTGTCACTGGTCGTGCTAGCCAACCCCGTTCCTATTTTGTTACAGACGCCGTAGGTAGGCGTTACAGAAGAAACAGGCGGCATCTTGTTAAACTACAAACTAAGGATGACGCTTCATCTTCATCGGGTCAAGCTGAAATGGATTCGGCTAGGAGTAATTCTACTGTTTATGATGACGTAGATGATCCAGATTCTTTGCCTAGTTTCACTGAGCCAATAGTTGTTCCTCGTCCTCAAAGAGCTGCTGCAATTGAGGCTAATAAAAGGCTTTGCTCTAAAAAGAAATAAGATAGAAGTTTCATTTTTTTAAAAACTCATAGAATCAAGTGCCTATTTTTATTTTTATTTTTATTGTTTGGTTTTTAACGTGTACCTACCTACCTAGGTTTTTAAGGAAGGAATACATGCAAGAAGGCTATGTTTGTTTGTTAAGGAAGAGAGATAATGTAGGTAGGTAATTGTTTGTTTCTGTTTCTGTTGTTATTTGTTTCCTTGTTTGTTTAAGGAAGAGAGATATTGTAGGTAGGTAACTGTTTGTTTCTGTTTGTTTTCTTGTTTGTTTGTAAGGGAGATGTTGTGTAAATAGGTTAATAAAGTAGTCTATGACAAGCTGTCTTTCAATTACAACAAACTAGTTGTCAACCAATACAGAAACGTCACTTTTATTAAAGATAAATTTGAGTGACCTTTCTGAATTCGGCCATATGTCACTCTTAGACCCATAAACTATATCTCTATCGATCCGTTGCTCCGTGAAAGACGGACAAACGAGCAAAAAAACAAACACTTTCGCAGTTATAATATTAGTAAATAAATAAATCAGGTGACAATCTTTTACACAAACCGGTCTAGTCCCAAAGTCAGCTCTAAAGGCTTTCTCTGTGTACTAGACGACGATATACATACATATATAGATAAATAAATACTTAGTTACATAGAATAACATCCAAGACTCAGGAACAAACATTCGTGCTCATCACACAAATATTTGCCCGTACCGGGGATCGAACTCGGAACCGCTACCTTCGGAGGCAGCGTCACTACCAACTAGGCTAACCACGTCCTCTTAAAGCCTAGCTTCTATTTCATCAACGTGGTTCTTTAAACAAACAAAGAAATGGTAAGTCTGGATTATTAGATTAACAATGGACAAAATAATAGAATTGATCTCTTCCATAAAGGTATGGTTTAATTAGGTTCTAAAAGTTTTACCTGCCTAATCTTGGATTAAAATTACGCGATATAAGAACCTCTTTATAATCCTGCGCTGCTATCCCCAATTCTAATTGAATCGGTTTAAATAACTCTAATACCACAATTAGTTCTCGAGCATAATTCTGAGAGTTCTATTTTTAAGAAACGAACGTCATTTAGAAAATGTTTTAAAAATTACTGTTTTTTCCTTAACTTCTTGTTAAATTAGCGCAGAATCCATCAGCATCGCATTAACGGAGAAGCGTAACGGTTTTGAACCTTTTCTGAAGCTAATTATCAGTAATTAGTATGTGACGACATTTGGAGTCGATTGTTGCAACTATTGGGACATCACTTTAAGTTCGAATGGGGTAACCATAAATAAAGTAATATGAAAAAGTAACAAAGTTCAGATTTCGATAGTCAATAATTTTCTAATAACTTCAAAATACTGGCCACCTGTTGGCTCTTCTACTCGTCATATGAATAAATTAAAATTGCTACCAGCGCTTCGAACAGGACCATTCTTACTAAGAAGAAGCGCCGCAAGAAACTCCGCAGGAAGTCATCTTTTCAAGTCATACATTGATTTTTACATATTATTATATAAAACTTAAATACAAACTCATAGAGCAATTAATGAGACTAATAAAACAGACGATTTTTGAATAATCAACAAATATGAAAAACTATGAAATACAGTAAAGAGAACAATTATGAAGTATCTCTAGTCGGGTTCAGTGTCGCCCAAAACTAATAAATTTAATTAGACCTTGCGAGTATTAACCGTCCATACCCAAAAGATAGCCCCCATTCACGAATATGACGCGATCTGAGCCATTTAGTTAAGCGAGGGTCCATATCGCAATTTTTTATCGCCTAATTATCATTTCACATAATTCGATTCCCGTTGAAACTATTTACCTGTCAGATTAGTTTTAAACAAACCTAGAGCTAAAGTGGAACATCCAAATTATGGTCATATACATACATAAGTACATAGACTATTAAACGCTCCCTCCCCCTCTCTTTTTGACTTTACGCAGTCGGATAATAAACCTAAGCTTCCCTCAGTCATACATACATATAATCACGCCTCTTTCCCGTAGGGGTAGGCAGAGACCACTTCTTTCCACTTGCTACGATCCTTACATACTTGTTTAGCTTCGTCCACTTTCATTATTCCCTTCATACATACTCTTCGGTTTAGGGTTCTCTTGAGCTGGCCTTTTTTCAAGACGTCCCCGATTTGGTCTCGAAACGTCCGCCTAGGTCTACCCCTTCCAACCCTTTCATTCACTCTCGCCTTATGCACTTTTTTCGTCAATCGTTGTTCATTCATTCTCTCGGCATGGCCAAACCATCTCAGCATACCTTTCTCAATTTTTGTTACTACATCTTCTTTCAGTCATATTTGTCTAAATGTTATTTATGTACTCTGTTAGTGTCCTGTATATGAAATAAATAAATTCGTAAACAACATCAACAGTTAAAATCCACTTTCATGAAAAAATATTAAACCGAACGCTGCGTTTGCGTTAACTGCGTTTTGTTTTAAAATCAGCAATAAGCAATAGCACGTTTACATTCTGTTCAGTCTTAACCGAAACCATTCTCCGACGTCCACGATTACTGCCCATATGCAATTTTAACTTTTTCATTTTATTTCACTTAGAAAATAATTGGACTTCCGTTAGATATTTTTTACGCATTTTTACGTAAAAAGTAGATAGCAAGAGCCTACCGCGGCGTACTTCAACTTTATCGTTCTTGCTGTTTCCTATTTCACAGTAAGTGCTATAAAAATACCCATCTAGAGCACCTTTAATTGAATAATTTAATAAAACCACTTTTCATGAACCTTTCGCTATTAAAAATAGAGATTAAAATCCCTTGGTAGAGTTAGCATGTTATCTTGTATACCCTAGATCTATTCGTCTAGTAGTTTTCCCGTAAAAGGGAAATAAAGAACATTAATTAACTTAAACACTCAAACAACAAAAAATGCTGGTGAATTGACTCGTTCACTTACTGATCTGGATCATTTGCGATTATCGCTTTTAAGTTTCAAACATTAGAGTACGAAGTTCACCGTTATGCTTTAGCAATTAATATGTACGCATTTTACTGTATTTTAAATGTGGTTGTAAAAAGTTAAACCTACATTCTGGTTAAAACGTTTTCAAGAGCCTAATGGTGTATTCAAATCAAAGGTTTATTCGAAACAATTAGTTCAATTCGTTTAATTTTAAGGCCGATAGAGCCTTCATACATGCAAATATAAATAGCAACCTATATAAGTAACAAAAGTGACCAGTTTAAAAGTTACCAAGTGCTTTAAAAGCGATAATTTATGTCAAAACTTTGCAGGAAATACGATTTGAAAAAATTAACCATCCTAATAAAAACGAAAGTTCACATTTATACAATAATATAATAAATACAGAATTGTCGGTAAGGCAGACTATTGTTTCGCTGAGGGAAAATTCTACTTGCGCGCGACTACTAATTGGACACTGGGCCAATTCTAAACGGTGTCGCCTAAATTTCAAACTCCCTAAACTATCATAAGGAATGTCAAACTAAATTTTATATAGCACCAAGCTGTCAAACCCGGCTTCGACATTTCTTATTTTAAGTTGAGCTACTTTTAAATTAGCGAACACAGTTTCGAATTGGCCCCAATGTCTCTTTTATGATTTTATAAATCTATATATTACGTATTCTATTTTTCAGTGTATTATTTATTAACTGTATAACTTTCTGTTTATCTAAGTATTTTAAATGCTAAATCTATTTTTGTCGCGTACATGTACATAGTAGTCAGTTTTGCCCATATATGTTTTTTCACCATTAACTCAAAGGTTAACTGGAAGAGGTAAAAAGAGATAAGTCGCCTTTGTACTTATTTTTACATTATTTTTGATACATACAGCCTTCGTACTGCATTTCCTGTTATAATAAAACATAATTCCAAATTTCAGTCTAGAAATAAACTCAAGATTGGTTGTAGGGTGTTGCTTGACCATAAGACCATAGGTATATTTTATTCGCAGCACACAATACATGTATATGTTGGGAATCACATTAGTATATAATATCTTGACCCGCGGCCCGCACTGGTTCCCACGTAGGTGTAATGGCACCTAATAGCCACTACACTGCAATTGCAAGGATACAAGAATACCAACACTTGCATTGCAAGTAAGTTGCATTTTGAAGTGCATAGAGACCAAATGTTAACGAACATGAAGTCTCTTACAAGCTTTTATTTAACTAGCTTCGTTTGTATGAAATATAAATATAAATATTTATTGCATAACTGTAGTGTTTACAGAGTTGTCATAAGAGTAGTAAGTATCAACAACCTTTTCATACAAAAGGCGATAATTATTTCCACCCCTTAAATGTTAACCGATTTTGACCGATTTTTGGACAGATCAAAATCTAGGTCTATACGTTTTTTGAATTTTGATTAAAGATCAATAAGTCAAATCATCTTTGAAATTTGTTTTGTATGAAAATGCTGAAACAACAATAAAACTGAATTTATTGATTAAAGTGAAAAAATAAAGAAGTACAGACCTAGATTTTGTTCTGACTGACAACCTATCAAAAATTGGTCAATATCGGTTAAAATGTAAGGGGTGGAAATTGTTATCGCCTTTTGTATGAAAAGCCGTAGGTTCACACTCCTCTTAATAAACACCACATAAAACATACTGAAAAAAGACAAAAAAATAAGTTACAAGGCAGACAGTATGCGGTCTTATCGCCTAGTAGCGATCTCTTCTAGACAACCTTCGAAGCAAATGAAGAAAGAACTTTTCTAAAAAATTGCAAGCGTAAGACCACCTGGCGCCTCATTCGGGAACGCTAAGTGATTCTGTAGCGACTCGTAAGCCAGATTTCTCATCTCGCTCTTACGCATTACGCGTCGTGCGGAAGAGTGGGATGAGAAATCTGGCTTATGAGTCGCTACAGAATCACTTAGCGTTCCCGAATGAGGCGCCTGTAATATAAATCGCTTCGCAAATGGATCTTCATCGGGTCGTGATCGACGCGGGCGCATCCCGTATTTGGGACATGGCTTATTGACTTATTCCGATGGGTTATGGCTTATTGATTGTACGGACGAGTATGAGGATGAATATGGGTGTCTCAATTAATGTATGGCTCGTAAAAATGTAGTATAACGTTAAAAATAAACCAAGGAAACATTTAAAAAATTCATGGCCGTTTGTTTGTTTAACAATTCACTTGATACCGCCTTTAATAATAAAAAAATTATGAACAATGCCGCAATAACTAATATATATATATCTATAGAAGAAAAAACATTCTGGTACAAAAAACAAAGTCACGTTTTTTTTATTTAAACTGAGTACAAGTTACAAATAAACACATTATATATTTTTTTAGTAGCCGAGTTTCTGTATTTCGTCCACTGCGCCATAATATAAATCTGTTTTTTATAGAATTCTCGGATTTGTATGTTGTTACTTTGCGCATCTCATCTCTCGTACGACAAAGTCCTTGCGCAAGTCAACGTAAATAATTGTGGTCGTGACCAATCTCACAAATCGTGATAGATCTAAAAATTATTATTTTTATTCCGAATAAATATTATTGAAATTAATATTGCAAAGTTTGATAATTGAACATTTTCACATCAATCACCTTGAGGGTTCCAAGGCTATGGATTTGGCGAAATATGCTAATTCATACCAAAACTATCTATTGCGAACATAACCTTTCAAATATTATAAATGGACCCGCCACAGCTTGGCCCGTGGTACTTTCCATACAAACTTTATCACCCCCTTACGGATGGAATTTCAAAATATCCCTCCCTAGTGCACCTCTAGGGTACTCGAGGAATGTCTCCTCCAAATTTCAAACCTCTAGGACCACCCGTTTAGGCTGTGCGTTGTCTATAAGTGAGTCACGGTACTGTTTTATATGTATTGATTAAGTGCTAAATTACTTAGCAATAATGTTCCATTGTGCTGTTTGTCGTTCGCATCGCTCATAGAAATCAATTTATAAGATAGTAATAAATTATTGTTATCCAATCCGTCATTTAATTAAATCCTCGGCTTGATCCGTCGTTCGGCAGCTAATTATACCGAGTAACAGATCAGCTGGGTTTAAATTAAAACAAGACGTCATTAGACAAGAAATTCTCACCTATTCTATTAGCTTTGGGTATCTTTTAGGGTTCAGTTCTCTCCGGATTTCCAAATAGGTAACAGATGAACAAAGATAAGATGATTCAGAACACATAGAGCCCTTGATAAAGGAATCAATACGACTGTCACAAAAAGGACTCCCGTTCAGCGGCTCTGTCTTGCAGACACAAAAAAAAGTTAAACCCGTTTATCTCTATGACTATCTCCTTCATCGGCACTAGTGTGAGAGAGAAGCACTTAGAGATAAGACGGTTTGACTTATCCTTGTGTCTTTCCTGTTAGGGCTGCTGCATAATGTTGCTCCTCGCTAGCTGCATGCAATTTTCCGCGGCAGCCTATTGAAAGTAACACACGATATTCGGACAGTACGAAAATTAGGTATGCTTCTCATGTTTTGTATTTACTTTAGAACATGTCACATCTATTATTCCTGTCTCTTAAAATATTAATCTATCAAATGCAGGTTCATGTCCAAATGCAGCTCGAACTTAGCTTGTTTTTTGTTCCCCTCGCCCCAAGTAGCCCGTAAAGTTTTACAAACCATTAGTTACAATACCGACGGCCAGTTACATACTATTAATTATAATTAACTCTAAAACTTATTAAAGATCGGATTAAAGCATACGCGGGAGCGATTTGTCGCCTGTAGAACAAATCTAGTGTTCTTTGAGAGAGTAACGTAGAACAAGTCTATTGTAAAAGTTTTTTACATACAGATTTAATTCGCAGAACGTAAGTTGAATTTTTGATTTGAATGCGCAGAATTCGTTTTCGGGTCCCAATCGAGGTGCGGTATGAGGTGCGATGCTTTTCTTCCAGCTGCCCAGCTGTCATTTGGCTGTCATTTTTGGTCAACTTATGCGCCGGGGAGTCAATATATTGAATGAAAATGAAAATGATAAATGTTTATTCCAAAGGACTTAAACTACGGAACCATGGTTTTGGGTCCTGCGCTAGGATTCCTTATGTTGCAGGACCCAAATTGAGAATCTAGCAAAACGGACACAGTTCATTTCCTGATTATACAGACACATACAAAAATAAATTACCTACTCAGAACTAGTGGCAGGTGAAAAGTACACAGTGATTATATTATGTAAACAAATATAATGATAGTAAGAGCAGTAGATATATAAGTACAAAATATCATGATTAGGCACCAAGTTTACATGAGTGAAATACTAGTTACAATACGAAAACATTACATACATTTGCAAAATCGCTTTACAGGTTATCACTTTTCTTGTTGTATTATTTCGTTTTATCACATCATATTAAGTTTTATTAAATACAAAAAATAAATCCTAAATATTCACAAGTTTATATATACGCTACCGCCTGATATATCCACGCCATCTATCGTACGAAGACGACTCCTGACGTTCGCATGACCTCTTGCGTCACTGTCCGATCTCTAATTACGCTGTGCCAAAATTTAAGGTGTACCTTACCTCACGCGCACCGCATTTACCGGCCAACAACTGCATTTTAAACAAAAGAAAACCTTACCAGCTAGAAAATAGGATGCAGTGAAATTACACCGTGCGCTTCTATAACTTTGTAGTTCATATGTCAAGCGTTGATATTTAATTTGTCAATGTTTCCGATGACAGGTCGGTTATTACTATCTTTTTTATCGTAAGTGTTATGAGTGGGATGCAGATGGTGAAAGATGGTCATTCTGTAATAATGTCGAGTTTGACTGTTAATAAATCCAAGTCCAATTACATGTGGATGCTTTTAAATTTATTTTATAAGGCTTGGAGTGGTTTGCATTGTCGGTGGAATTTGTCAAGTCACTTGTCACTTGTATTTGGTTTATTTACCAAGATTACTTCTAAGCGTTGCAAATAGGTCGTTGATTCTAGTAGAGTTCCGTTATTAAGAAACGTAAAAATCGTTATACATGGTTATTTACAATATACTCATATAATACATTAGTTAATTGGATCCTTATTCTTAGACAGCTAAACTAAATTCAATGTAACACACACAATGTTTTTCACAATTCATAGACGTAACTATTTATTTAGTTATGTATTTTACTCCTCTGCTGCACTGGGAGTGAAGAAATAGCATAGAACGCGTGCAGATGCTTATCATCCTGGCATGTCGTAAAAGTCGACTAAGGGACGGGTCCTCTCCAACATGGTGGACTATCTGTATGGGTGATGGGCTGATCACCTGTCACCATACGGTTCATCATACCATCTTAGGACTAATTAATCGAACGTGGCCACAAGTAGTCTTGTGGCTCTGCCCACCCCATTAGGGATTTCGGGCGTGATGCTATGTATGTATGTGTATGTATTTTTCTACATTATACGTATTCGTATTGTTGTATTAAATTTAGTAGCCATAGAGAATCTTAGATTGAAACTTGATCAGAGTGTGTTCGTGAAAAGGTATTATTATTATAAATTTCAGCTCTCAACTTTCCTCGGAAAAATGACATTTGAAAATTGACAGCGTATTCACTCAGCACTTTACGACGTAGAATGCACCTACAATGTGAACCATCAAAATACAATAACGGCACATGCATTCTCTCGAACAGCGGCGCCGGTTTGTCTACATTCTTCGTCTGTTTACTCTGTGCGGTGGGTCGTGTCGTGATCGTTGAGGGCTCGTGTCGTCGCGTCTGACATTTTACTATAATAAATGGGTCAAGATACAATGTAATACTGGAAGATTTATGAGTTACATTTCGATGTCATTTTCATCGCTTGACGACGACGTATTTACTATTTATAATTGTTACTTTTAAGACGTATTTGGTTCGTCAATTTGTTACGTGATAATGATAATTTTAATTCATATTTACATAACAGGAAAATTTCTCAAAGTAGTTCGCCCAAAAACTTGCTAAAGTACACTTGTATAATTAATTATGTGACATTAAAAAACTACTTTTCACCTAGACAGCCCCAAAAGTATCGCAACATATAAGCAGACTCCGTAATAAGTAGCAATAAGCACTATGACATTTACTATTGAATTTCAATTTTACGAGCGGCGACGGATGCGCGCACGCATTGTCCTGTCAATCCCGCACCTGTCACCTGCGACGATTTCCACTCTATTTGATCATTATTGTGAAATTTCAGACCTTTAGTTATTAATTGTTAATTACATAATGGGTTGCTTCATTTTGTCAAGGTAGAAATTAACTTATTTTAGTTACACATCAAAATGGTGTTTTCTTACATACATTATATCACGCCTGTTTCCCAAAGAGGTAGGCAGAGACCACGGATCTCTACTTGCTACGATCCTGACACACTTTTCGCTTCGTCTACTCTCATTAAGTTCTTGATGAACCCTCGCGAGTTTAGGGTATTCTTGATAGATGTATGATGGTCACATAGTGGGATGACGTGTAGGATAATTATCAGGATTCAACCCAACCAGAACAAGATTTATTTTATACTAAAGTTTAATTTTAACTTTCTGATTCGTTCATGTCCTTTTACGGCTGCAATATACAGATGTGTCTTTGGGCTGAATCCTGATAATTATCTCACACATATCACACAATGAAAATAGAGTAGATTTTAGACCCGTCAGAATCCTCAACTCTGTCACTCTTGAAATCACTGTAAAATCTCAAAGAATCTTATTCAACTGTTGATAAAATCTAGTCACACATAAACAAACTATGTATATATAATTAAATACTTTGTATTAAACAATATACGCAAACTATTCCATAGAGCCTGCGACTAGAGCGAAACAAACCAGCGCGCCAATTAATAAGACAATGGGGCCGTGACGTGCGCACGCGCTGATAATTACGCAAGATCAAGGTTGGACGCGCAAGTGAGGGGAGGGGGTGCTTCCTTTAAACCTGTATGTTACTACGATCCAATCAATCTGATGCTCCTGAGGTTACGTACAGAGGTCGTATGTTAGTCAAATGGCTCCAATGTCAATGACTCATCTACGAAATCCAGGATCATGGTTAAATCGTACCTGGAAATTACTAGGTTAGTTATGGACTTAATAGTACATTGTGCATCTATGGCCGTAAGAAGGGGATAACTAACGAGAGACAAAAAAAGTATATATATATATTAATTTTATTTCCATTTTACATCGTGAATTACCATCAGGTGGGCGTTCATAAACTGAGCGTACGTTGCGATCAGCGCGGGGCAGCTCCGCCGGCTGCGGCTCCCGAGCAGCTCCGCCGACCTGGCGCATTTAACTGCCCGTGGGAGTTCGAAACCATACAAAATCCATAACTCCCTAGGGAGTTATGGATTTTGTATGGTTTATAACTCCCGCTGACGGCGGGGCCCATAGAGGAGTTAAATCGGCTATAGTTGCTCTATATGCTTGCGTATAATAACACCCTTTCCGAGCAAGTGTGATGAAAAAGAAAAAATACAACTGTACATCAAGCAAACTAAATGTTAGCCTTTTGTCATAAAACTAACAGCACTTTTTTTTATTAAGAATGTATAATTTAAAGGTATTGCAACTGACAACTTAAGGCTTTGTATTTTCACTGTCGAGTCACGAACTGTTATTGATCCAAAACCAATTAAAAGTGCACGTAATTTGATGCTCCATTAAACTCATAATGCTCTAAATCAATAAAGCCGTGACGTGACGTCAGCGCGTGCGCCGCTAATTACGCGCAAGATCAAGGCCGCGGCCCAAGAAAGGGGAGGGAGCGGATGTCATCGTAGTGCCTACTTTCATGAATATTTCCTTATAAGATCCAGTCAGTTAAGGCAAACTTTGAGGGGAACCCTTTATCCAACAGTAGGCATCTTTCAGCTGAAATGTTGATGATGCTGCAAATCCTCCACCAATAAGCAAAGCACGATTTTATACCCCGTTAAAAACTTTTGGAGCAGTAATCCGTAAAATGCTATTTTTATCCTTTATTATTTTGTTCATCATACCATCTTAGGACTAATTAATCAAACGTGGCCACAAGTAGTCTTGTGGCTCTGCCCACCCCATTAGGGATTTCGGGCGTGATAATATGTATGTATGTATGTATTATTTTGTATCTATTAAATTGAAGAACGAGACATATCAAGCATAAGCTGAAATGTCTCTGTCCGTGAAATTACTACATACCTACTACATTTCACTCCTTTTTGGGCAATAAAAAGTAAGTAAAAAGTTATTTTTATGTCAGCTTCCCTTCTGTTCACAAATCCTTTCTAGGTCTATGGTTGAAATTTAAACAATTGACATTCAATGACTGCACAAAAGTTTCCAGAGCCTCTATTCGAGACTGCTAAGTTATACTGCAACGACGCTAAAATGCCAAAACCGAATGTGTCGTTGTTTTGTACGTGTTTGAATTAAACATTTCATTTAAATCACTTATAAGTCCCGAATAGAGAGCCTGGGCCTCTTTCGGCATTGGTCTAAGTGATACAGAAGTCACTTTCTTTTCAAAGGAAACTGCGCGGAGTAGGATAAAGAGAGGGCACAGTGTGATATAGCATATCACTTAAGTGTTGAGAATAGAGCACCTGATTCTCCTGTGACAAATCGCTCATTCCCACGACTTGGACTCCTCGCCCGCGTGAGAACTGGAGCACGTTTTTACTTTTACCGCGAGCGTTACGCGTTGCGCGTCACGCTACGTGAACTTGCGCGTTCATGTAACATACGTCACTGACACGGAGGGTAACAGACGGACAAGATATCTATGGTAAGTCTTGATGAGACTTGTAAATCGAAAACGGTTGAAATTTACGTTTGTCATCATCATCACGTAAGAAAGAAAGAAACATTTATTCACTAACACAGAAGACACACAAGTAGGCCACATGGGCTCTTTCACTTGTCTGTATCTACCAGCGCTTCGAAAGGTGACATCTGATGTGAAGTAACGCCGCAAGAAACTCGGCAGTAAGTCTTTTTTCAACTTTGACATTAGAGTTTTATCTTGAAAAGGGAGTTTAAATGTTTGCCATGAACAAACCTTGAAAGCGATAGCAGAGAATTTTGTATTTTTTTTTTTCGTTTTTGGAAGTGTTTTGTCTGGTAGAAACTTTTCTATAAAATCAAATCAAAACCATTTTGCATGTAGGTCTTTCATAGGTCTTTCATTTGTCTGAATCTCTGAAAATTCAAATGAAAATGAAAATGAAAATATTTATTTTGCAAGTAGGCCACATGTGCTCTTTTACATGTCTGAAGCTACCAGCGCTTCGAAAGGTGACATCTGCTGAGAAGAAACCGCAAGCCGCAAGAAACTCAGCAGTAAGTCTTTTTTTTTTTCAACTTTTACATTAGAGTTTTAACTAAAACTAACACATGAAAAGGGCAGCAAACAATCCTAATAGGTAAAAATTAATTATAATAAATAACTAATAAGGGAGATGTAGTCTCCGCGTCTGGACAAGTTAAGCGACTTAGAGATGTATAAAGCCTCTAAGGCTCTAAGGGTAAGGGGCCTCTGAGAACAGATGTCATAGCATGATGAAGATTTACTGGTATAACAATGATATATACGTACACGAGCCATACCTATTATCAAGTTTGTTTTGCTTTAACTGAAGGTCAATTTATATGACTATGCTCGTTTATTTTTTTGATGATCATTAGTGGATAATTTGATTAAAAGTATATTATAACAGTTTTTTTCGCATTGACCTATGTAAAATTCAAATTAAAGCTAAGGACGCATTGTGTTTGAAACCACATCATTAATAATCAAATTAAAACGTTTCCTAGTTATTTGTGGATAAAAACGAATACTTTAACCACATCTTACAATTTATTGACCACAACGGGCATTGTTGTGGTTTTGGTAGAAAAAAATTGTAAGTTAACCTTTTTCATTCACTATCCGACTTAACTCAAAGTTGATATTGATTTATCTTCACGTATCTTAAAATTCTCGTGTCACAATGTTCGTTCCCGTACTCCACCGAAACGGCTGGACCGATTCTCATGAAATGTTGTGAGCATATAGAGTAGGTCTGAGAATCGGCCAACATCTATTTTTCATACATACATAGGGAGAGCGAGAGGGAGAGGGAGAGGGATAGGGAGAGGGAATAGGAATGAGTTATATGGGTCGGCTGCCTGGCGGCCGGCATCACTCTGTACCGGGTGACTCACCGGAGGAGAGGAGAGAGAGAGAGTGCTCGCGTGCCTGGCGCACAATTAGACCCGGTAGGTGGCGCTGCTGCCGGTAAATGACACCAAATTGAATGTACTTTAATGTGGCGCTGCTTTTCCGGGCAGGACGACGTCTGCCGGGTCCGCTAGTAACCTATAAATACTTAGTAAACAAACAAAAAAATATGTTCACCGACTTGCTTACTTGAGCCGCTTTATTCTTGGCCGAATTCAAAATGTCCGTCCTATAAACAACATGAATGTAATAGAACTACAGGATTAATCGACATTTCAGTGTTTAGAAGAAAAAGAAAGCACAAGAACATCTTTTTCACAAGACAACCGGCCACCAACAAAACACATAAAACCTCCATCGTGAGTTAGAACACACGGGGACTCATGCTACCAACATTACGGTTCTTTGTAAAGGCTGAACACACGAGTGATCTAATTCCGTGGATAATGTTTTATGGGTCGTGTATGGCGTCTTCATCGAGCGAGTTTGCATTACGAAATGTACCTTGTAGGGTCACGACCTTGTTTCCAAAGGATGGTGTCGTACGACTTTTTTATTTAATAAAAACTTTATTCTGGCTTATAGTGAGCTCAATGAAATGTAAGTTGGTAATATTCCTAATCATTATAATTATTTGTAGTATTATTGATATTAAATTGATATTTGTCAAAGATCTAGAAGCATTTGTAATCAGTATCCTCATTTCATGTCTACTAGCGCCATCTACCGATGCAACCTATCATCATTATCGATTGATATCTGCCTACGTCACATTCTGTGATTTAAGCACCGCTGGATTAGAACTTTCACAAAACAACTACTAGTCAATTTCATTATCATAAGAACACTCTTTAAACAAGCTATACTATGAATGTTGGGTGGATTTGGATTATTGAATGTATGTTCTGAGTGACTCCAATATCATTCACCCATCGACTAAATAAAGCCTTCTAGTTTCAATTTTAAACCACACCCGTAACATCCGTATCAGCCCCGTGAATGCCATGAAGTCGATTGTCAAATACTTAGTACTATTTTATTATTTATTCGTGTAAATGTATTACAAGTTGCATAGTCTGTGGCATCGTGTCGTGAGACAGCGGACACGCGCTCCGAACACGGTTGAACTTTGCGTGGAATCGGAACATAAATTTGTTTGTGACATCTTTGTGAGGGTTGAATTAGTTGGGCCATTATTCAGGAAGACGGTTTATTGTTCCGTTGTACTTCTATTGAAAAATATACATTGTTAAAAATCGATATAAGAGAAAATATATTAAAACAGAGGTATCATAGTGAAAGGCTAAACGCTGCATTCTTGTTGCGTCTTATTTTCACGTTTTCAGAAATAATTTGATTTCCAAAGCCAATAGATAAATTGGTGTTTTTATGAGCTCGAAGTGCTCATTCTTCCTCAAGACATTATGTCTGTCTTAAAATGTATAAATAATTGTTTAAAATAATATTTAAATAATAATGCTGTCATTCTAAACAACGGCTTTCACTACAACAGGCATATGAATAACAAAAGTATCTATTACAAATCTTAACTTACCTTATTTGAAATAAGTTTTGTAGGAAACAGTAATGACAATTTTCTATATTTGAAAATTGTCATTATTGTTTCCTTTGGACCCAACTGGCTTGATAAAGCTCTTATTGACCTGCACCGGCGATCCCTGGATCTCGATGGGCGTACCCACTGTGGTATAGATTTGTATAAAACTGTAGACGTCATTGTAACCTTATATGTTTTGAAAAAATGATACCTCACCGAGTTTCTTGCCGGCTCTTCTCAGTAGAGAATTTTTACCGAACCGATGGTAGATTCATTCCTTTAACATTCATAAGAGCTTGTAAAAGCTTAAATTGAATAAAGATAGTTGACTTTGACTTTGACGTTGACTTTGATTGCATTGTAATAAAGTATAGTGCTGCTAGACGTTTACTGAAGAAAACTGAAGAAACGACGAGAACCATTGGATTTAACTTGCACTAACCTTGGTATACGACACAAACTCTTCTAAGCAGTTGTACATCGCTAAAATAATATGCAAAGACACCAGTTCAAGTTTCAACCATCGGAATATATAATTTTGTCAACAATTGTTTTCAAATAGGTCTCATAAAAACACGCGGCCATTTTGTTTTATTTCTTTGCGTTCATGATTTTGCTTGATGCGTGTTCCACTTGGGTATTGTTTTGTTTATTGATTATTTTAAATATGCAGTGGTCAGACTACAATAGTTAATTTGTGGGTTGTTTCAATAAACTTGTAACCTGATTTGTTAACAATAGTTACTTCACAAGTATTTTAAAACCAACGAGAATGCAGCCAGTCTTTTACTTTAAACTTTTAAAATAGTTTATCTACACCCATATCATAAAACCTCCATAGCGTAATCAAAAACCGTAGGAAATGACCACCATTTTGACAACCAATTAGGAAAAACCAGTGCTGCAATGTTATTCCCGTATCGTTTTTAGTATAGAAATGAGATTAAATTTGGAACAGCTGTCAAAACTCAAGTGGGTCTCTATTCTAGTATCCATAGATATTAAAACAGTTATTGATACGAAACGTCAATGCAGTATGTTTTTTTAATATAAACTGCACAACATTTGATCTCGAGTGACATGAGAATAGAGACCTCAATCGTTTGTCTATGATTTAAAAAAAAAATGGTCTTGACGGAGGATCGAATTGCCGCCATTATGTTGGTGTTTTGCTGAACGAAAGTAGAATTGTTGTTGAATTGAATAGAAAATGTTGTTTGTAATTTACATTTTAGTTGAAATTATGAATAGTAGTCTTCTCGGAGTGTGTGTGATGTGAAAATGCGCCGGATATCGGAAATATGCAGCCACGATTGCAACAAATAACTTGTTGCCAGAAAATATTGTTTCTGAACCCATCATGGAGGATTTATAATATGTGTGTAGATAAAGTTATGTATGCAACTCTGCATAATTTGGCCTTAAAACACACGTGAGATCTTATTATGAAACTCGCTAAAAGCTCGTTTCATAAAACCGCACTAGTGTTTTAAGGCCTATCATTATGCAACCATTGCATAAACTACTATTTTGTTACGGATCCCACTTCTGATTAATATCAGAAAAGTAATCAGCAACGAAAACTATTTAGTCCAGATATAAAGGCAGTTTTGTAGTTTCCAATGTGAGACCAAATTATAATCTTTAGATGATGTTTATCGTTATATATTATAGGCGGTCGCGTAAAAATATTGTGCCATTTTCTCTCAATAAACAACCTTCAACATAATTTGTAAACAAAAAATTTTTTTAATCATTTAGCTACACATTTATCCGAAGGTCATACAGTTACATCAGCAACAGGTTGACAACTGTTTTTCACATCCCGATCAGAAAACTTAACACTTGTATACAAAACTCTAAAAACCACAATACTTAATAAAACCTAATTAAACCATAACTCAAGGTAAACAATACCAATCTATTCGGTTTCGAAACCTAAACCCGAACTTAATCATACGCGTTATTGGAAACGCAAACGCAACGCTATTCACACCTTGATCCGATACGAGTGAGTTAGCAAACACCACTAAACGGATTTGGGAAAGGTTAGAACTTGAGAAGTTCGATACGGACTAGCGCGTTATGGGTTCTT
The DNA here is from genome assembly GCA_947859335.1 of Tortricodes alternella. Taxonomy (NCBI): domain Eukaryota; kingdom Metazoa; phylum Arthropoda; class Insecta; order Lepidoptera; family Tortricidae; genus Tortricodes; species Tortricodes alternella. Next base: position 14,866,344 of record OX401983.1, read on the forward strand.
TGGGATTAATCTTCTTCAATGGTCAGTGGCTTTTTTCGCTTGCCAAACCTATTGGCATAAATGAAAATATTTTACAACTGGGTCACACAGGCATTTTCCCATGTCTAACCTGCGCCTCTATTCGGGAACGCTAAGTGATTCTGTAGCGATTCGCGAGTGAGATTTCTCATCTCGCTCTTACGCATTACGCATCGTGCGGAGGAGTGGGATGAGAAATCTCACTTACGAATCGCTATAGAAACACTTAGCGTTCCCGGATAGAGGCGCTGGTCTACCAGCGTTTCGAAAGGTGACATCTGCTGAGAAGAAACGCCTTTTTTCAACTTTAACATGTAGAATAAAAAGAGTCATTTTATTATACTGATATGACGACTAAATAGAGCCCGCAGGTTGCCAACTTGATGAATAAACAAATTGAATTTGATTAATAGTAAAAACACTAAAGCTAAGGCATTTGTATTAAGTCTTTTTTGGACGATGAATTTTTATCGGCATCTGCCTACTATCGACATTTGTATTTAATTGTTTTTAAATTGACATTCTAGTTCATGCATGGTTGTGTTTTGTCGCGCAGAACTTTGGTGTTAAAATAAACGAACACTCAGAAACCTAAGTAATACAATCAACTAAGCATCTCTTTCTGTCCTTACCTAAATAACCATGAAACTACCAATATAAGGGTCAATGCTAAGTAGCATCAACTGATCGTGATATAGACTTATGGCAATCATAATTAGAGCGTCCTCGCACTGAAACGGTTCCTTGTTGACCGTCCGTGTTAGCTTTAGCCTTGCCCAAACCAATTTGAGATGCGTCCAAATGCCTTCAAGCCTGTGAACTCCCTTGCTGGGTGCTCGCAAGGGAGTTCACAGGAACTCTACCTCAACGCTTCTAGTTCTTTAATAGCTTCTGTTACCATTCGAACCTGGGAGTGTGTTAGACCTGAATGTAGATTTTTTTCAAAGAATTCCACTATGAACGGTGCCGTTTCCGTATCCATCTTATCGGCTTCCGGACCAGGCCCGACTGGGTGGTACTTCTGAGCGCTGAACCACACTGCATCTCCCGAGCCGAGTTCTCTATTCTAGAACTTCTAAGTATATTCTCTACCTAATTGTATACCCTTTCAACGTCGACGTTCCTTTGTTTTACTGTTCACAGTTTTATTGTGTTTTTCTTATTCTTTTATGTAGTATACATTTTAATTATAATCATAAACAGGTAATGGGGCCAATTCGAAATTGTTTTCGCTAAATTTAAAAGTAACTAAAACGTTAAACTTGATTTTGACAGCTTTGTGCTATAAAAATTGAGTTTGACGTTTCTTTTTTTACATTTAGGAAATTTGAAATTTAGAGGACACCGTTCCGAATTGGATCCAGTGTAATGTTATTTTTATGCGTGCGTAAAACAATTAATCAAAAACAATTAATCGTGTGTGTTTCTTCTTGTTTTATATCATGCGAATAAATTCAGACCCCCGAATTATTTCAGATTTTAAAAGGTAACGGATGAGAAGATCATCACTTTCGACTATTTAATTCCTAACCCTAGTCAGAAGTGGGATATAAAGTGACTAAGGAGTCGTGAGTCAATGAAGTAAAGCCAGCTTAAGTGGCTCTACGCTAAGTGGCCTCTAATATGCGTGTTATAACTCGTAATTAGTGCGCCTGCGCTGAAACAGATGCTTGTTGACCGAGCGTGTTAGCTTTATTGATTTAGAGGTCGATGATTTCAAATTTGGAATCTTCAAATCAGAAGTGGGATAAATGACTTTGAAATTGTGTGAGACTTTTTTTATTAAAGCGAGGTTGTTTGTTATCTTTTCAACAGCTTCTGACTCTCAGAAAGCCGTTAAGTGGCCATCCATAAAGTACGTCACACGTTAAGGGGGTGGAGGGGGTCGACAAAGTGTGACATTGTATGACAAGGGGTGGGAGGGGTCCTAAGTTTTGTGACGTCACATTTCACAATCTAATACATCTACATAAAAGAAAGTGTTAAAATGCCAAATTTGAACTGGTATCGAAAAATGTTTTAATTTAATAATTTCTAGATGTAAAAATGGCAAAATATGTGACGTCACACTAGGGGGGGGTCTCCCAAACGTGACCAACTGTGACAAGGACGGGGGAGGGGTCAAAAATTCACGAAATTAGTGTGACGTACTTTATGGATGACCCCTAAGCGATAGTATAATCTTATTCAGAAAATTATCATCGACGAATAAAATCACGCGATATCGTAAAGAGCTCAGCATAAAAATACAATATGTTATCTCAAATAGCGAGTTAACTTGGAGCTGATACTGTTCATCGCGTGTACCGCCAGCATAAAACCACACGCCCCAACATAAACCCGTGTCGCCTTAATTGTCCAACATAATTTCGAAACTGTGTGTTTTCTTGATTGGATCGTAATTTTAATTGAGTTGTTTTTTTGAAATTTCGAAATGTTATGTTTATAAATGTCATGGATTACACGCTTTGATAGTTGAATAATTGAACTATGAAGTGTAATGTTAGACATTGGTAACGTATTGAAGTGTGGTGTTTTTTATAATTGGCCGGTTACGGGACCGGTTTTAATTTGGTTCTGAAATTCGCGTTCGTTTCGGAATAGCGTTAAGTTACCGCATTAGTTCCAGTTTTTAACTTCGTTTTAACAGATTTATTTGAATATTTTAACAGTTATTTTCTTTTAAGTCAGGTTTTTCTTAAATATTAAATAGAAACTTAATAATTTTTATAAATAAATTGCGTAAGTAAATTCATAACATAAGGAATCCAACTCCTTACACAAAATTAAATTTACATTTTAATCCGAAAATGGTAACAAATTAAAAACTAGAATGAAACCTTTCTTTGTAATATCATTATTTTCTTATTTATGTAACTTAAACAATACCATAATTCAGTTCAACTAAAAACTAAAATCAAGTTTCTCAAAATACATACCTAATCATTATTTTATTAACAATAAATAGAATTACTAAGTAAACTCAATATTGGAGAGGATACTGATTTCTGTAGGTAACGCGGGTTCACTCAACTTGCCTCAGAAATCAGGGACTTCAACTAATGTTGTACCTATTTCTTGCCAAAAAAACATTATGATTATTATTATTTTGTAGAACTTTTTCTGAAATATGTCCTTCATAACTTAACTTGTATTAGCAATTTTTTCTGCACACTCTCCGTAAAATTACAGACCGTTCTACATAACGAAGCGCGTCCGCAAGTTCCCACGACGCGTTCTTGTTAAAGCTACACCCTGTATTTAAAAGCAGGAAAACCACGAAATTATTGACGCATCAACTATCTCAAAGTTTTTCTTGAATCATGTGAATTTATAATGTTTAAACTTTTGCTTTGACAACTGTAATCTTTTCGGACATTGAAAATGGATTTATACAGCGTGTTTTATTAGATTTTCATTTTGTGGTGTTAATAAAATAGTTTAATAAAAAACACATTAAAACCATACGTTTAATTTAATTTATAATTTCCAACTGAAATCGGTCCATTTTAAAACTCTTGCGTTTAAGCAAGTATCTAAATTGCGCCAATGGGTTACGTAGATACGTGTCAAAATTCCAGTTAACCTTTAAGCTTAATAATTATAATAAAAACACATGTTTACACAGCCTTAACGACGCGGTAACTGCGGTCGGTCCTTATCGACGCACGTGTTAAAATAATTAATTTAATGTTATGGTATGTAGTAATAATACACCCTTGTGACTTTGAAATGACGGTTTTATTTCTAAACTCAAAGTCAACGCATCTACCACCGGTTCGGATGAAACTACTCACTGAGAAGAACCGGCAAGAAACTCAGCAAGGTATTCTCTTTTCAATACAGTTGAAGTTAACACAGATTCTAAGTTACAAATAGCACACTGATAATGAAGTAACTTATCTCAGTAACTGATTCTGATTTAAATATGGTATCAAAGCATAAATAACAACATAAACAGCGGTACATCTCTAGTACAGCAATACAGGGTAATTACAATTATAAATATAATGGTGGTTGGTACTTAACTGAATACTGTTCGCCGGGTCTCACAGAAATGTGTTCCCGCCCGGTTAGGGCGACCGTTTTATACTAAATTTGCCTTGAAAAACAAGGGACGTTACGACCATCGGGGATGCAGATAAACAAGTAACGGAAATTGTCAAAATGTCAACTTAATGTTCAAAGATTACTCCTTAATTAACATATATTATCTAAACTTAATAATTACTTATTAAAATATATTTACTAACAATGTAATTCCTTAATTGAACCTTTTATTAAGTTATTTAACATTAATATTATAAAAGTCAATTGACTAAAGTGTAAAGCCTTGATCGCCATATTGGAGAATCAGTTTAACTGTAAAGGCGTGTTGAAATTAATTATACAAATTGTGATAAATAGTTGTTGGAAATGTGATATTATAAACCAGGTAAGTCACTTATTATGCTATACATAATACAAATCTTATATCCCCGCTAACACACGCGCATCTAAATATTGGGCGGCAAGCGTGAAACTATTCTTAAAGTTAGGGGTCAAACGTTCTAATGTCTTTGGATATAAAATTTAAAAGTAAAGAAGGTGTGTTTTTACAATTTTGCAGGACTGATCGTTAATAATCATAAAGGTTAATAATAGATCAATCCTGGAAAATTGTAAAAACACAAAGGATCTTTCAGCAATGTTATTTAAATTACACTATACTTCGTAAGCATTCTTTATTAATATACTGGGACCAATTCGAAAGTGTGTCCGCTAAAATTAAAAGTCGCTAAATTTGAAATAAGAAACATCAAACTCGAATTTGGCAATTTTGTGTTATACAAAATTGAGTTTAGCGTTTTTTATTTAAAGTTTCGCGACTTTTAAATTTAGCGGACACACTTTCGAATTGGTCCCAATATATAGTTAAATATAATAATGTAGTAGTTATATATTCCGTTGCTTCGCAATCTCATACTTTTATTATTGCTTGCAACCTGCAAAACCAAACAACTATGTTATTAATACTTGAAAAACACACGGCGTTACTCACGATTTATTGTCAGAAATAGCCCGACATGTTTTGAACTCGATTGGAGTCCTTCTTCAGGATTTGAGTGCGGTCCCGGTCAGACCAACCCGCGCCCTGCTCTCCGAGCAGCGCGTTGCGCCCGTGCAGAGGGGGCGGCGGGGGGCGGCGCAGGCGCTGCTATGTTATTCTCCTAACAACAATTATTTTTACACGAGCTTTTACTGCGATTTAGATTTATAGTAAATTTGACCCAATTGCAACATCGTCAAAATATCGGGACCTCTCTAAAAATAACAACCGCGATAGATTAAAAAGGTATATTATATTATTCTGCAACTTTCATGGTCGGCAGTTCGATCAACAAACGTTGGAATACGACCCAAAATCCTTACTAATATTATGTTTGCGAAAGTATGTTTGTTTGCTTGTTCTACTTTCACGTCGTAACGGAGCAATCGTTTAGCTTTAATTTTAGCAAGCGATAGTTACAGGCCCGGGGGAGGATATAGGTTATTTTTTATCCTGGAAAAATGCACAGTTCCCTAGTTCCAACTACCATTATGCGCAAACAAACACATTCGAATTTATAATATTTAGTAAAGAAGGAAGGATTGTATTTAATTAAATATATAACGCTACCTACAGATAGAATAGTTCCTGATAAAAATAACACCATTTTACATTTTTTATATTAAAAATTTGAACCCCAAAAACTGTATTAGATTCTGTGTGAAATCAGACGTCCATATCACACAAATCGGCGCTCACGCACTGCGGCCTTAACGCAACCTTATTATACTTATTACACTTGAGAAATCACATCATAATGATCTATTTTGCAAGTTACTTTAAATCTGTTCAGGCTGTAGGTTAAATTTAGTGGATCAAGCAAACATTATTGAGCCACCTCGATTCGCTCCTAGTTTTATAACTATAAAATCTGTTCGCTGAGAGTTAGTAAAAAATTAAAATGAAATGTTTCGTGGTATGAGGCACACAGTTGTTGTCATGCGTGGCGCTGAGCCGGGCGGGCGAGCGGCTGCCATATTGCCATGCCGTTCTGGAATACGCTTCGAGTGTGTCGTTTGGGTGTTCGTGTGTTATTTTACACGAAGCAATTGAACGTTTCAAATAAATGTCACCAACTCTGATTCTTCCTCCGACTCTGAGACTTCGTCATGGTCGTCGTCCGATGATATGCCAGCAATGGGACATTTACATACAGGCTATTCATTAATTATTCCCTTTAATTATTTATTATCATCGATAAAAATAATTAGCGGGCCGCTATTTGTAATGAGTAACGAAGCCCTGATTTTTATTTTTTTTATCTACTCTCGGCGAACAGACTTTACATACAATGATTCATGGTTTATTTAGGATAACAAGCTTCTTAATCGATAACATTTATTTCAATACAAGCATAATCTACAATCATGACATACAATTTCATTCTATTATCATTGCGGCGTCATATAACTTTATGTATACTTCTTACACAAATACACAAACACTCTCGGGCACAATCGCCTTTATTTATTCACTCTTTAAATATTTTTATTAGTTAGTAAATACCGTAACTGGACTTAACTTCTCATGTTGTGCTACTTAAGAAAGAGGTGCCTCCCAACACGGGCAATCTCTCGCTTAACAGGCAACTCCGTCCCTTAAGGAAAAGTGTTTTAAAGAAATACAGAATCTTGTATTTTTTGTACGTAAGTATGATTTTATTGAAACGACTACAATTCAGAAAAGCTTACTCAAATAGCTGAAAGAAACATCAAACAAATTCTAACCTACAACCCGAAAAATCAGGTTACCATTGTATTTCGAACGCGGATGAAGTCGCCCGACGCGCGTAAAAGTGGTTGCTAACTCAATCGTTCCAGCCATGCGCAGGCGCTAAACGATCGCGCGGTGACCACGCAGCGGCCCTAACATGCAAGACAAAAGGATAAGTTAGACCGTCTTATCTCTACGAAATAGTTAGTCATAGAGATAAACGGGTTTTACTTATCTTTGTTTCTTGCATGTTAGGGCCGCAGGACGGGAAATGGTGTGATTTTTATAATGAGACTTGTTGATTGAGTCAGCTGTAATATTGATCGGGTTCTCCTGTCCTGGGTTACGGAGGTCAGATAGCAGTCGAAATGCTTTCAGATAAAATTTCATTATTTTTCCGAAAGAATTACTTGCTACAAGGGACGTTATTGCCAGAATGGAGTAAATAAAGTTCTGAAAATAGCACACAATTTCCTTCCATTAAATATTATGTAGGTCCTGTTACGGCGACAAAGTAACACTTTTGCTCGTTTCGCATCTTTTGCTGTAAGACTTTCAATATACGTTCGTAAAAATCAAACAAAAGACTAGACTAGTCTACAAAAAATCCTAATCCATAGCAACCCTACCGTCCCGTGGCGCGCGCTAATTCGGCCAGTATCAATCGGTCGCGCGGTGCTAATTTGGAAACTCGCTGCTTTCGCCGTCGCAGTGTTTGCTCGATCATTATCGCCTGTTCGAGTTCCGAACAATTGGGTGGGCCGTGGATGTAGGGCTGCTGTTATTCTGTACCAAATCTCGTCGCTCATGTCAACTGACAATCATAAATTGAACCGCGCGCTCGTAGGCACTACACGGCGTTACGTACCTACGTTCGTGGCCGGTTGCGTCGAAATACGACCAATTTCGAAGACACTCACTAACATGTAGTTTATACGCACTGACGGGTCGAGTTAGGCTCGCCGGCGAGTTCATGAACGAAGTGTTATTTAACAGAACCGCACCGCTAGTTGGAAAAGCTGTTTTCGTTTAAGATTTTCGCCCGAGGACGGTAATACGTGTTTAAACAAAAACATGATTGTTAGATGTTTGATGAAAAGGAAAACTCCTTCGTGTCACTGATACACTAAAATAACATATGTGTTAATTGATAAAGTGCAAGGAATTCAAATTAACGAAAGTGTTTCTTCGATATGTGATCATTAACCTAAGCCTAAACTCAAATTAAAACCGTTTATTTATTGGCCTACTGTGAACACTTTTCCTCGTCACAATATAGTAAAATAAATGAATCTACCAGCGCTTCGGACAAAACCATCATTTCTTAGAAACGCCGCAGTAAGTTCAACAGAAAGTCATGTTTTCGAATCATACAGAAGCTTACAGAATATAATAACTTAAATATAATTAAATGAAAACATTAAAAAGTAATAAATGATGATTATTAAACTAATAAGAGTATAAAATGTTTTTGAATAATCAACAAAAATAGAATAGTATCAAATGTAGTATACAGAATACCATGAAGTCTCACGTCAGTTTTGGATATCACACATAACATTGGTCCTTGCGAGCATGAACAGTCCGGACCCCAGAGACTATATCGCCTCCATCAACTATATTTTAGGGAAGGTGCAACTCGAGCTTACCTGGGATTACTAATGTATGGGCAAAAAACTTTTCCCTAAGTGTCTGATCCCAAACTATTTTACTCAAATTATCATTTGGCAAAAAACATTGATCAAAACAGCTTATCGCAGTTTTGCAGATAAGCAAAAGTATTTTTTGACAAATAAGTACTTACGTAAGGGACACAGGTACAGGGTAGGTTAGGTTAGGGTTACCTCTAATCTAACCTACCCATGACAATGCAAAATGATGCCTAATGATAATTTGACCAAATGAATAAAATGCGAAATGTCAATATGCTAAAGATTCGTTTGGGAAATGAAACTACTGCGGTAAGTTTTTTGGGAAGTGAAATTAGGCGATAAATATTTTGCCCAAAGGACAGTACGCCGCTCACCTGGTGGTACCTACGTTTAAACACTGTCATTGAATGTGGATGTTTATAATATATACAATGTCGGCCACCAGGTCAGACGAGGTCCTTTTGTGTAACAAACAATTACTTAGCTGACCACACACACAAGCTATTAGCGAGAGCGGGTAGAGCTAATGCAAGCGCAGTGCTAACAGGCATTGTCAGTGCGTTAGTGGTGCACTTAAATCGTTAGAGGTTTTGGGTTATGTTTACGAATACAACCTTTAGTCATGTCAAGATATGTAACTGCTTTAGTTATGGTAAAAGTGGATTCAGGAACATATTCTGGAAGTTGTTGATTCATTGAGCATTCTATTCTTGTCCTAACTCGATCATCATTATCATCTGCCGTAAAACGTCCACTGCAGGACATAAGCCTCCCCCAAAAATGGGGGGATTTGCCGTAGTCGCCACGCTCGGCAGGCGGGTTGGCGACCGTGTTGGTCATGATAGTACTCACAGGACGATGCTGCCCGTCCTTCGGTCGGTCCCTCTGTCGCTGTTCCGACACCCACGGGAGGAGATGGGATGCTATTTTTAGCCAGCACCCCACGGACACTGGATATTGTGTGGTTTATCTCGGAACCTACTTTAAAATAGATAACTTATATCTTGGACCCCCCGCACCTGTAACCCCGCTACTTGAAGCCATTTGGCTCTAACGCTTGGCAGCGGGGGTCGCCTGACTATACGAATTTGTGACTCTTCCAAAATTAAACCTGTCGAAAAAACTTTAGTATCCGGGTAAACGTACGCAAAACAGTTTCCCAGAAGGCAACAAGACACCGCCTAATCCTCCCCGATCCCGTCACAGCTATTCCCCAAAAATACCAAAACCATAAACTGTCAAACACAAAACTATTGTTCTAAACATGTTCATTGACAATCCAAAGTCCCAAAGGATTAAGTGTGATTTGTCATACTACCGTTTTGTCTATCTTGAATGGTTCATGAGAACTCTGTGGTTTGAGATAATAATTTTGTTTGTTCTGTTACAGGTAAGGCTTTCAATACTTATTGTCAATAATCTGCCATTTGGTAAGTCAAAACATCCCGTTTTCCATCTGCAGGTAAACTGGTGCCCTTTTAAATGACAGAAACTTTTATAATTAACTTTAAGCTCAAGGAAACATATTTATTACATTACCGGTATATTTAATTTGCGGTCGTTAAAGTGTTAAATTACCGGCGCTATTTCATAAATTAATCTAATTTAATCAGTTAAAGGGAGGGAATGCATTTTATCGTCTATAAAATCAATGTTTAATGGACAAACTTAAACGAACTGAATAAAATGCATTATTATAATCTGTTATTAGTTCAATGTTCCTAATGGGGATGGGCGTTCGGGCGTTGTCGGGCGCGCTCGGGTCGGCTCGGGTCACGCTAGACGATAGACTTATGCTTCAATTGTTTTCCGCTCGCGCCGTTCTTTTTTCGAAATGAGATATTGTTCACGCAACGCATCGAGGTATCTTTGTTTTTTTTATCGATTTATCTCTTGTTTAACGATCTAGAATCGACATTGTTTTATTGCGAGGGAACGAGCCGTGGCGCGCGCTCGACACGTCCGCACCGTTACGTCATCGGATGCCGGGGTTGATAGGCTGCCGATAATATTGGAAATCGTGCTTACTTCTTTCATTGGTCAAGTAATTAGTAGCTGCGAAATGAAATTATTATCGTACTACTACTACTACTACTAAAATCAAACTTGTGTAGTGGACTGAAAAATTAATTGCATGATTGCATTGCGCAATAAAGTTGAAATAATAAAATGAATTTCGCACGTACGTTACAAATTAAAAGAAATAGATTAAGCGATTCCTCCCCCATAATTAAGTATAGGTTAGACCGTAATCAAGATGTAATTGTCGGCGTCTAACCCGCGGCTGGGGTAATTTAATATCCGGAACATTACAGACAAACCCGAGCGCGAAGCTAGTGCTGCATGGAAGCGACTGGAGCGTAGTTGCAATAAAAATACAGGCGTACTGACAATCTTTGAGACTTTTATATTGCATAAGACGTGTCTTTGATGACCTAAATATTACCGAATGGAGATGACTAATTATGATGATTTTTTAATTCGTTTTCAATAATTCATTATTTCTAATGTACTTACAAAGTTAAGATATTTGCAACAGGCTTCATCAATATAATAAAATAACACAAAATCAATATCGGCATCAAGCATCGTAAAAAAGTTTAGTCTAAGACATAATATCATCTGCAACATGCTTCGTCCAAATAACACGTAACAAAAACAATGCAATATTTTTAAATTCAATATTATACTGGTTGCGATATTCGCGATGCGGACATTTGGTACGTTATTTCTGTATTATTTTTACGCGTATTTTTTTTATTTTGGCAATAATTAGGATATGGTGACGAAATAATTGATATCGATCGAACCAGCCATGTGATTTCTCTAACGTGCGTAGCGGCTGATGAGCAATGGGAGAGACAGTCAAATTTAGACCGAACATCTTCGTAAAAGTCTAAATTAATAATTTGATTTACCCGCTGATCACCCGCTGTGCACTTTAAAGAATCACACACCAAGGTGTAAAGCGTAAGTGCGCTTCCCGCCGAAACTGCATCTAGACCCATCTTTACCTTTAAAGCTACTGCTAAAATTACTAAATAACTACTGTTATTAAAAATACTACTGCTTAATATAAAAATTAAAAAAAAAGATAAAATGTGTCTTTCGTCGGCAGCTCTACGCTGTGCATGTCAGAGGAACACACCACTGAATCTGTTCCAGCATTACCTCAGTATATCCGTGTACTAGCTCTAGGCAACTCGTAATGTCTCCGCTTGATCTCGATTACCAAGTATTACTGCCGTTATTAAAAGAGTTCATTATGGACGAACAAAATGGTGGCCCGCCTTCGATACGATTCGTGTTTGCTCATAGTTTTAATTATTGGACGCGTCCGTTGTAATAGATGGTGTTGGTTTTAAATGTCGAGTTAATAGAGTTTGAAATTAATAGCCAATTGAATTTGTATCTTTGTATGTTGATTATAATGTTTTGGATTAATAAATTCAATTTGAAGTTCACCACTAGGCGGTGCGAAGCCCAGTCCCAGTCACTATGAGCGGATGCCTGTGACCAGCAGTGGGATGTTTATAGGCTGGTGATGTTGCCGTATTATAAAAAAATATTAATTAACTTAATTTACTGCTTTCAAAATTGATCATCCTAATTATTTTATTAAAATAAAATGTTGCACCCAAACCCTTTACTGATGCATCGGTAAAATTTTGTAACTAAAGTTCTATGAAAGCTAACAATTATTTCTCAATCAAACAATGAAATGACTACCACAGATTATGTAATATTAAATGTGTAGTCATTGGGTAATATTTATTATTTTTTCTCACGTTATTTTTATCTCAGCCGAAGCTCTACTTAAACCGAGACATCGACGTGTTACGAAATCTTTAATAACCCCCATTTTGTTCAACACATAATAAAGCAATGCATTTGCACACTTCTTGCCATCGACAACTATAATTTTGCATTCGCGAAACCAAATCCACGCAAATATCAACTTTAGTCAATTGAAATAGCAGTGCAAAAATTAAGTTTAACAGTAAATAAAACGAGAAAAGTCCATCGGAGGTGTAATATCATCATTGCGGATAGTGCGGCGCCTCAAGCGGTCGGCACGACTTAACAACCACCTCTTTCACACTTCAAATAAAACGTATCTTCTGTCTCGCTCATACAGCTTTTGCGTTGTCATTTTTGTAAATTGACCTCCGACCCTGAAATATAGAGATTACATTACAAATGGATTATATGAAACGTGATATGTTATAATATAAATTGTCATGCGCATTGAATTATTAGTGGTAATTGATTAAGAATAAAAGTATTTGGTTTCATTGTAAGTACCTTTTATTGTTGCTTAACTGTAGGATGGGATGTTAATGTGACTAATGAGTATTTTAGTAACAAAATAAATGCTGGAATTGTGTTTTGGTTGTGTTTTTTTTTTATGTCAATTGACTGGCAAACGAGCTGACGGCCCACCCGATGGAAAGTGGTCACCGCCGCCCATGGACATCTGCAACACCAGAGGTGCTGCCAATGCGTTGCCAGTCTAAGGAGGATGGGGAATGGGGATGGGATAGGGATGAGGGAATAGGCCTCCGGATCTCGTCACTCACCGTACGAAACGCAATAGCAAGCTATTACTTTACGCCGATATTCTGTGAGAGTGTGGTACTACCCCGGTCGAGCCGGCCCATTCGAACAGTAATCATATAGTGAGGATTACTGTTTGGCTCTACCACTACACTTGTTTGTGAATTGTTTGTTTCTTTGTTTTGGAATTGTGTTCTTTTCATAACCCTTATAGATTCGTCACGTCCGTCTGTATGTCCATATGTCACAGCCATTTTGCTCGGACACAATTGAGCTACAAAGTTAAAATTTAGTTATTTTAGTGAAATTAAGAAAATCATGTTAGGGGTAGGTATCACTCCTTACATGAAACTGGGCAGTAAAAAAACTCACGGTTATTATCAAATGGGGTATCGTTGGATATGTCTTTAAAAACTACATGCAGATTATATTTTTTGATTTAGTGAATATTTGGTGAGATATGACCTACTAAAATTGCTAAAATTGCTAACTTTCCAACCGAGCCTTTTAAAAAAATCTGAAAAAAATCTAAGTTCTAACAGGTAATAAATACTATTAACGAAAATTAGTTTAAACGAGATTTGTGAACAAGCTTCTGACATTTATATGTTGCTGTTTTATATGTCCAGTATATTTTGATCCTGTTTACCATACAACCTCTACGAATCAAGGGGAGAAAGTTTGTTGGTTGTTTTAAATAAGAGCCCTTTAGAGCTTACTTTAGAACTAGTTCGATTCGTGTAAGAATTGTACCATGATTAATTTATTAATATAGGTATGGTACGGAACTCTACACTGTGCGTGATCCGAAACACACTTTGCCGGTTTTTGTCATACATTTTGAAAAGGATTGTTTATCATATTTAAATCACGTTATTTAGAACAATATAAACCAGATGGACAACCTGGTTAAGGATCCTGGAAGCCGTACGAAATGGTAGGCGTGCGGTCGTTAGTTGTGGAAGTCTTTGGGGGAGACCTATGTTCAGCAGTGGACGTACCCAGAGATGATGATTATGAAACTAGTTGAAATAACTTTTCCTGGTTGTATAAATTATGAGTTAGACCTATTAATAACAGCTGATTCACGGGTAAAATATTCCGGCCCACACAGCCCGGTGTGGGTCTGATCTCCATTGTCTGTCCGCAGCTTATCGGTATATTAATAATACTGATAACATTATATATACGATTATAACTTTGACTAATATTTCACTAGGCGAAGTGTTTTTCGTAAAAAATTATGATTTAAACATGTTGCATGAGATTATTGAAAACTAGCTGCTAGTGACTTTTTTCATGAGATACATATTATCTTTCAATAGACCTGTTCCTGAGCTTCTTTCTGAGCGGTGAAATGCAACGTCTCTTTTTATAAATATACCTGTAGGGTTTTTAGGATATTGTGTCAGTGGATGCCTTTTTAACCTTACATAATATCCACACATCTAAATTCAGGAGTAAGATTTTAATACAATTGCCGCACCAAAGTCGAGCAAACCCGCGGGGCGCGTATACAACCCGCGTTCCCACGGTCCGCCCGCCCACGCGCCGCCTTCGCCGATATAATTTATACCGCGGTTATACTGAATCCTATTTAACCGAGAAAGTCAAAAATAAATACCTAAATGGATCGTTACTTTAGCTAAGTAACAAGACCACTTAGCGGAAACCCTTTTTATTGCCATAAGTGACAAACAGAAAAAAAGCCTACGTGATTTAACTGTGTTACAAGATGACGCGGTTAGCCTATTTGGTAGTGACGCTGCTTCCGAAATTAGCGGTCCCGAGTATTAATATTATTTAATGCCTATGAAATACCACCCGATACGATATCACCCAGTAAAACTCATATTTTCCGTACTCATAAAACTAAGTATAAGTATTATTCTAAAATCATAGATAATAGACACCTCAGTCACCTCGCACAACACAATCGAAATCTAGACCGTTTGTAAACACTTAACCCTTGAAACCATTCCCTCAATAACACCTAATTCTCTAATACCTGGGAAGCCGCTCGGAGCCAAACGTGTGGGTGCGCACGCGCTCCGAACACGAACGTATGGGAACTTCGACGAGCGGCTGTTCGGTCGACGACGAACTTGCCGCTGTTGCAAAGAAAGTAAGCCTATGGGATAATTTAGGACTGACGGTTAAAGAATCGCCTTTGCACCACACATTTTTCATAACGACCTAAGTTTTAAAAACTGTTGGTAATATTCGGTGAACTAGTTAAAATAATCAATAATAATATTTAGGTAGGAAACAGTTTACTATATCTTGGTTTATTTTCGCACGAATCTTTAGCACATTTCGTATTTTATTAATTTGGTCAAATTATCATTTGACATCATTTTGCTTTGTCATTGGTAGGTTAGATTAGGGTTAACTTGTGTCCCTTACGTAAGTATTATTTGTCAAAAAATACTTTTGCTAACTGTAAAATTGCGATAAGCTGTTTTGACTTATGATTTTTTGCCAAATGATAATTTGAGTAAAATAGTTTGGGATCTGATACTTTGGGAAAAGTTTTTTGCCCATACATCAGTAATCCGGAACCTGCACATTCAGGTAACTAAATCTGTAACCATGATCAAATTTGTCTGACCCCTATCCCAACGGTTACGGAGGTCAGACAGCAGTCACTCCACTGCAATAACCCGACCTGCCGAATTTGGGATCAGGTCAAAGCGCACCCCGAATTAGAGACGGGAAAAGAAAAGCAGAGAAGTAACTACTTCGTATTCTCAGCATTTTAATAGTCAGTATAATAACATCAACTAAACACCTTTAAGATTTAACACTTTGAATTTATCAACTAAGAGCCTTTAGAAGAAATTAACTTGACCAATAATTATGGCTTTGAATTAATTCCACATTACAGTAGTTCTGCGTAATACTATCTGAATGCACGGACAGATAATAACTTAAGATAACTCTTATATATAGATGAGATATCATATCTAAGTGTTAATGTAAGCGGTAAAGTTATGGGGGGAAATTAAAATAAATTGCGTAAATTTTAATGATAGCGAATTGTAAAATTCAAGTTGCCACGGCATTATAGAACCAGGG
The DNA here is from genome assembly GCA_947859335.1 of Tortricodes alternella. Taxonomy (NCBI): domain Eukaryota; kingdom Metazoa; phylum Arthropoda; class Insecta; order Lepidoptera; family Tortricidae; genus Tortricodes; species Tortricodes alternella. Next base: position 14,882,451 of record OX401983.1, read on the forward strand.
AACATCAACGCAGTTGCAGAGTTCCGTGTTCCAGAGACTTCATAATCCGCTTTCTGGATAATAATAACGTTAAGAAATAACATTTGTCTTTTCTGTGGCCAAAAGTTAACGAAAACCAAGGGTACAATTGACGTTTTCTTTACACAAGCCAAAACTATGCATGACGCCCTATATGCAGCCATAGTCTAACCAAAAAACCTCAGGGTCCTTAACTTTCGGGAAAAGGAGGGGACAGTTTTGAATCTAAATGTGATTATACCCCTCTGGAAGTGGTGGAGGATACCATGGAAGTGCCGAAGGATGTGCTGAAGAGGGTTTAATTGCACAAAGATGCCATAGGGTCCAAGCGTATCCATTAGGACTCTAATACCCTTATTAATGATCTGTGCAATACTGATATTGTAGAACTTAAGTACGATTTTTAAATAGCATGAGTAAATTAACTCAAGAACTCTTCGGCTGAAGGTCTTGAGTGGCAACCACGTACTTGGAAGGCCTAGCAGTGGACGTCTGTCAGCTGAAATGATGATGATGGGCAAATGAATACTTGAGCACGATACAAGTCTGGACCACAAATATATGTACAGGGCTTAATATAGACTATGCACATTTCGCACAAAAATAATAAAAAAATAGGTTATAAATGGACAATATCTTTATCACCATCACGGCCTATACAAGTCCAACTGCTGGCCGCACCTCTCATAGTAAGAGGGACTCGGCGGCGAATACATTTTTGGGTCTCAATCGACGTGCGGTATCAGGTGCGACGCTTTTTCAACACTTGTACAAGTACCTGCGCGGACGCCCATTTTAGTTCAACTTATGCGCCGGGGATATTGTAGCACTTCAAAAAGTGTAAAAACAACATTATGTATCAGAATCATTTTGAAACTGTATCCTTTAAAATAATTATCCATTTCAACGGCATCGACTTAGTTAAGATCGCCATTCAGATCTTATCATAGATCCAGTCTTCCAGAACTAGATCATAATCAGTGCTTAAAATCAAACTATTACCTCCACTCATTAGCATACGAACTCAGTGCAAAACGACTCAAACCTCATTTACCAGCGACATGTAAATTGTACGACTCCGCGTGGCGTACCGTACTTAACCGTACTCATTATTATATTGAGTATGCTAGCAGATCCGATCCGCCGGCAAGATCGTTTTTTATCCGCCTAGCGATAAAACTGTGGACATAACGATACCGATCGACAAAACTTGGGATCATAACACCACATGTTTATTCACTGATGTGATCTTTACTACGGGAGCGTATATCACGAGATTATCATTTTATCGACCGGTGGGGATATAAAGAATATTGTAATTGCTAACTGGGTAGATTGACCGATTCAACAACAGTCTAGAGGATGGGTTTATTGAAGCCTGCTTGTAAATGAAGGGGAACATTGTAAAAACGACTCTATTTTTAGACGCATAAGAACGTGTTAGAAGTATAAACTTTATAGTCGAACACAAAAAAAGCCAGTGAAAGGTTACCTATGAAAAAGAGACAGTACATTTTAGGTACGGAACCCTAAAAAATAAAAAAGTAGCTTTTAACAACCGGGTAACCATTTAAAACCTACCTATGAAATAAGACAAAGAATAACTTCCGCAAGCTCCTATCTCCCTGCAACTGTCGATTGTGATACGACTTTGCAAAAGTTATTCCGTTAAACTATTTTATTTTGTAATGTAACTACGAATTTGCAGTTTTCAGACTTTTCCCTTTACTTGTGCTATAAGATATTGCTTCTTGCAAAATTTCATGATCCTAGGTCAACGGGAAATACCCTATAGGTTTTGATCCCTTGCGAGTATCAAAATATGTGTCATGAACGGCCGTATCTTTTGATTACGATGACTTAGAAGGTTGAATTTGTCACAGCTCCAGGAAATTGCAGACCTGAATATTTGATATTAATTTCAACCTGATATTTGGAAAAGGTCTTGACACACAGACAAACGGACAGACGGACAGACAGACAGACAGACAGACAGACAGACAGACAAAGAAGTGATCCTATAATGGTACCTTTTTTTCCTATTGAGGTACGGAACCTTAAAAAAAACTTACGTGTATAGGTACCATGTTATAACTGCTAAGAAAATACTGCTGGTTTAAATGCGAACGCAGTGACATAACTGGCGAAGAAATAGAATCCGAGTCATCCGGCTTACTTATTCGTAATATTTTCTAGAGATCACATCAAAACATCCAACAGAGAAAACAAAACGCAGAAATGTATACGAGATGCGATTCCTTGAATCCCTTCGATGGGCAAAATAAACCTACACTCGAAAACAAGTCATGTCACTTTAAGCACAAGGTTGAATTGTAAATGGCAATCGAAACCCACCCGCTGGGAGCGTTAGCAGTTGATCTTAAAAAAATAAAATATCAATTTTTAAAATAATAAAATCTTAGAGCGGTCACACCGCGTCACAGCGACAAAGTTATCGATACACGTATGTTTATGGAAGCTATTCCAATTTAAACTCAATTATAAAAGCCGTAAGCGTATAAGGGAAGTGTCGGTGCGTAAATTTAATTTGCCAGAAACGTTGTAAGGAACCGCATAAATTCGAATAAAAATGTCAAAAATGAATTCTCAAGATCGTAATCGCAATAAAGTTAATAATATCGCGATGAAATTCCATATAAATTATGAGTGCGTTTTGTTCGGTATAGTTTACGACGTTTTCGTAGATCTACTTTTTGGGTGTGCCACAATATTTTGCCAATTAATAGAACAACTTTTGTCGTTTTAAATTAAGAACGCGCGTTCGATGACTAATTTGAATACCGTTTGAATTTGGAAATATAGATAGATATCAACTACGCGCTATATTGACGACGCGGTTAGCCTAGTTGGTAGTGACCCTGCCTTTGAATGTAGCGGTCCCGGGTTCGATCCTCGGTAAAGATAAATATTTGTGTGATGAGCATGAATGTTTGTTTCTAAGTCTTGGATGCGCATTGCGGAAGCCTAGAGCTTACTTTGGGACTAGATGGATTTGTGTAAAGATTGTCCCCTGATTTATTTAAACTAGCACTGAAAATATGCAAATTGTTAACATGCTCGTGCGCTGACGCGGATACAGGATTTGGTTTACGGACTTTTGTGTGATTTTACTATCTTCCCGTCTCTTCGTTCTATAAAAAAACATATCGTCAATATAAAGTGTTTATTTAAACATTTCGGATCGCATCAGACATGGACTTGCACGCAGATTGACTTTATTTCTTTGCTGTTAGGAATGGACATATAGCTGTAATGTCCTTTACAAGTTCTAGGTCCTTTACTGCTGAGTAACCTACGCAGACCTGAGTGCTTTGTGGTTGTTCCGCGGCAATCAAACGCGTGCACCAGATTAGTCGGTAAATTAATTTTTCAGCCCCTACTTCACCCTTTTAGGGGTTAATTTTCTTCAAAAAATAGTAGCCTGTATCCTTTCTCAATGCTCAAACTAACTCCATATCAAAATTTATCAAAATCGGTACAGTGGTGTAGCAATGAAAACGAAATATACAGACAGACAGATAGACAGAGAGGTTATTTTCGCATTTATAATATTAGTATGGGTTGTTTTTAAATGACGCTAACAGAAAGACCGCAAACTCTGTCCTAAGAACACACATTAAAAAAATACGGGTCAAATAGACTTCCTCCTTGTTTGAAGTCGGTTAAAAACATCACCAAGCCTAGCGATTTTTCTGACATAGTTTCCTAAAATGGAGGCGCCAAGGGAGTCATAAATGGACTAGTTTTTCGACAATTTATTGCTGCAATTCGGGCTATCCTCAAAAGTTTAAATTCAAACTTTTTATCCCCATTATGAGGTACTATGCAATCTATTTAGGAATTGTCCGAATACAAGTCCCTTAAGACCTCAATAAATGTCTATGATCAATGGATCATAGACACTTATTGCCTCTGCACTATGCATTGTTGAGACTTCTACTTATAAATCTATTTTAGTACATATAGTACGCATCGCAGGTCACCGGTGAACGTACGCGCATATTCTGAAGTGTATTCTTTACGAGGATATACAAGCCAGCGGGTCACGGGCACTTATACTATATCTTGCAGCCAATTATTTCACAAATTATGGCCTCCACTTGTAATATCATTGCAAATATCCGCCATATTGCGGAGTTATCCGAACATGTGGTGCTATTTTGAATTTCGAATAGGCGTTTGTTTTTTGTTTCTAAGTTACCAGTGAGTTTGAAAAAAGAATACTTTGTTTAAATTTTATTACAACAGACTGTTAACAAATTCACTAAATTTAAAAGTCACTAAACTTAAAATAAGAAACGTAGACTCGAGTTTGACGTTTCTTATTTTAAATTAAGGAATTTTTAAATTAAGAATACACCGTTTCGAATGGGATCTAGTATCTTGTTATTTATTTTTTACAAAAAGGGTTGGGATATTTTAAAATCTGTTTATGTTATTAAAAAATAATGTCACCTTCAAAAATCATTTCAAATTCCATACTTTGTAGTTTAATTAATAGCATAATTATACTGACGTTATTTTAAAAATCATATGACAGAAATATTTTTCTTCCGATACGGTATTTACTTTATGTATGTAAATTAAATCAGACATTTAGCAATAACTTATTGCGGAACTAGAACTGCTACAATTTGTCTTGTTCTACATATTTTTACATTAATAAATTATTGATTTTCAAATGAAATATTCTTCCTCTAATTAAAGATAACTACATGGTAACATACATATTGATGAAATATTGAGTCCTATTTGTTATATTTTTGTTCAAAGATTTTTTCTACATAAATTTTATTTGCTAAATTACTTTTCAGATGAATTGTACTGGCGTTTCCTTGATGTATTTCGCATTTTAAGTCAGGCTTCTTTTGGGTTTGTATGAAAGCGTGACTGTCATACAATAATTCATACATATAACAAACCGTGTAAACTTGTCAGGGTATAAAATGTAGGTTGCCAACGGTGTAGCGCAAATTAACATACAATCCGAGCCGTTTCAATAAATGTACGATAGTAATAGATACTGGGAGATGAGAGAAATGCACAGAATGCCAGCCGGGCCGCGCCACAGTGGGCCCACGCTGAAACATTCTATTTAAACTTATTCATCTGCGAAGATAAAATGAAATTAACCAAACACACACACACACACACACACACACACACACACAAACATTGCTCGTAGCACAGATGGCCGATGGGGCCGAAGAGTCCTTGAGTGGTGACCACGTCCTGGATGGCGCAGCGTGGGCAGACCCCCCACACGTTGACCAGCGGCCCTAGCAAGGTTGACACAAGGATAAGTTAAACCGTCTTATCTCTAAGTGCGGCTCTCTCACACTAGTGCCGACGAGAAAGATATAGTCAGAGAGATAAAAGGGCTTAACTAATTCCCTTATCTGGCATGCTAGGGCCGCTGGTGAAGATTGCGGGATGCCGCTGGATGCGAGCAGCACAGAATCAGTCGTTGTGGCGATCATTGGGGAAAGCCTATGTCCAGCAGTTGACGTCTTTCGGCTGAAATGATGAATGAATGATGATGAAATGATAATGACAATGAACAAAACACGGCTCTAAAAGGATTTCTGAATAATACGCAAAGACATACAAATGGCCAAAACCCAAGTTGAAATAACTAACTGGTTGGTCAAGACAAAACAACTTGCATAGATAATATGTAGACGAAAAAGATTTCATTCATAATTATGTGGGAAATTATCACTTAAGTGAATCGTGCGGTTCTTTATAACATTTGTATCAGCAACGACAAGTATAATTGCTTGTGTCGGTCTGTACGGCTGACGGTTTTGCGCAGGAACAATTTTTCCTGTGCTGTTTAGGTATTGCTTAACCTTTTGGCCGCCGTTGTCGACTATGCGTGACAGGCTATACAGGGTAAAAAAGACCTTCAGCACCTTGACTTAAAGTTGAAATTTGTGTTACTTCTCAGACATGCTTGGCGGCCAAAAGGTTAAAGCCCTTTGAGTCTTGAGTTAAATAAAAACCCTCTCATTACTGCATTATATTTTTTATTGTCAAACATACTAAATCGTAAAAAAGCAAAATGATCAGTGACAAGTAACATTGTCACCGAAGAATGTCTAAATAAATCGACGCAATCATGTTAATTATATTTATAATAAAATTATTAATTTTAATTTAAGCAGAAATGTTAAATACTCAATAGCACCACCGTGGCACGAACCACGCGTGAAAGGTTGGACTCATCCCGTGACCTGCGCAGAAAGCGCACCTTAGTACCATTTAGTAGCATCGGCCCTTGAAATAAACACCAACCCTCCATTCCCAATCCTAACCCCGAGGCATAGAGTCCAGAATCGACTTGGCATATTTGCAAATTCAGAAAGAAGTGAAGTGAGAGTATTAAGGCAATTTGGGCTTTATTGTGAAGGCAGTAAGGCCCGTCTGACGCATGGTGCACTAGAAAGTCTGACTCCAATAACCCTGGAATCTAGTTGAGTAAGTAATAGTAATTTTGATTTCGTTTTAAAGAGAATTCATTAAAGCGGGGTATTATTACGTTACGTGATCTTTTTTAGAGACTTATAGCTGACCGAGCGAAGCGAGGGCTCGCAGACAACTGGGACGGCGTTTGTTATGTATGTTTGTTCGAACGAAAACTTGAGTATCATTGATCTGATCTTCATGAAAGATACGTTTGGTTACAAAGATATTGAATTCCCTTTAAGACGAGATTTAATTTAACGCATGCTATAGTTTCGTGTCGACGCTGTTCGGAGCTAAAACTAGTTTTATTTATTTTTCAAAAGTGTCTCGTTTAAATTTAAAACCGCATATCCAATTCTAAGTAATATAAAACCTAAAGCTCTTTTCTATTTTATTTATTTAAATTGTGTATATGTAGTAAATTAGGTGGTACATATTAAAAAGTTCCATACTTTGTAAGCCTATTGGCATTTTGCCAGATAGTAAATCTGTGTTGGCACCAGTGTCTCTACTGCGGCAGTTCCTCCGGCAAGTTGGCACGACGCAGGACAGTGTCGTGTCGGGTGTTTCTTCACTTCCGTGCGCGTACGCCGTGACTGTCATAATGTACAGGGTGATTTGATTCATACAAAAAATATCTGTTTCCAACACCATACATAAATTAGGATAAAGTCAAGTTACATACCAATTTTCGTTTTTTGAATTAGGTACTGTTTAGCCAGAATAAAATATATCATAAGATAGAGTTCGAGAAATATTTAATAGATACTTTAAATTTTAACGCACAAACAGTGGGCTTTGCGAAATAAGAATCATAACTTTTATTGAGCAATTTGTCCACTTGTGGGCTTTTTTACTCATCTCATGGATACATTAAAATAGGTTGAATCTATTAGTGCTTCGGACTGGACCGACATTACTGAGAAACGCCGCAAGAAATTCAGCAGAAAGTCATCTTTTAAAATAAATAAAGTAATTTGAATTGCAATACAACAAGAATAAGCCAGCAATTTTGGTATTAACCATAGCTACATCCATATTAAGATTAAGATTAGTAAGTTTATAATAGGTTAGAAATGATGCTTTAAAGTGAATTCATCCTTACTTGTCTTATTTGGTAAACAAGTTCATAACCTCAAAATGTACCTTTTTTGGGTGAAACATTTATTTTATCCTAAATAAAGCAATCCTAGATGTCAAATTAGCAAAGTGATGTCTAAAGAATTATGTCCGGTTGCTTTATTTACGAGTAAATTGCTGTTTTAGCCAAAATCGGTGCATTTTGAGGTTAGAAACTTGTGTTTAAATTTTAGAATACTTGCTCCGCCATTTTAGTTTGCATTTATACAAATCAAAATGGCGGAGCATGGCATTCTAAGACGAATGGTCGAAGTGATTACACCTGTGAATATAATTCAATTATACCACAGTCGAATAATTAAATAGTTTATTCAAATTACCAGATATAAACATGATGTGTTGCCTAAATGCAGGGTAATCTGACATTTGCGCCAGCGCATCCCGGACGGCGGTTGATAGTTAGACGATCGGATGGACGGACACATGGATAGTTTAGCCAAGGTCAATACAAAAAGGAGGTCGTAAGAACATGACTTATAATAATAATATGTTGTTTACATTCCCTTTGGCGCCAATCGTGATCAAAACGTATGAGGTAAATTAATAGTTGATATGTTATGCTCTTATAAATCTCGTCTCTCATTTCATCCGACAATCATAAATTGACCCACGAGCTGGTAGGCATTATGGTGAATTAGGTACCTATGTCCGTGGCCGGCTGCGTCGAAATACAACCAAGGTAGAAGAGACGCGTGGATGTGTAGTTTATACGGACTCACGGGTCAAGTTACGCTCGCCGTTGAGTTCATGAAAGAAGTGTTATTTTAGAGAATCACACCCGCGACCCTATCGTGCCAGACACCGTCTTATCTCTAAGTGCGTCTCTCTCACACTAGTGCCGACGAAAGAGATAGTCAGAGAGATAAACGGGTTAAACTTATCCCCGTATCTGACATGTTAGGGCCACAGTGGTAATTTTAATGAGTTTATGAATAGGGAAGTTTCCTGGGTAAAAAAATTATAATACTAACTATTCCGTCAGTTAGATTATCAAAAAATATTGAACACGTATTTTTTGCTTTATCAAATCAATCAAAATTGACAAAGATAACACGCATCAAAGTTCGGGAGTGGGGGCTCATGACGTCACTTATTGGTACAAAGTGTGGGAAGTCGTGACGTCACGCGGAACTTCAACGCACTATATCTTCGTCATTTTTTGTTTAATTGACAAAAGAATAAATATGTGTTTTTTTGAAACTTCCCTATTGGAGAGTAATTTTAAATTTTAAGTATAATTGGTTTTTTCTTTTATTATAATTCGGTAATTGTATTTTTCCGGGGTATAAATTATTACATAAATGGTGCCTCAAAGAACATAAGAATTAAATAGAACATAAAATTATATATTATGCCTAGGTCGCAAGGTTTACTCGCTCTGTTAATGTTATACAAACATGTTAGTTGTTTCATACTGATGATCTCATTAACATATATGCTACTGGTTGGCCGTGGACAAGTACATTACGGACGGACTAATTGTTACGTACTACATAAATAGTACAGGAAGAGTAAACTGTATAAACAATGTAAAATTAATCAAGAAATTTATAGTTTCACATCTATACAAATAAATAAATTTACAGTGACTGTCTGTGATTTCAAAATTAATACAGTTATCTAAGAGGAAAATACTGTTGACATGATGCCTAAGCCTATGGATTTTCGAATTTGTGTGTCTGTTCGTTGAAATGGCTACATGATTTCAAGAATAGTTAAGAGTAGGTATTTTAAGTTAGATAATGGCTTTTATTTTATTTTGATAACTCAAAGGGTCTCAGAAATATTTCTCTTCGTATGACAAATCATCTCATCAATACATCATTATTTCATATAGTTTTATTTTAATCACATTAAATATAAATTATTTCACGATGCAATAATGTATAAATAAATATATTTATCGATCTCAAATCAGATAAATCCTTCCAACACAAACAGTAAAAACCGATCCACTTCCCAGCGCGCGCGCAGTTGAAATGTATTAGATTCATCACGGGGAGGGATTAGGGAGATCTAGATCAGAAGTGCCGACGCGCCGTCGTCTGCGCACATTAGTTACCGCTACCGCTTGTGACAAATCTCTCATCAAGAGGAGTGATTTTCTGATGAAACAGAGCGATGATAATTTTGGTGGTAATTTGTGAAATTATTTATTTGAAAATGATCATTTAATATATGACCAAGGGATTCTAGAAATAGGCACACAACCAAATGGTATTTTTTTTATTTCTTGTTTTTTTGTGTATCTATACATATAAAATAGTACCGTGACTCACTTATAGACAACGTACAGCCTAAACGGGTGGTCTTGGAGGATTAAAGTTTGGAGGAGACATTCCTCGAATACCCTAGAGGTGCACTAAGAAGGGATTTTTTAAATTCAATCCTAAAGGAGTGAAAAGGGGTGAAAAGGTTTTTATGGAAAATACCGCGGGCGAAGCTGTGGCGGGTCCTCTAGTTCTCTTATATGTTTATTATTGTGAATAAACTTGTATTTCTTCTTCTTTCTTTTCTTTGCGCAACCTAAGTTAAAATACAATATATTCCTTTTCCAAGTACTTTGATTTAGAGATATTTAATGATATTTTTGACCTCGCAACAGTATCTAACATTAAATTTGATAAATTGAATTGTAAAAAATCACAAGCGCTTACCATCCAACAATATACTCCTACCCTTACCCACCCGTCGATCAACGATCAATATGGATGAGGATCGATCGCATTCAAGTGTCAGCGCGTCGCATGCGCCTCGATCGATAACCACTTTGTCGGCGGATGTGGGACAGTGGCGAATTGGTTGGAGCAAATATTGATATTGGATTGCTGGATTTACAGGGTGTTGTAATATGTACCACCTGCCAAAGTTAAACTGTTTTTGTACATTATTTTCTCTATTGTGGTGGGTGAAGAGATCGTTATAAGATCTATATTATATTAGCCATAAGACCTCATCATGTGTGAATGTGACGCCCTCGCCAGACTAAGAATGAAAATCCATGGCAATAGATATCCAGAACCAAGGGAATTCAAGGCACTACCACTGCGCTCCACAAGTCCCTTCATTGAAGTGGTGGAGAATGCTATGGATAGTGCTTAGGAAAAAGGGGTAATTACACAAAAGATCCCATAGGGTAGAAGTGTATCCGCAAGGACCCCACCCCCTAAGATAAGATAAGCAATAAGACCGCCTACTGTTCCCTAAATTTATTTTCTTAATATGTGCTTTTCTGTTATTGTTGTGGTGTTCAATAACCTGTCTTTTTAACCTGCTCAGTGCGCGTATTACTGTGTACAATTCGGTCTGTTTTCAGTGACTTGACTGGGCTCTCACAGACAATCCTAACTCTATCAATTTGATAATCATAATTCTACGACGTTTTTTTTTTAATAAACGTTTTTCTCATTTGTTTTAATTTTGCTATTCGCATTACGTTATAATTTAAAGTCGCCCGCTTTGTCTGTCTGTCTGCGTACATATTTCTCATAGGTTTTATTTTAATGGCCTATTTAGTGTTCCCACGAAATACCTACAAATCCACTTCTTACTAAGTGCTGATCAATTGCAATTTTTAAATTAGCCAACTCTGATCAATTGCTATGGAAAGACCCAAAATGTATTAGCAGCATTGCAATACCATAGATCAAATTGTATGGTAAATGACAGTGGCGCAATGATGACCCGTCATTAGTCGAAGGTCTGCGCATGGGCCAAGGTTTTGGTTCACTTACATCATTCAAGCAACTATAGCTTTTGTGCTAACGACATAAGAGCTGATCGTTTTGTGGTTGAGGAGAGGATGTTGGGACAGGGTTAGTCAAGTATGGAGTGCTGTCGGATGATGGTGTTTATTTGGTTGCAATCAATTTAATTGAAAACGGCTGAGAATTTCTGATTATAACTGTTTTTTCACATTTTACAATATTGTGCTTACAGTATGGATCACAGCGCCTATAACATTAAAGGAAAAATCTATCTAAATGTCTATATTATTATACTTACTTATAAAATTGTGAGTTAGGCTCAGAGAGTTTTCAAGGCAGAGCCTAAACTACTGAAGCTAAATATATGAAACATGAACAGTTGGTTTCTTTTTAACGTAATAATCCACCAAGACAGGATTTTTGGAAAGTAATCTCACCTAAGGGGGTGAAATAAGCCATTTTTATTTGGAAGTCCGTCATTTTAGAAGTATATCACATGAAACTTAATATTAAGACTTCTGATTGGAAGTTACCATTTACATGATTGAGCATTCTTGAAAAATCTATCCGTATGGAAAGTTTGTATGGAAGCCCTGCCATTTTTGATAAACATAAAATTTAATATTTTAGCTTTTGGTTCCAAGTTAGACAATGGCGTATCTTAACCAAGTAATTGCCAATCGTCTACAGACACGTCAGCATCTTGGAACTCAGACACGAGCGTGTATAGTTCATCATTAGAAAGAGTTAAAAACTGCACATATTTTTTTAGGTTAAATAATTACAGAGGGCCTATCACAGCTTTTATTGCGCAGTTAAAGCATCCTGTCACTTTTTAACTAATAAGGTGTGAAAAGGAATAAGTGTGGGACCAGGGCTGGGCTAAGAACGAAACCAAATCATAGACCACCCTTTTAATATTATAAATAAGAAAGTTTAGTATTTGAACTTTAACGAAAATACTGTATCGAGTGGTATTGTAACTGCCAACTGTGCCGGAGCATGCGGGTTCAAGTCCCAATAGTGGAAAACTTTGTGTAATGAGGACGAAGGTTTTTACCCGACCCTTATCTATATCTGTTTGAAGCATTTGAACTACTCTCAGTTCCTTTTGAAAGCAAGTGTCACGATTAGAATATTTTGTTTATTGACGAGATTCTTCACAGACCCTGACACTAATGGCCGAATTCAGAAAGGCCACTCAAACTGAGCTATAATTAAAATGACGTTTCAGTGAAGTTTCTGTATAGGTTGACAACTAGTTGAGGGACATTACACTATTTAATATCGAATCAAATGCTTAAGTGGCGCTTCTGAATTCGGCCATAAGTGCTAAATTATATTTTACTTGAAGAATCACCCATTTCGTTCTAACATAAATATGATCTACATAGCACTATGATACGGATTACGCAACACTGGGCGGGGCGGGCGCAACCAATCAAACTCGCCCGGGCACGCATGCGCGGTGACATGCCTTAGTAGTCACGTTTAAAATGGATACAGTTCACGCGTCAAAAATGTAACCGAGACTCTATCCCCTTGGAATAAGGGCTATGTTGGGCTCAGAGTTATTGGAGTCACCGTATATGTACATCGATTTGCGAGGCGTGATGACGTCACTCGTTTTAGATACCTATATATACTTTGGTAATGTATGCGTATGCAAATTCCATGGATCAATTTTCAATGACATAACAGGCGAAATATAACGCTATGACATAATAAAACGTGAGTAAAACCGGCCATAAAATGCTACAAATATTAGAAATACAAAAGTTTGTATGTGTTTGATACCACTGCTCATTGCTGCGCGGATTTTCAAAAAACTTGGTGTTTAGGAAAATTCAAAAGTTCCTGTGGGAATAACTATAACCGAATTCCACGCGGATGCGGTCTTTAACTTGATAATTTTTCGAAATCAGTAAAAAACATTCCTCCATTCCCTCCCTTCTCTATTGTCTATTACAAATTGTTTTGTAAAATTCCAACCCGGTTAAAACTGCTTGTAAAACAATTTCTACCGCTACAGAGTATCTGAGCACAATGGCGAGTTGTGCAAATTTCTTTTCCGCGAATAGATCAGTTTTACGAGTGCTTTGCGCCCGCGCCGCCTTTCATGCGCCGACGACGTTTTTTGTTAGGGCACTATAGTTTTTTATGAACTAGCTTTAGCTCAACGACTTCTTTCATGTAGTTTTGTACGGAAACTTTTTTAATATCAAAAAGAAATATCATAAAACATAGGTATTAATAGGGCGCCGACCGTCCAGTGGCGCCCTCATCACTGTTATTGTGTTTTCTATTAAAGAAAAGTATTTTATTAAAATTGAAGCCTTATAAGTTGTTACGCAACTTAATACACAACGTATATGCTATGTAATATAGCTTTGCAAAGTATAACCATCATCTAATCAATTTAACAGAAAAAAGCGGCCACTATTTTCTATTAAATTGATTAGATGATGGTTATACTTTGCAAAGCTATATAACATAGCATATAGGGTAAAGTCACCAGTGGTCAGCCAGGATCCTGTAGTCAGCCTTTTGCCTCTTTTATTGCCTTGAAATAGCAGTCTATTTGAAATTAAAAAATTATATGCTTCTTAATTGATTCCTTGATTCCTTATTAATCATTATATTTATCGATCGGTGCGGGGAAACGGCAGGGGGGAAAATAAAAAAAGTTTTTTCGAGTGCTCTCGGTCGAGAAGGGCAATTTTACGATATCCGCCATAATTTTTTTCCTACTTGGTGTTTTCAAATCAGGTAAGAAAGATAGACTTGTGTTAACATTATATGATATATTTGTATATTTCTGTGAATGCACATAGTTGCTTAAACCGAAAATGATAATAAAATAAGCGTATTTCATTGATTTCTTAATAATTTACGGAGGCTGACTATTGGGAACCACTTTTTTATGTGATTTCCAGTAGTCAGCCACCTGCGGCTGACTTCTGGATATTGGTGGTATCGTTCGAATTTGAAATAAAATCGGTCCGTTAAGATCGTTATTTTTTAATATTCAAATTTACCCTAACATTCCCTATAATATTTTTAGAAAAACCCAGTAGTCAGCCGCTTTTTAAATTATTTTTTTGGTATGGCTGACTAATGGGAATTGCACCTCCAGTACTCAGCCACTTAATAAAGTATGAAAAAAACCTATATAGGGCTATATTTAGGTACTTATTAGTCTTTTTAATGTTTCATGAATAAAAACGTAATGTTATGTTCAGTAAAGCATGTCACAAAAACCAATACACAAACAAAAGCATCCACCAGAAAAACTATCTTCTGCAAAGGAAGCTATACGAAAGGAATGCGTATTAGAGGAGCATGTAGAACTTTTGGTGTTCTCCGAGGCACATTGCAAGACTGGCATCACCTATGGATTCCTAAAGGAGTACGTAACATGAGTCTTGATTCAGTTGTAACTAATGCCAACGACCCAAAACCTAGATCGATCCGTCACTATACCGAAAACATCTCGGATGCCAACCTGTACGAGATTAGTGTGGCTCTCAAATAGCTTAAATACAATAAGGTGATGACGGAAACACAGCCGAAATTCTGAAAGCAGTTGGAAAACCGGTCCTTAAAGCCCTTCAGACGTTATTCGATTCCACATGAGGGGTATACACTGCACGCATGGAAAAGAAGTGTGGTGTTGCTCTTCTTCGAAACAGGGCAATAATGCCCCGCTAAAGCATTTCCGGAAGTCTTGTTCGGGAGACTGGAAGTTATCAAACCTGCGTGCAAGACGGTTCGTAATTACTCTCAAAAACAGCTTGTAAACATGGCTCAAAAGTGAGAAGGGTACTATAGTAAGAACTATAGTAGCCTATAGTAAACTTCCAGTCTCCCGAACAGGCCGGTTTCCGGAAATGCTTCAGCACCAGTAGACCACATACATTCGCTACAGCAGTTTATATAGAAGACCGAAGCGTTTAATCCGCCTCTTTGCTCAGCGTTTTTGGACTACGAGAAAGCCTTCGATACGATTGAGGCTGTACTGCAGTCTCTCCAGCGCTACCAAGTCGACAACAGGTACATCGGAGTGTTGAAGTGTTTGTACGAAAACGCCACTATATTAGTCTTACTATAGAACCAGAACTCAAAACCTACTGCAGTGTTGCAATGGGAAGCCAGGCAGCGAGATGTTATCACCCTAAATCTGTTCACCGCTGCTCTGGAATGCGTTTTCAAGGTTCTGAATGAGAAAGGGCTTGGCATCAACATAATCGGCAAGACCTCGGAGAACCTCAGTTTAATGCTCGATGGCCACAGTAGAACCTCCGAATGAGCTGGCCTTAAAATGAACATGGACAAGACAAAAATCATGACAAATGTCCCTATACTGCAAACTCCCGTGGAGATTGGAGATTTTACGCTCAAAGAAGTTGACGATTATATGTACCTGGGGACATAGGTACTGTTCAATAAGGGACGTCCACCTTCGAGAAAGAGGTCTATCGTGGAATCCGGCTTGCAGCATTCGGGAAGCAGTACCATATCTTCTGGACCAATATGCCGCAGTGTCTCAAGATGAAAAAGGAGTCTGAACCTTGTAACTGTAAGATAATATTATTCAACTAAAAGCATGACTATTGTAATTTTAACGACTATTCATTGTCTATTAATTATTCATTCAATATTGTTGATTTTTAATCAAATTTTAACAAATATTTTAGAGGCCGAGTACTGGGCTTAAAGTGGCTGACTATTAGATTTTGGAGGCTGACTACTAGAGAAATGTGTATGTTTTGGTTTAAACTTCTTTTTCTATTTTATAGAATGATTCTATATGTTTGCCTTAAATTGTAATGAAACTAGAATAAATTATTGATCGAACAGTAAAAAAAGTTTATTTTTTAGTCAAATCCTGAATTAATAACAGTGGTTTCAAATCTCTAACGTCGTTAAAAGGCTGACTACTGGTGCCTTTACCCTACGTTGTGTATTAAGTTGCGTAACAACTTATACGGCTTCAATTTTAATAAAATACTTTCCTTTAATAGAAAACACAATAACAGTGATGAGGGCGCCACTGGACGGTCGGCGCCCTCTTAAAATTTGTGAACCAATTCGTTTAACAAACTCTTGACATATGCTGTCATGCTAGCGATAAAAGCAGTAAATACATTTTTTTTTGAGTTAATTTTTGATTTAAGATCAGCATAATACCTACGTCGATTCCATATCAATACTTAACTCAATTTCGTCAAAAGTCGTAATCGCTATCACGGCAGTATTGCAAATGAATATTGTATTTATTTAGATTTTAAACTTCGGTATAAAATTTGTAATCTTATTCTAAAGTTCGCTCTACATTAATAAAATAATTTCATATTAATTTAACAGGCGAGATTTCTAGAATATAAGAACAAACATACATTCATTAAATTAACCAGTAACTTTTGCTAGATAATCGCAAAGGTTCGCCATTTTGTTTTTATTGCGTTTATTGTTGTTGCACATTTTTACAAGTTTGTATGTTTATTGCTTTTTTTTCCCTAATGTTGTGAAATTGTGGGTGGTTCAGATAACACCATTGTTCGAATATTTGGGTTAGTTTTGCAAATTGCTTCCTGTTGTTGTACGAAAATATTATCAATGGTTACCTTATTAAGTTATCAGTAATTGCGACCGAAGCGTTAAAACCATACGAGATATCGTTTAGGCGATGTTGTATGGAGTCCCATAAAGAGATCAGTCGTATCCATAGAGGTCATATTCTATTATTCTAAAGCAGTTTCTTAAGCTAATTGTAGCCGCGGACGAATTGACAACTTTAAACTACATTAAATAAATGATTATTATGCAGTGAATAATGGACCGTATAGCCATGAACCCCCGGCACGCATAACATGGACATGGCGCTCTCACGGCGACTTTTAGCCGCGATGCAGTCGCGATACAGACGCAAAACGCGATGCAGTCGCTGGGCGTGTACCATAGCCCACGCAAACATGATTCTGCATCGCTACCGATGCCCGCGGCCTCCTTTGCTATTCCCCCGATGTCTCCTGATACAGTCGCGTGTTTGTATCGATACAGTAGCGATGCTGAATCGATATTCTGTGACTGCTTCTGTGGCGTTGCATTGCGACAAGCGGCCTCATGTAGCGATGCAGCCGTGCGTTCACGAGACGCGCGACTACTTCGCTACAAAAAGTCGGCATGGACAAACGCCTTAAGGTGGTCCATGGAAGCCAGGTTAAGAAATTCTGTTCTACAGAGATTTGTACGCATTGTGGCCTAATCACATTACTTATTAATGTTTATAATGCGCGCCTATAATATTTGAGGAGTTCCATCGATCCTCACAGATCCTTTCATTACACCTCAATTTTGACTACAACAGGACCAAATTGGAGGTATACCCTACCGATTAAAAACATGATTTTCCAAATCGGTTTATAAATGACAGAGTTCTGAGGTAATAAACATACAAAAAGACCGAATTGAGAACCAACTATTTTTTTTTAAGTCGGTTAATAAATAACTAATTTATTACTTAAGGACTCTACTTTAAATTCAACTTAAAACAATGACTGATTACCACAACACTCGATCCTTTATTCGATTGTACTCGAATACTAATCGATGTTAATTCGTCGCGTGGATCGAATATGAATCGATTTGGTGCAACGGAAGCTATTGTATTTTTGACAATGTGGTTACGCCTATATGACTTAACATGTTTATAGCAGTATCTATAAGTATAGTTAGCTTAGATATCAAAGTCGAAATTATGTTATGTACCTACACACCCTCTCATTTAAAGGCGAACTAAGGGACACCTCCCGTGGTTGAAATGATAAAATTGGAATTTTTGCTTATTGCAGAAATGAGATCATAGCTACGTAAACAACTTTTTTACTCTCCTATACTTACCTAAAGTTGATTCATTCATACTTGTTTTATTTGGTAAACAAGTTTCCACCTTATTTGGCAAAAACAGCTGTTTCCTTGCAAATAAAGGAACCGGGGACAATATTTTAGACGTCACTTTGCCAATTTTTAGTCTAGGTTCGCTTTATTTAGGAGAGGAATTTTGAGGTTAGAAACTTGTTTACCAAATAAGACGAGTATGTTTGAATCGACTGTAGTCCTGTTGTTCTACTATTATTATAAATGTGAAATTTTGTGTGTTCGTTACTTCTAACTTTTTATCCCGGAAAATCCATGTTCCCTAGGGATTGACTGTAACGAATTCTACGCAGACAAAGTCGCGAGCAGAGGCAGATTTTAATAATTTTCTTTAAACAAAAATCATTCGACAAAATTCCGTGTAACACTCACCAAATTAGAACTTATAATTATGACGTCATATTGATTGTTGGAGTTTATCGATTTACTTGCCTAAAATACCCATTTTCGAAACTGATTTGCATTTTATTTACAGCTAAGTACATTCCCTCGTGTGACGTAGCCGGTATAATTACTGATACACTTTACGAATGTACAAACCTTCAGCGCCATCTAGCGTTTAAATCTTGACCAGACGTTAAAGTTCAGGAGATTGTCGTGAACAGAGATGCTCCAGTGAGATCGCAGGCGCACGAGTTTGGGAAGCGGCGGGGTGACTCAGCAATGCGTTTAGACCGCGGTTTCTTTACCACAGATCAGTGGGATTCACTAATGTGGATAGCGCGTTCGTTGAGGTCAAAGTTGAATAGAAAAATGACAGTTCAGTATAAGAAACATCTTGATTGCTGCTTAGGACCACAACACGGCTATAGCAAACGGTGACTTTTGCTACGATGGAAACGCAATGCGACTCTCTGCATAATTCGCTGTTTCGCAACTGTAGATGCATCGGCTTCGCTATATGCAATGGTCTTTAGAATAGTAATATCACCAAAGTAAATAAAAACGGTGTAATAATTTAACAATATTCTAAAATTCACCACGCAAAGCAGACTGTAATTTCACGAAAAAACCGTCAAGACTTCAAACCCACACTGAAAAAATCGGAGGGCTAGAAATAAACAAAATTATTACTAATATCAACCAAGCGACTTATTTCGGACAGAGCTTGCAAAGCTGTTTGCTAAAATCCAACAAATCAAAGCAATCACATCTCTATAATTTACAAAGCTGCTATTTATTTTCAAATAAATCTCGTTTTATGTAGCCGTAAAATTTTAGACAAGCCAAATTGGTGCTTTGCTGGCACTTCGTGTTTTCCGTGCAATCGCATGAAAGAAACGCCACGTTAAACCACTGCAAAGTATCACTTACATCAAACAATAGGAGTATTACATACAAAAAAGTCAGGTGATAGCACTGATAGCCCGTCTTATCCCATTGTGTTTACGGATTGACCAGTCATCGGCCCATGATTTTTGGGTCACAGGTCAACCATAGAGCTCTAATCCAGTCTATTATTTAAATCCGTAACTAAAGGAATTGCTTATTTGTTAAATGGTCAATCAATCGGCACCTATTCAGTCGTAATTTTACACCGGCATCTCGATTATAAGAACAGTTATTTATAAGTCGGCGCGGTTTCATTGGTCCGATGCGATCGTCTCAATTGGCGTGTTAAAAGTATGCCGATTTTAAACTTGTGTGTATAGACTTTCCTTTTATACCTGGCAGCTATGACAGAAAAAATGTTTTAATATTTTTACTCGATAGCTAAAACTTATGCATGAATTAAACTTATTGGAAATAGCTACGGTATACTCAAAGAAAACGTCCATCAAATTCTTTTTTAGTATATCATTGATGTCAGCGCGTTATGTTAACAAAACGAAACGCGTTTAGTTTTGGATTAAAATTCAAGTGATTGCATTTTCTCTTCCAATTACATTCGTTTTGATTAAAATGTGCATTTGTAAATACGGTACGTTGGTAACAGAGTCATTATTTCTTCTCATGATTTTAATCCTGACGTCCAAATTCAATGAAGAATTTACATTCGCGGCAGATGCGATATCGAAACGCCGAATCATCGAGCAAATCGCGTTTCTGAACGTATCGTTGTGATAAAACCTTTTCTTTAATTCGGCCCCAACTTCATTCATTCTAATTCCAAATTTGAATTCAGAACGCCGCGTCATTCGTCCTCTGCATTACATGGAACATCTTGCAGTTTGTTAAATAGAATCAATTCAAAATGTGTCCTTTTACGAGTTGAATTAAGGGATGTCATATGTTTATTTAGCGAAAGGTTAAATTTGTGAATACATTCAGTATTCATTCAAGAGGGTTGACGCAACTGTTGAAATATTTTGTCACAACAATTTGTCATGGTCTGTCAAAATTTGCCTCGTCATGACATTTTACCGGCACCCCGAAGGGCAATGACGTTGAATTATATCAATTAGTTATAATAAATCATGCGTTTTGTTAACCGATCGATCGCATAACGGGATCCTTTGCTGGATCACGAATATTAGAATTGTTGAAAAATTACAAAAAGGTCAATTTTTGTTAGGGAAAGGCGCATGCATTTTTATCGATTGACTATCACTGATTGATGATTTATTTTTTAAGAAATTCGCCACGTCATTTTCTGTAAGTCAAAAACGATGTCAAAGAATTTGGGCGTTTGACATTAACATACGAAAAAAGTTATACATATATTCTTTGATACTTTGCCACGGTATTGCGCCTTACTAACATACCAAACCCTCATTTTATAGACAGTTAATAGTTATTTGTTATACAAGAGTGCAAAGTCGCTTTTTAACCGCATGCTCAATTTTGATGACCGAGCAAGCGAAGGATTCTAAAATTAGAATCCTGAGCGTTAGCGAGGGAATCAAAATAGCACGAGATGAAAAATGTTTGCGATATTTCATCAGCGAGGAAATGACTAAATGCAAAAAAAAACATTTGCGCATTATTAACAGTTTCAGTCAATTTCAAATTTCATATGTATACTAAATTTCAACTCAATCGGTCTAGTAGTTTTGGAGCAAATTGGCCGTGTCAGGCGGACAGACAGACACACGAGTTATCCTATAAGGGTTCCTTTTTTTCTTTTGAGGTATGGAACCCTAAAAAATTAATAAATGGTAGCTGCATAACCGTCATATTAGTTACATCTATTAGGCCCTAATTAATCAACATACAAACCACTTGTATGTTAATAAAGTCTTCACGGTGCTTGGGCCCGAAAGCGTGCGTTAAATTGAGCACGAAACGAGCGCGCGCGCAGCTAGATCTAATCTGCTTCAAAACATAAACAAACAAATGAATCATAGGGCTTTATTTTATCAAAAATGTTTATATTTAAGCATTACGCGTTTAATTAAGGTGCAAAATTTGTTTTAGTTATTTTAAATAATATAGTATGATAAATATACAGCAAATTTTTGATAATATCTAAAAAAAAAGCTTGATGTACATTTTTTTATTATTTAGAAAAATATATATAATAAATATAAATATTCATTGAAGGAACTTTAATCCTGCATTAAGGCTTTTAAAGGCACTCTATACATCTGTGCCTTATTTTTAAAAACCCTTTAGTCAAATAACATTAGCCAGTTTAACTCGATTAACACGTCAGCATACTTCACGCCTTAAACAGTAGGTATTTTAATTAACTCAAATTCCGATACGTTTTTTTATTTACGCTTATACGACCTTAAGCTCCATAAAAAGATTATAACACAATTTAAACGAGTCCTTTAACAACATGCGCTTTCTTTTATTTTATTTTTAAGCAGGGCATAAAGTCGATTCATCCATTCTTGTCTTGTTTGGTAAACAAGTATCTAACCTCGAAATGCACCTTTGTTGGCTAAAACAGCTATTTCTATGCAAATATAGCAACTAGGGACTATATTTTAGACGTCACTTCGCCAAGTTTTAGCCTAGGATTGCTTTATTTAAGACAAAATAGCTTTTTCACCCAAAAGGTGTGAGACTTGTTTACCAAATAAGACAAGTATGGATGAATCGACTGTAAGTAGTTAAGATATTTGTTAAATTTAATAGCTATGTAATGGTTGAATTTTGTTTTTTAATAGTTTTACAGTTTAGATTCTTTAATTCGTGATTCATGTCGGCTTCATGTATCGTGTCATAATATTTTTATTTTATATTTTTCATCAGGGTTTGCTCATTATTTTTAATACGGCACCCCTAAATTGCTTTACAATTGTGCGTTTATTTTCTCCCTTGCACACTTTAGCTATATAAGCAGCTATTCTTTGCGCATGCGCGGTACCGTCGCCCTAATTGGATAGCAGCGTAAGTGAGCGGATCCCTCATTTTAATTGCGTATTTATTCACGTTCCCCGTTTATCGCCTAGCCAAAGGTTTAATTAAAATAATCGACTTCGTCTGTTCTCTATTAATTGGTATTTAAAGGTAGTTAATTCTATTTTGTAAGGGTTTGTTGAAAAGTGCAGTTTCGCACCTTTGAGATTTTCGGATCTCAATACCAAATACTCTTCATTGTACACAACATAGAACATATTGGAAAAAATACAAACAGTTAGTACACGGTAGACAATAGGGGGTCTTATCGCTAAGTATTAATCTCTTCCAGACAACTTTCGGAAAAAGAGATTGCATAAGAGAGACTTACAAAAGCAGGATCTGGTATCTTTGTTGAAGGAAAAGTCGAAGTAATTCTAAGATGTGTGTCAAGTCCCCAACTCACTCTGTCTAGTCCATTTATCTATGAGAGAACTGTGGCCCACACTTCCGCATACGTTTTTACTAATAATTTAGGAAGGTAAAATGTTTATTGCTAGTGAATTATTCATGCACCAATACACATACATAGACAACGCAAAACAGGTGCGCAAAGAGGTTATGTGCATGCGCAGGATCGTGAGCGGTCGAGGTCGCCACCGAATGCCACCGAACACCGTCACAGGTCTGTGACGTAATCATTTTTGGCCAGAATAAAGTTTCAATATATTTAGCGGAATTATATATGTCGCAGTGTTAACGCAGCGAAACGTCAAGCTGCAATCAACTTGGGTGTATTCGGAAACGGAGGTTGGCAGCACTGTGCGAACTGTCACATTGACAGTTGAGTTTGCGCGAAAAAGGCGGTTACTAACTGACAGTTGCTTGGCGGTAACGGACTTTGGCTTGGAGCCTTAAACGAGACGGGCGTGCTGTCAACCTTGAACCGACTTCACCGCGTTTCGATCGTAATCCGTTATCATCTGCCCCACGTGTGATTACTTTGAGCTGATTCTTTATTAATTGCCGACATATACATATAATGTAATGTTTATTTTAACCTCGGCCTCCCAAGAGCGCGCAGCCCCCCGCGCCTCTGAAACATGGAATAGAATAGAACCGATTTATTTTGTACTTAAAAAATTGCAAGAATATAGAAGACGAATAAGATGGTGGATTGTTCCCGCTATATTTTATTGTATTTTAGTCGTTTTTTTATCATTTTCTATAAGTGTTAGTTAAATAAAGTTTTATATGTAACTTTGCATAACTATTACACTCTTTATTTACTAAAATGTATCTTTTCTTCGTTTAATGCCTTTATAGCACAAAAGCTCTACTCTTGTTAAGTGCAGTTAAAGTTCTATGGAACACTTAAATAGCAATAAAAAGGATAACCACTAATAAAATACCCTGCTTGACCAGACTGCAAATGCCGCATAAAAAATAACCTTTTATTAATCTATGCTCTCTATTTTTTTACGATCAAAACGAAAGAGACATAATACACTTTTGTGCCTACCGCAACTCGGGTGGCATTGTTTCATAAATTCAATTAGTAAGATTTTATCAAACAAATGACTGTTTAATTCACTGTCAAAAAAACTGTTTTATCTACACCCATATCATAAAACCTCCATAGTGTAATCAAAAACCGTAGGAAATGACCACCATTTTGACAACTAATTAGGTAAAAAAAAAAGTATCCATAGATATTAAAACAGTTATTGATACGAAACGTCAATTCAGTATGTTTTTTTAAATATAAACTGCACAACATTTGATCTCGAGTGACATGAGAATAGAGACTTCATTCGTTAGTCTATGATTTAAAAAAAAATGGTCTTGACCGAGGATCGAATTGCCGCCGTTACTGCTTTCATGATGCTTTTTTGGTGAACGAAAGTAGAATTGTAAAAAAGTTGTTTGTAATTTACTTTTAGTTGAACATATGAACAGTAGTCTTCTCGGTGTGACTGTGTGATGTGAAAATGCGCCGGATATCGGAAATATGCAGCCACGATTGCAACAAATAACTTGTTGCCAGAAAATATTGTTTCTGAACACATCATGAAGTAAGTATTTATAATATGTGTGTAGATAAAGTTATGTATGCAACTCTGCATAATTTGGCCTTAAAACACACGTGCGATCTTATTATGAAACTCGCTAAAGCTCGTTTCATGAAAACCGCACTAGTGTTTTAAGGCCTATCATTATGCAACCGTTGCATAAACTACTATTTCCTAACCTTTCTTAATAACGAAATATTAATGCCATGTAAATATCACTTAGTTATTGATGACCGTGTTTGAACATCGAATGATTTTATTAAATCAATTGTGTAATTTTAATAAATGTTACTGTCGCTGGGTCGATGACTGATTGCAAAATCGACCTTCATTCATGCATTTATTTACTTAATTTTCCAATAGATAAAAACAATTTTGAATGTTGTCAACGCTGGCATTATAGAAATTAGGCGCTTGGCTTTTAAATGAAAAAAAGTTTAAATCGAGTACATTTCAATATGCAACTGGCATGTTGCAAATCGGCCCAAACTATTCTGAATTTGAAACTGACATAATTTGCAGGGTGAAAAAAAATACTTTAAAACTTTTCTTAAAAATGGCTGATTCTTTCAAGTTTTATAAACCTCAAATAAAAAAAGAGTACCTGCCATAAACTACTATAAAATAGATCATCATTTCTGTATCGCTCGGTTCCCGCGCCATTACACATTCGTCGCGCTCACTTACACCGCACTGCTATTGTGAGAAAGGTTGAGTTCTAGATGATTAGTGGAAGCTTAGGGCATTCTGTATTCACTTAGGAACACTATGGGAACCGGCCCAAGGACTGGGCGAGGAATGTGACGCATTATAAATAAACCTCGGTGCAAATATAGCGGATAACTTTAGAACAATCAATCCAATTTGAAACTGTGTCTTCTTTATTTAAAATAAAAAACGTCAAAGTCGATTTTGTAGCAGAAATCAAGTATGACGTTTCTTATTTTAAATTTTAATGACTTTTTTTAGCGAACTCACATTTGAATTGGCCATGCCGAGTTTGAGACATCGGGACGAGACGCCAAAATGTTTTTAAGTATTCTACGTGACGTAACATTGAACATAGGTAATCGTAACAGGCGTAATCTTACAGTACAGGTTATATTTTACAAGATTTAATTTAGTTTCACCTGCCCCGGTGTCTGTCTGTAATCAAATCTTGCAAGTTAAATTTGACCCATTTCCCGGTATCCGATTGAGCTGAAATTTGGCATACCTACGTTACTTAAATGGAATAATATGGCACCATGAAGTTGGTTTGACGATGCAATGGGAAGGTGGCTATTGGACTCCTTAACAAGTATTATAGCCAGATGACTATGGCAAAAAAGTTTAAGTTTAAGGTTAAGTTTAATTTTTAACAAAGAGTTATTTCGGCTATGCTTTGATCGGATTTTTTCGAAAGGAGTGACCACTAACTTTTAGATTTATATTCAGGCAACAAAGCTCATAACGACTTAACATATGTAATGTAAACAACATAAAACTAACACATTAATTCTGCGATCTGTGATGCAATTTCACGGTGTCATGGCGGCGCCGAAACCCTTTCTGATATACTTCGCTCCTTTTACTGTGCGTTTTTTTTCTAATTTATACATATTAGATAAATCTAGTCTCCATAATCA
Source organism: Tortricodes alternella (assembly GCA_947859335.1). NCBI lineage: Eukaryota > Metazoa > Arthropoda > Insecta > Lepidoptera > Tortricidae > Tortricodes > Tortricodes alternella. The sequence continues at coordinate 14,908,674 of OX401983.1, forward strand.
GAATAGCGTCTTTACTGGCGTCATCATACAATTGACGCGCCGGGCGTGTGAACGCCGCCGCCCTGTCATTTGGCGGACATTACCGATGGTGGCCGACGCCGCCCGAACGACCTCCGTGGGAATGCAGGGACAACTTTCTTCGGACTACGATATATGGAGTTGTATTTTTAAATAATGCTGAAAATTGATTTAGTATATATACTTCGGTTAGCAATGAGGCCCAAATTATGATTGTGTGATTTCTAAACACTAACACTAAATAAACAAGTTGCAAACAAGGCGAAAAATCACAAATTTCTTATTCTGTCATACTTATGGCCGAATTCACAAACGCCGCTTAAGCATTTGAGTCGATATTAAATAGTTAAATGTCCCTCAAGTAGTTGTCAACCTATACATAAACGTCAAATTGATTGGTCTTTGTGAATTTGACCGTTACCTACCTGATATTCTTTGAATTTAGAATCCTAGGATACGCTTCATTGTAGACTAATAGCCAATACTTTTTTAAAGGGCATCTCCAAATATGTACATGTTAAATGGTAAGGTTAAAAATATATTTTTAAATACCAATCCAATTTACAAACTAGAACAAAAAGGCAACAAAGCCACGAAACATAAAATAATTAATATGCTAATTGCGTGTCCAGATTCCATTCGAGATAACTGATTACCCAGTGACAACCTTTTCGGCTCGCCATTTTTCATCGACTCTTGTCATAAGCATTCAGTTTATTCGGTTGAATAAATAAAGAACCCGCGAATGAATTTCAAACTTTATGGTTTTAAAAATACGGTTGTAAACGGTTCGTCGTTTTTTTTTCCAAAAAACTAAAGTGCAAGGAGTCAAATTAATTAAGTCGTAAGGAAAGAATCGATCTGCTGACTCGAGTTACATGCTCGAATACGTTTCTACCACTTTAATAAGTCACATGATTAATCCGATAATAACCTTTGTGCTAACGCAATAAGAACTTTGACGCGTCACTTGTTTTTGCGGTCCGGTTTACGCGCGTACTCGGATAACGCGCGGCGATGCGGACTTTCGGTATTCTGCGTTTGGAGTGCGTTGACCGGAGTGAAAATTTAAAATGGAACATTTTGACAGGGCAAGTTTGCAATTTAAAAGTTTAAAATTGGAAGCAGGTTTTACTGGTGACGTGACGTAACGTGATACGATAAGTGATAATGATCCCGCAAAAATCTGGTGATTTAGGAACGCCGCTACACGATAAATTCACTATATGAAGTCATAATAAAAAAAAAAACAATTATTATTAGATTAGATTAGATTTAGATTTGATTTATTTTATTTGTCAAATTAAATTACATTATATACAGTACATGTCAAAATATACGAATTCAAAGTTGAGATCGTCCAAACATTGAATAATAAAATAGAGTATATATCATCACAAATTAATAATAAGCAATTGAAATTTAAACCAAAAATAATACGACACTATCAGAACATTAATCCAATTATAAATTATAATTATAAATACTTGAAAAACACACGGCTTTACTCACGATTTATTGTCAGAAAATGTCCGACATGTTTCGAAGTGCGCGGGTTGATCTGACCGGGACCACACTCAAACCCTGAATAAGGACTCCAATCGAGTTTGAAACATGTCGGACTATTTCTGACAATAAATCGTGAGTAAAGCCGTGTGTTTTTCAAGTATTCATAATGTCTCACGAAAGTTTTAATTTGACTATAATTATAAATATTAAAAATCAAATATTATAGAAACGGACGACAATCAACCTGGGTTTAAAATAAAATAAATAATTAAAACAGGCAATAAAAATATCTGGCCTTGTTTGACACCCGTGAAAACTATAAAAACGCTCAACCAACTTCAGTCATAAAGGAATCAAGACCCCTACAAAAAAAAACCATAACCATAGACAAAAAGGCGACTTAACGTCACAACCGCGATTAAAAAATTATAAAGCAGCAACAAGCGCGGATATCATAAAAACGACAAATCACTGTGTGACATTCCCTTAAAACAAGCCTGCGCTTGTAGGGAATCGTGTTCGATCTAATTTAGAGCGCGCGATGCGGCGATAAGCGGCCTCATGCGGCGTGATTTACTCGCGGGCCCGCGATATAAGGTATATACTGAGCCGCTGAGATGCGGTAGGGTTTGTAAGACTGTTTGAGAATGTCTAAGGTTAGTGAGGTCATGCCTCTATGGTTGCTACTTCATTGCTGTAGATCTTGGTTCTGTGGGTCTAACTGATCGCTTGTCACTCGGTACGTCATTGACGTAAGTATCCAAGGATGGAATCCTAAAAGTGGCCTACGAGAGCATTTATGAGATAGTTATAGTTGATAGTTTGTTAATTGTGAATTGTGTAAATTTTATTGACGTGATGGATCCTAGTTTTGGATTAAATACATTTTAAATTTCAATTTCAACCACCGTTTTGAAATCACCATGAAAGAAGCTGTCGTTTACCGACGCAAAAGTTAAACGTGAAATATTATGGAAACAGCGAAGTTGATCTAATCGTTTTGCCGTACTATCAGATTCGTGATTATATAATCAAAATACATATTCTTCAAAATGTGTCTCCTGTCTTTTTTAGCTCGCGTAGCCAAAATCAAACTATGCTGCTTCTTTAGGATGTAGTCGGTAGAATTTGGTCTTCTACGCAAAAATGTTGAAACTTATTAGTAGGTTTCGTAAGACATTATACTTGCTTGGTATACCTATAAATTATCACTGGCAAGCAGGTATTTGGTGCGGTTGTCAGTTTCTATTGCTTGACGCATTAACAACTACTTATAGAGACTTACCATACATAGGTATACGTTACCGAACGTTTTCCTAGCGAAATCATCGTGAGCAGTGATGATAAAAATATTTAAAACAAACCCTCACATAATTCAGCGTAGAGTTTGCTCTTGCGCAGGGTGCGATGTCATCGCGCACCTGTGATGCGTACAGCGGGATTAGATACTGAACCCGTGTACGCTGTAACCGTGCATACCGCCATCGGTGTTTTGTTAGGGAGTTGAGATAGAGTAGGGTTTATTGTACACTAAGTTTCTTATTAAATAGACGGACAGTAACAAAGTCGTTTTTGCAAAATATTGTATGTTTTTTTTTTTTAATTTACGGCTAGATACTGATGAAATTAAAAGTGACAAAAATCTTTTATAAATGGAAACCATATTCGTCATATCTAACATGGAACCGATTGAAATAAAAAACAAACTTCCATAATGCAGCAATTAATACCAAAACGAATATATCATCTCGTATAAACGTGTCGTCATTATAAATAGCCTCTCCAATTCTATTTCATAAACCACTTTACACGAATTGGAATCTCATAAGTTCCATTTCGATGTTACGATAACTATCTAGTTGATAAACCACCGTGTTGTACCTATTTACATTTTTAAATGAGAACTTAAAAGTCGTGAGAAAAATGTTAAGCCACTTTGAAACGGCTGACTTTGCTTTCTTTAAACTTTCGACCATCTTTAATAAGTTCAAAGTCTTGCCTTCTTCATTAACAAGAGAAGACAACAATTAGCAATGTCACTACTGTCAACCTTTTTTTAAGAAAGCAGTCGAACGTTTCTGTAATAACTTATAATTTCATGGTTTGATAACTACTAGAAAATGAAGAATAGTACATTGTGCATCTAGGGCCGTAAGAAGGGGATAACTAACGAGAGTCTGTTAGAAGCCCGACGCCGATAGGCGAGGGCTTTTATGCCTCGAGTTTGTTATCCCCTTACTGCCCGTGATACACACAATGTTTTTCATCACATTTGCGAGGAAATGAAATAAAAATTCGACAAAAAAGGAATATATATTAATTTTATTTCCATTTTACATCTCGAATTATCATCAGGTGGGTATTCATAAACTGAGCGTACGTTGCGATCAGCGCGGGGCAGCTCCGCCGGCTTGCGGTCGCGCGCCCCGCCGGCTGCGGCTCCCGAGCAGCTCCGCCGACCTGGCGCACTTAACTGCCCGCGGGAATTCGAAACCATACAAAATCCATAACTCCCTAGGGAGTTATGGATTTTGTATGGTTTATAACTCCCGCTGACGACGGGGCCCGTAGAGGAGCTAAATCGGCTATAGCTGCTCTATACGCCTGCGTATAATAACACCCTTTCCGAGCAAGTGTGATGAAAAAACTTTTTCCTTACTCAAAAGACACACAGAGTAATATAAATACATAATGAACTTAAACATCATAATAATAATAATAAATAAAGTTAATTAAATCTAAAAAAAAAATTATTAAATCTAAAAACGGTTTCCGCCGCACTGTGCCGAAGATGCTGGCAGCGTTTCCTCGCTGTATCGTAACGTAATGCTAATGCGTTTTGCGAGGAAGCTACCAGCTATCGGGTCCCCAGTTTCTTCCACCAGCCTCTTCGAAATCTCCGAAGAGGCGTATTGTTCCAGGACCCCGCGGACGAAGGATCTTGAAATAGTTTTTGCATAAACCTTAGTTGCTCTATCATAGTACACAAACAAACACATCATTATATGAATATTATTTTCTTAATCCTTTTAGTAAAATTCATTAGCAATATGTTACGGTGTTAAACGAACTTATTTATTACTGTATTTATGTCCTTATTCCGAGTGACATATCATTAAGGAAATGACGCTAAAACTGAAATATACCACGTAAACTTTAACGACTATTAAAATGTATAACAAGACTTTATTCAAATCCTAAGTAATGCCGGTGAATCACGTTTCCATTGCAACTTCTAAATAGGTTTGTGGAATGGAAAGGGCGTTTCTATACCTATCGATCGTTGGTTGTCATCGATTGATCTATTATACAAGATAAATAATAAATGCAATGACCTCCCTGCGTCGATCTTTCCAGATAGTTTTGATTTACGCACTGTAAAGAGGACAGTAAATAGGCATTTCCTGGATAATCACGTTTCTCCTTCGACCGCGTCATCAGTTCCATCAAAAGATGCTGGGGTTGAGCGAAAACCGACCGATGATAATGAAAACGGGCAGTGCCTTATTTAAGACAATCACTATTATGTATTCCGATAAAGGTCCAAATGCGCGAAAAACTTCAATCCCCGGTTTATTGTCCTAACGCATAGATAGGCAAACCAGGAGACGGCCCACTTAATCACCGCCGCCTAAAAACAAATAAACCTAAAACTAACCTAACCCAATATACAGGTTCCAGCATAAACACCATTCCATTTATTACGCTTCAATATAGTAGAACCCGCCGGCCGGGCTAATCCAAAATTCCCCAAATCTCAAAAATATTTTCCAGAAAATTGTAATAACAAATCAGCTCTCTAAAATTTGCTATATACTTAACACGGCGGAATACAGTTAAATATTAAAACCGAAAAATAGAAAACGCAATTAAACTACGCGAAATCGATTTCAAACTCGACCCGACAAATCGAAATGGATTAAAAACTAAAAAGAAACAACGTAATACTAATCGATAATGTATCGATTCAGAAACCTACAAGAGATGTTATCGCGTCCAATATCATGCGCTGTGGTCCTCGAAATTAACATCTAAATGACTGATTGGAAAATGGTCGCTCTCCGTCACGGCGTATTAACGCTGAATTGGGTTTCTGTGCCGAGCGCGTGCGCATTTTATGTCGAGCGATAACCGCAACAATATTGGTGAGGATTAGCAATTTTCTTTTCAGATTTTGTGAACTTTTTGTTTATTCATTTGCTTAGTTTCTCTGACTTCTCCTTTGTTTTTAATTGTACACGTCAACAGTGACAATACTGATAAGGGTTTTCTATTTTCTTTTCAAGTTTTTAGAGATCTTCATTCGTTTCACTGTTTTGTTTGTTTGTTAAAGGTTCTTCTTTGCTTTTAATAGTATGAAATAGCTGCAGCAATTTCCTTTTGAGTGTTTGCGAATCATTTGTTTGAATTCTCTCTCACGTTTAATTTTATGAATAAAAATATTCATTTCATTCAATAAAAATATTCGTAATAGAAGTAGCCATTTTGTTTTGTTATTTTTGTGAGTTTCATTAGTTGGAATTCCTATATCATTTAGTTGATGTTCGTTTTTCTGCTAATTGAAAGGGGTTACCTCATCAGGATTGGTAAACTTTGTTATTATAGTTTCTGTTTTTTGCGAGTTTAATTCGTTTGTTTTGTATTTCCAGTCAGTTAATGAATTATTTTGTTCTGTAACGACAAATATATGGATAAAGTTTAATGACTTCATGTCTTTGTTTAACGCAGCGTAATTGTTTGTTAATTTCTTCTTGTTCATTAATATTGTCAGCAGTTACAGATTACTGCGTTTTTATTAGACACGAGAACCATATGAAAAATAGTTTAATAGAGCCGTTTTTTTTTTCTGTTTCTCTTTATGTGAGCCGTGTTTGTTTGTCAACGATTATTTAAAAAACAATGTGTTTATTCTAATGAGATACTTTTTAAAACTCGGATTCTAATATGATTTTTCATTTCTAATTAGGTCATGTATTTAAAGTTTTCTTGTTGGACTATTATCCATAATTAAAAATACTACTTTATGTCTATTACGCTAAAAAGGGATTGTTATAATAACTAAACCATTTTCAGAAATTTTAAAAATAATATTATGAAATCAATGTCAAGTCATGGAGATTAACAGTATGGATTTAAATTTTAATTTGTTACTGAAATAAAAACCAAAGTTAATTCCTTTGTTTCAGATGAATCAAAAGTGTAAAGTGTGCGGGGAGCCGGCGGCAGGCTTCCACTTCGGGGCGTTCACTTGCGAAGGCTGTAAGGTAAGCATCGGAGTCTGTTCTATCATCGTCGTCATCATTATCATCACTATCACCATTATCCTCATTATTCGGCTGGTTAGCATCAACTGCTGGATATAGTTTACCATTAACAGCCGCAATTACGGTAGAAACATTTGAATTGTGCACTACAATCTTATCGTAATTACTGACCTGATTCTTTGACGTTAATACAATACGTTTATCAGACAAGGTTCTAGTCCTTGTCAAGGTCGTACTCAACCTGTATACATCTGCGCAAAATATCAAACTCCAATGACCACAATATTTATTAAGCCCCGGACCAAGTTACTTTAAATCACTCAAACATGATAACATGTAATAAAATATAGATACAATAAATGAAACTGGGCCAAATCCACAGTCAGAAGGCTAATAGATTTCATTTTATAATCGCTTAAATCCTTATAAAAAAGAACATGCAATCAATCCGCCCTTTAACCTAATGCATTCATAAATAGAAAAACAAACGCGTGAAACTGTATTACACGTTCATCCCTGATCCGTAATTATAATAATCCGATTCGAGCTCTCATCCATTAAATTAAATTTGATTCAATTTGTTTTTTATGTTGTAAGCCATAAGGATTCTACGATTGTATTCGTATGTTGGCAAATTAGCGAATTCGGTGCCGTATCCGGGAGATCCACTTGAATAATTCGATCAGCACGCAACGGATCCGCTTCTGTTTTTGCTGATAATAAAATTAGACTGATCCAAAAAATAATGGGTTTCCTCTATTTGGATATTTATGGTTCCTTCTTGGCTAAAATTAGTTGTAGCGTCAAAACTTTGATGTTTTTACTAAAGAGAAACATAACATCAACTTCATATTAAAAAAAGTATGTGACTTATTAGAATGATCTATCTATATAATAATGACTGTTCTTCTAATAAGAGTAGTCAGCAATCTTATTAACATAAATAGAACAAAACTCGAATGCCGCTTCGTCGATTACATCTAAACTTTACAAAACAACGATCCTCAAATTACTGCTGTTTATAATGCAAATATCTAAACAACCAGCTTGCCTCAATACAAACGGTTTCACAATACCCTATTTCCTTAAATCACATTAGGGGTTACGTCACTAAGTGGACCCGCCATTTGTATGAACGCAAGTGGATCAGAACAATGGTGTGTTGCAAGTCGGAAAACTTAAAACCTAGTGCATTGTGGCCGGGAATGACAATGCTGAACATTGACCTGCTTTGGGATTTTTTTATATATTTTTTTGTAAAATTCATTCGGAGCATTTTTAAGTGGCCAGTATCGAATAGGCATCTACAACATTTATAAGTAATACGATTCAAGCAACAATAGGCTTTGTGTGATACATTGCGGCCTATTTGACAGGACTTCTTTTTTTCTTTTGTCATAGTTCACATTCAATAATAATGTGTTCAGTATCGCAGTTTACATTACAGCAATAAAAGCCTTCTAGCAACGCTTAAAACTAAAAAACTATAACGCTTAATAATTTTTTGTGGTAATACTAAAGTATAGCTTGTCGCTCTATGGGTGACTTAGAGGCCGTCAGACAAATCCATAAACAATACACAATTTAACTATTTATTTTACCTTCATTGCTATGCTCCTATCATTCAAACTTGCGATGCATGTCTACTGGCATTGTTTCAAGGTCTTTGAAGATCCATATCCTATGGCATTGGGATAAAATTAGCCTAAAATGAATAGCGTTTACTGAGTCAAGAACATGTTTGTCTTTTACACACTGCAATACAAATCTAGTGTAGCATTAGACTGACATAAGCAGATGCTAATGATGATGATAACGATTTTTGTATGCTCTGTCTTTGACTTTGTCTTTTAACTCATTAATTGCTATATTACCTTAGTATAACAATTTTTTATTTTGTCTTTCTTTTCTACAATGTTTGAATTTAGAAAAATATTCTAAAAATATATCATAATATAAATGATCAAAAGATCTTTCCCTTGCAACATTGTTTGATATCACAACTCCAAATAAGGGAAGTTATTTTGTCGACAATTTCGATATTTCGTCGTTGGCGATTTTACGGGCGCTGCGCAGGTTGGCCAACGTTCCGGCGCCGGCGTCGGGCACCATGACCGACCTCTGTGATGTCTATTGCGATACCGGTAATAGCTTGTCAAATCTTGATAACAATAGCTGCAAACACTAGATTATACATTACAGGTCTAAGTTTAGATTTAGTAGTGACCTTGTCAAACTAAACTTGATGGTAAACTAAGCTAGTCACAATTTGACAACAGCTATAATAATTATATAACATATGTTGGTGACTATCATCAAACTATCCAATTATGTCTATGGTAATGCTAACTTAATCTGCTACCCAATTTTCTGATCTTATTGTATCAGATCGTTAAACTTGCAAAGCAACATTCGCCAATGCCTGCACAGCAGCATCTTCATTCATAGCAGCATCTTCATTCATAGAGGTATCTTCAAAATCAGCCAATTCATATTGATCAACAACATTACCTTCCCTTTATACATCCGCACTAAGCTGCGCGTGCGTCGCGGTCAATTTGTCCACAATTAACTAGCGCCGCCGTTTGTATGTAAATGCACCGACGCACCATTCAGGACTAGGCAGGCAGAACCACAAGAACAATTCACACGGCGAAGTCCTTAGCTGCGTTGAAAAAAAGGTTATTGTTACTTGAACCACCTCCTTATAAAAGTAATAGAACTATACGCTATTTAGACTTATTAGGATTGAAGAATTCACAATGTATGTTTTTTAACGGCTTTAATTTGCGGCCAGTAATTATTTTAATAGATCAGACTTCAGCGATCCAAAATAGGTTTTTGTAGCTTGGGAATTAATGTATTTGAAAGATTAAATGACTAAAATAAAGGAAGATTCGATAATTGTCTAAAATTGTTAAACCGCAACTTGATATTTTCAAGAATATTTCATTACTTTAAAAGCCCATCTAACAATGAACTAATGTCACAAGAACTCAAAATGTCAAAAAACAAAAGCTCCAAAATTACGTTACTCTAGTTTTTAAAAACAAGTCAAAACTTAAACTCGTCTCCTCAATACTACAAAAGGCAATATTAAAACAAAAAGCGACCACTAGCGGTAGTTACAACGTAATGGCTGTGTGATTGATGACGCCGACAAAAACGTGTGAACAGCTCCAGTTGCGTCACGAGTGAGCCGAGTTTTGAGTGAGTTTGTGGCCGGTGGTAGTAATTTTAGGGCCCGATGCTAAGTTTTGAGAAGATAAGTTGATGCGTTACTATGGGTTGCAATATCTTTAATTATTGTTTTATTTGTTAATGCTAAAATTCAACATTAACCTGTCGTTTGTTATATAAAATAAGACTAAAATGCTCGTTTAGGAAGCAGAGGAAAATAATTAAATTTCCAGATTATCTTTCTAACATAGTACCACAACCGCTGTAACGTGAACGTCAAAAATTAAAGTAAATATTAAATTCCGGTGACACAGAACATGAACTCGAAGATATCACTCGATCCCGTCCGATAAGCGAACGGTCGCACGGAATTATATTCCAATTTGGACCACATTCAAATTGCGGTAACGCACGCGAACGGAAACAGATATTCAGGCTAAGCTCTTTCGTAACCGCCATAAATCATTGCTTCTAATTTGTTTTTAAAAGTTCCAACAAAGTTTGTGCCGTTGTCGCTGGCGCCATTGTGCGGGCGGCAACAGTAGTTGAAAGGAACTGAAGCGCCATTTGTCACCGCAAAGAGAACAAAGCGGTTAAGCGACTCTCTAATGTAACTTAATTAATTGGACTTTGTTCTTAATTCGTTGGCCGCTTTATTTAGCGACTTTTTAACGCTTTTGTTTTTATTGACGTAATGGAGTTCATGTGATCACGTTCGATTAATGTATCTTCAAATTGTTTTATAAGTCTGCAGGAATATAACAGGTAGTGACAATTTTTTTTTTTTATACTATTCTTTTCATTCTTGCCCATAATTCAGTTACCTAAAATTGTCGGCATCTCGAATCGTCTCATTTTTAGGCATTTAACTAAAATTTCTTGGTATTAATTGTTGTACTTATAAGATAATAACAAACTTACTTTTGTTCCAAGCTGATTAATTTATAAATAGCCACAGATTCAATTTCTAAAATCGCCCTTGCTTATACAACCTTGTGATAAAAAACCTAATTAAAAAACTGGATCAAAACTCGGCTGATTTGATGCAACGTTGAAACAATACCCATTTGTTGGTAAGAGTCGGCGCAAATCGATTCGATTCACTCGATTGTTGGTTGCAATCGACTGCGTACTCGATCATCATACTTTGGAATATTTATTTCATCTGTAATTAATTGCTTGTTATGATTATCCATTTAATGAATTAATTAGTTGCTTGAGTAATTCATTCTTTAAGTAAACCATAACAAAATTCTGTTTTTAAGAATCGATTGTCGTCCAAGTTGATATTTAAGTAGTTTTGACCTTGTTCTGTTTATCCTTAACTCATATATCTACTAATAAAATAGTGATGCAAATCGTGTGTTTAATGATCGTCATTGTTTTGTAACTGTCACGAGTTGGCACACCGATGAACTTATTGGAGCATGGCCATCGATAAACTAAATGTAATCGTCAACTGTTTTAAACATTTACTCGATTGTAACTAGAAAATATAAACCTAAAGTACTTTTATCAAAAAGGAACAAGTAGAACCTGAAATTGAGAATAGATCATGGTAACTAAGCTCTTGTTCCGAAGAAGATGAACTACCAATTACATTCGATACAAAAAGATAATTCTTTTTACCCTTAATTTCTGCCCTTCTTAAAATTCTTATAAAAATAAGAATACAGAAATACCACCTCAATTAATGTATTTTATAAAATAAATGTTGACATGTTGTAAAATTTAACAACAATAAGCACGTTTACAGGTTTTATTTATTTAGTAAAAAAAGCGAAAATATATATGTTTGTGAGTTTTACATTTGTGCCATAATCTCATCCATAATCAATATCAAAAAATCTAAAGCCTAAATCTAGATTTTGGCTTACCTGACATCATACTATAATCTGTCAAAATCAGTTAAGGAGTTTAGACTTTTCGCGGTTTGTATGAAAAGTTTTTTTTTCCGTGGTCTGGTCATACGTACTAACGCAGCCTACATGGCGACAATTAGTCTGGCAAAAAATGGAGCATAATTTTAAACGCACTGTCAATTATCTTACCTGTTGCTGATTAGGATGCGGCGCGCGCGCCGCACACCGTACGTATTGTCCGGTTGCTATTGCATAGTATATTAATAAGAGCTTCAATGATAAAACGGGCTATGATCTAATCTAACTCACCAATTGTGTTAAGTACAATCAAATGCAAATTGTTTTCTCTTTTAGCTTCTCACAGAAAATATTACGTGTAAAGCCAGTTATTAATATTCCGTTGAAGCTGACCGAGAGGGACGAATCAATACGATAAAGGGAGAAGTGATAATTCTTACTTATCGGTGCGTATCGTTCGGCTAGACGCCCCGACCAAGTGTGAATTGCCGTTTATGCACATCTGCTTCTATCTCTGTCACCAAAACCCAATAGAATGAGATAGATGCCTTAAGTCTACGTTATACGATATATACGAATTTAATTTTATATTCACTACTAGCGTTTTGCGAACGAAAGTGTGAAGAAACTTGCACACATCTGCCAAGAAGAAGTCCCCAAACCGCACTGGGCCTGCGTGGGGATTACTGCCCACTGTGAGAGGAGGCATGTGCCCAGCAGTTGAACGTATATGGGCTGATGATGAAGCAGTAATAGAGGATTAAATCGAGGCAAAAAAGTTTGCAGTTGCATACCAGTGTCAATATATATCTTAATACTACCGTCAAAATCACAAACGACCTTAATCATAGTTTCATTTCCTCCAAATCAAGTCGATTTTCACACTACATGGATGATATACGACTCCATTCATCTCGCAAGACTGCCAAAAATTGCTTCCACGTTGATTGATAACTGAAAACCGAGTGCAATCGAATCACGTTAGTCGAATGATCGAATCGAATAATCGATTGTATTCGAATGTCAGCCGCAATCAAAACATCTCGAAAACGGTACAGGTCACTGCTTCCGAACGCAAATGAGGGATGACAAGCGCTCGCGTTCTGTGGTACATCAGTGTTCTATTTTTGAATATTTCACCAAACTGATTTTAGCCTTAAAGTTATAGACGTATAGTTCAATATAGTTTGGTTGGATTATTGTAAAATTATGATAGTTGGTACTACCGTTGCAGAGGTCAAAATAAGAGTTATCTATGTTATCTGTGGTGTTCTCACGCCTGTTAGTGTGCGTTAGTTAGACGAGTCCGATACGGATATAACAACTATTTATCAGCCAAATAAAACTACAAAATTGTTTATTAAATAATTAATGATACGTGAAATTTTATTATTACGCGTGAGATAAATTGCTTTTGCACTGGCAATTACAAACAACTGTTTTTTATTTTATTGGTTTTGTTGTTAATTGGCAACGTGAAGCACCAACAGTAATTTATACAATTTTGTTTATTAAAATTTCCTCTAGTATCAGATCTTAATATTGGAAACTAAGTATAAATCAGGACTTCCGTCAGCATCGGCATTGACTACACGGTATCGTATATCTCTGTCTTTATCTTACTTTGCGAAGTTTACATTAAAAAGAAAGTGACAAACAAAGCGACGTTTCGTTACCATGGCAACGATCGGTTTGTGTATCACTTAGACCAATGTTGAACGTTACTCTACTCAAAGATTTTAATCAGTATTACATACTTTACAGCGACAGTCTGTCGCCATATATATGAATGTGTGCGTGAACCGAGATAATAGTGTCATCCCCTTTTCTCCTACTGTAACACTTGCGTTCTCCTTCACGCTTCCGCATCAATATTTTCTTTTTAATAAGTACTTACGAAAAAAATGTTACACTCTTTTTATTATTAGATTTATTTGTATTATTCCTGCATTTTCTAAGCGAGTAACATACTCGTAATGAGACATTAGGAAAATTGAATACTTTGATTATTACGTGCACTCGCTACCGCTTTCGAACGAGCACTAATTTCAAATGAGCGACTTCGCTCATTTCACGAGTGACGTATTCCGGTGCCGTCACTGCACTGTCTCATATACTTATTTAAATAATTGAATCTAGGTACTATAACAAGCCTTATCCACCCGCTGCGGTAGGTAAACGCAACAAAATGGGAAAATGCTACAAGACTCCGCCGTAAAGTGTAATGGGGTCCTAAATAGCACTTCCAGCCCTACTATGTAATCTTTACATTAAACGATGCTACGGTAAAGTGACAACTGGGGTATTTATGGGGTGTAAATCTTGGTTTATTTGGGTTTTTAATGGTGTTAGAGTTTTGCGATGTGATAAGAAATAAGGTTAAATACGTGGTTAAAATAGGGAAATATTATTCGACTTTGCTTAATATGAATAATACAGCTTCAAAATAGTTTACTTATGGTCATAGGCACGTGTCGGACTATTTCTGAAAATAACAAAAGTATGCATGTGTTCCATTTTTGAAATATCAATATAATCGTCAATGTTTTAAGTGTAAATTTAATGCGTCATTAAGTGGTAAGACATGCGCAAGCGATGACTGTATATTATTTTAAAATATATCATTAACGGTCATACTATACCTTATATCCGTCTTTTGTAGTTTTCTGTATTGCGTAATAATAACAGTTTAAATAAATAAAAAAATATCAATTAATTACAAAAAGGCGTTGGGCCCTGTGGTTTCACTGTTAAAATAAAAAGCTTCAGGTCGCAGGTTCGATACTCAGCATCGGCGTGTGCGCAATCAGACATTGTATCTATCATAATGCAATAGTAGTGGTCTAACGCATGGCCTGAAACCTGCAATACATTCGCGAAGTAATTCAAAGATGTATCTGAAGTCCCCAATCCACACTAGGCTGGCGTGGCTCCTGCCGAGTCCCACTCTCACTATGAGAGGAGGCCTTGTGCCGATGATGAATACTTGCAATTGCGGTTTAGTCGTTTGGGTGTATTGTGCTAGTTTTGATCGTTGAGTGTGACGTAATTTCAAAACACTAGAAATAAACACGGCTTTAGTCATGATTTATTGCCAGAAATAGTCCGACATGTTTCGGATTCATATGGAGTCCTCCTTCGGGGTTGAGTGCGGTCGTGGTCAAAGCAAGCCGCGCACTTGACCGCGACCGCACTCAACCCTTGAAGAAGGAATCCATATGAGTCCGAAACATGTCGGTGTAGTGTTAACAATATCTCACAAAATTTTTAATTAGAATATTTATTTCAAAATCAAATACAGTAAATTTCAATAATATAGCAAATATTGCCTCCCCGTCAGTACACATTCGTGTCCAGCCGCTTGTCGTTGCCTAGGAGACGCGTAATTTATTGTTCTTGCGCTAACCTCTGCGCTCGCGCACCTTTTACATACGACAATAAAATATCAATCTTATATCACAGTACTAAAGTTGGTTTTGCAAGAAGGCGTGCAGCGAATAAAGTGACAACTCTTATTAAAATTATCGTATGTTTTTTGCAAGGTGATATATTCGTGTTGCTGGTTGATTTGTTTTGTTATGACGTACGAATTAGTGTTTAATAGTGATTAAAATTATCTTTGGTATGTGATCGGCTTTATTTTGCTTTTTAAAGCATTTTGTGTTAAAGGATTTTAAACGCGTTTCTTTGTTTTTCTTTCATATCAATACATAATAACAGGTTGGCTTGATTATTTTCAAAGCTATAGTTGGAACGCCGGAAAAGGACATCGCCTCAAAAAAGTGCGTCACATATTTCAGTTGTAAAATAATTGAAACCGCCAATGTTTAAAAAAATCCAGAAATCTAGCATGGTACATCTATTGACTACAACTTCCAATATTGCAAACTAGATGTCGCTAACAACCGTTCTGCCATCACTTAGAACTCTTAAATAATCACAGCAATAACTTTGTACCAATAAGTATCAAATATTGCAACTAGATGTCTCCTCTCCCGCTGTCACTAGATGTCGCTAAACCTCGTAAATTAGCGCGGCTATAAATGAATTATAATGAAAGAGGGCAAGGGTCGCAGGCGGCTTCAGCCTTGCCCAACGTGGTTTATGCGCCCGCGCATTATTAGCGTACATGCGGGAACTTGCATGCTGATGTACACTGATATATGTACATACATTCTCTTTATTTTTTAATACATTTCTGCACTTAAAAAATATCTTAGTGAGTGGCAGTATAGTGGTCTGACGCATGGTCTCTCGTGGCGCCTGGTGGCAGTGGCACCTCTGATATTTCGGTGAAAGACAACATCGTGTGGGAACCTGCATAACTCTGTAAATTAATTCTACGTACCTATGTAGAGAGGCCAATCAGCACTGGCCCCGCTTGGGACTACTCCCCAGTCTCTTATACTTTGAGCCCACCAGTGGGACGTATATAGGTGGCGATGATGATGACTAAAAACGTTTTCACGCTACGGAAACCCTTTTGAACCGGCGTAAACGCAATTATTCTTCGAGCATAGTTCATTTGATTTCATATAACAAAACTATTTTTAAAAAGGACGGTAATAAAGTCGGTACCTTGAACTGTCATTGCCTTAACCGACTCTGCCTCTCAGAGGTCCATATGCTAATTCCACAACGTTTAGCAATCGTTTTTGTTTTGCTAATAATTGTGTAGTCCAAGTTTTTGTTAATTGTTCAAAAAACCATTTATAATTACTTTGCAACGACTCTGCGTCAATCAATCCAGTATCGTGATGAGTATTTTTTTTTTGTTTGAATCGTCCTTAAATATGCAAACATTATTTAATAGAGCAAAAAGATTGTAATATTTAAATAATATAAGTCATAATCAAGTCCAAAGAATTTATAATAAAATATTACTTATTCTGCGTGATAAAAATTTCCATTCAGAATAGTGAGTCGACGTGTTTAGTCATACAAGGACTTTAAAAATAATGTTTAGACAATAAAATGTAATCTAACCATAAATAAAACTTTGAAATTTTCGCTTCAAGGTATTAATATTACGTTTAATTTTTACATACATATATGTGTATGTAAAAATAAGGATGACATATACTTTTTAAAATATATTTGAGAACACCTACTACTCTTATTTATTTACTGTATCTTTCATAAGTTTTATAATTCAAGCGAACTTCGACGCGCAAACTATTTTTGTAGTTTTGCTATAAGCTTGCGCCCGCGCAGGACATATGGCGCAATTAGTATAACGCATGCGCCGACCCTTTATCAACATTAATTGCTCTATCTCGGTCCATCGCGATGTAATTAATTCTGCTTTATCGCTTGATCTTTCATAATTGGTTAATAAATGTGTAGATAGGACAAACGCTCGGTTTACAGCAACATATTAATACTCTTTTAATAGGATGAACTTATATTATTTCAGCCCGTCTCTAGTTATTGATTACGTCATATTACTTAGTTTACATTATGATATTAATTTTATATCTATTGAAATAATAATTGAATAAATTCACTTAATTCTTCGGTATTGGTTATAAATAGTATTGAGATATGTTTCCACAATGTTAATGCCTTCCCCACTTAACATAAGGCGTGCTGTTCACCGACAATGTGCGAAGGAGATGGACGGTAAGAGAGAACAAATAAACCGATTCTGTTGGTGGTTTTTTCCTCTTTGATGGAGAGTCACCATAAGCCGTGAACAACCTCTCCAAAATGTTTGCAATAGTCACAAAATATTCGTCTCACGCGCACTTAAGATGGTATTGTTCAGTTCAAATGTTTAATCTATGACGCGATCGGTGCATTCCACTTGCCATTCACTCCACGCCTGCCATTTTGGCAAGCTACGTGACATCAAAACAGTTTTTTTCCAGCGGACAAATTTGGTACTACGGTAATTACATAGTAATTCGCAATAGTAGCGCCACGGCGAATGATAACATAAACTTGTAAAAGAATTTGAATTTAGAATATAGATGAATGTTATGAAATGGTCCGTTTAATTTGGCTGCCAGTGCTTATTTGAAATCTGCTTACATTTAAAAATAAATAGAATAAGGCCGAATTCACAAACGCTACTTAAGAATTTGATTAGACAGTAAATAGTTAAATATCCCTCAACTACTGTACAAAAACGTCACAACATACTTATATTTTAAAAACAATTCCATTTTAAAATACACTCCACGCCAAAAGTATCTACATACTTTAGTATCTCGTGAATGTGCAAGCTAATATTCTGTACTTGTCAATGGCGTGTAGATTATTTAATAATAATAAATATAACTTAAAAAGTAATTAAAATAATTTCGCTAAATCTAGCTTCATACGTCACATGCTCATATAAAACAATATTAACAACACCAGTTATATAATCATTTGAGAGTTCGACATTTCAAATGCCTCATCAGCATGATAATAGGCGAGCAATAAATTTTAACCGATCTTTATGCGTCTCAAAGGTCAGGAATAAAAAGTTAAGTCTATAAATGGCGGATTCTACGAGACGGAATCGTAATTGGACTTAGTTTTAATGGAACCTGATTTGACCCGGGCGCGCAAGCCGGGGTCAACCGGCGACATCCAATCGTGAAAGTTGTATTAATAAACGTACTTGTATACACTGCAATTAGTTATTTATTTTAATTTACGCAGCTTTTTGCGTCGCCCATGGGATTCTATTTCTTGTTTAAAATGAAAGTTGTGATCTTTTCGCGCGTCGCGTAAACTTGCATTTTTTTTCATCAACGAATGCTCGGGTAATTTTCTAGCATTTGTTGTTCGTTTTACAGATCTAGACAAATCATACAGATAGATGCGAAGAAGAACGTTTCAACCCTAAAATCACCAGTTATAATTAATAAACTCGCAGTATCAGTTTATAAACATATACGCTTCCAAAAAACCACTAAGCGGTTATTATGTCACTAATCATTCATTAAACGCGCATAAAAACACCGAAATCAAAATACAGTACTCAGCAGAAACTGTAAAAGATATAGTTACAACTAAAAACGCGTTTATACGCGCAGCTGGGGGCCGCTGGAGCGCGTAGCGCCGAGAGTGAAAATCCGCGTCACTTCCCGAGGAAATGGGCCAGTTCCGCTCTGGCGATCAGCGCTTTGTTTCAAACGACCTTGAGCTTATGTAAGACGCCATGGCTGATTAGGGTCAGTATTTCGTGCAAATAAGTACACAGCCCGTAAAAAAAATGTCTGTGCATAAGATCGCACGATAGAAGTGAAAACCTACAGAAACAAAGCATGCGCACTCACTGTCTCACTCATAATCATACTCAATTCAGCGTCACCGATTTGAGTGTGACGGTTTACACAATGACGAATAGAGCCTATACGCAATTCATGGCGAATGGAATCGAGTATACCCGGTTTAGCGTAACCGATTTGAGTGTAATGGTTCAGTTTCGTTTATCCTTCAAAAAAAGCCCAGACGCGCCTAAATTTCTTTTCACTTCAAAAAGGACTTCGTATCTTACGTAATGTGCTCTGTGGCACCCTTCCGACTTTGGGTATCCACCATAGCGCATCGTCCAGCTATTGAAGTATTTCCACATTGTAGAGAAGTAGATTCATATAAATATGTACACCATCGTCTTCTGACATCATAACCCAAGCAACACGATAGTTGTTATAAAATTGCTCACTTTCTTTTTCTTTCTTTACAGAGTTTCTTCGGCCGCTCCTACAACAACTTAGGCTCCATCACAGAATGCAAGAACAACGGAGAGTGTGTCATCAACAAGAAGAACCGCACCGCTTGCAAAGCCTGCCGCCTGCGCAAATGCCTGCTCGTCGGGATGTCCAAGTCGGGCTCCAGATACGGCCGAAGGTCCAACTGGTTCAAAATTCACTGCCTTTTACAAGAGCAGCAGCAAGCCGCACAGTCGCGATCACCTCCGAGAGTACCGCAGTCACCGCATCATCTCGCCCCCCCTTTTCCGCCCCACCTATTCCCGGGACTAGCGAGGCCGAGGACAAAAGAAGAAATGGCTCTGCTAGGCCTCGATGAGTACAAGCCACCGTGCTCAGGTTCTCCTGATTCACACCGCAGCGGCTCGTCTCCGAAACTAGACGAGAAGAATAGGATATCGCAAAGACCTTTAGAAAGACCTCTCACGCCGCCAAGAGACACGTTCATCCACATGCCTTTAGCCAACATGTCCTTGCCCCACTTCCCCCATTCGCCGTTCCTCACCCCGCCCCCCTTCAGCCCGTTCGCTGCAAACCACCCCCTGCTCTTCCCTCCTGGTTTTCATCCTTTATACTCGAGGCATCTCCTTGATCACGCAGCACTAAGGCAAGCTGCTGAGAATAACAATGACGTCAGAATTGATGATCACAACGCTGATTCGTCAAAGCGTTTCTTCCTTGATGAGATTTTAAAACAGCAGCGCTCCGTGCAGCCTCCGCGGCAGGAAGAAGTGATTCCTGAAGCCGAATTTGTTCCCACTCCACCAGCCGAGCGGAGGACCTCTGAATCTCCGTTGCAGGAGAATCCTATGGACTTGTCGGTTAAATCTGACGGCCGGTCTAGCTCTGCGAGGCGAAGATCTGATGATAGTGAAGTGATAGCTCATGATAATGATGATAGAATGTCAGGGAGCGGGGGGGGATCGGCCAGCGAGGATGAGGACGTCCCCTTCACAGAAATTAACAGGATCAAGCTGCACCCTCTGGACCTCACTACCAAAGTTTGACTCGCTCCCCGCGCCCCGCGCGTCTGTAGTGCCCTCTTAAACCCTTTCCATAGCGTCAGTGAAAGATATATATAACGGCCAGTAAATCGGATTGTGATTTTAAAAATAAGTAGGACAGTCGATTAGACTTTACGGCAGAGTTGTTTTGTGAAATTGTTATCGCTTGAAAGAGTCTATCCAAATACGTAATTTAAGTAGCCCGTAGTTAATTAAAATGTTTTTGGTACTCGAAGAATGGTACAGGATGTACAAATCGATTGTAAATAATAAATTATTTCGTATTGTATAAGCTTAGGTTAGTAGTTGGTTTTAATATTGTAAATGAAACGGAATGGTTGTTTCATTATTCGTAAGAAAGAAATTCATACGTATGTTTTTGTATAATTTGAGTATAATTTATTCAATTGTAGTAAAATTTGGAGTGTTATTTGCGAATTTATAGCGACTTCGAGTGCATTTGAGACCGTTGGCCTCTGGAAGGTACTTTTAAGTTTATAATTACTGTTTTTTAATTAGTACAAAACTATACATTCCATTTGCTGTGTACTAAAGACTATTATACTCTTATGTTAGGCCCCAAACTTATTCGATAGAGCCGTGGTTTACATCGTAAAATGATCACTCCCTGTATGGCATGTGGGTCGTTGAAAAATTCAAGACTAATCCATCACTCAAGTGAAATTTATATGTAATTGAACCTCTAATTTAGTGCTGGATCAGTCTGAGAAGCCTCCATATCCATCCAATATTGGTGTGACACTCTCAATGACTGACTACACCACTGTACCATGTCTCTTTAATCTAATAAAGTCATATGGTCGTCTCAGGTGCAGAATAAGCTGTGTTCTAACCAAGCGAATGGGCCCATGAGACGAGTGTATGTCCCTCAGACGTCACAACCAACTCGCACAGTGTGGACACGATGAAAGTTTGTGGCGCTCTATACCAAGTTACATTCCTATATATTTGCTCAATATTATGTACGAAAGAAGCTTCGCAATTATGTACTTACTCATCGTAGTGAAATTAGTCACAATACACATACATACTCAGATATTAATACTGTTGTGAGACAATAGGTTTGTTTGTAAATATAATGTAGTTAGCGTGTTTTAATTATGAGCTGTAGGCGGAGAACGTACAAAATAAAATATAGATGCACTCGACTTTTTGTTTTTATTTCAACCTGTGACAGACTAAGCTTGATAAATGATTAAGCAAAAAATATCAGAATTTCCAGTAGTGAAATCTAAATATTACAAATATGACAGAATCTTCATAATGCCATTTATAATCTTCGACTAATGATAATTTATAACATCTTAATTAAAAGAATCGCTAATATTAAAATAACTCACTTGAAGAATTACGTAAAAGTCGTCTTGATAAATAATCTAGACTTTTATAATATTAATGTAAACAACGTGATTCTGTGCTGCTCGCATCCAGCGAAGGAATCTTCACCAGATTGTCAGTCCACCGTGTGCGCCTTCCAGTGATCGCCACTCAAGAACTCTTTAGCCCCAGCGATCGTTGTGGCGATCATTGGGCGTGGCCTATGACCAGCAGTGGACGTATTTATGCTGAGATGATGATGAATATTAACAAAAAACTTAAGCGCGCACTTTAATGCCAAAAGCAATAGTAGTACAGCGCCTCTATTCGGGAACGCTAAGTGATTCTGTAGCGATTTGCGAGCGAGATTTCTCATCTCGCTCTTACGCATTACGCGTCGTGCGGAAGAGTGGGATAAGAAATCTCGCTTATGAGTCGCTACAACATCACTTAGCGTTCCCGAATAGAGGCGCTGGCTAAAGAGCTAGAATACGTTATTTAAACGATTAAAAATGATTATGGCGTGAACACAATTGGAACAGATAGAAGTTTTCTTTAAAATTTCATTATTTTTCCAGCGTGATCTATTATTGCGCTCTTTGTTTTTAGAGCCCTCGTTTACGCTCGAGCTTCAAACCAACACTCGACGCAGTAATCAATCACTTTCTGCCTGGTGCAAGAATGTACTATTGTTTCGCCAGGTTTAGCTAGGAAGTAGATTTAAACTGAGTACTTTCTGTGCCAAAGGTACTTCAAGATTATTATTATTATCACAAATAAGCCTTATTATAATCAATAACGTACAATTATCAATTTTAACGGCTGTCTAGAAACGTGCAAAATGGGAGGCAAGAGCTCAAAGGCCTTTAATATTATCTTAGCATTTCATATATTATATTCACGGCATATTTAAATTTAATCGACATAATTATAATTCAGTATTTGATGTCAAAGTTTTAGAAAAACGTCACTTCAAGACCTTCTACGTGAGATATAGATTATGTCACAAGGGAGCAAAATAAAATATTGACTCAAGCATTATCGCCCTAGACTCAAATAATTTTCTACCGAGTGACACTAAGAACTACTGCTCGCCCTTCTCACTCCGACGATGACACATAGGATTAATATTGTTAACAGGTAATTATGTATTGACTGTCAATACAAAAAAACTTCATATAGGTATAAGTAAGAAAAATCATTTGTCTACCTTGAGCCCTCTTTGAGACAACTACAGAGATCTTCTTTTGAGGGTTCAAAGTAGGACCCTACAGGGACATTCCCTACTAGGTCCTTTGCAGATACGCACCCTTTGTCAAAACCATGAATGTGTCTTCGTTTCGTTTGACGTGCACATTCGCGGTTTTGGCGATAATCATTATAATTTGGCGAAATCAGCGCCTCTATTAGGTAACGCTAAGTGATACTGTAGCGACTCGTAAGCCAGATTTCTCATCTCGCTCTTACGCATTACGCGTCTTGCGGAAGAGTGGGATGAGAAATCTGGCTTACGAGTCGCTATAGAATCACTTAGTGTTCCCGAATAGAGGCGCAGCAGTACCGAATAGGGGCCCAGGTCACCCTAGTTTGGGCCGTTGAGTCTGACATTATTTATTGTAAATTATAATTCTCTAAGCTAGTTGAAATATATATTCAGTCATATTCTTGTAGATATCGCACACATGTATGACGTTAGCGCGGTTATTAAAACGTACGGTCGTAAGGCAGGTCGCGTTTGATAGGTAATTCAGCTGTGAGCGGCGATCCTTGACCCGGCAGGCGCGGGCGCATCTCCGCAAAGGAGACAGAGGCGCTGGATGCGACACTAATAATGAGCGTGGTTTGTATTCGGTACTTACTCCCAGCTTGTTTCTGTTATTACTAAAAAATGCTTAATGTGTACGTGGATAATATGTTTGAGGATTAACTGTCTTGTTTGTTAATTGATGACTGTACTGTTAACTGAGGGCGGTTTGCTCTTCTCCTTTAAGATAATTACAGCAGCAGTTAAAGTATTCAACGATACAAATAAAACATAGTGGAGTACTTTGTGACATAAAGGCGGCACAAAACTATGAATCGACTCTATATAATCTTTAGAAATTCGTTAGATAAGTCGCGATTGGCTAGCAAATTGATACCTAATACAGCACAATTGGCAAATACAATAACACAATTAGTAATACACTACACTAACACTATTGTATAGTAGATTAAAACTAAATATACTGTTACTGGGACCAATTCAAAGGATATTCGCTAAATTTAAAAGTCACTAAACTTAAAATAAGAAACGTCAAACTTGATTTTGACAGCTCTGTGCTAAATAAAATCGAGTTGGACGTTTCTTAATTTAAGTTTAGGAAATTTTAAATTAAGAAGACACCGTTTCGAATTGGACCCACAGTTAATTGTAAACAAATAAATAAATAATCAATGTTGAGCGTAGTTCCTCCCCCAAGCCACTTCCAGCAACACTCTACATCTGCGCCGCAGCTCCATCGCAAGTGGAAGTGACTTGTGTAACAGTAGTGCGCATGCGCACAACGCCGTGTTATAGGTCACTCCGGCTGAATACGTAATTACGCCCAATCGCGCAGCCTTGTTAAAAAACATGCATATTTCAAAGCTCGTATCTCGAACTCGGTATGTAGCAAAATCAACCTTGCGACATATGTGTTAAGTTCATTGTTGCGTTCGCCGATTTTGAAACACGAGCTTTTATAAATTAGCGATGGTTTTCCGAGATTCGTGAAACTAAGTTATTTAAAATTTGACAGCGGCGCTAGTGTCTAAGCAAAACTTGCAAGTTACTATGACGCGATTGTTAGTTCCACATTTGGCCGCTAACTCAAATTATACTTGTTGCTACTTCAAGGCAACTCTAATTGCTCGGAGTTTTGTTTTCGACAGTCCATCTCTGTCAACTGCTTTAATGTGTGTGTATATAAATAAATAGTCTTGATAAGCCTGTGTTGGTTAGCGGCTGTTTAATAAATCGCTATTATATGTCAAATTAAAGTTTAATTAAACGGAAATATTTTTTAGTAAAAATATGAATAATGATATAGCTGGAAATACAAACCCTGTTTGTTTGAGCTTGTAAAAAAATGCTGAGATCATAACAATTTTTATATATAACGTTATAATCATAAGCGCAAACATAACTAAAACAACGGCTCTAGCAAAGAAAGTACGGGAATAACTTAAACCCGTTTTATCGCTGTGTGTGAGAGAGACGCACTTAGAGATAAGACGGTCTTAACTTATCCTCGTGTCAACCTTGTTAGGGCCGCTGATTTATGGCCGAATTCAGAAACGCCACTTAAGCATTTGATTTCATAAATAGAGAAATGCTCCTCCTCTGCTGCACTGGGAGAGAAATAGCATAGAATGCGTGCAGATGCTTATCATCCTGGCATGTCGTAAAAGTCGACTAAGGGACGGGTCCTCTCCAACATGGTGGACTATCTGTATGGGCGATGGGCTGATCACCTGTCACCATACGGTTCATCATACCATCTTAGGACTTATTAATCGAACGTGGCCACAAGTAGTCTTGTGGCTCTGCCTACCCCATTAGGGATTTCGGGCGTGATGCTATGTATGTATGTATGTGTATGTAAATGTTCCTCAACTAGTTGTCAACCTATACAGAAACATCACTGAAACATCACTTTAGTCAAAGCTGAGCGGCCTTTCTGAATTCGGCGATTAGCCCAAATAGGAATTAGGTTAGGTTAATATCATAGTTATGTTCCTAATAAAAGTCGTGCTACACGGTTGGCAACCGAGCTCCCAACCAAGGTGACCTTGGTTGGTGGTTCGTTGCTCACCGCCATCGCGTTTCCGTCGACACGGTTGCCAACAGGGCATTTGGTTGCAAACCACCTTCAACACGGTTGTAACCCAGCAAGGTCACCTTGGTTGGGAGCTCGGTTGCCAACCGTGTAGCACGGCTTTAAGACAGTTATGAACAGCTTTCGTATAGCTATACAGGGTGACATCGAAGACGTAATCAGAAACCAGTTTTTCAGACTCGGTTTGTTTCTTGTTACTAATATTGCTTGAAAATGGCCATCAATTGCCGAGTCTGAAAAACTGGTTTCTGATCACGTCTTCGATGTCACCCTGGATAACGATATATAGCTGTATGTCTAGGGATCCGTGGTTGCGCGTGAGGGTAAGCCGGTGCATAATTTCTTAACTCAAACATAATAATATTATTAAGTACTTCTTGGATTAATATAAAAATTGCATATTACATAATCTACTATATAAAAATAAGTCGGGTTTTCCTTCCTGACGCTATAACTCCAGAACGCACGAACCGATTTCCACGGTTTTGCATTCGTTGGAAAGGTCTCGGGCTCCGTGAGGTATATAGCAAAGAAAATTCAGGAAAAATTTCAACAGAAAAGCCGGAAAATCTTTTTTCACATACAGCGCCATCTCTGATACATAGCTAGCTACACCAAACGAAATGTTACATAAAACGAAGCCATCTGGTGGCGAAACGGAGTTCGCCGGGTTTGCTAGTCATTTTATGTATATACAATATTTAATGAGTAATAAAATAATATTTAAAAACAGAAATGATACACCGGCTTACCCTCACGCTTCGCCTCTGCTAGGGATATAACTATATCACGGCTTCAACCATCTTTTGCGAGATATATATTTCGAATTGAGGCCCAAAGCTCATTTTCTAATATTCAGAGCCTTTAGGTGTAAGTTTGAGTCATAGCAAACGTCTTGAACGCGTTTGCGTAAAAGTCTCTATTTCAATATGGATGAAACGATTAATTCGCGCGAGACGTTTGCTATGACTTAACCCGTGGAACGTCCTAAACACACCGTCCGTAGGTCATTGAAAAATAACACGTATCGAATTAACACTATAGTTCACTAAGGGCCTGGCCACAACACCACGGCACGACGTCGTGAATGTGAAACAGCGCGGCGCCGCGGCACGGCACGTTGCCGCACCGTGCAAATGCACGGCGCCGCTACATAACGGACGACGTACGATTAGAATGTACTTTTTGGTAGGAGTTATTAGGAGCTAGTTCTTATGAGAACTTTAAGTTAAAACATCATGATGGGCACTGTGCCCTTCGTGTAAGCATATTACTCAATACAAGAATATTTAATAGATGCATTTTAATAAGAGGTAACACTGAAGTACCTATATAAAAACTGTGTGCATGTAATGCATGCTGCATGTTTGTATGCCTCATGGCTAAGCATAGTGACACATGACACTTACTGTACCACCTTTGTACCACCTACCTATGTTTTACAAATAAATATATTGATTGATTGATTGATTGAAGTTTAACTCGTCACAAT
Source organism: Tortricodes alternella (assembly GCA_947859335.1). NCBI lineage: Eukaryota > Metazoa > Arthropoda > Insecta > Lepidoptera > Tortricidae > Tortricodes > Tortricodes alternella. Next base: position 14,935,925 of record OX401983.1, read on the forward strand.
TCCTTGATTTCCCTCGATGTCCCTCGAATAGTTCTCAGAGCGCGGCGGCGTGATCAGGGGGGCTAGCACGACATGCCCGCGAGTCGTTTGTCGCTCAGTGCGTCTCTGTCAAACTAGTCAAGTATGTAAGGGATGCACTGAGCGACAAACGACTCGCGGGCAGGTCGTGCTAGACGTGCTGTTGGCATTACCGGCGGCACGTACGGTGTCGCGCAAAAACTCGCCGTTGTAACGTGCTCTTACACTGCTCAATGCGCTTCTGGCGTCAGCACCTGAGTGCGACTTGCTTGCATGGCGATGGGTGGCTGTGTGTTATGAATGCTTGAGATTCTGCGAGAGGATGGATGCTAGAGTGTCGAGTGTTTTCATTTAATTTAATGCTTGAATTGATACCGTAGTTAAGTAATATTTTTTGTGTAATGTATTTTAAGTAATTTAGTTTCACGGTGCATTAGTTAAAACTGTAAGGCCGTGTAATATATATAAAAAAATTAAAAAAAATACTTAGGGCTTGGTCACAGTACCGTACCGTACCGTAAATTCCGTTACACATCACCTGTATATAAGTATAGAATATAAGGGCGACGTGCAACGGAATTTTTCACGGCACTACGCCGTAACGTGGTTATGTAGCGGCGTCGTGGAATGACGCGGCGCTGCTCCGTGCAATTGCACGTTGCGGCAAAGTGCCGTGCCACGGCGCCGCGCCGTTTTACATCCACGACGTCGTGCCGTGGTGTTGTGGTCAGACCCTAAGTAAAGCAAGGAAGTGTGACGAGTTAAACTTACACCAAGGGCACAGTGCTCATCATGATCTTTTAACTTAAAGTTCTCATTCTTAGAGCTAGTTCTTACTAGCTCCGAATAACTCCACATTCTAATCGTACAATGAATACAAATCGGAATCTTATTAAACCGCAAACATTACTGATTCCTTTTTTTTGTAACATATTTTTGCAATGCCATGTGTTTTAAAATAATGAGTGCGAGCCGCGCGCGCAGCGGGCGCTGAGTTATGGCGACAGAGCGCGTAGATCACTGTAGAGGGCGCTTTAACCTGTTCAATGCTGCAACGCCTATAAGCGTATGGTTTTTATCCTAAACGCTTATACGCGTTTGAAATCTCTTAGTGCTTTCGACGCATTAATATTAAGCATATATTGGAAGCATGGCTATGAGAAATATGTGTTAGTTGCAAAAATATTTTTGGTACAAAAAATAGAGCGAATAAGTTCCTCTGATTTACGAGATACCATTAAGGAGTTAGAAATAACTACATTAACAAAAAAAAACAATTATCCGCGTTGAATTGAGAACCTCCTCCGGTTTTTTTGAAGGCAGTTCAAAAGAAAGTTAAATGACGAACTTATCGAACTTAACTACCCAATTGACGACAGTATTAAAATAAAACAGGTTTTATTATTTTAATAATTAACATTTTTTTAAAGTTGTCTATTTAGAGTACAGAACTTACCTCTTTTGTTGTTTTTTTGTCGTAAGCATTCCAGCGAAACACGCATCGCTAACGTGGCAACGTAAGGGTTAAACTTTAAGCCGTATTGAGCATAAGGACAGACAAACAGGTGTTATTTTTATTAATATTCTTTAGTAATAAATTGTATTTTGCAATGATATATTAGGTAAAAAGAATGTAGTGACAAAGCGAAATTTTTTAGAGCAGAATAAAATTATATAAGTTTTGCTTACACGCAAATAAAATGCAGTTAAAGTGTAATGAATGATGATAATTTATTTTCGCATTTATTTTATTTCATAAACTACCTTTATTATGATAAAGTAAGTATATTTGATAAACGACCAAAGGCCGACGTTAAAGGTTTTAAAAAATTTATCAATTGTTAAAAATTAGCATTTAACTATCTTTGTGTATAAACATACAACTCAGTCAAACTAAAATAATTCTATAAGACTACTACATTATTAAAATACTCATAGTTTTGCTGGAAGGTAGCGGAAAAGTAGCTTTTTTTTTAAATCATACACCCATTAAATTACAGAACAGTAATACAGTATTCCCATCTCGGTCCGATAAATGATCTAAATAGGCTTAGCATCAGTCAACATATTAATTGATAGCCGGTGATAATGCAATCGGACGTATTTAAAAAAAAAACCCTTATACATGTAAATACGAATTAAATCCCTTTCAAACCAATTCTTAATCTCCATCTCTCATCACTTGACATTATTTAACGAGTTTCATTTAGTTAATATCTTTATAAGCTACCAGGACGTAAAAGGTACCATTACCAACAAATAAGGAAGATTGTTTATATTTCACTTTAAATTGACGCGATTAGTGTCCGACCTCGCGAAATTATTTTCTTGTTTAGTAGGTTTTGGGAACACACAGAATAAGAAAAGAAAACTTTGGCTGGGTGTTTTATGACACAGGACAGGAGAAATGACGACCGGATTTCTCCCGTAATAAACCAAATCTGTGGGCAGCAATGACTAAACATTTAATCTCGCACAAAATTGTTGTAACATTAAAAGCCAAACTTTTTGTTATAATATTAATAATCTGAACTTGCTTTATATAACTTAATAGTACTAATTGCATGAGCCAGATATAACTAAAATTAAAATAAAACTAGTATTGGGTATTTTTACGAAAAATTGTTACACCTCTGCAGAGGTAGTATTTATGTATGACACCCATTTGCTGTCTTTTCACTATCCGCTAAACTACAGGTACCTACGCATATAAAAAACCGGACAAGTGCAAGTTGAACTCGCGTGGAGAGGGTTACGTGATTATATGAAATTTCCTGTTATTTTTAAATACCATAGCCTTCTTATAAATTTTCCGGTAATTTCGGTATATTTTTAAAAAATGTAGGGCCAGCAATTTTGGCGATAATGGGGGAAGGAATGGTAAATTGTCGCCTATTTTCTTGAATAACTTCGAAACTATTTATTGTAAAATTATAAATAATATATATTTAAGATCCCCACGACGAGCCCTTTCATTTGATATGTCACACGCTATAGTGTACAAAACTCTTTTTTTATGTTTCTAATTTACTCCCCAAAAGTGTCCCCCATGTTTAAAATTCATTTATTTACGTTACTGAATCTCGAAGATGGCGATGTCGTATGCTTAGGTACAAAAAAGACTAGTACAATAAGATCGCATACTACCCCCAAAGCCTCAGCGAATAGTCGGAACTAGCGGCAGACGAAGAATACATCTCTGCAGCGCGAGAAATATACGGCCTCGGAGAAACGGACAGACCAGTGCCTCTATTCGGGAACGCTAAGTGATTCTGTAGCGATTCGTGTGCGAGATTTCTCATCCCACGCTTCCGCACGACGCGTAATGCGTAAGAGCGAGATGAGAAATCTCGCTCACGAATCGCTACAGCATCACTTAGCGTTCCCGAATAGAGGCGCTGAAGAGAGATTAAAACTCCTCCAACCTAGGACGAACAGAGCCTCTATTCCTCGTCGCTAAAATGCCAAAACTGCGAATGTGTCGTTGTTTTGTACCTACGCTACGTGTTTGACCTACACATTCGCGGTTTTGTCAATTTAGTGCCCCGGGGATACGCAGATTATAGCAAAAAATGTGTTTTGTTTGAAAAAGCTTAAACATTAATATTTTGCACCAGTAAATTTGACGACACGGATAGCCTAGTTGGGAGTGACCCTGCCTCCGACGCAAGCGTCCCGGGTTCGATCCCCGGTAAGGGCAAATATTTGTGTGATGAGCACGAATGTTTGTTCCTGAGTCTTGGATGTTTCCTATGTATTTAAGTATTTATTTCTCTATATAAGTATGTATATCGTCGTCTAGTACCCACTTTGGGAGGGATTAGAGCTTACTTTGGGACTAGATCGATTTTTGTAAAGATTGTCCCCTGATTAAAAAAAAATGAAAAGAAAAAACAAATTAGATATTGTGCAGGTAGGTGTATAGGTTCATTGAAAACAATAAGTTTTACATCGTTTATAAACAATATTTGGCAACCAAAACGTTTGTAATAATTTTATTGATGTATTTATATAAGCAGAAAATCAAACACCGTATTTAAAATGAGCAAGTGAATTCCCGAGTTGTCATAACTAAGTATATCAGATTACAACAAGTTTTCTAATTTATTTTATTGCCTATAACGGAGTCAAACATCATAATTATTTATTAGAAGTTTAATCATTTGTGACTAACCAGCCGTTCTGGATTACTCCATCTTGAATTATCTTTAAATTTAATCTAATAAACAAATCGGTCAGGTTATAATTTCACTGATTAAAATCAGTGGTAATTTTAATATATTTTACCGTTTTGTGCTTAATCAGTGCCTGTGGAATCGTATATTTTGTTAATAAATTGTTGACTAATGAGTTCAGATTATGTTTAAAGATTAAATTCTACCCATTATTTGACGTTTAGATTTTGATACCTTTAAATAAAATCCATGTCAAGACGTTTCGTTTACAATTCTAATTAGGTTCTCACAGGTGTCTGTGTGTAGGTTTGTGAGGAAATTAGAATTCCGGGCGGGATTTCTAGCAAATTTCTCGTCACTGCGGTATTCATAAATACCATTGGTATGGAGATGAAACAGATGACAACACTTTTACATTAAATTTGCATAATTTTGCATAATCGAAAAAATTCGTGTCAAAATCAGAACTTTTGGTTGAGGATATAACCAGAATGGAACTCGTATTGTTCCTACTTATATTAATTACGTTACTATTCTTATATAAATTATTTAATCTATTTACAAATAGATTTATAATGATAAATATAAATAGATTTAAATGACATGTAAAAAGTATCAGTAATTCAATTCAATTCGTTTCGTCAACTCTGCGTATATGGATGACATCATACATAATACCAGATGTTGTCACGGGAAAAAGCTACGCTAATTTGCATTTAAGATCACCCTTATTCATAAGAGCAGTTTAAGCGGAGAAGATTATACTATTGAGGAATTTAGAGAAAAAGATTCTGCAGTTTCTTTATAATTGACCGATCGTCATTCATAACTCAACTCTCTGTCTGTCTGTTACGATCATTTATGCCCTGGAGGAGGATATGGGCTACTTTTTAGGGTTCCGTACCTCAAAAGAAAAAAGGAACCCTTATAGGATCACTCGTGTGTCTGTCTGTCTGTCTGTCTGTCTGTCCGTCTGTCACAGCCAATTTGCTCCGAAACTACTGGACCGATTGAGTTAAAATTTGGTATTCATATGTAAGTTGGTGACCGCAACACGGACGCGTGACGTAAATATATGAATTTTAAACTTTCTGGGGGTAAAATAGAAAATTAAAAAAAAATATATGCCGCCTATATCGTGTGACATATCAAATGAAAGGGCCTATTGTCAGGATCTTAAATATATATTTTTTTGAATTTTAAGTAAAACAGTTTAGAAGTTATTCAGGAAAATAGGCGAAAAATGACCATTCCCCCCCCCCTTATTTCCGAAACTACTGGGGCTAAAATTTTGAAAAAAATACAGAAAATAGATCTTTGCTTATAGATTACAGGAAAACCTATAAGAAGTCTATGGTATTTAAGGTAACCTAGTAAAATTCAGATAATCATGTTCGGAACGGAACCCTCTCCACGCGAGTTTAACTCGCACTTGTCCGGTTTATTTTTAAAGAAAATCATCCACTAATAGGGTAAAAAGGGGGCTGGACCATTGATTAACAGGAATTTCATGCGCCTCGGACAGAGCCCGTTGATATTTTATTATGTATCTGCGCGGTTTATGGTTAAGCCGCTCAACCGATTTTGATAAAAAAAATATGGAGATAGTTTGAGCACTTAGAAAGAATTTTCAAAGAAATTGGGTCCAAGAAAGGTCCATATTCCAATATGGTACCTAATGAGACCCCGTAATTTAAATGAAAAAAATCTTAATGTAAAAAGCCAGTAAATTGAAAATTTATTATATTTTAAGGACACATTTCGACGCACACGACTTTGGGGGTAAAAGCTTGTCTTATATAAGTATTCCAAGGATAATAACACTTTAAAACCTGAGTTAGTCTAATAAAGTTAATCATTAAAACAATAAAACGGATCCGTGTACCGTTCACCGTCGCAATAAACTCATCAAGAACGTGTTGACTAGTAAATTATTAGCCACAAATTACATTACGAGGATTTGTTCAAAAGCCTCATTTTCAATCGAAAAGCTCTCATAATTTAAACTGTAGGTCCAAAGTCATTAGGTCTCAATTAAATGTGACTTCCAATTAAAAATACGCCCTTACAGACCCTTCTCAATTTTAAAGATGTCCGAATTTTATTTATAACTTATAGCAACTGGCGGTTACGCCGTTCTTTACTACTTTAGGCTATATATTCATTGTGAAGTGTGCTAACGTCGGAAGCGGCTCTTTGATTACGTCGGTTTTGGTTTGAACGGTTAATTAGAAAATGTATTGATTTCAAGTCAAAGGTCGAGATTTGATAATGTGTGATTGATAATTAGAGGTCCATTAATAAAGTTATGATTAATGATAGATTTTAGCAATTTCTTACGTGATTTGATTGCCTCTGTGTTTGGTTGAATCTTTGGCTTGTCACATTTAAACAGAAAGAGTTGGAATCCATTTTAATATTATAAATGGGGAAAGTACCTAATACCTATGTTTGTTTTACGTACATAAAAATTGGCACCTAATTATGTAGCGCGATATATGGCGACTGACATAGGATACTCTGTATCCTGGTAGGTATCCTGGACGGATTTTCGGGAGTCTTTATATATACAAAAAATATGAAAACAAATCTCCTCGATAGATGGCGATGCGCGCGATAAACGAATTCCAGCGGTACAAAGTCGCGAGCAAAAGCTAGTCTTGCATAAACACGAATATGTTAAACTGATTTCTCATACAATATCAGTGTCTTATACATTAATTACTTAGTATCAGTCATTATAAAAAATAAGATAAATCGTTAATTCACTTAGATAGCCCATCCGATTTTTGCTCTCTACAAAAATGTTAATTGACTTTACGCCCTTCTTAAAGTAAAAAAATGGCGTAGGAAAATAGCTGCCTCAGTAAAGTTCTCGATGGGATCTGAAAATGCCTTGAAACCTTAAATGATTAAACCGTTTTTAAGAACGTATAATAAGCGTTCTATCCATAAATATCACTTGACCACCACGGAGTTAGCATACCACTGGTCAGTTTCCTTACTCGTCAATTTCACCAATTCACTAGTATACTCATTACTCATTAGACAGTTTCTTTAGGTTGACAATTTCGCTAGTTAGGCATTTTCCTGATTCTTCAGTTTCCTCCTTCGCTAGTTTTGCTAGGATGTCAGTTTCGTGAAATTGCCAGTATTGCGACCCGCTAGTTTCGTTATTTGTCAGCTCCGAAAATCGAACGGTTTACCTATTCGTCAGTTAGACAATTTTGCCAGTTTGCTGTTTTCGTAATCCTTCAGTTTCCTCGTTCACTAGTTTTGCTAGGCTGTCAGCTTCGTTAATTCACTAGTTTTTAGTATTCGGCAGATAGGTAGATAGGTTAGGTTTTCATCTGCACTAGTTTCCATATTCGTCTGTTTCACTGGTTGCCAGGATGTAAATATGTCTGACGAATTCTTATTAATCAGACATCTTTATATTTATGCATGTTCGCTTTGTGTTTGGCGCTCGCTCGTGACAATCTAAACTAAATGACGAACAAGGAAACTTGCGAACAAGGATAGTAACGGGTTAGGAACATGATGAAATAGCAAAACTGACAATCTGAACTAACTGACGAATAAGGAAACTTGCGCACCAGGAACTTGACAATTTAGTGAAGCTGCCAAATAAAGAAATTGGCGAATTCAGAAACCCATCTAATGAGTATACTGGTGAATTAGTGAAATAGACGAGTAAGGAAACTGACAAGTGGTACGCTAACTGCCACCACGCGGTTGACATTTTTTTTATATAAGAGTCTGATTACTGGACGGATCATACCCAGAAGTGGTTATACTGAAAGGGTTCCGCTTAGGCTAAAATATCTAACTTCATTTCTTCCCTTATTTTGATTTAATTTATGTCTTGACAGCACCGTCTTCTAAGACAGTTTTTACCAGCTTATAGAAACCCTCACCTCTAAAATCAAGTCGAAATTTTGGTAATTCCCATATAGTTTAAAAGTTGCAGCAAACCAAAATAGTTAGACGTATAAATTGACAGTGAAGCAACCTTTACGTATAGAGCATGTAAATTTCATACGGGCGTATATTTTAACCAGCTATAGTTTCCGATTGTACAAATGGTGTATTATGGAGAGTGTGCCCAGCAACTACACGACCTCATCCCACCCTCCACTTTCTCCCACCCGGCTTCCATCCACATTTGGTTCAAATTCCATTGGTGCGCACGAAGTGGTTTGCTGCGTCATTCATTACTCGTATAGCCAAGCCGTCTGTATTGCTGAAATCGTATAACCTTGGTGTTTTCAAGGCAAGACTGAATAGGCATTTTCCGGGTAAGCGTGTACCACCTTCGACCTCGTCGTCACTCAACATAAAATGAGACTGAGATCAAACGCAAAACCATTGTTGACTAAAACAAATATGTGAGAAAGAAATTTTGTTCAATAGTTTAATTAATAAAGAGTATTTTTGAGCAGCATGCAGCAATGTATTTTGTCCAGTGATTGACAAATCTATACAATTGGACGGTCATGACATGACGTTTACGTACGAGTAGATTCGTAAATTGATAAATTTTAATTAGATGTAATATAATGTAACTCAATTATTTTGTATGAAAAGAAAAATTAAGCAATTAATTAACGAAACTTATGTAAATTTGCTTTATAGGTCCAACACTGATCGTCATTGAAATATCGCCTATATGAAATTTACACGATGTAAACCTGATTTTTAAATCTGTGACACGTTAAACTGTTTTATTTCTTCTTGCAGTTCGTGACCATATCCAAGCACACCAATGCCAAAAACTTGAAAAATTACCTCTGCTTGAGCACCGCGGTTAACCTTTCGGTCTACTGAAGACATAATGTAGCCTTTAATGAAGCATTAATCTATAATTTATTCAGGGTTCAACGGAACCCTAACGAACTATGATTCGATAACCCCTGTCAATCATGCTACCGCTAATGAAATCTATGTGGGAAAGGTTTAATAGCCATTTAGACACGTGAAATCGAACGTACAATACTGCATGTTATAATGGATAACGAGAATTTATAATGATATTTTTATAAAAAATAGGCATTTGTTAAACGTAGTTCTGGTAGCGGTGGCGCTGTCGTCGGAGGTTGATGGCAAGAAAGTATAATGGTAATTTAGTTCCAAATTCTGCCGCTGTGTTTTTAAGTTTGTTGCGTGTGAAGTTTTTTTTTAGGGTTCCGTACCCAAAGGTTAAAACGGGACCCTATTACTAAGACTCCGCTGTCCGGCTGTCACCAGGCTGTATCTCATGAACCGTGATAATTAGACAGAAATGAGTGAAATTTTCACAGATGATGTATTTCTGTTGCCGCTATAACAACAAATACTAAAAAATAGAATAAAATAAATATTTAAGCGGGCTCCCATACAACAAACGTGATTTTTTTGCTCGTTTTTGCTGGATGTTGATAACGGCAACAGGTAGACGCTTGAAATATTTTCTGTGAATATTTCAATACTTTAAAAATAAATAATTAAATTAAATAAAACAAATATTTAAGGGTGGCTCATATACAACAGACATGATTTTTTTACCGTTTTTATAGATGGTATTGGAACCCTTAGTGCGCGAGTCCGACTCGCATTTGGCCGGTTTTTTGTATTATTATTTTGTTGTATGACTTTAGTATATTGAACTTATAAATATATTTAATGGAGTAATTAATGTCGGGTTATGTTCGTTACAGAGCAATTTATTCAGTATCTTCTCCTGGGCCAGCGTCAACCCCGTGCCCCTGAAAATTGCCCTAAACGTATTTTTTTCTTTAATTTAAGAGAACCGTGCGCAATACAGTAAAAGTTTTTACGATCGAAATCATCTTTGATAAATTTAATTTTACCTTTTATAAACACAACAACGATATCACTTATAGTTTCCTCGCAATCCACAGAATATGAACATTGTTCTTGACTATTTATAAGCAAACTACAAAAAAACATATTTTGTTGCCAATAACGCTCATAAAGAAAGGTTTAACATTTCCCACTAAGAAGATGAAATTAAGTTTCAAAGTTTATATGAGAATTTCCTCATTTTTAGGGTTCCGTACACAAAGGGTAAAAACGGGACCCTATGACTAAGGCTCCGTTGTCCGTCTGTCCGTCCGTCCGTCCGTCCGTCCGTCTGTCACCCGGCTGTATCTCATGAACCGTGATAGTTAGACACACAGATGATGTATTCCTGTTGCCGCTATACGAGTAACAACAAATACTAAAAAACAGAATAAAATAAATATTTAAAGGGGCTCCCATACAACAAACGTGGCCTTTTTGCCGTTTTTATAGGTAATGGTACGGCACACTTCGTGCGCAAGTCCGACTCGCGCTTGGCCGGTTTTAAATACATCGTAAAACTGACGCGAGATGCTAGTATAGCTAAGTATATTACATTAAACTTTTTATATAGCTAGACCACGATCAGTAACTGTCTGCTCCAAATGTCAAAATGTTCGTGAGCTAACATGGAACTGACAAACAGACGGACATGAGGTCACGACCGTAATTATCTAATTAGATCGGTTGCGCCCGCGCAATGAGGAGGTCTCATCTTTTATTATTGGTGTTTGTTGTTCCTAATTTGTTGGTATAAAAGGGCGTAGATTAACTAGCCATAAGAAACAAGTAAACATATTCTAAATTCAGGGGACTACCGCGATTAATGCGATTCCCTTTAGACCCTTAACTGAACTGCGTCGTTATTTCATACAACGACATTGTATTTCCTATATAAAATATATGGCGTGGTATGAAAAAGAGACATAATTCTGTTTAGGCCCTAAAATCCATCCAATTATCGTAATAATTAGATATTATTAGCTTCACTTGATATTAAGAAGTCAGTTGGCCGCTTTATTATGCGAGTTATCCGAGCCGGGGGGTTCACATGATCTCTAAATGCGGTTTTTTAGATCTTAAGCTGAACTGAGTCGCTATTTCATACCTCACCTATTCCTCCTCCACCCTACCTACCTCCCCCTCCACCCTACCTCACCATATATTACATGTAAATAAAATGTCGTGGTACGAAATAGCGACGCAGTTGAGATTAGGGCCTAAACAGAATCGCATTAAGAGATCGTGGTAATCTCCCAGGACTTATTGTTAAAGTAAGCTAAAGCGTTCAGATAACTATTAATACGTGATGATTTTAAATTTATTTTGAATGAGCCCAACCAGCCATTGATATAGTGGATAAAAGGTTTATATGCAATAATGTCAATCATTTATAAAAATTTGTTAATTATTCTCCCATTAACATGAAAATGAAAATAAAAATATTTATATTGCATGTTGGCCACACGGGCTCTTTCCCGTGTCTGAATCTACCAGCGCTTCGAAAGGTGACATTTTCTGAGAAGAAACACCGCAAGAAACTCAGCTGTAAGTCTTTTTCAACTTTAAGATTCGATTTTTAACTAAAACTAACACATAAAAAGTGCAACAGACAAACCTAATGGGCGCAAATAAATAACTAATACGGGAGATGTATAGTCTCCGCGTCTGGACAAGTCCACACTAACTTCAACCTCCTCTTTTACTCCCTTCTAGTTTCATTTCCAAAAGTTTCTATAACCTATGACCTGCCTGAAGTTTTTAATATAATATCGAAAACCGCATTGAAATCTGTCCAGTAATTTAAAAAGTTTATCGCGCACATACATCAGACAAATTACATGAAATTCAAAACCATTCGAATGTGTTCTGAAGCCTCCCTTGGAAAAAAATCCAAGGGAGGCTTCAGAACACATTGTTATCTTCAATGTACTTACAGACTTTTTCCAAAGATTTGATTACAATGAAAATGAAAATGAAAATGAAAATATTTATTTTGCAAGTAGGCCACATGGGCTCTTTTACATGTCTGAAGCTTCGAAAGGTGACATCTGCTGAGAAGAAACGCCGCAAGAAACTCAGCAGTAAGTTTTTTTTTCAACTTTTACATTAGAGTTTTAACTAAAACTAACACTAATATATAGATGTATATAGATTAAGCCATATAGTGTTCCAAGGTGTGAAGCCAGGTGTAGAAAACCGATACAACTCATAAGTCACGTGACCCGCGCTAATAGAGTTCATGCGGTTCATAGCTGCGCCCGCGCTGCGTTACAGAACTATCCTCATATCAAAGAGACCATCTCGACTACGAGATTTATCGAAAACAAACTGACACTACTGATCGTACTTATAGTTATCATACTACTTGGTATAAAAAAGATGACTTACTTTGACGACTTTCTTTGTACTGGCCGCCAAGATTTTAATTTTTTTTTAATCTTATGTAAGGTAAATGTTCTTAACACTATTAATACAAACGGCTTTACTCACGAATTATTGTCAGAAATAGTCCGAGTCCGTGCGCGGGTTGCTTTGACCGCGAACGCACTCAAACCCTGAAGAACGACTCCATACGAGTCCGAAACATGTCGGACTATTTCTGACAATAATTCGTGAGTAAAGCCGTTTGTATTAATGTGTCAATAATGTCTCACGAAAGTTTTAATTTGTGTAAATGTTCTTATTTATAATGCTTTCAAGATATGAAAAAAAAGGCAAAGGTTGAATAATAATAATAATAATAATTAATCAGGGGACAATCTTTACACAAATCGATCTAGTCCCAAACTAAGCTCTAAAGGCTTGTGTTATGAGTACTAGACGACGATATAAATACTTATATAGAGAAATAAATACTTAAATACATAGGAAACATCCAAGACTCAGGAACAAACATTCGTGCTCATCACACAAATATTTGCCCTTACCGGGGATCGAACCCGGGACGCTTGCGTCGGAGGCAGGGTCACTACCAACTAAGCTATCCGCGTCGTCAATGAATGATGAATAAATATGCAATCATTAACATTATTGCATATTCTAGATGTCTCGTATTCGCGATCATCTCTGTCTTACGAGAATCGACACCCAGAAGACCCTGCGCAACAGTTGCGCGTAATCGATTAACGACCAATAATCACAAGAATTTCACTAAATTTTCACATATAAAACTGATATAATTATAAATGCTTTTATAAAACTCTTATCTAGAATTAAATAAAAGCCATAATTGTTCAAATTAAATGCATGTGTAAATATTTTAGGAACGCAGTGGACTGTTTATCTTACTAAATCGGTTTAATGTGTTTTTTATTCATGAGAGAATCAACCAGTGAATCGATTGAGCTATCAAACAACTCCAACTTATACTCAGATCGATAGATAGATCATTCGGCCGCGGCGCAATGGTCTAAGTCTAATTTTTATATTTCTGTAAACGTTATAAAAATGTGCAAAGACTTGTTTAGTTCGTTGAATTATTTGTGTTTTAGTCACGGCATACATTTCGCGCAATATATTGCAAAAGTTTTTGTGGATGCGTTTTTTGCTAAATGGCAGAACGGTCGGTTATTTGTAGTAATTATTTTTGAACAGTTATGATTGTTTTATTGAGCTGACGGCCGGTCTGACTAAACGAATTGACTGAAGTGTTAAAGGACACTCGAGGTCAACGAAGATAAAGAAATAAATGCATAATGTTGTATAGAACTTGATTGTTTTTATGTCTTACGTTGATTTACGTACATAGCATCACGCCTGAAATCCCTAATGGGGCGGGCAGAGCCACAAGACTACTTGTGGCCACGTTCGATTAATTAGTCCTAAGATGGTATGATGAACCGTATGGTGACAGGTGATCAGCCCATCGCCCATACAGATAATCCACCATGTTGGAGAGTACCCGTCCCTTAGTCGACTTTTACGACATGCCAGGATGAGCATCTGCACGCATTCTATGCTATTTCTTCACTCCCAGTGCAGCAGAGGAGCACTAAGTTGATTTGTTGATGAATATTTTGATTAAAAACAACTTTTTTGCAACAACGCTTTGTGCTTTCATAGCCTATATACACAAGCCAACCAAACAGAAGAACTTAATTCCCAGACTTAGAAGCAGTCATCTAATTTGTACCTAGTCTTTCCCACATTTTAAGACGATTGACTACCAAATACTTTTCATACTAAAACGGAAATATTTTCCTGGCTTCCAAATTTGGTATGAAGATAATATGAACCCTGGCAAAGGACATAGACTTCTTTTAAAAAACAAATTCAACCCTTAAGAGGCTGTAATAAGGGCTGGTTCGTGCGTACCCGATTAGAGCCCGTTGATACTTTTTATGTATCTACGATTTCAATTACGGCTAAACCGCTGAACTGATTTTGATGAAATTTGGTACGGAGATAGTTCAGCCCTAGCGAAGGACATATGCTACTTTTCTTAAGAAAACCTGCTGAAAATAATGAAATAGGAACTAGAAAATTAATTATCGGAAAATTCGTACGTGCCCGTAGAGAACCCGTGATTTAAGGAAAAGAAAATTAAAATTTCAAAACTGGTTAATACGAAAATTCTTCATATTTTTAAGATCGGTACATTTCCACGCAGACGAATTCGTGTCATAAATTTGTTTTCCGTCGCTTTTCCATCATCTTAAGTTAACCTACAAAATTAAGGATGCGATTAAGGTATTTATATAAATAATTCAACTAAGTAGTTGAGAATGAAAACTATCCTGAAGCAAATCAACTTAAACAGAAAATTATTTCGTAATTAAGAACCACTACGCGAAACGTCTATAGACCTAATTTCATCTCTACAACTACGAAATCCTACACACAATTTTCAAATTCTCAACTTACCATCCTTTACCACCTCACCTCCTAAACCCTATTATAATAATTAACTCACAAATATATGTATAAAACGGCGCGGGGTTACAGTTCAAGCACGTAATGTGGCCAGCCAAGATGTACGGCGATCTTGTTTCCGATGAAAAATGGTGACCATTTCTCACCGTTCGCGACGCGCGCGCACGTTAATTGACTTGATAAATAGATCACTTGATTATTGTTGTTTCAAAAGGGTCTAGGGATAATGAGGTCCGTAATCAAGTTTAAGATTAAAGAATCAAGACTTTTAATTGTATTTCGATATTTTATAAATGAAAGTTACATTTTCCTTTATTAACTGCATCGCTGCTTTTTCAATTAAAAAGGTCGGAAAATATGGAGGGAAGCATGTTATTTATTAGTGGTTTTAAAAGTAGCAAAAGTGCTTAAAAATAAATAACTGTTTTAGTTATGTTATTGCATGGGATCAATGGTCGATTCAACCTATTTTAATGTATTCATGTGTCTAGTAAAAGAGCCCACACAGGTGGCCAATTTGTTAAAAAAAACGTTTCGGATTAAGAAATATTCAGTCAATGTTCAAACATGAGACAATCAGGCAAAATATGTATTTCGCCAGTATGCCACACGGGGTCGTCACATATCTGACCCTACCAGCGCATAGTATCTTCTAAGTAGTCTGTGCAGCGGCATCTGCTAAAGAAGAATCACCGCAGGAAACATTACTTCTTCGAGGGACTAGGCGTGGGCTGGGGTTCCATCCCTATGTTGTGGATGTTCCAAGAATTCGCACTAAGCGGTACGCTTCAACATTCATTTGGCGAACGGCTAAGGAGTGGAATTCCCTGCCTGCAGACTTGTTCCCAGAACGGTACAACTTGGGTCTTTTCAAGGAGAGAGTGAATAGGCATTACCGATGATGAGGTCGACGATGGAGCATGCACACCTATGTGCATGCTCCATCGTCGACCTCATCATCACTTTCCATCGGGTGAGATAGAGGTCAAATGCACATCTATCATCTATTAAAAAAAAAACCCAGCAGTAATTCTTTTTTCACCTAATTCATACCAATTTCAATGAAATAAAATTACTAACCTGTGACTCGTAAATTGCAACAGAGAAACCTAATGGGCACAAATTAATTATAATACAATAATAAGAGAGATACATATCTCCATGCTTCATCGTGAAGTCGCAGTGTAAAAGTAGATATACACGCTGGACTTGTAATTATTAATAATAAAAATAAAAAGAACTTCAGGTTAATTTGTTTAAAAAAAAGTTAAAGAGATGTAAAGCGTCCCTGGAATGAAAAAGATATACATAGATTCACCAAGTTAAAAGCTTATTATAATACACAGAGATGTAAGATCCCTGGACAAGTTAACCTTATTGTCATAGAGATGTATAAAATCTGTAAGGGTCAGAATAATTAAAATAATAGTAGAATCATTTCCGTACATTATGTTTTTAGCATGTTAAGATGCTTTGTCACCGTTGCCCTGAGCCGTACCTTTCAAATGATAATTACAAACGTTTATGACTCTATCCTGTCACGAGACAAGCGAAAAATCGTTAATTCCATAAGTGTTCATTTCTTTTTATCGGACGTTTATCAGATTGTTTGATTGTCTTCCACGGTTGACGGGTTATTGCCTATCAACGTCCAAGTGAACGGGACAATATTGTTCAATAATAACTAAATTAACGGGGACGTCAATTAACACAGTTTAAGAGATAGAAGGGACAGTTGAAATATGATTATAATTGTTTTCCCACGACGCTATTTTCGTACAAAACGATTTCTCGTCTTTTGTTGTTTGTGGGTTAGCTTAATTGATCTAGAGGTGTTTAAAAATTAATTTGGGAGATTATACAAATTAATTATAACCTAGCTCAGCTCCAGATTTACTCATCATCATCATCATCTCAGCCGAAAGACGTCCACTGCTAGTCATAGGTCACCCCCAATAATCGCCACAACTACCGATTCTGTGCTGCTCGCATCCAGCGGAGACCCGCAATTTTCACCAGGTCGTCAGTCCACCGTGGTCGCCACTCAAGAACCCTTCGGCCCTATCGGCCATCTGTTCTACGAGCAATGTGCTCCGCCCACTGCTACTTTCTTTGGGCTATGTCGCTTACTCTAATTATTTTGCGGATTTCCTCAATTTTACTAGTTTCATCAATTTTATGGCTTCGATTGCAGTTTGCGGCAGTCCGCATTTGGATATTCCGGCCTATCCCGAGGTTCACCACAGTTTCAATTTGTCAAGTGCTTGTCTAAGATAAAATGAAGCGTTTACAACTCCTTTTAGAATACATTTTCCCATTCAGTCTGTTTTCTAATTCACTATGAACCTCATTCGACATTTGCGGAACCTCAATAAAATTAAACAGCGGTTGCAATTGTAACAATGCGAGTCCTAATGTCTTTAACTTTCCAAACTCCTAAAGCTTTAATCTACTTATTTGGAATCTTAATGGCATACCTTAGAATGTCTAGAAGACATTTATTTTTAGTGTCTTCGTTCCATATTCGGGAACCTATCCTCAAGAACACGGTGCAGGGCCGGGTCCGTTGACATTTTCCCTTAAAAGGTAATTGTTAAGTGAAGTAGAAAATTGGTGTTGTTAATGGTGTTTGTAGAATGGTTGGTTTTGGTGGCCATGTTACAAAAAAAATTGAGCAAGAACAGAAGATACTGATAGTGCATACTCCTAAATGAATTATAACTTAGTTTCATATTCTATATTATATTTAAATTTTTGCTAGCTAGCAAGAAGCTATCAATATTTAAAAAGAATCTTCAATTTTGAAACCCCCTTACCAATAGTTTTCATATTTTACAAATTTTTATTTACTTTCACCTGTCTATCTGTTTTTGCACCGGTGTAAATTTTGCACGTTGGTTCAGTTCCGATGACAATGCATTTTTATGATAAGCATGACTTGAATCGGCATCCAGGGTTAGCTCCAGATAAAGGAACTGTTCAACGGTCAACAGCACAGACACAAAATTCGGTGCACGCATTTTATTCCAATATTTAAATGCAATGGGCACAAAAGCTTATAATAAAAATGCAATTAAAAAAAATATTAATAAAAATATTCAATTGACTGACAAACTGGCAGACGGCCCACCTGATTATTTGTAATGATGCTTACTATATCTACTTAAAGCTACTTAAAAATGTCCATAACTTATCAATGAGAAAGTACTCGCAGTTGCTGTAACTCGCCTCCTAATGCATTGCCGCTGGCATCACAAAAATAGGTTAGTAAAAATCCACACTACCGTCCCGTCGCAAATCATCGACATGGCTAGCAATTTGCATGGCGACCCCTGACCGCAAATGATGGGCGGTTGACAGGCCAACAAAGGATTTAGCGTCATCTGTCGCTGAAGCCTCGGGCGGGCTGCGCCAGCGCACAAGGGACGGTGCAGTCTCGCCCAACCGAAGTGTACTTTATTTAGCGATTTCTAGATACTTATAACGGTGATGAATTGCAAAATTAATTATATTATTATTTTATGATATGCTTGGTAAGAATTGTTATGTCTTCCTTTGTTTAGACTTTTCCCGAGGTACGTACGAGTTTTCCCTAAACTTAATTAGTTATACATGTTCGAATAAATAGAACTAGGCTTAAAATAACCTGAAGAGCGTCATAACTACGAGTACAACGGAAAGCTCCTCTGAAGATGAAAGGATCCCCTCCATTTGCCATAAATTATTTGGCCTAATTTTAACTAAAGCTTCTCCTGAAACGGTAAGGTAAGTTCTATCGTCCGCGCCCTCTCAATAATTGACACTTATAATTTTATTTGAACTTAATAGAGGTACTACAATCACTAGGTGTGGTACTTTGGGTGCCAATAATTGGGTAATTTATCCTTATATTTTGAGGAATAAATTATACTCCAAATAAAACAAACCGTCGCTAAAATTTACGGGAACCAAAGGGATAATCTGTAGTCTCTAGCATTGGTAATCTCTTGCTACGTTATTGCACGAACGAGTCCTTATGCACCGTCTGTGGTTCATCTGCGCAAGGGCAGTGAGAAAGCCGTGTCCTTTACCGGCGCCCGCGCACTTGACGGATAGCTCGCATTATTGCGTCGCCGCGATCACCCGTAATGAGATGCACGGTAGGGCAGTAGTGTAACAGAGACTGCATGATATTTACAAGCTTTTTTCTTCTTGAATGCCGTATATTTTCACCTTGCAAACTCATTATTATATCCTTCTTAGATGTTTAAATGCGATATTAATATTATTAGCTAAAATATTCGTATGCTTTTTCAATAACGAAACTATATTTAACAATAGAGTCAATTAAGATATGTTTTTATAAATTATATTTACGCTAAAAGCAGATCGGTGCTACCTTTAGTGGGTTTTTTTGTTAATTTTTGAAGTATTTTTGCAAAGGTTTCAAAGGGATGGACGGCGGACCAATATATAAAAATGGGCCATTTATACATCTCGTATATGATTATTTGCGGTCTATATTGTCTCCCATAAAATTAAAGTTCCGATTTTCACAATCCATTACGTTTTCGGTCATAATTATTATTAGTCATAATGTTGAAAGTCATATATTAATAGGTATAATTTCGGAGTTCCGATTTTCGCTGGTCATATTTGTCGAAAGTCATAAAAATTATATTCATAACTCTTTGTGTAATAATGTATTACACTTTATAATATTACAGGTAATAATATTACTTGTAATAACGATTGTTACGTCTAAACTTGTTGAACATAACAATAATTTACATACAATTGAAGTACCTAACTTTTGCAAGGGTGAAAATTGCTAAGCATGTACTTAACTTAATTAATTTATACCAAATATTGTTAGGTAATCTTCAAATTCATAATGTATATCATTAAATCACAAAGTAAAAGACGAGAATAAAGCATAACATCTTACAAACAAGCAAGATTTTCTGGGCTGTTACAAAAATTCAATTCAATCAATTTCTGACTTTCAAAATTCGACACAATAAGTTTATGGGTAACAAGGGGATCCCGATTATTTGACGCGGTTAGCCTAGTCGGTAGCGACCCTGCCTCCGAAGCTAGCGCTTCCGGGTTCGATTCATGGTAAGGGCAAATATTTGTGTGATGAGCACTAATGTTTGTTCCTGAATCTTGGATGTTTCCTATGTATTTAAGTATTTATTTATCTATATAAGTATGGATATCGTCGTCTAGTACCCATAACACAAGCCTTTATTTAGACTTTACTTTGGGAGTAGATCAATTTGTGTAAAGATTGTCCCCTGATTTATTTATTTATCTAACATAATATATGGCCAAACTCAGAAAGGCAAAACGTCACTATAACGTTTTACTGACGTTTTGACTACTAGTGACAACTAGTTTAGGGCCATTTGACTATGTAATCTCTAATCAAATGCTTAAGTGGCATTTCTGAATTCGGCCTATAGCCTCTGTTACACATCGTACTCTATTTGAGCATCAGTAACGATCGGACCGTTGGGCCTGTTATCTTTATCGTTCAAAATGCAAACTTAATATTAAGACCACATTCACAACTCATAGAAAATTATGCACATAATTTGATGAAGTACCTTAATTCAGACATTGACGGAAGGTTACATTTCATCATTCGTCAATATAAACTCGATGACAGCTTGATGTTCGGGTGCAGACCAACTTCAGGTCTGAATAACCTCAGTCAACCCCAAGGCTAAAGCAGCCGATTGGTTGTGGTTGATGGATATTGTAAAAAAATATTGGAGTCAATTCGAAACGAAACTTACGAGAAACTTAAAGCTCGATTTTTATAGTTTTGTGCTATACAAAACAAGTACAAAACCGAGTTTGACGTTTCTTATTTTAAGTAATTTTTTTTTTGTCATTGACTGACTAACGGGCAAACGGCCCACCTGATGGAAAGTGGTCACCGCCGCCCATGGACATCTGCAACACCGGAGGTGCTGCCAATGCGTTGCCAGTCTAGGGAGGATGAGGAATGGGGATATAAAAATACGGGGCATATAAAAATAGAAACTTGTTCACAGATCTTGTTCAAACTAATTTTCGTTGATAATATCTATTACCTGTTAGAAGCTAAATTTTTTTCAGATTTTTTAATGTCACTGTTGGAAAGTTCGTGGGGGACACGTTGTTGACAACTTTAGGAGCTCGAATTTCGCCAAATATGAAATTTTTAAATTTGAAACCGCCATGTAATTTTTGATGACATATCCAAAAGTACCCTACTCAATAAGTAATATCCGTGAGAATGTTCTCATCCTCCCAGTTTCATGTAAGGAGTGACACCGCATTTTTATTCATCATTTCGCTACCTTTTAATATACACAGAAGACATATTTCAAATTTGTAGCCCCAATAGTGTCCAAGTAACTGTGACGTACGGACAGACAGACAGACAGATGGACCTGATGAATCTATAAGGGTTCCGTATATGCCATTTGGCAAACCGTAAAAAGCACTTGAACAAAACCAACCGACTACGCGATCGCATAGGTACTATTTGAAAAGATCACCTTTCGTAGAATCTAACGTAACTAGCGAGATACTCAACTATGGATGCCGCTATCAGCTCTAATTTGCCCTTTAATATCTAAACTTTAATAAAACAAGGGTATCGAGCGGGGTAACAAATCAAACCAATCGTGCGCCGAGCTTGGAGACGATCTCCACACAATTACTTAGAGGTCGTGACCAAAATATAGTCATAAATTGTTATAGAACGAGGGCGAACCCAACTGATGACAATTATCTGCTATTACACGTTCATCGTATACATTTTGTACAAAATTAATCACCCGATGAGCGATTCTCCCTTAACAGCACATGCGCTCTTATTCCATTTGAAGCAAGCGTTAAAATGACGTAAATCAAATCAGATCTAAGGTTTTTCGCCCGCAAAACAAAAGATGTTAACTCATTTAAAAAACAATTGGTGTAGTGCGACTCCTAAAATCGCTTATGTTCTTATAACGTTGCGATAAGATTCAAAACTACTTGATTAATGTTTTGAAGTTTGCTAAGTTTGTGTGGTAATATTGAATAACAGCCGAACCGTCAGTTGCGGTTTCTCGCGTAAAAAGCTCCTAAACGATTGCAAATTGACGTCTCGTATTGCGATCGGTTCAGCCGAATTGAGCGTTAATAAAAAGGCTTGTGCGGACGTCAGCGATGCGTGTGTGAAGTCGCTGCGTGGGGACTATAGCTCAGTCTATTTATTGGTGCATCCAAGTGCATAAAAAAACAGTTAATAAATACACGTGTGCAGCGCGCGCGGGGCGCATTCGCGGCGCGTTCGTCAGATGTGGACGCACCCGAGGCCTGAGTCCAGTAGTGTGACGTTTAAATATATAAATATAATATAAATAAATTTCTTTATTTCGGACTATACACATCCATATATGTTAGTTAGTGCTTAAAACTAGGTTAGTGCCAATTTCAATTAAAAATTACCAAATTATACAAATTTTAAAATTATCCTAACTTAAATAACAAATTGGGCTACGCCCTTAATTTGACCAACCCAGAAATTCAAAATGGGACAGTCATACCTGCCCGCAATCGCTTTCAGAAAGCTGTTGGGGCTGGCTCGCACTCGACTCAATAACGAGACTATCTTTTTCCGTATAACGGCCTGGAAACTGTTCGTTCGAGCTTCTGCGAGCATGCCTGATGCACTGCACCCCCTCGGCAGTCCCATCAGCATTCGGAAGGCGTTGTTATACTGTACGCGCAGGGCGCTATAGGCCCGTTTCGTATATTTAACCCACAGGTTGCTCGTGTAGAAAGATTGACTATATGCCTTAAAAAGCGTCACTTTCACATCATTAGAACAACGAGCAAACCTGCGGGCAAGCATATTACTTCGAACCGCTAGCGCCCTACGCTCCCTTTCTATATCCAGATCATCCTTCATATCACCGGTAATTATATGACCCAGGTACTTGACCTTGTCCACAACCTTCAATGGGGTACCGCTCAGCACAATAGGTGGTACATAGTACGGCTTGATTCTGCCTGCTTTAAATATCATGACCTCGCTTTTCGTTGGGTTGTACACTAGACCATGGGCTGCGGTATACGCCTCACAGAGAGTCAGCAGTTGTTCAAGCGCGCCTACAGATGGGCCAAGCAACACCATATCATCGGCATAGCTCACGTTATTAATACAAGTGCTTCCCACGTAGCAACCTGCATGCATGCTGCTTAGCCCACCTATCAGCTCGTTGATGTATAAGTTAAACAACTTAGGAGACGTAATCCCACCCTGTCTAACTCCACATTCCAACCTGTACTCGCTGGACAGAGTGTTAGCCCACCTTACCTGATTTGTCTGATTATTGTACCAGTGCCTAAAGACAGCCACACATTCCGCCGGTAGACCAGTCTCCCCCAGCTTATGCCACAGCAAGTCATAGTTGACTCTGTCAAATGCTTTCGACAAGTCGAGAAAGCAGGCATAAACAGGGGTTTTTCTGTCTGTGTAATACCTGACAGTATGTTTGAGACACAGTATCGCACTCTCTGTGGACAACCCGGACCTAAACCCAAATTGAGCATCGTGTAGTTGTAGGTGCCTTTCAAGCAATGTGTCCAACATACTGTCAAGTATCTTTGCGGTGGTGGTGGCAAGTGAAATAGGCCGATAGTTCGTCCTGTTAGATAAGTCACCTGTTCTATTCTTAACCACTGGTACAACAATCGTCCTCATAAGTGCTTCTGGAAGGTAAGAATGGCACAGACAAAGATTAAAAAACATACATAGAACACGAGGTAGGTGTACCCCGGCGTACCTAAAGTGCTCGATGCTGAGACCATCATGACCAGGCGACCTACCTCTCTGCATTTTTTTAATGATTAACTTGATTTCTTTAGCTGTAAAGTAAGTAACTCGCCCGCCCCCGGCGGCCCCAGCATCAATCACTGACTCAGGAGGAGACCGCACATCTAACAGTGACTTGACAGTGAAATGTTCCTTAAATAACTCCGCAATCTCTCCGTGCTCAGACTTATCCTCCACACTCACCGGCAGGCCAGGCTTCACGTTCATGCATCTAGTTCCCTTCCAAAAGTCTCCAAATCTCTTGTTATTATGAGCCAGAGCAAGTTTATCCATCTTAAACTGTTCCTGTCTGTCCTGGCACCACTTTAACTTCGACTTGAAGACCTTCTTTGCATTAAACATTTCTTCATAAACTTTACCATGTTTGGGTTTATCAGCAAGCTGCCATACCCGAAAATGTAACCTGGCCTCTCTGTGAGCTTCAGCAACATATTTATTCCAACCCATTATATAACCGCCTTTTTTACGCTTGTTACATCCAGAAGTCATGATAGCAGCATCTGTTAGGGTGTTAGTGATATTATAATATATATCATCAATAATTTTAAAATGGTCATGATTATTGCACATTTTATCACAGCAGTCCCTTAGAGTTTCTGGGAAGTCAATGTCTCGTAGCTCATTATGGCAGATTCTAAGGTATTCGTCCGTTTGTGGTGGCTGTCGTACACCCCATAAAATGCCTTTTCTTAAATAACTATTTGATACAGTGATAATCGGTTTTAACATATTTATATCACACTCTATTAGCATAGGGAAATGATCGGACCAATACACGTCATACATAATAGAAACATTGCGTATAGTATTCCCAGCACAATTTGTAACAATGCAGTGATCCAACCATCTCCGGCAACCATGTACATCACTAACATATGTGTAGGTATCCGAACCTAAACCAATTTTATCAATATCCGCACATATCCACTTCTGTTCAGCACAAAACTCAGTCATCTCACGATAAAAAGGCTCCTTAATATGGGCATTATAATCCCCTAGCATGTAGACCGCCTGCACATCACTATAGTCTGCAACAGTCGAGGACAATACACCCATACACTCTGTAAACAGTGGCATGTTTTCCATAGAATCAGTAGGCATGTACACCGAGAAAACCAGGAACGATTTATCAAGAGTTGATATTTTGACCATTGCAATTCTGTCACTATCACAGTCGATCACATTTACCGTCCGAAAAGCACTTTTTCTCCACAGGATACCCACACCACCATGAGGTCGCCCCTTAAGTAGACCAGTAGACACATCAACCGCTGATTTACCCGTCCATCCAAATTCACTATCTACTGTACCGAGGAGGGGTAGATCAAAAGGGAGAAGCCACGTCTCTTGTAAAGCCACTATATCAGCATTTTTACACATTTCACGAACTCCCTCCATTGACCGTTTCAGGGACCTACAGTTAAAAGTTATCATATTGCATACTTCAGGCATTATACTGGTAAGTTATTAATTTCATTAGCATTCGATTGAATGTCTGTTCTGTCTGCCTTGCCTTTAAATACTACGAATCGCCTAAAAGATATATCACTAGGCCACAAGTTTTTGTTTAAGTAAACTGGTAACTTTGACCTACTCACAAACACTTTATATGCGTTATAACCTTTATCTCGCTTCATTGAAATCTTATATAAAGTCACTCTTTCTTGTGTTTTTTCCAATATGTATTCAATAATGTCATTCTCAGACACTTCCTTATCCACATTGGATATAAACAGCGGTACTTTCATTTCTGCTGCTCTAAATTTCGTGTTAGGCGCAGTCGTTCCACACCCGGTGTTAACTGTAAATTTATTTCTTAACGGACGATGATGGTCGATGGTGAATCCGGGTCCTGGATTGAGAAACCACTGTGAAGCGACCTCGAAAAAAGTGTTACAAATAAAGATCATTTTCAAAATGTCACAAATAGAAAAGAAACTTCAAACACCTCTAAGATCAAACGGCTAACTATCATCATACTTACGAGTAAGCAAATTGGATATATTTGCACTCGTTAGTGGAGGCGATGAGAGGCTGCGCCCGCGCTTCAAATTGATGATTTACGCGCGGATGTAAAGGCCATTTTGTTTTCTGTTAGGATTATGAAAGTGTTTTCCTTGACAGTTTGATTTAGTTACTTATCTATTTGGCTCTCATTTGTATTTTTAATTATTTAATGAACTACTTATAACAGGACGAACAGCAAATCTTCAATCCCGTTGATGGCTACGTTGAGCCGAGCGCAATAACACACTGTTTTCAAGTATTCATAAACCCTAATCTTTAATCTCTAATCGTATTTTTTTTTATTTTATAGACTGGCTGAGACTAAAAAACCATTCCTAGGAAATTGTACACGATCTTACAATAAAATACATAAAAACATTATAGATGTTCTTGTTTGTTATAGAACAACCTACTGTGGTGTATACTTAGATTTCTATAAAACTGTAGACATCGTTGTGGAAAAAATGATACCTCACCGAGTTTCTTGCCGGCTCTTCTCAGGAGCGGGTTTTGCTGAACCGGTGGTAGATTCATTCCTCGACCTTCATAAGTGCTTGTAAAAGCCTATATTGAATAAAGATAGTTTGACTTTGACTTTGACATCGCTGACGGAAGCACAAGGCCTACTTAAATATTATGTTTTTTTTTACTGTGACCCTTATTTGACGTTGCCTAAGCAATATTTTAAATTATCTTAGAAATACCATATGCGATATTGCTTAGGACATATACAGACCCTATTGGTTTTCGTGCGCTACCGCCAGCACTAAAATCTCAAGAGGTTACAGTTACAACGCCACAGCGGCCCTAACATACAAGACACAAAGATAAGCTCAACCCTTTTATCTCTATGACTATCTCTTTCGTCGGCACTAGTGTGAGAGAGACGCACTAAGAGATAAGACGGTTTAATTTATCCTTGTGTCTTACATGTTAGGGCCGCAGGCCGTTTAATATTCGCAGTCATAAATGTCGTAGTAAACAACAATAATTTTTACACAACATTGTCAACTTCATAATTTACCTATTTGAAAAACACGATTTTGTTCATTAATAAATAATAAAAGTTTTAACGGGGACATTACGGGCATAGACAATAAAGCGCGTGTGCGTGGCGATAAATCGCCTTAAAGATCTACCAACGTTTCTGTTAATTATCAAAGTATTTATCCAAGCAAAACAATACTTTATCCCAATCCAATAAGAGCTTTGAGAGTTCATTGGAGCGCACCGATAAGTTGGTAGACCTGTAACTAGCGTCCCACAGCGCGGCGCGGGCGCAGGTCTGGTAGCATAAATAAGGCGACGCGTATGATCACTCGCTGCAACAGAGGTTAAGGGTGGAATTGGTCGTTCACAGCATTTTTATACAGAATAATTTTTGCTTGATTTTAGTAAATTATACAAACTTTATCTATAAATTGAGATTAAAATTGTTTATCTATTTTGAAGATGTTACGGAGTTAAATGTATGTGGCTAAAAATACAAGGTGTCGCATTTATGATTTCCGTATTTATTTTAATATAAAAAACATAATGAATTTTTGGATACGTAATAAGCTGGACCGAAAAATCCAGCTTTTCACTTATTTATTTATTGAAAGAGAATCCACGGGTTTTAATCTAAATATGTATGTACATATTTTAATTTACAGTCACATTAGTCAATTACGGATTCTTACTATATTATGATACCATTCTATAAATACTAGTGATCGCTTAATTTTACTTTAAACACTCTCGGATTTATTTAAACTTTAAATATAAACAAAACAGTAAAAATGTAAACAGTAATGCCATAAAATTTCTAACATTTTTTTAATACTTATTGTTGAAGTCGATTGTGTGCGTGTGCTTTGAGGACATCTCCACGCAAATAAAATATCAACCGCTCCACAGTTTTTCTGTCCTGTAAAGTAAAATAATTACATTAGTTTGGTGGCAATAACTATAATTTAACCCGGACCCGGGAGATCGCCTTGTGTTTCACAGATCACCAGATACGAGCCCTAACTTACCCGCTGTCATACGACAGGCTCATTGAGTTGACAAACATTTGGACCAGGCGCCAGGGTTGACGACCTTTCAATTAAAAAAAAAACTTTTTTTTTTTAATATGTATGTAACGGCATCTATGGTTTTGCCCACCTTGGGCTCAATTGAAGTGTAAAAAAGTAGTTTCGTCCGGGAACCCACCAGTGATATGATATCTATTAAGGCCTTCGTGAATTGAACATCTTAACACTTGCGCGGTTGGAAGTAAATGGAAATAAGTCAACATTAATTTCACTTTTATTTCAAACTATGCTATTTTGCGTCAAGATTCAATTTGGAATGGATTTGTATTTCACGTTATTTCTTTTTTGTTTTAAACTGGATGTATGAGGCATAATGGCCGTGTGTATGAAACTGTAAAACTTTAAACTTATTAATTCTATTAATATGCGCCTATATCAGAAATTATCAATTAATTTTGGCAGTGGCTTGTTACAATTTAACATTCAATGGTTGACTTGCTCAAGTGTTGCCATACAAAAGTATAATATTGTTCTCTGTCGCTCGTGCTGTCACCTAGGGGCCACTGAAAATCAGCGCCGTGGCTCGCCACGGCATAACGCTGAGTGGCACCCTCTTTGGCACCGTTCGGCACAGTTTTTATGTTCATTGTTTACTTTGTTGTCCTTGTTATGTCTGTGTCAAATGTGTGCTGAATAAATGTCTTTTATTATTATTATTATTATTATTATTATTATTATTATTATAAAACAAAGGTAAACAAGCACAGTAAAACGTCAAACTTAATTGCAAAAATAACATTTCGATTACACATACATTATAATTTTATTCAATTAGCTATAACCAGTAGTGTGGCGCTCAAACTTCTGTGAAATTATATAAACTCAAATTTAAAAAAAAAACACACAGAAACAGTATGAGGCTCCAAGTTATGACAAGTACCTAAATCAAACATTTATCTCCTAATCTAACTCCAATCAAATGTACAGCGCATTATCAGAACCGAGCGCCCCGCAAAGATAATAAATGGGCATAATGACAGGAATCCTTTGCCCAAAAAAAATAAGGCGTTGTCTATGGAATTTGAAGACCGCGCGTTAGGCGTTCCATATTCAAATTGAAATTTTATATGCGTTATTGTGGTTCCGTCTTGTGAAGTTGTTTATTTGATCTATTTATCGTAAATATGGCGTCTTTACGGTGTTCTCAGGATTTGGTGATTTTAATGTGAATATTGTGACATGGAACAATACTATTTACATTTCAGTGGTTTAGATTATTTTATAATATTTATCTCCATATTGACACTGACGCACACAAAGACGTAAGTAAGTAAACGGATAAATATAACTATAAATTATTTGTTGTTCGATTTTAATAATAATGATCATTCGTATTTAAGGGCAACTGCACAATCCGATGCGCAACGCAATGAGATCGACAAGAATCCAGTTATCACCAACAATCCTATTAAGGCTAATAATTATAAACACCCTGCCAGCAGTGCGAGTGCGACCCAGTCGCCACTACATCACGAATTCCCGCAACCACTCGCATAACTCGAAAGAAACATCTCATTTATCCAAAAACACAGTTTAAATATTTCAACTCCCTCTGAAAACTCATTAACCCAAGATCACGCGATAAACCAAAACGGACCATTAAAATTTAAAACACAT
The DNA here is from genome assembly GCA_947859335.1 of Tortricodes alternella. Lineage (NCBI taxonomy): Eukaryota > Metazoa > Arthropoda > Insecta > Lepidoptera > Tortricidae > Tortricodes > Tortricodes alternella. The sequence goes on from OX401983.1 coordinate 14,965,396, forward strand.
TATTAAAGAAAAATCGATACCAAAACGACTAATCAAAGCACTCGATTCGTCACGTTGTGATCGATTACTCACTCCAATTAATCGATACAACTTTATAGGTGTATAATTATATAATAATAAAGCGATTCGCATTATTACTAAGGAATAATTATTGATCTAATAAAAGCGGCACCTCTCATGTTCTAAGGCGTTATTACGGTAACGTCTTCATCAGCTTTCTCGTGGTGATTGATGCATCGACTATCGATAAATTCGGTTCGGAATCGAGAATCAATCATGAACTTATAACACTCTTATTAATGTCTGTTTGCTTAATGGGAAATGAATTACAGGGCGAGAAAGAGAGAACAGGTTAATTTAAAATTTAAATGCTCACAATAAATTTTAATGACATGTAATATCGACAAATGTAATGCGAGCGTTGGGGGCAGGCCTAGCGCCTAGCGGACAGCGCGCTATTAAACCTGTAATAACGGTGATTAACCTCGGATTAGGTTTGCATTAGCTCGTGCGGTACTCACTTAAAAAACACCTTTCGAACCATTTTAAAATTCAAATATCGAACACGGAGGCGACGGGTTCACACGCTCGCTCGACTTTCATCAAATATTTTTTTACTCGATATTGCAATCGATTACAATTAAACGTATGGATGTTACCGTTCCAAGCCCACGTTCAGTTTTTACGTGGATATTTAGATCGTTTATAGAACATCACAGTACATTAGCGTAATCGAATTGTTCGAACGTGAGTTTCGATACCATTTTAATTTAAACGGTACCGCAAATTTTCCTTGTTAAAAGCCAGTGAGAGCAGTTAGCAGGCTGAAGAACGTGAAACGACTGCGCCCGCGCCCGCGACCCAGCTCCAATCGAGATTAACGAACCGATCCAATCCGTCGCGTTACCATTCACCATAAAACCCAATAATTAAATATTTATTCGGTTCCATTAGAATCCAAATCGAACTATTACACCGAATCGATTGGACACCGTAGAAATGTTCAAATTGCTCACAATAAAATAATAAATGAAGCCCCGTGAAATACATTTGACAAACGACCGGGGAGAAAAATCTGTATTTACCTATACCATTAATTTATTATAATCGATAATCGTTATATCTAATTGAAAGCGTTTATCGGCTCGGTATTGTACGGAGCCATGTTCCCGTAACCCACTCGTGAGCGATACGAATCGATTCGACTATCGATATATCGATAGTTCGGTTTGTCACGCAATAGCTCGGCCGATGGAGCGAGATTACGGAAAGGGTATTTTTCACATAGTCTGGAAGAAATAGTATATATTTTGGAGCAACACAGGCTAGACGCTACCGTTACGAAAGGTATAAACGAGCCTTAATTAAATAAGGCATATACTAAAGTGCGGAGATTAAAATAAAGGGCCCCGCTGATCCTGGAGTGTGATCTGGTTTAAAACAGGTTCGAAGTGTTATATACGTCACTGGGAACGACAAATAGATGTACGATTATGGTTTTGAACATAATGACCCAGAAATAAATAGAGAGAGAGAGCGAGAGAGCGAGAACGAGAATATTTTGTATTAAGAATATAGATTCTAAACCAGTGTCGTTATTGGCATATTTTTATTTTTATTGGTGTCCACCCCAGAATTGTCTGGATTCCACCTCAGAATTGTTTGTTGGCCATCCCAAGAGGTTGTGATACCAAACCATTGCACATTGAGCATCGCCTTCATCTGCTATCGTCTTTAAAGATGCCATACCCATATTGTTGTTGTATTGTCTATAATAGCGACAGGAATATAAAGAGTGTGCTATGCAGGATTCAGACATGCAATTCAGGGTCTGACAACTCAGCATCATGCTGAGCCGGTGTCCCATTCACTACCGCGAGGACACACACCACCATTTTGTTTTGTATTGTTTTCTTAATTTATATTACTATGTGGCTTCTGTGTTTGTGAATACATGTTTTTCTTTCTTTCTTTTTTAAACTTACGTACTTACTAATGTCCTAGGATGTCATTTTGGCTTTTTCATTAAACCTACCATATATTTTGCTAGCAAAGTGGCGCCATCTATACGTACAACTAATTATATGAACTAGGCATCCTATTAAGGTTGAATGTAACACTTCTATCGTGGTTTAAACTGATAAAACAAACCTAAAAGTTAGAGACGTCAAAATACTCAACTCCATTATGACAATTAACGAGCTGACACTAATCCATGATATCCGAGGTCTTGGGCTTGGTAACTATCTGTTACATAATTCAATTGGCTTAGTAAGGGTTTGATTTCATGTCGAGATAATATTGGAAATGATTGGTTTTTAATTTGTACTCCGGTCCGATTATAATTCACAAAAAAACTATTGTTACATTTTTTATAAATTTAAGTGTTTTCAAAAATTCTTCGTGCAAGTGTGCAGACATGCCCGGTAGCTGAGTAAATCCATTAAGAGGAGTGTGAACCTACGTCGGTTCATACAAAAGGCGATAACCATTTCCACTCCTTAAATCTTAACCGATGTTCACCGATTTTAGATACGGTGTAAGGCAGAACACAATCTAGGTCTATACGTTTGGTTGTTTTCACTATAATCAATAAATGCAGTTTTATTTTTGATTTAGTATCCTCATACAAAACAAATTCTGGCCATTATTTGACTTTGTTGATATTTAATCACTATTTTTAAAACGTATAGACCTAGATTTTCTTCGGACCTCTATCAAAAATTCGTCAAAATCGGTTAACATTTAAGGGGTGGAAATCGTTATCATCTTTTGTATGAAAAGGGTGATTTTTGCCGTTGGTTCAGTGTCCTCTTAAGTGCTGTAGAAGGTAAACTGCGATGTTGATTGTCAAATATACCTAACGCTATTTTGTAGTTGCCACGCCGGAGTTGGCTGTCGATTTAAGACTTTTGTGTAGAAAGATACACAAAAATAAACATGGCGTAGTTCTAAAACCATGTTAGATTCAAAAATCTATCTATCTGCTGCCTCTAATGTAGCCTGCTCTACATCTCGCCTCTCCTATTGCAGTGGAACCCTACGCTGAAGGTCCTTTCCTAAGGGTGGAGGTACAGTTTGAGGTCGATTCTTACTCTGAGCTAGTCTTCGTTTTCATAAGCGACTTGGTCTTTTCCGAGCAGCTTTAAAGTGTGCCTATAGAACGATTTTGTCTGTAAGAAACCATCCAGGCAAATTCTCAGCGTCAATGAGATGAAGCTCCATGCCAGTTATGTACAAAAAACAATCCAAAATGAAATCTCAACGCAAGGATTGGGAACCAAAGATTTTGTTTTGAATGAAAAATACCGGACAAGGGCGAGTTAAACTCGCTTCGAGAGGGTTCCGTGATTATATGAAATTTCCTATGTCACTTTAAATACCATAAACTTCTTATAGGTTTTCCTGTGATCGTTTGGTAAAGACCTTTGTTCTGTATTTTTTTTTTTAAATTTTAGGCCTATTAGTTTCGGACATACGGGGGAATGGTCAATTTTCGCTTTTCAATGTATATAAAGCAGTACCGTGACTCACTTATAGACAACGTACCGCCTAAACGGGCGGTCCTAGAGGTTTGAAATTTGGAGGAGACATTCCTTGAGTACCCTAGAGGTGCACTAAGGAAGGATTTTTGAAATTCCATCCCTAAAGGGGTGATGATTACTGTCCGAATGGGCCGGCTCGACCGGGGTAGTACCACACTCTCACAGAATATCGGCGTAAAGTAATAGCTTGCTATTGCGTCAATTAAGGGGTGATAAAGTTTGTATGGAAAATACCGCGGGCGAAGCTGTGACGGGTCCACTAGTTTTTGTATATATTATGTATAATAACATCAATACTATTTATCTTAAAATTATATAAAAGAAATTTAGATTCTCACAGCGATTCCTTTCATGTGACACGATTTAGTTTGTTAATAGTATGTAATTTACCCCACAAAAGTGGCCCTCGTGTTTAAAATTCATATATTTACCTTACGTCAGTGTTGCGGTCACCGATTTACATATGTGTACCAAATTTCAACTCAATTGGTCCAGTAGTTTCGGAGCAAATTGGCTGTGACAGTGATCCTAAGAGTTCCGTTATTTTGCATTTTGAGGTACGGAACCCTAAAAACAACCTAAAAATAATGAAGCAAGATGATCTGCTTGAACTATTCTTACTTAACCTTTTTACTTGCTTTAAGCCCAACAAAATGTGTAAACCCGGTTTAGGAAACGAACGAGCAAACAAACGAACACGTTCTAATTGATCTAATCCGTCTGAATCGGGCATAATGGTTTCATCATCGAAGGTAGGTACCTATGTGTTACTTTTAATGTGTGCTTGCCTTTTTTTTCAACAGATCAGCTCATTGAAATCTTGATAATTTAGCCAGGCTTTATCTTAAACTTGACATGACCTCATTCCCAACTAATAAAATTCTCCGAACGCAATTTGGCGACATAAAATAATTTGCATAATAAACGGAGGACAATTGACACCTCAATTTAAATTTCCATACCTATCTAAACCTAATAGTCTATTTAGTGTTTATTAAATAAAGTGCAACGTCAACCGTGACGGGGAATTAAACAATCTGGCAACACCGGCCGACCATAAACAAACGAATTACAGCAACACTAGCGATATCAATTAAAAAATTATCACCAATTACCTCACTGCGGGTCGTCAAACAATGTTCGAAATTTGAATATTAATCGACGGATAATTTTATAAGAATCGATTAATCGAATCGTTTCATATCATTCGTCCGCGCCGCTTATAAATGTACGTCTTAATTGTGCAACATCTACCGGTGGATCTTTGGAAGTCATTTATCGTAAGAAGTCCCTTAATTAGTACGTATCCCGTGCCGAGTCGATACGATCGCCGCCTCACCTATTCCTTATTTAAAACAACGCTTTAGTGTGCTACATCCTGCTTTTACTTATCTATTTTCCTTGTCGTTGGAGCGGGACGGCGGTGTGTTTGGGTGTGATTGCGATCGTGCGAGGCGCCGGCACCCGACCGGCCTAATGCGTGTTTTAAATGTTTACTAATGAACACGATTATTTAAAGTGACATTTTCGGATTTCTCCATGGCCATTACAAATACTCGACGCTCGGCTCTATCTCGAATTAAAATACAGCGATTTTATCGTATCTGTGGTGAGTGTAGGCATTCCTATAGTTTGTTGTCGAACTTTGACATCGATGGGAAGTTTCGACTCGTGTCGTCACTTAATAAACTTTGATGGGTTCCAATCACCATACGAAGTGGCTGGTCCAATGGTTTTAAATAGATTTGATATGGGCCATGTATGGTAACGCTGATGGCCGAGCAAATGGGTTTTCTTTCACTTTAAAGTCCTCAACCTCAGTACCGTTACCATGAGTTAACGCAAACCGTTCTTGTTGTCGAAATCTATCGGAAATACTGCTGGTTGCCTATACAAGTGAAAGGGACCGAGCGATCGTTTTCGATAACGAGAACGGTTTGCGTAAACTCATGGTACTGGTACTGATATCTCCTTATGGAGCTTAATAATGTTTATGTAAAGTTAAATTGAAGACGGAGCATATACAGAATCTGGGCAAAACACCGTTTCTCGTAGAGAAGCTACTATAGTAATAGCTTTTGCCAGCGATTTGATCCTTGTAGATATGAATTACACTATGAAAATGAAAATAAAAATATTTATATGTATTTGCCAGTAAGCCACACGGGCTCTTTCACATGTCTGTAACTGCCAGCGCTTCGCAGGGTGACATCTGCTGAGAAGAAACGCCGCAAGAAACTCAGCAGTAAGTCTTTTTTCCAACTTTAACATTACCTACAGTTTTAAGTAAAACGAACGCATAAAACCGGACAAGTGCGAGTTAAACTCGCGTGGAGAGGGTTCCGTGATTATATGAAATTTCCTAGCATACTTGAAATACCATAGACTCCTTATAGGTTTTTCTGTAATCTATAGGTAAAGAACTATTTTCTATATTTTCTTCGAATTTTTAGGCCCAGTACTTTTGAAGATAGGGGAAAAATATGATTAGTGTTTTTTTCTTGAAAATTTGAATATTCATACGAAAATATTTATATAAAATCTAAAATGACATGCGGCCAAAAATGTTTTTTTTAAATGGTCAAGAACTGAATTATAGTAATAGTTTAAAGAAGTTGTTGAAACTTAATGCTAAACACATGCAAAATTTATCAAGGATAAAGATCTATACTTAGAATTGTTTTTCACATACGTTACTTTTTTTGTTTCGTTAATGACGCGTCTAAGCTTAATCCTTTCTACACCAATAACATATTTACGACCTAATAATATTTGAATGCAAAATGACATATTTCAAGTCGGGTCGTGTAGATGTGACATTATGACTCCGTTTATGGGCTGCGGCTGCGCATGTTGCGACGCCATTTTTCTCTACATTTCACACCCGGATCTGCTCTGGTAAATATCAATCTGCTAATTTTTTGGGGTTCCTCGAATGGCGAAATCATTTACTTGATTAGCATTCAACTATCACCAAAAATTTACAATTTTATTTTAAATTAATTTGAACTTAATATATAGCATTGAGTATCATCAATAATAAAACAATACCGTGACTCAGACAAAGCATAAAATAATTTCATAGAATATAATCACTCATTAAAAATGAATTTATTGATTATATTGAAAAAATCAAAAAGTACAGACCTAGATTTTGTTCTGTCATTTAAAAGGATGGAAATAGTTATGTACGAAAAGCCGTAGGTTCACACTCCTCTTAAGTAATAATTTGGTGCGAAATTTAATGAAAACGCGTTGATGTCTTTTGTACGAGCGGCCATTTGATTCTCTAAGGTGCGCAGCTTCTGATCAGCGTTGAGTGACACATTCAAATTTAGACCGCATGAACTTGTTCGTACAGTTCCTAAGTCATAGGTAATTGAGATGAATGAATGAATAGACTTTATTGACACTTTGACACTATCATATAAACAATAAAAACTAAGAAAAAGGACAAATCGAATATCATACAACACTGCTTAGAAGTGAAGATAAGCACCCTACACACAATTCGCTGATTTTCAGTGTCACCCTTCAGAATGAGAATCAGCGCCTCTATTCGGGAACGCTAAATGTTTCTGTAGCGATTCGCGAGCGAGATTTCTCATCTCGCTCTTACGCATTACGCGAATTATGGGTTTACCAGTACGGTAATAATAAATATACTTTAAAATTTTACTTTAATTATTTTTCACATGTACTTAAGATTACGATTCCGCGATGGAATGGTGCAACAGGCCCGGTGGCCGCTGGGTTCGAGAAATGCGTGGTCAGCGTCTGGACGCTTCGGCGCCGGTGTGCTATGATAAGAGCGACAAACTGTTGCACTAATGCCATCCCGTAGGTTTACTTATTCTAATTTACTATTATTAAAAAAACAATATTAGAAATATATGTAAATGCAATGCCGTACTTATACTAACGGCCGCACACTACATATAACATTTATAGCGCTTAACACTTCACATAACACGCGTCGTGCGGAAGAGTGGGATGAGAAATCTCGCTTACGCGTCGCTACAACATCTCTTAACGTTCCTGAATAAAGGCGCAGAATGTTTTATTCGCATAAGACAGGGTATGAAGAAGGTATTAACTAATAGTACAATCGGTTTCACGTGTTTTGTCCTCACCTGGGCACCGTTAATCAAATAGTTAACTTTATTAATCGTTAATCCGTTACTCCAAAATTTACTTCGTTAAACGTTTATGCGTTAAATTTCGGAAGATTTAACGGAAGTGAACGTTAATCGTTAACACGTGATAGAAATTGCATGCATTGCAAAATGATGGTATGTGCTAAAGAAGTTTAGGAAGAACCTGAAAAAATCATAATAATAGGGTATTGCATTAGAGTTTGTAATAATACCTATTATTTAGAGATCAAATTCAAATCAAAAGCTATCTGACATAAGTCGCGCGGTATTCTTTTGGCAAATAATACGTACTTCATTAACGTTTAACGGACTTTAATTGTTTGAACGTAAGTTAATGAGTCCGTTAACATTTTTTTAAGTTAATTTATATTTTAATTCGTTACTTGATATATTAACATCGTTAATTAACCATTAACAGTCTTGTCGCCTCGGACCTTGACCAGCAAACCTCGTATTGAACTAAGTAGCTAAAAATTAGTAGTTAGGATATGACCCCATTTTTTTTGCACCATGGCCTTTGGTTACCTAGCTACACTTCTGTATACGACTTCCTTTCTCTAAAGAGAACAGTTGATTTTTTCTATACTGAACCCACAGCTACACCGCCGCTTGTGCCTCGTTAAATTCTAAGCTCCAAAATGTCGAAGCGATATAATAAATAATATCCATGCTAATGTATGCAAATTTGTCGATACGCGGACCGGCGGACCAATAAACCGACGGGTGGCAGTAGGGCGGTGATTTAATACGCTCAAAATGGTTGAAATCTGTCTGTCAGTGGGGCCCTCACCCTTTTTGTCATGCAGGGCTTTGGGTCAAACAAACTGCATCACCTTCTTATTAATGTATAAATTAAATACTCGTAGTGAAAATACCACACTCCATTTGTGATGATTTTATTACAAAGAAATTGTCACAACACGTTGTGGAAATACTGTAGTAAAAAGTTTGCCGAGTTCAGATAAAAAATAGTAGTTTATGCAACGGTTGCATAATGATAGGCCTTAAAACACTAGTGCGGTTTTCATGAAACGAGTTTTAGCGAGTTTCATAATAAGATCGCACGTGTGTTTTAAGGCCAAATTATGCAGAGTTGCATACATAACTTTATCTACACACATATTATAAATCCTCCATGATGGGTTCAGAAACAATTTTTTCTGGCAACAAGTTATTTGTTGCAATCGTGGCTGCATATTTCCGATATACGGCGCATTTTCACATCACACACACTCCGAGAAGACTACTATTCATATTTTCAACTAAAATGTAAATTACAAACAACTTTTTCTATTCAATTCAACAACAATTCTACTTTCGTTCAGCAAAACACCAACATAATGGCGGCAATTCGATCCTCCGTCAAGACCATTTTTTTTTTTTAAATCATAGACAAACGAATGAAGTCTCTATTCTCATGTCACTCGAGATCAAATGTTGTGCAGTTTATATTAAAAAAACATACTGAATTGACGTTTCGTATCAATAACTGTTTTAATATCTATGGATACTAGAATAGAGACCCACTTGAGTTTTGACAGCTGTTCCAAATTTAATCTCATTTCTATACTAAAATCGATACGGGAATAACATTGCAGCACTGGTTTTGCCTAATTGGTTGTCAAAATGGTGGTCATTTCCTACGGTTTTAGATTACACTATGGAGGTTTTATGATATGGGTGTAGATAAAAATGCATTTTTATGGCAAGCTTCTTTGCTCATTGCACTTAAATATTGCAATAAAATGCGTAAACAATTTCGTGTCTGTGCTGTTGACCGTTGAAGAGTTCTTTTATCTGGAGCTAATCCTGGTTGTCGATTCAGGTCATGCTCACCATTAACTTGCATTGTCATTGGAACTGAACAAACATGCAAAATTTCAGCTCAATCTGACATCGGGAAGTTGATCAAATTTAACTTGCAAGATTTAATTACAAAACCTTGTAAAGTCGATTCATCCTTACTTGTCTTATTTGGTAAACAAGTTTCTAACCTTAAAATGCAACATGTTTTGGCTCAAACAGTTGTTTCTTCGTAAATAAAGCAACCGGCAATAATATTTTAGACATCACTTTGGCAATTTTTCACCTAAGATTGATTTAATTAGGATAAAATAACAGTTTCACACAAAAAAGGTACATTTTGAGGTTATAAACTTAACTTACCAAATAGGACAAGACAATACATCGAGTTTAAAAGGTCATTTATTATTTTTGATTTGAATTCATTAATTTGTGACGTTATTTTGCGATGTTAAGGACTTAATTAAACGAAAAAAAAAATTGATCCTTGAAATTGAGTAGAACTCACATCAGGCGCCTCATTCGGGAACGCTAAGTGATTCTGTAGCGACTGGTAAGCCAGATTTCTTATCTCGCTCTTACGCATTACGCGTCGTGCGGAAGAGTGGGATGAGAAATCTGGCTTACGAGTCGCTACAGAATCACTTAGCGGTCCCGAATAGAGGCGCAGGAGTTCCAAATTTATAATCTTAGCGTAATAATAACGTAACTTGATTAATAGTCTGGAAAATCCCATTTTTTTTATAAATGATTATATATAATAACACTCAAATTTACCTGCTGCTAAAAACAGATTGATCACCTGTCAATCAAGTATTTATTTCGTAAATTCTAAACTGGGTATAGTCCTATGTACCGTCATCATTATTCATCAATATTATGAATATATCTCATCAAGCAATAAAAATATAATAAATACAAAATCAAAATCAAAACGTTTATTCAGCGAATTGGCCACCTGTGGGCTATTTTCCTCGTCAGATGAATACATTAAAATGGGTTGAATCTATCAGCGCAGCGCTTATGTTTACCAGATAATTATGTAGCCATATAATTTTATTTTTATTTTATTTATTATAATAAGTAATCTTTCTCATAAATATAGTCGCTGTTTTTCAATATTAAACTCATTTTACGCATAATCAATTCATTGGAAAGTAGTTTTTATAACAAGAATTTTTCAACTGATCTTCAATATTGCGTTTTCACTGGAGGTGTATGAAGGTCCAGAGGTACCGCGTGGCATCAGAGCCCTTAGCATGAGTTGCGCAAACCGCTCTCGCTAGCGCAAACTATCGCTCGGTCTCTTTTACTTGTATCGGCACCAAGCAGCATTTCCGATAGATTTCGATAGGGGAACGGTTTGCGCAAACTCATGGTAAGGGCACAGAGGGTCACCGTTCAAATCTCGGCTGGCACTTATGAAAAGGTGAACTTATTCCTTAAAGAAATCTTGTTAAAGAAAGTGTTTTAGTCAACTTTTAAATCACTAATTTTAGCAAATTACTCGTACGTTTTTATTTATCATCAATTCAAATCATTTATTCGGCAAATTGGCCACCTGTGGGCTTTTTTATTAGTCACATGAATAAATTAAAATGGGTTGAATCTACCAGCACTTCCGACAGGATCATTATTACTGAGAAGAAACGCCGCAAGAAACTGAGCAGATAGTCAGTTTCTCTAGTCAAAATATTGATTTTACATCAAATATAAAACCCAAAAAAAAAGAAGACATTTTAAACGTGATTGTGATTCTTTTAGGCCCAACGCACAGGCTGTAATTAATCAGGTGACATTTCTTTACATAAATCGATCTAGTCCCAAAGTAAGCAATAAAGGCTTGTGTTGTGGGTACTAGACGACGTCATACATACTTATATAGCTAAATAAATACTTACTTAGAACAAATATTCGTGCGCATCACACATATATTTGCCCTTACCGGGGATCGAACCCGGGCCTGCTAGCTTCGGAGGCAGGGTTACTACCTACTAGGCTAACCGCGTCGTCAAAAACATTATACAAACGCTCTAGAATTCTTGGGACCAGCCGCACTGCGCGCTTAACGCCTTCAATAGCCACCTGCTGCACCCGCTCAACAATTGATTTAATTTAATTTAATTAGTCTTAATAATTATCATTTATTGCGTTTCTATTTAATTTTATTTGGATCTTTATATAGGATGTACCTAAAAACAATGTTTTGACTTGAAAAGATGATCTTCTGCTGAGTTTCTTGCGGCGCTTCTCAGTTATGACGGGCCTGTCCGAAGCGCTGGTGGATTCAACGCATTGTAATTTATTCATGTGACAAGTAAATGAGCCCACAGGGGGCCATTTTGAATTTGACTCCCTAGGCCCTAGATGCTAAGCAAGCCACCTGCCTGTGTGTTTCTGGCCTTAAATGACACTTCGATCATGAATTCACCGGCGAGCCTAATTTCAGTCAGTGCTTATATGCAATTTGTGTGCGTGTATTCGACCTTGGTTGTATTTGCACAAGCAGCCACGATTGTAGGTACCTAACTCCGCATAATGCGTACGCGCATGCAGATCAATTTATGATTGTCGGATGAAATGAGAGACGAAATGAACGACGACATTAGTTACAGAATAACATAGCTGATAGGTATAATATCGATACGCCCTGGTAACATTTTGAAAGGACTAATGCTGTAAAGTCACCACAATGCGCTCTCAGTGGGTCAAGGAGCTCGTCGGATACATCATTGTGATGTGATTATCGCGACGCCCGTCGTACATTAACGCAGTTATGTAGGTGTTCCTTTCATCAACTATCTAGATTATTATTAGATTATTATTAATATTAAGTTTTTGCGTATGTAGCGGAGTTGAGTGGAGACTTACATTAGTCCGTCAAACTGATACGGCGGTCGCATCAGACTCAAACGGATCCGACTTACTTCGTGTTTAAGACATCGTGATGTAAAAATTATAATTATAATTATTGTTCGTTTTCCTTGTATGTCTCTTGTTATTTTTGTATTTGTGTGTAATGCTGTGTAAATTATATTTAATTTAATAATAAATCAAAAGAAATAAAGAACTTAAAGAATGGACGAAGCGAAATGTGTCAGGATCGTTACTAAGTGGAATTCCGTGGTCTCTCCCTCCTTGGGAAACCGGCATGATATAAGTATGTATCAAAATTAAGTTGCAAATATTTCGATAGCCATCACTGCCACCTTGGCCATGTAGCATTTCCAATCAGATCATATTAATAATCGTAATGTTATACAATCAAAAATTTTAATATGGTCATCAAAAATCTTCACTTACCTAATTATATGATTTCCTTCGAGATTGCCGCGCCTTCGTAACTCATACCCCATTATACTAACGAGCATACAGACACGCGACCAAGACTCTAATATACATATTAATATACAGATTACGCTTTGAAATAGTTTGAAATGGTTTCGGAGGAGCCGCGGGTGGTCCAGCTAATTGTTGATCATATGCAAATATACTCAAATATACTCAAATATACTCAAATATACTCAAATATGCCTCAGCTCTAATAAACAACACTAAAACTCTAGGAGATCGCATCATCGGAGATTTAGTTTGAGATTGTCTGTATGTGCGCTTCTTTGAAATGTCGTAAAGTTGGTTAGGTCTTTATGTTGCGAAGTTATATGCTAATTATTAACCGCATTTATATTACTGTAGTAACTGGAAATAATCTTAAGTCAAACCACATAGAAAATATTATAATAAATTTATATTTTTTATTAGTTGGTAAAACTAATAAACTAATAATATCTTAAAAAGTAAGATATATGGCCGTTTATTTGATCAAGAAAAACTTAAATTTTCAGGATTAGAAAGTAGCGTATGTGCTATTCCAGACTATATCTATCTCTGTGCCAAACATTCAGATTCGTTCAGCTGTTCTGACGTGATTGAGTAACGAACATACACCCATCCAAACTTTCGCATTTATAATATTAGGTGGATATATAGGTGTTTTAGTATATTATACTTAATTCACCATAACGTAGTGTATTATTATTTTACGGTCTATACTTCCTGCACCATCCTTAATACGTTTCTGTTTGGCCTAGTGGTTGACTGGTAGAGAATGCCTTAAGGCATTAAGTCTGCTATTTGTACTCTCGTGTATTGTGCAATTAAGTTTAAATGAATAAATAAATAATATTCGCATCCTACATAGTTAGATTTTTGTATTTTACCTACTATTGCGAAACATTTTCATTTTATTATTTATTGCATTAGTATTTTAATGGGGCCAATTTAAAAGTGTGTCCGCTACATTTAAAAGTCACTAAACTTAAAATAAGAAACGTCAGACTTGATTTTGACAGCTTAGTGCAAAAAAAAGGATTCAATAAATAACAACTGCTTCATTTAATTTTGTAGATAGTATTTCATTCTTAACAAAATATTGCAACAAACGACGCTGCAGCAACCTAGTCTTATCCTCAATATCCAAAGACGTTCAATTTGATCTGCTGATTTGTTGATATTGCAAACAGAATCCTGTTTCATCAAAGAGCCGCTTCAAAATCTTTATTAATAACGATGACAGATCAGGCATCGGTCAACAACATAATCGACTCGGCATAATCGTAATAGTCGATTGGTGATTGACCTCGCCATCTGGTTGAACCTGGGTCATGAGCTGTTAGTATAATCTAATGTCTTGTCTCTACAAGCATTAGTGAAAAGAACCGAGATAGTAATATGAAAAAAACTGGTCGTTAATATTTGTGGATGCCTGGATAAGTAAGAAGTAGCTAGTACGCACTGCGTTGCACTCTATGGTTGAGTAATCTTTTTTTTTTCAATAATCTCTATATTGGCAACTGACTTGGCTGTAAGGACTGAAATCCGTTTGCCTCTTTAACGGGAAAAATATCAAAATAAATCTCTATGGTGGACTCTTGCTTGACATGACATTTTCCTGTTATTATACTAAGGCTCATTTCTAAAAATCCATAAAATGAATGATACATCATATCATAATTCATTAGTAAATCAATAGTTTGACCTCATTGGTCTGACATTCGAAAGTTTGAGTCAAATATTAAAAATTAGTTTTTTTTATTATTGGCAAGATTTCTTAACCTAACTTAAGTCATGTGAAGTTGAGTTAAAGGACGTTAATTCGAAGAGAAACTAGTTAATAATTAAGAAAGACTTTTATCAAGCAGCGGGGTGCCAAATAGGCATATTACATATTAGGTTACAAAATCGAGTCAAATTACCCTACGCTGCCCCCCAAATCTATGACTGAGCATTTGTCAAACTGTACTGTAGATTCTCTTTTTATTATACATTAGCATTCATATTGAACAATTTACAAGTATTTTTATGCAGCGGTAAGCTGTATATACGGCCCACGAATATTTCGGCTCTTCACACTTCAAGATTTTATTCATAGAAGTTGAATTTATATTCGTCCACTTTCCTACGCTTTGGTTGTTAGAACAGACATTTAGCTAGGAATGCTCCAAGAAGTACGAATGACACTAAAAACGCGTTACGTCCATGTCACTCCAACAGAGTCTCAGAGCCTTCAAGCGACGCTTCGTGTTAATTTAGAGCGGCAAGGTCTTGTAGACTTGTTACGGTGACTGTACGTTTAAAAAGTCTCGTTGTAACGAGGTTTTATCACTAGATGATCGTTGTATTATGAGCAATATTGTTATCGTGGTAATCCCTTTAATTGATTCAGCTACCACCACCTCTGTCGAGTTAAACTTAAGGTTGATTTTAGTAAGTTTTGTCGGTAGATGAATAATGGTATGGAATGGTAGCGATACTCAATCCTACAACATAACGTGCACAGCACAATTTATTTTGTAATTTATGATCAGTTTGGGAGTTAAATCGGTTACAGATGGATTATAATCGTATATTATTTGGATTTAAGTTTTCTAAAATCAGTATTTTAAATTAACGTTGTACAAATGCGAGATTAGTGTCGGGAGTGGGTGTCGTTTTGTTGATGGCCGCGAAATATATTCAATATTTTATATATTATATTTGACTTTACCTTTTTTATTTGCTAAAAGTTAGTTCAGTAGCTGGGCGAAGATAATATAAATCATGGAGTTAAGAAATATGTGATGAGTTTACTTCTAAGGCATTATGGTAATAACTTTTATGCGAGATAATAATGTATTTTTATTAAATAAAGGTAAAAATAAAATATACTCACGTTTAAAAATATACACTAATTATAAAACCTACCGACATCATTTGCGCGTGGCATCTTTCCGCAAACTATTTTACTCCAGATTCTTTTTTTTTTTTTTTTCAATTATTTTCCTTACTTTCTTTTTTATTCTTCTTTCATATTTGCCTATGAATCCTATGGGGATATCTAATTAAATATTATAAATGTCCGACGAGACAGCTGACCACTTTTCTGTGGACTTACTGTAATCAAGACAGTCCACATGTCGGCGGCCATATCGAACTGTGATTGCCCCGTCTAAAATGTTATGCTCAAATTAATGGCTGATAAGATAGCATAGGTTACTGAAAGATTTAAAAAAAATTGGCGTAATTATGAAAATGAATTGAACCGACCAGTTTTCTGTGAAAATGTTCGGATATTCTACTTTGGCTTCTGAACCACTGGACCGATTTTAATAAATAGGGTATCTTAAGATTCAGAGTTATATAATCATTCTAAGGGTGCGTCACACCAGGTGCAAAAATCGTTTATACCTTGCTAGTCGGGTTTAACTGTACTTTTACTTTTTTTTACCAACCTTTTGCAGTAGTCGAAAGAAAAGCAGATTATGCACCGCGCATCACCTCACTTGAGTTCGGGCTCCAAACTAACACTCGGCGCAATAATGAATCACTTTCTGCTTGGTGCAACAATCTACTATTAAGTAGCAATTCGTCTAGATTGGAGATTGACAATGCATCATTTCGATACCTCATTTATCAAAATACTATTTGGTCTAACATGGAAGATAGGATAGATTGAACGCATCATTAATTCTTCGTTCAACCTACTCGTCTTTCAATTACCCTGATTCATCTACATGGACATTTTGTAACCAAGACATTATACGATCCAGACCTTTTTCTAACATAGTCATTGTACTAACATGACCTTATACAAGTGGATCGTTCCGCGTTACTTGTACATTTAACGACCTAGACGTTTTGCTAAGTAACTCTTTATAAAACTAAGACCATTTTCTAAGCATTCCATTATACAAACCATCATTTTGCTTACTTAGTCATTGTACAACTGAGAAGTTTTGCTCACCAGGGCAAAATACAACTTAGTCCTCCGGAACCGAACCCGTTGGTTTGTCTTTTCACGCAGTAACTGACTAACGGATCGATGTCATTTTGTTCCGTGTTATAGTTGAAGGGTCGAAGAAGGACATAGGCTTGTTTTTATCCCGGAGGAACATCGATATCCGAATTCCACGCGGATGAAGTCGCGGGCAAAAATACTAATTATTAACTATTAACTAAATACCATAAGAAGTAGTTTAATCAAGTTATCAAATTAGCTAACAAACCGGGCCGGTGAAAAAAAGGACGTAGAATCCATGATAGAATCAAATGAATTCGACTATTTTGCAATAACAAATCTATAAAGAAACTTTCTCTATCTAAACAATGTCCAAACCGCCCGGAACGTGACACGAGCCTATAACCATCACGTCACTAACAATATAATAATATATAAATAATTAATAACAACATAAAAATATTTATAGGCGCGTCTTCTACATAACTGAACTATGAACAATCACTGGCTTTCAAAATGGTTGTCCAATTTCCAATTTTATTACAAGCGAATAGAATTCAAAACGTCTTCTTGGTTTTGTTTAAAAGATGTCATTGGCTATAGTAAATCAGCATGGTTGATGTAAAAATTGATTTCCCATGTCGAGTGGCGATTGGCCCGCGCTGCGTAGGCGCAGGTCATGGTGATAAATAATTTACTTTTTTGCTTTTTCCCACGATTATCTTGATTGTAGTTGAGATAAAGTCCTTAGGGATTGTTAAACCATGGGAGGGATGGATGGAAAGCTATTATGTAAGAAGCATGCTGCTTAGACCGAGACCTCTCTTTGGTAAGCTCCTATTTTGGGATACCAAGGACGGCAGTTAACGGCAAAACGTGTCGTAATTTTATGACTAGTTAGTAATCATCATAAAGAGGTTCTTCAATTGACAAACAGTAATTTCTTCCAATATTCATAATAGTAATAATAATAATCAGGGGAATCAATATTTACGCAAATCGATCTAGTCCCAAAGTAAGCTCTAAAGGCTTGTGTTATGGGTACTAGACGACGATATACATACTTTATAGATACATAAATACTTAAATACATCGAACATCGAACATCGAAGACTTTGAACAAACATTCGTGCTCATCACACAAATATTTGCCCTTACCGGAGATCAAACCCGGGACCGCTCGACCGCTAGCTTCGGAGACAGGGTCACTACCGACTAGGCTAACCGCATCTTCATGTTTTCGAGGTTGTTAAAATGTTTAAATAGTTTTATGGGACGTTTGTAATAAAAATACGGTTATTACGAACGCTCCCATTTTCATATAGAAAATCATTTTTATCTACACCCATATCATAAAACCTCCATTGGTTAATCAAAAACCGTAGGAAATGACCACCATTTTGACAACCAATTAGGAAAAACCAGTGCTGTGATAAAGAAATAACATGACTTCTTTATCGTTTTTAGTAAAGAAATGAGATTAAATTTGGAACAGCTGTCAAAACTCAAGTGGGTCTCTATTCTAGTATCCATAGATAATGAAACAGTTATTGATACGAAACGTCAATTCAGTATGTTTTTTTAATATAAACTGCACAATATTTGATCTCGAGTGACGTGAGAATAGAGACTTCATCCGTTTGTCGACGATTTAAAAAAAAAATGGTCTTGACGGAGGATCGAATCGCCGCCATTATGTTGACGTTTTGCTGAACGAAAGTAGAATTGTTGTTGAATTGAATAGAAAAAGTTGTTTGTAATTTACATTTTAGTTGAAAATATGAATAGTAAGTAGTCTTCTCGGAGTGTGTGTGATGTGAAAATGCGCCGGATATCGGAAATATGCAGCCACGATTGCAACAAATAACTTGTTGCCAGAAAATATTGTTTCTGAACCCATCATGGAGGATTTATAATATGTGTGTAGATAAAGTTATGTATGCAACTCTGCATAATTTGGCCTTAAAACACACGTGCGATCTTATTATGAAACTCGCCTTTCGGCTCGTTTCATGAAAACCGCACTAGTGTTTTAAGGCCTATCATTATGCAACCGTTGCATAAATTACTATTAAAGAGCTGTTCATTCATGGTTCTTTTGGCATCGCAGTGATGTCATTGAGATCATCGTCATAAGCGAGCCGGTCATAGTATGGCGATCGTCTGAATAACGTCCCTGTGAATTGTTTTTGTCTTTGTGAAAATGGGAGCTTCCCAGAAATTAAAAAGAAACGTGTTAGTTAAAATTACTTGAACTTTTTAAGTAGCTAAAAAACGTGTGGAGAAAAGTTGCATTTTTCAATTGTTATTGTGATATAGATTTTCTTTCATGCGTCAAAAAAAACGCCCTATGGCGTAAGAATTGAAATGAAGACATTGGTAAAAATCTTAAATAACCTTTCTTTTCTAATACAGTATTTTTTATTAGATTTAAAGTAAATATCTAAAATCGATTGCTCATTCAAAGAGCATTTTGATAAGATACATGTGGATATAATTTCCAACCGAATGCAACACTCTATATATGATTGGCAGTACAAATTCAGATATTTTAACACAATTCTCAAAAATATTGACACCTTTGACACCCTAAACATAAAGTCGACGTTTGCAAATTAAAATGTGAGCCTGTTTATTAAGTTCCTTAAGAGGAGTGTGAACCTAAGACTTTTCATACAAAAGGCGATAACGATTTCCACCCCTTAAATGTTAACCGATTTTGACCAATTTTTAGTAGGTTGTCAGTCATATCAAAATCTAGGTCTATTCATTTTGGTTTTTTCACTTTAATCAATAAATTCAGCTTTATTGCTGTTTCAGTATTCTCATACAAAACCAACTTCGGCGATTATTTGACTTTGTTGATCTATATCAATATTTAAAAAACGTATAGACCTAGATCTTATTCTGACTGACAACCTATCAGAAATTGGTCAAAATCGGTTAACATATAATTGGTGGAAATCGTTATCGTCTTTTGTATGAAAAGGGTAATTTTTGGCGTCCTCTTAATATCACAAGAATAAATAGCCTGAACTTCTCCATAAGCAGCTGCAGTTATCACACAACTCGACAAACCTATATCTACAGCACAAATTAACTCATGTTATCCAGCCTAGGAACACAGGAAGACAGTGACGTTTTCGCATCTGCACTTAAATATGGCGTCCGTACGCAATAAACTCGAGAAAGCATGCGTTAAAAAACCATCACCTAACCTCATATAAAAGACTTGTCATTAGCAAATCGATAGATTTACAAGGACCATAATGCTTTCTGAAACTCACTTGCGCACACCAACATAAAACCAACATATACCTAACTCTTTACTATCGAAAAGCAATCCTTATGTTGTTTTTAATAAAAGCTAGCTAAATAATTTTGTAGTGTACAAGTTATGTTTGTAGTTCCGTGCCACCCAGGGCGCATCGCCTATAAACGCGCACAATTTACAACCGACTTGGCCAAGTTGAAAACTTGGGCGTGTTATTCCTAACTAATGGGGGAGATAGAAAAATCTAAAATTTATAAGTACATTATGTTGATGGCTACAACTCGTTTGAAGTATGAGAACGGGTCCACACTGAACTCGTAGTTAAAGATGCCAATTCAATAATATAAATGAGAAACTGCATCCAGTGGCCCGTTTGACACGGCTACATTTTTACAAGCAAAAGCTGGCAACACCGATGTCAGATCCCATACATCTGCCGCGCAGTGTTGCCAGTTGCCTGTAAAATCGTAACTTGTAGCTTCGTGAAACGGGACACTGGTGAACGCGAGTCTTTAAAAATTAAACATAAATACACGGCATCTATTCCACGTTGCCTATGTTTCTATGGTTTTTCACAATGGGATCGCCTTTGCAGTAAAGTTAATAAAGTTACCATATCATAGAAAAACATTTATGATATCATTTAGATAATATCTTAGATTTGTATAAAACTGTAGACATCATTATTAACTTATATGTGTACTGTTTTGAAAAAATTATACCTTACCGAGTTTCTTGCCGGCTTCTCAGTAGAGGATTCTTTTCGAACTGGTGGTAGAATCATTCCTTGACTTTCATAAGAGCTTGTAAAAGCCTAAATTGAATAAAGATAGTTTGACTTTGACTTTGACTTTTAGAGGCCCTACAGTCTCTTTACAACTTATAAGAATCAATCAGATCATTTTCATTTTAAACGGTTCACAGACCCTGCAGATTAATATCGTGTCAAAAATCACAACTGATTTAAATATACGGTTTTTAATGTACTTTAAATCATTACGATTAAACAAGTCATAAAATAACTAACCAAACTTCGCAGCAAAAGATTGTTGTCTTGCCATTCAAGATTTTGATTATAAAGATTACAGTAATATTTGCACTTACTTATATGTAAATCTCCTTTTATTATGCAGACAGCTATACTTGAAATACACACAGCTTTACTCACGATTCATTGTCAGAAATAGTCCGACATGTTTCGAACTCGTATGGAGTCCTCCTTCAGGAGTTGAGTGCGGTCGCTGTCAAAGCAAGTAAGTTTCAATTATTCATAATGTCTCACGAAAGTTTTAATTTGACTATGCAAATATCTATTTATAAAGCAATGTTTAAGACTTTCGTATCGTCTATAGTAGTTAATAATAGTGTTATTAAGTTCTTAAACCTGTCAAAAACTGTCACCCGACTGGACTTTCTACAGTTACTGCAGCACCAAAACAATAAAGCAATTATTTTTCGAATAGAAAAGTATTTTATCTACACCCATATCATAAAACCTCCAAAGTGTAATCAAAAAGCGTAGGAAATGACCACCATTTTGACAACCAATTAGGTAAAACGAGTGCTGCAATGTTATTCCCGTATCGTTTTTAGTATAGAAATGAGATTAAATTTGGAACAGCTGTCAAAACTCAAGTGGGTCTCTATTCTAGTATCCATAGATATTAAAACAGTTATTGATACGAAACGTCAATTCAGTATGGTTTATTAATATAAACTGCACAACATTTGATCTCGAGTGACGTGAGAATAGAGACTTCATTTGTTTGTCTATGATTTTTAAAAAAATGGTCTTGACAGACGATCGAATTGCCGCCATTATGTGTGGTGTTTTGCTGAACGAAAGTAGAATTGTTGAAATGAATAGAAAAAGTTGTTTGTAATTTACATTTTAGTTGAAAATATGAATAGTAGTCTTCTCGGAGTGTGTGTGATGTGAAAATGCGCCGGATATCGGAAATATGCAGCCACGATTGCAACAAATAACTTGTTGCCAGAAAATATTGTTTCTGAACCGATCATGGAGGATTTATAATATGTGTGTAGATAAAGTTATGTATGCAACTCTGCATAATTCGGCCTTAAAACACTCGTGCGATCTTATTATGAAACTCGCCTATCGGCTCGTTTCATGAAAACCGCACTAGTGTTTTAAGGCCTATCATTATGCAACCGTTGCATAAACTACTATATTTTAATTGTCACTAAACACTAGGTGTTAATATTTTTATGTTATACGTTATCTACGTTTTTCGCAATGTGCTAAACCACCAACGAACCTCAAACTACCTATTCTACATCATGAGTTCAACTTCACACATCGCGCGGCAATTCACCAACGTGTGTGAAGCCCTCAATCCAGGCTGAATTGGGAACTAGAGTGCAATCTCATTTATAATGTGTAGCCTGTTTTCACAAGAAAACAGTCAAAAAATTCAAAACGGTTATCTCTTACTCGTCACATGAATAAATTACAACAGGTTGTATCTACCAGCACCTCTATTCGGGTACGCTAAGTGATGTTATAGCGACTCGCGAGCGAGATTTCTCATCCCACTCTTCCGTACGAGGCGTAATGCGTAAGAGCGAGATGCGAGTCTCGCTCGCGGGTCGCTGCAGTATCACTTAGACGGTCCCGAATAGACGCCCAGCGCTTCGGACAGGACCATCATGACTGAGAAGCGCCGCAAGAAACTCAGCAGCAGCAGTATCTTATATTATCAATAATTTTAACAAACTTATTTAAATTAATAGCAAACTGGGTTAAAGCAGTCAAGGCAGTCTGGAAAATATTTATTTTAGAAATGTAGATTTCAATGACGGAAGGGAGCTTTTTCTATGAAAAATCAAAGAGTTGAATGTGTGCCAAATTGCATTGTTGCTAAAGTAATTTTACAAGGTTATAAGTACTCGTAACTTCACCAGTTAGGTGAAGTCCCTTATCTGGATATGCTGAAATCTCGTACACAAATGTACATTGCAATTGGAGAAACTTGTTATAACAAGTGCGAGTCGGACTCGCGCACGAAGGGTTCCGTACCATTATCTATATACAAGCAACAAAAATAAACACGTTTTTTGTGTGTGAGCCCCCCTTAAATATTTGTTTTATTTTAATTTAATTATCTATTTCTAAAGTGAATATATAATTAAATATTCAGTGAATATTTCAAGCGTCTACCTGTTGCCGTTATCAATATCGAGCAAAAAAATCACGGTTATTGTAAGGGAGCCCCCTTAAATATTTATTTTATTCTGTTTTTTACTATTTTTTGTTATAACGGCAACAGAAATACATCATCTGTGAAAATTTCAACTGTCTAACTATCACGGTCCATGAGATACAGCCTAGTGACAGACGGATAGACAGACGGACAGACGGACAGCGGAGTCTTAGTAATAGGGTCCCGTTTTACCCTTTGGGTACGGAATTCTAAAAATGTTATTGATTCATTTAGTTACTGGCAATGTTAAATCGAGGGCTTTTTACTATTTGGTTAAAGTATCTTCTAATTTACTAGTAAATTGCGCTCTAGTCTCTGGAAATAGGCGTTGGCATTTAAATTCTTCTAAACCTAAAAGTTATTCTCGTTCAAAAGCAGTCAATTTCTCTCATAGACCTCCTTTACACTATTTAGCAATTTTAAGTACACATTAGTCAGCGTTTATACTCCAAACACATTAAGCCCGTCTTAGATAACTAGATACCTATTCTGAATAGAAAAGTTCTCCATCTTGCACATTGAAAATGTCTTATTCAATGCACAATTTCTTTTTATTTTGTGATTCCGGATAGGTGAGGTACCAAGGTTTGTATCGTAATTGCTTTTTAATCAGAAATACTAGGCGTTGGGGACCTATAGTGGCGTTATAATAGTTTAATGAATTTACCACCCGTTCTTCACTGAAAAAATGGGAGGGCTAGAAAGTAGAAATAAACAAATTATTGCTAATAACCAAGCGACTTATTTCGGACAGAGCTTGCAAAGCTGTTTGCTAACATCAAACAACAATTCACAAAGCCGTTATTTATTTTCAAATAAGTATCGGTTGTATGTAGCCGTTAAATTTTAGAGAAGCCAAATTGATCCATAGATATTAAAACAGTTATCGATACGAAACATCAATTCAGTATGTTTTTAATATAAACCACACGATATTTGATCTCGAGTGACATGAGAATAGGGACTTCATTCGTTTGTCTATGATTTTTAAAAAAAACATTCGTCTTGACGGAGGATCGAAGTGCCGCCATTACTGACGTCATTTGTTTGTTTGTTGGTTATTTGCTGTTATGAAAGTAGAACTGTAAAAAGTTATTTGTAATTTACATTTTAGTTGATAATATAAATAGTAGTGACTTTGAGAACGATGTGAAAACTCCGCCGGATATCGTAAATGCAGCCACGATTGCAACAAATAACTTGTTGCCAGAAAATATTGTTTCTGAACACATCACGGAGGATTTATAATATGTGTGTAGATAAAGTTATGTATGTAGCAACTGTACACTTATTTGGCCTTGAAACACTCGTGCGATTTTATTATGAAACTCGCCTGTCGGCTCGTTTCATAAACCCACACTCGTATATTACGGCCTAACATTATGCAACCGTTGCATAAACTACTATTAATCTACAGACACGTCATTTCTACAGATTAATTCTTTTTATTTTATTACTTTTCCAGCCCCTATTTTACCCTTTTAGGGGTTGGACTAATTAATCGAACGTGGCCACAAGTACTCTTGTGGCTCTGCCCACCCCATTAGGGATTTCGGGCGTGATGCTATGTATGTAGGGGTTGAACGCAGGCGAAGCTGTGGCGGATCCACGAGTATTTACTAAGCGGCGCGCGAAATCCTTCATAGTTCGCACCGCTACGAGTCTGGTTTGGAATACACCCCAAGCAGCACACAAGCCGTATATGAGCTTATACAGCCCTTACAACTCTAGGTTGAGCGCTATAAGGGCTGTATAAACTCTTAAGCTTGTGTGTTAATTAATGCGTTATGGTTACCTGTATATTGCTTGTTTATTGGTTCCAGTTATAGTCTCATCCCTTAACACATTTTTAACTCTTCTTGGAATCCTTG
Source organism: Tortricodes alternella (assembly GCA_947859335.1). Lineage (NCBI taxonomy): Eukaryota > Metazoa > Arthropoda > Insecta > Lepidoptera > Tortricidae > Tortricodes > Tortricodes alternella. The sequence continues at coordinate 14,990,546 of OX401983.1, forward strand.
TAGATCCGTAAAAGTACCTACTCAAAGCTATAAAACAAGTTGCAACCAACACCTTTAGGTGAGTATTCCCAACACACGGGTTGTTGGGAATACTCGTACTTTCCAAATAAGTATTCCACCAGAATAATGCCGCAGCATAAATCTTCAAAAGCATGATAAACAGCGTGGCTCGGATCGCTCAGATTTACAGCCTATATAACGTTCTAATGACGATAACATACCGACGACGGTTACTTTGTTTCTGGAGAGCGAAATTTTACGTTCATCGGCGATAATTACGACCCCACCGCAGGTCAAGAATATGGTCCTAGTTGTACGTTTGCAAAGGCTATTCTATCACCTATTGCTTCGCTGTATAATATAATAATAATAATAATCAGGGGACAATCTTTACACACATCGATCTAGTCCCAAAGTAAGCTCTAAAGGCTTGTGTTATGGGTACTAGAGATGGGTATTGAGAAATAATTAATAATTTAAATACATAGGTAGCATCCAAGGCTCAGGAACAAACATTCGTGCTCATCACACAATATCTGCCCTTACCGGGGATCCAACCCGGGACCGCTAGCTTCGGTGGCAGGGTCACTACACTTTTCAAAACATTACAGTCACATATAAGTTGACAATGACGTCTACAGTTTTATACAGATCTAAGTATATACCACAGCAAGTACGCTCATCGAGACCCAGAGATCGCCGGTGCAGGTCAGGATTAACTCCAAATATCCCTGTCCATGACGTAGTCTTTTACTTATACATATATACAACTTGTTTTCATACAATCCCACCTTAAACACCTCTATATCCTTGAGGGCTTGTCAATATTTATTTTTATCGAATCAATTAGAAATGGTAATAGTTCTAAGATCGTCGCATTAACACATATATTATACAATAGTGTTAATTGCCGTTTTGATATTTGAGTATATATCACGTCATATTAATCACAGGTTTCGTAAGCAAAAATATTTCGCAGAAATAAAGCCATTTTATTTTTTTAGAATTCTGTGCCTCGTAAGGTTTTACATTGCTAACTTTGTTACGAATAACTCAAAAACTGTATGGCCTACATTACGACTATTAAGAGGACACATTAAAAGTATACTTTATAAAAAAAAAGGTTTTTTTGAGGGAGTGTGAGATTCAAAGTAAGCTCCATCCCCTATTCCCCCGCCTCTGCGGCCCTAAAAAGGTTGACACCAGGATAAGTTAACACCGTCTTATCTCTAAGTGCGTCTCTCTCACACTAACGACGACGAATAAGATAGGTAGTCAGGGTTGAAAATAGTCACGGCGCCGGTGAAAATTTGCTATTTGCCTGTTTTTTTTTTAAATTTTTTTTTCAAAAAATCTCAAAAAGTGTGTGGCTGTTACCAATAATTTTATAAGGAACCGTATTGCAGGATGTTTATGGCATTGTTTTTGTAATAACATAACTAGTCACGAGTATTTTTTATCAATGTCATCTACTGCATACTGGCATTTGGGATTCTTAACTTGGGTCCGCTTCGATCTAATCAAACATTTTCCTTAGTTTGATTTTACAAATTGTGTTGACTTCCCTATGGCAATTGTGAATTTAATTACACTTATGACGACTAACTTACTCCAAAGTAAACACAAGCAAGGAAAAATTACAAGCAACCTGCAATAACAATCCACATCAAAACACACACGTCAAAAACAAACGGAATAATAAATCGACTTAACATACTTACCTTACCAATTGGAAAAATTATGAACTATCATTACACCATACAATATTCAAAAGTTTCAATAGGTAGCAGCGCCACTGTCACCTGCCTAAATAACTTTGTAAAAGTTCAAGAATTCCTATTTCAAAATGACACGAGCATAGACAATGAAGACGTTTTATTGGCGCAATATAGGAAGATGATGTGTGGCATCAGGCAAGCAATGATAGACCTTATGTCTATGCGTTTAAGAACGTTTGGTATAGTTGAAGTAGGTAAAGTATGATGTGTGATCTCATGTCACCAGTTATAAAGCTAATTGGGATGTGATGCCGTAGATTTATGACGGTATTGCTGCGTTGGTGCGTACACGCTTCGAGCATCACTCGGACATAGGTTTGGACAGAGCTGTAAAAAAAGTTCAAGACCCTATAGTATACGCGCAGAAAGAGAAAGAGGGTATCACATCAGAACATATAGAAATGATTACATTCGTGTAATCTTTTCCATCAACCCATAAGCTAGTTTCCTAAACCAAATGTTATTAGTCCGTCATGTACATTATAAAAAAATATTGAACACATATTTTTCTCTTTTGTCAATTAAACAAAAAATGATGAAGATATAGTGCGTTGAAGTTACACGTGACGTCACGGCTTTGCACACTTTTTACCATTAAGTGACGTCATGAGCCCCCACTCCCGAACTTTATGCGCGTTATCTTTGTCAATTTTGATTGATTTGATAAAGCAAAAAATACGTGTTCAATATTTTTTGATAATCTCACTGACGGACTATATAGAATTACTATTTTTTTACCATGGAAACATCCCTATTTTTAAGTTCGGTAATACCCTGAAATAAACTGTTACTGTACCTTAACCATGAGTATATGCAAACCGTTCTCGCTATCGTAATCTATCGGAAATACTGCTCGTTGCCGATACAAGTAAAAGGGACTGAGCGATAGTTTTCGATAGATTTACCGTTGTCCGATAACGTGGGTACGATTACAGCGGCCACCCAATTCGTCAAATTAGCAGAGTGGCCGCTGCGCCAGCGCGGGCGCATTTGTTACAGGAACACCCTGTGCGAGGACAAAGTGGGATAGGGATGGGAAATAAGAGAATAATATTTTTCAGGATTTTATTTTACATGTAAAGCGTGCATCTGCAAATATTTTATGCAAATACTACCCCAAGTATATCTATTACGTACTGAATGAATTATGTGACATAAAGAACAACAGAGGTCTGTCTAATCTTTGATCTGCAGTTACAGTTTTTACGGTTTTTGACTATTCTATATATATTTTGCAAAGAACTTTTGGAATAAACGCCTATGAAGAAATATAATAATTACTAACTAAATGACCATATCCATGAGACATGAACTCAAGAATTTCCACCATAGCTAGAAGAAGTGCTTTACCATTTGAGTTACAGTTATCCTAAGACGTCGAATATTGTTAAGCCGCTGAGATTTATTTTAAGGATCTACATTAGTACAGTCATCATAATAAAAGTTGTATAAGTCAGTGCTTAACAGCAAAAATGTAACTTAACTAAGCAAATTTTACTTATTTGCACCGATAGAATACGCTAGCATTATTTATATTTCATCTGTTTTAACCATATTCAGCGAATAAACTGTCATTCCTTCATTCATTCATCTCTAAATATACGTAGGATGTTCCATAAGTGTTGCAATAGAAAGAATGTAACAAGTTTGGACATGTATGACTGAGAGTTGTATTAGACAAGCAGAAGACTGTCAATGCTACCTGGTACACTGATGTTTGTTTGCCGCAAGTTATCCGCGAGCTGAAGAAACTGCGACCAACTCGCGTCTGGGCAGTTGGCACTTGCACCATGATAACGCTCCTGCTCATTGAGCGACCATTACTCAGGAGTTTTTAAAGCAACTGGGTTTACTGTGCTGGACCACCCTCCTTATAGCCCCGACCTCGCGCCATGTGATTTTAGTCTCTTCCCGCTGATCAAGAGCCAGTTGAAAGGACGACGATTTGCAACTGGTGACGAATTAATACGTGCATGGGATGAGGCCTGTGCCAGTGTCACAAAGGATCAGTGGAAGATTATGTTTAATACGTGGTTTGAACGCATGCATAAATGTGATGGTTCTTATTTTGAAAAGTTTAGTAAATAGTTAGATTTTTGCAAGACTTATGGAACATCCTACGTAGTATGAATTAATAGTAGTTGATGCAACGGTTGCATAATGATAGGCCTTAAAACACTAGTACGGTTTTCATGAAACGAGCCGATAGGCGAGTTTCATAATAAGATCGCACGTGTGTTTTAAGGCCAAATTATGCAGAGTTGCATACATAACTTTATCTACACACATATTATAAATCCTCCATGATGGGTTCAGAAACAATATTTTCTGGCAACAAGTTATTTGTTGCAATCGTGGCTGCATATTTCCGATATCCGGCGCATTTTCACATCACACACACTCCGAGAAGACTACTTACTATTCATATTTTCAACTAAAATGTAAATGACTAACAACTTTTTCTATTCAATTCAACAACAATTCTACTTTCGTTCAGCAAAACGTCAACATGGCGGCAAATACAATCTTCCGTCAAGACCATTTTTTTTTTAAATCATAGACAAACGGATGAAGTCTCTATTCTCACGTCACTCGAGATCAAATATTGTGCAGTTTATATTAAAAAAACATACTGAATTGACGTTTCGTATCAATAACTTTTTAATATCTATGGATACTAGAATAGAGACCCACTTGAGTTTTGACAGCTGTTCCAAATTTAATCTCATTTCTTTACTAAAAACGATAAAGAAGTCATTTTATTTCTTTATCGCAGGACTGGTTTTTCCTAATTGGTTGTCAAAATGGTGGTCATTTCATACGGTTTTTGATTAACCAATGGAGGTTTTATGATATGGGTGTAGATAAAACTATTTACATTTCAAGGTATCTTTGCAACTTCATCGATACTAAAACCTCAAATCGGTTTCGATATCCTCCCCCATCCCTAGCCCTCCGCGAAGACACTGACCAATAACATCCTCCAGAGACGGCGTACATTTAACACGGCCCGCACACATATACACAACACAATCTATTATCACCTTTATCACAACAGCAACACGATCCACGACGACTGCAACAACAACTTTGCCAACCAGCGCAGTTCTTTGCAGCTGAAACACGCGATCTTAAGTTCTATTTTAAAGTGTTACGGGTTTCGGAGCTGCTTCATATTTTGCAATGCAACCGTCATGCTGTGCATTTCGCGCGTTTTGATTTATCCTTACAAACGCGTCGCTGTATTAATTCCCTGGCAATTTGTCATTTAACGTGAGAAAGTGGTTTATTGTGCGCAACGCGGAATAATGGCGCGCACGCATTAACGTAACGCGAACCAACGCGTTAGATTCACTTTAGTACAATTAACCACGTAATTACAAAAATGCACTAAGTGCGGCGATAGCCCAGCGGCCCTAACATGCATGCCACAAAGATAAATTAGACCCGTTTATCTCTATGACTATGTTTTTCGTCGGCACTAGTGTGAGAGAGACGCACTTAGAGATAAAACGGTCGATCTTATCTTTGTGTCATGCATGTTAGGGCCACAGTGGTCTAACGCGCGGCGTCTCGTGAAGAGAGTCGTGGGTTCAAATCCTCGGACCCCTGAGTTTTTCAGATCACATATGCAGAAGAGCCAATGATCTTGAGTGATAGGTCACTGTCTGTTTGCATGGGAGTGAACGAGTAGCAGTGCGGCTTATGTCAGATATCTTTTGATTTGAATTTAATCTCTAAATAATAGTTATTAATACGACTTCTATAGCACATCAAATACCATTTTTTTTTAGAAATAAATTACTAACTGAACGACTTATAAAATGCAATTTCTATCACGAGTTAACGATTAACGTTAACTTACGTTAAATTTTCCGAAATGTAACGCTTTAACGTTTGACGAAGTTAACTTTTTTAGTAACGGATTTGCGACGAACAATTTGATTAATGGTGCCCAGCTATCTCGCATTTGTTCTCACAACTTTCCTTTAAATAAACATACGTTCATATCCGGATATACGAGTAGGTATGTATAAATCTCATAGCTGAAGTGGTGTTAAGAGGCTGATTCGACGTATTGCACTGTTTCGAGCGAGTCGAGTGCGCGGGCGAGTAACAAGTGCAGTTCCCAGGCGAGATGACTGGACAGAGCCAGTAGGGTGACCAGTCGTGTTGAACAAGAATTCGCGGTGTCGAGGACCCAAAGCAGATAAATATTTCAACACTATCATTAAAATAAAAACAGGACCCGCTTTCGCTTTACGCGCGTGGAGCTACGTGCCAGTGAAAGCGTTAAGTATATTCTTAATATATTAATCATGATATACCTATATCAGGCACTAGATTCTGTATATTTTTTTGTCGCACCGACCGGTCTTTTACTTCAAAAGTTTGACAAAATTGCATAGGTACTAATGATATATTTCAATGAAATATTGAGATATAGCCCGCACCTCCGAGGTTTTCGGATCTTATGCGTGGAATTGAATTTCATACTTACCACGAAACCTGCGTACAGATATAGTGAATAATATGTTTCCATCGGTAAAACTCGGATCTCAATCGGAAGACGATGGGACCCGAAGCGTCAATTAATTATTGTATTAAATGAGTGACATGTTTATATTCATTAATATGAAACTTTATTATTTAGTATCAAATGTCAAGATGAAAAATGACAGCATTGTATGATGGGTACTGGCCCCCAATTCTCGATGCATTCGATATAATGTCGAGTGCGAGATTAAAAGTCAGATTCATACATTTGTGTCAAATGACTCTATGCACTGACGTTTAATCTCGATTGTCTGATTATTTCGAATGCAGCGAGAATTGGGGGCCAGTACCCATCATACCATGCTGTCAAAGCATGCTGTCAAGGTCCTGGTAAAGCTAATTGAGAGAGCACGATAATACGAACTTTTCCGATAAAACACGATGGAAACTAATTATGCACTACATCTGTACATCTGTGAATTATGTAATTCAAAGTTGTGTGCGACGTCTCCAATCCAAGCGTGGATCCAGCGAGGGTCATGGGGGTCATGATCCCCCCAAGCTAGATTTGCGCAACACTAAAAATCAGCGTGTCAAAATATGGGTTGTCATGGTTCCTTGTATTTGAGAATTTCGGACTACCGAAGCCTGGATCCACCCTTGCTCAAATCCCCATTGGGCCTACGTGGGGACTACTGCCCAGTCCCAGCAGTGGGACGTATATAAGCTGATTGTGCTGATGATTAAATTATGACAAGCTCCAAACGACATGATAATGAGAAGAGAAAACCTCGTCCAGTATTGGAATAGTTGATGTCAAAATTGGTCTGGAATAGATATGAGCGCCACGCCGGCGCGCCGCCGTCGCCGCAATCAACAGCCGCGCCGTCGCCGCCGGCGCGGCACCATCGGCGTACCGATCGGGTGATCCGATGACTCCGATCAGTCGAAACTGATTCGCCGTGGAGTGAACCCACGTCAAATATAAAACAAAATGGCGACTTTATCGACCGCGAATAATACAATTAGATATTTACCGATTAATTTTAGATCAATCAGTTTAGATGGCAAAAGAAGAATTGTTTGCGAATATGACCAAATATTTTGCGATGCTTGCTTGAAAGAATATCAATGAAGATGTTCTGTTTGCAGAGTAAGTCTTTACAATTTTTTATTTCAAATAATATTACTTTGTACCAATTATGATAAATTATTTTCGCTTTGAATTAACTAGAAGTGTTATAGAATTGTTTATTTTTTTGGCAAAAAAAACCTCTCATTTTATGTTCAATAATTTTACTTAAAAATAGAGTCGAGTTAACTTGGGTTTGGTGTCATTTCCCATAGTAAATATATTTTAAAAGCTGTGTGTTTCATTTTAATTTACTGACGTTGAACGTAATATTAATTTAATTGCTTAAAACTGAATCTGTCGTTTACTTAAAAAGCACTGCCTGCGCATTTTATATTTACATAGTATATTTTTATTGAAGGTTATGGGTTGGGTAACCATTGATTCGTATTGTTTCAGAGTTGTGGTGAAGGCGCACTGCAGAAATATATACCAATATATGTTATTAATAAGTTAGAAGATATTTTTACGTTGATTGGTTTAAAAAAAAAGTGTTTTATTTAATTCTTTTAACCCTGATATATTGCAAAGTCACGCCGCCGACAACGCCGCCGCCGCCGATGGAAATCCTGACCCACGCCGCCGCCGGTTAAAATGCCATCGGCGCTCATATCTAGTCTGGAATAGTCGTATTAAAACTTTCGTGAGACATTATGGATACTTCGTATACACACGGCTATACTCAAGATTTATTGTCAGAAATAGTCCGACATGTTTCGAACGCGTATGGAGTCTTTCTTCAGGGGTGGAATGCGGTTACAGTGTGCGGGAGTTGCTTTGACTACGACCGCACTCGACACCTGAAGAAGGACTACATACTAGTTCGAAACATGTCGGACTATTTCTGACAATAAATCGTGAGTAAAGTGAGTGTATTTTTTTTTTATGGCAATTGACTGACAAACGAGGTGACGGCCCACCTGATGAAAAGTGGTTACCGCCGCCCATGGACATCTGTAACACCAGAGGTGCTGCCAATGCGTTGTCAGTCTAGGGAGGGTGGGGAATGGGGATGGGATGGGGATGAGGGAATAGGCCTCCGGATCTCGTCACTCACCGTACGAAACGCAATAGTAAGCTATTACTTTACGCCGATATTCTGTGAGAGTGTGGTACTACCCCGGTCGAGCCGGCCCATTCGAACAGTAATCATCTAGTGAGGATTACTGTTTGGCTCTACCACTACACCTATTTCAAGTATTGGTCTCTAATTTACCAATGAATGTCCTTGTATTCATACTTTGTGGTCACCGCAACGACAATCGCGTAGATGACGATTGTTTGATTTGAGCTATTGTTGTTTTTGTGGAGTCTCGCGGGGTCACCCACGACACAAGTGTACCACCATACAGGAGTACCTGTGTCCAATAACAATTATATACAGTTAGCGATCCGGTGTATTTACTTGGCTCCTTCAAATCAAATCAAATCAAAACGATTATTCAGCAAAGGCCACCTGTGGGCTCTTTTACATGTCACATGAATAAATTAAACATCTATCTGGCTATCATTACTGAAAAGACGCGTCGCAAGAAACTCAGAAGGTCAAACATTGATTTTACATGATATTATATACAAACCCAAATAAAATTAAAAAGAATTGTATGTAAATACTAATATATTTTTTTATTAAGACTAATAAAAATAAAATCGATTTACAATCAAAAATCAGCAAAATATAAAAACAATAAAAATATAGTATAGAGAACACTATAAAGACTCTAGCAAGGTTCAGATATCGCACAAAAATAATTGGTCCTAGCGAGCATGAACCGTCTAGACCCCGGAATATCAAGACCGGACGAACCATGAGGGTCGCACGGTTAGGATCCCGCAAAGTGAACTTCAACTCCTTCGTGGTGAGAGTATCGATGTGAGATCTATCGACCATCATGATACAAGAGTTTTAACCAAAGGATGTCATATTTCGGCGATTCGGGGCTGGCTCGTTGAATATGACACCGTGAAATGCGACACACATCACAGAATGAATGCGTTAGTTTTAAGTTATTTATTATTGATATTATTATTATTAATATCCAATTGGCTTGTCACCATATGTGATTAGGTAATAGTACGGTCTAAACGGACATGTGTAATGGTGACGTCAGTCGGTCGGATCTCTTTGAGAATGATGAGACGGACCAGTGTGATTGAGTCGGTATAGGTTATGTTTTAGCTCAAGCCATCCTCGAGAATACGGATTATAACGGTGAATTCACATCCAACTCAGTCATTTGACGGTTATGCAAATCCATTACCAAGGGGAGAAATATGCGAGGGGGCCAATAAGGGCGTTACTAGAAGCTCGAAAGTGAAGCCCCTTTGCAGTGCCCTTCGTATAAGGGCTTTAAGTGGTCGGGACACCAATGATCAGACGTTGTGCTCTGACACCCTCGAAAGAGTAATGTAGATCAAATGTGGGTGTGGAATGGGGGTGAAAAATGTATCATCTATCATACGGGTTGAACACGGATAAATATACAAGATTTGTCGGACCAATTCCCCAAAATCGTTATTTCTTGGTAGCAAATTTTCGTTTACATTTTTTTCCCCAATGGACTTTTTCGTGAATTATTTAAGCCGCTATTTTCCCGGAAGCTCATTATGAAAATCGTTTTTTTTTTCATTTAGCGTAATATTCTGACCCATCCTGAAAGTTTTATATATATTATAGTATTAGTTTTATTGTAAAACATTATTATTCAAGGCATCGTGACGTTGGATTACACGAGAATTAATCCGAATCAATATATGTTTATTTCAATGTATAACAATCGCATAAACCCAAGCAAGAACTGAACACGGATAAAAAACAATTTTATCTAGACCCATATCATAAAACCTCCATTGGTTAATCAAAAACCGTAGGAAATGACCACCATTTTGACAACCAATTAGGAAAAACCAGTACTGCGATAAAGAAATAACATGACTTCTTTATTGTTTTTAGTAAAGAAATGAGATAAAAATTTGGAACAGCTGTCAAAACTCAAGTGGGTCTCTATTCTAGTATCCATAGATATTAAAACAGTTATTGATACGAAACGTCAATTCAGTATGTTTTTTTAATATAAACTGCACAATATTTGATCTCGAGTGACGTGAGAATAGAGAATTCATCCGTTTGTCTATGATTTAAAAAAAAAATGGTCTTGACGGAGGATCGCCATGTTGGTGTTTTTCTGAACGAAAGTAGAATTGTTTTTGAATTGAATAGAAAAAGTTGTTTGTAATTTACATTTTAGTTGAAAATATGAATAGTAAGTAGTCTTCTCGGAGTGTGTGTGATGTGAAAATGCGCCGGATATCGGAAATATGCAGCCACGATTGCAACAAATAACTTGTTGCCAGAAAATATTGTTTCTGAACCCATCATGGAGGATTTATAATATGTGTGTAGATAAAGTTATGTATGCAACTCTGCATAATTTGGCCTTAAAACACACGTGCGATCTTATTATGAAACTCGCCTATCGGCTCGTTTCATGAAAACCGCACTAGTGTTTTAAAGCCTATCATTATGCAACCGTTGCATAAACTACTATTCTTAAATACGTCACTGTCGGCTAATTCTAAACTATAACGTCGAATTCAAGTTAGAAACATAACACAGGTACTTGGTTATATTAAAGCAACGTGTGGCGTCGTTCTTTTGTCAAAAGCAACGCACTTAACATTATAAACTGATAAAACACATCAATCAAACTATTTTCAATAGTATCTCCGGTCGAATAGCCTCGCTAAAAGTGTCATATCCTACATCAAGCCCGGACAAAGGTCCAACGCGTAGTTTTATGGTGCCTCAATTTATTTAGAATTAGCACCGTCGTGTTTGTGTTTCCCACAACGTACACAATGGTTTTATAACACATACAGCTACCGGCAAAGGTCCAGTTTTGAGGAAGTCGTAAAAGTCAGTTGCGTATGTTTCTATTCGATATTTAATGTAAAAGGTTGTAAACAGATCTATGGAAATGTTGGCGGCTACTGTCTTACTTGATTGGATTTAGCGAGGGGCTGATAAAATAATAAATGTCCTCAAAAGCTCACATCTAGAGATGGGCCGACTACTTACCGACTGCTCGGGAAAACCGACTAATCGGTAATTATTTTGCATTATTTTTGTATGTGTGTAATCTAAAAATAAATATTTAATATTCAAATTAAATCTGATCTGAAGCATTCTTTTAATGTTAGCTGGCGTGGTGCATGAGCATAAATAAAGTGCCGACTAGTCGGCCGTGCAGTCGGCATGTGCAGAACCGATTAATCGGCTAATCGGTGAGTCGGCAAAAACCATACTCGGCTCATCGCCACTCATATCTTTACTATCTCCAAAACTATATAACTTAGAAACGTGTAATTTTGCAAGTATGTTTCTTTTAGGGTGTCGGCGCGCATAAGAAAGGATCTTCTCAAATTCACCCATGCTGGGGTGAAAAGGGGGTTCAAAGTTTGTATGAAAGCTACCGCGGGCGAAGCTGTGGCAGGGTCCTAATACTTAATATTGTAAAATAAAGTGCGAAAGTGTGTTTGTTTGTTCCTCTTTGATATCAAAACGGAGAAACAGATAGACCTAACTTTTTGCACAGCGATAGGTTGTTAGCAACCCGGAGAAGGACATAGGCTACTTTTTATCACACACACGCACACTCACAAACTTTCGCAATTACTGACCAAGCGAGCGAAGCGAGTGCGTCTCCGTATCAGCTTGGGCAAAAATTATTTCGTATGTCCGGCTGATGTCCGTCGGATGTCCATTTGTTGTACTGAGACTCGTGAAAATTTTTCAAATAAGCATTCAAAAATTATAAGTAATAATATTATTAACAGTTTAATATTCAATATTGAAGAAATAATAATCAAATTGGATCTCATATTGGGGCTCCTCTTGGGATCGTCATTACAAAGTAAATCTTGTAAAAGCCAACCATTCCGCCCGCGGTTGACGTGTAGGATGACATCGTGGCGGGGTCGCCGCCCACACATATTGGACGTAGTACGTAACTGCGCAAGTTTCGTGATGGACATTTTGATATAATATAAAAAGTGTTAGTGATAAAAGGTTAAAGTCCACCAGCGTTTTGGTTTTGGCGTCGAATTAAAATGAAAAAGATTGAAAAATGTCAAAGCTCGTGATAGAATTGCTTGTTTACCTCAGTTTCAAGTTGTAAATACAAAATAGGTATTAAACATTATTATTTTTGACAGCACTGCTGTTAGCGATGCGCTCATTCCTATGTTCAATGTTAATGTTTGTGTTTTTATGTATCAATTTAGTGTAAAACAGTTTAATATATCTGCCGTTGTGCGGACAAACCAATTATCTGTCTGATATTAAGTTTTGGAATTGAGGTGGATGCACGATTGCTGTAAAAGTGTGAGGTGTACCCTACGATGTTTTTATGAAATACCAGGCAGTCCACTGCTAACCGCGAGCCTATCCGCATGACTCCACTAGTTGTACCTACTTTGCTATAGTTTTTGGATTAAAGCTCTTTCGTGTTCGTCTAAGTTTCCTTTTATAGTGCGCCACACTACTAGTAGCTGTTACAACTGCATTGCAGGATCTTAGTGAAATGCAAATTTACGTCCTAGGTCCGAGCGTAACCACTCAGCCATGATAGCGGCATAATAATAATTAGGTATACCGTTTTCGCGATTTTGGGCGCGGCGCCGGCGCACGATCATCATTTGACGGACAGGTGTCGCCCAATGAACAGTTATAATCGCTTAATTCATGTGAAGACCCAGAGGAAAACCGGGGAGAACCGATTGAAACAAAATGATCCTTAATCTCTTACGACAAAGTATATTATTCTACTGTGACATTCATGCAACAGCGTCTTTTTTCCCGTGGACACTTCATATTTGATTATTTGGGATCTAACATTGTTTCGACTTAGCATAAAACAAGATGTTGTATGCTTAATACGGTAGTGATGCCTACTGGATGTACCCATTTTGACGTATTTATGATTGATTGAAAGGCCGGGACTGGCCCTACGACGCGCGTAACGCTTGTAAAAAAGTGGCGCAATTCGTTTTTGATCAAGCTATTAAGTGAAACTAGCAACCCTAGCTTTATACGTTTTGTACGTTAAAATTAAAACTTTCATGAGACATTATGAATACTTGAAATACATATATACATACATCACGCCCGAAATCCCTAATGGGGTGAGCAGAGCCACAAGACTACTTGTGCCCACGTTCGATTAATTAGTCCTAGGATGGTATGTATGATGAACCGTATGGTGACAGGTGGTCAGCCCATCGCCCATACAAATAGTCCACCATGTTGGAGAGGACCCGTCCCTTAGTCGACTTTTACGACATGCCAGGATGATAAGCATCTGCACGCATTCTGTGCTATTTCTTCACTCCCAGTGCAGCATAGGAGGAATACTTGAAATACCCACGATTTACTGTCAGAAATAGTCCGACATGTATCAGACTTGTATGGAGCACTCAACCTCTGAAGAAGGACTCCATACGAGCCAGGCGCGGTCCGAAGGGGGGGTCACATGGACATGATCCACCCAAAATCGTACACGTCAAATTGAAAAATCTTCTAAAAATTTACAAAATAAAAAAGTGTAGTCTAAAAGTAAAGTCTAAATTACTCGACATAATATTTTATTATCAGTGACCCCCCTCCAAAATTTCAGGCTGCGACCGCTCCTCGTGTCCAAAACATGTCGGACTATTTCGACAATAAATCGTAAGTGAAGCAGTGTGTTAATTTAAGTTTTCAAGTAGGTACGTTCAATTTTTATTTTATTTTTTATCAATTTAATAGTCAGTTTTCGTCGTTTCTTCGGCTAAAATCCATGTAGGTAAGTTCCCCCCCTCCCCTCCCCAAAATGTAACCGATAAAATACGAAAAACTTGTAACTCTGTGACGGTGTTCGAGGCTTCGTAATTTGACCCCAACCGACAGAGCATCACCAATGAGTCTGCAAGCCCCACCAGCCCCATTCCCTCGATTTCGCAACTGCATACCCTTTAAAAAGTTCCAGACACTTTATTTGCACGATAAGAGCGAGTGTGCTAGGCCCTCTATAGCCCGTTATGCCTCAGTTCACCTTTTAAATCAGGCCACAGATTCCTAACTAGGGTTAAGAGCCCAACTTGTTAAGTAATCAAAGTAAAGGCTTGTCGCTTAGTTTAACGACGCCACCTTGTCGTCGGCCATTTTGACGCGCGCACCGCGAAATGGCGGCTTGACCCTTGCTAAACGCGTGACTAAACGATCTGCTTTAAGATACGAATTATCGCTTCTATCTTTGAACATAATACGAGGTGACCCGTTGGGATGGTTTAAAATGAAATAAATTTCGAGGAATATTTCATGCATATCAACGGTAAATTTTCCAGCCAGCGATGACTTTTCAATAGCTACGCAATGTAAATATTTATTTTTGCAAGTCTGTAGGTTACACGGGCCCTTTTACAAGTCTGAATCTACCAGTGCGTTGGTAGCAATGCAGACTTCAAAGGGGGGAATCTGCTAAGAAGAAGTGGACTCATTATTACGCCATGGAGTTGGAAACCACAGAGAAGAAGAGATAAGTATGACTAAATAGGGATTTGCAATTGCACTCTACGTTATGCAGATCCTCTTTTGATTGAAGTTGTTGAAAGGGCAATGAAAATGAAGATTGCCGTCTTTTCGAGTTCTAGTTTCAGACACAATACGAAAGTGTGTTCGCTAAATTTAAAAGTCACTAAACTTAGAAACGTCAAACTTGATTTTGAGAGCTTTGTACTATACAAAATCGAGTTTGACGTTTCTTATTTTGAGCTTAGGACATTTTAAATTAAAAAAACACCGTTTCGAATTGGACCTAATATATTGTACAGTGGATTCATCCATATTCGTCTTATTTGGTAAACAAGTTTCTAACCTCAAAATGTCAAATTTTTGGGTAAAACAGCTATTCTATCATAAATAAGGCAAACCTTATCTAAAAATTGGCAAAGTGACGTCTAAAATATTGTCACCGGTTCCTTTACTTGCAAGGAAACAGCTGTTTTAGCCAAAAAAGGTGCATTTTGGTTAGAAACTTGTTTACCAAATAAGACAAGTATGCATGAATCCACTGTAATCACCTTATTTAGTGATAATTTTTCCAATCGTGTCTAAAATCTGTGGACTTCGACATTGCTCAACTGAAACAGCACTCCGACTCGCACTTGGCCGGTTTTTTACGATGCGGCCGCCTTGTATGTCAAGGGCATAAAAACTATCGTAGCAAAATAATTTGCTTGCTTGCTTGCTTACTGAAAATCCAAAAAACTCCTAAAAACAAATTATTCCATACGTTAGACTCTTCGTACCTATCCAAGTTTACTAAAGAATACATCCATGATCAGATCTAAGTACAAACTAGCTCTACATTGTATGTGTGTAGCTCAAAAGTGTGCGCACAAGCAGCCATAATAGCGACCCATAAACAGGACCTTCGACCTGGGAAGCGATGTGAGAACCGATACTACACTGCCCTGCGATCAACATTGCAATTTTAAAAGTATATGTCGGTGAGAGGAACGTGCGCTACATGTTCTTAATTTTAACACTAACGTTTGGGTAATTTTCTTGAATTTAACTTCGGCCAGAGCCCTTACCATGAGTTTGCGCAAACCGTTCTCGCTATCGAAATCTGTCGGAAATACTGCTTGTTGCCGATACAAGTAAAAGGGACCGAGCGATAGTTTACGAGCGAGAGCGGTTTGCACAACTCATGGCACAGGTAATGGTACAGGTAACATAGGTGTCGGTATTCGATATTGCCATAGTCATAGTATTTATTGCATTCATATGAATCTTAATCACTATAACATAGGTAGTTTACATAGTAATAACTATAAGCAACACATGAAACCCTGAGGGCGCAGCAATGGATAGAGACAGACCGAGGTTTAAATCCTTATCCTCGAAAAATTCTTGTAAGGTGTAGTAGCTTTTTTTTTGAGTAACGTTTCTTTAAGGTGTTTATTTCTTCATTAGATTAAATACTCAGCACAAAGCAGCTCTTATTTGCTCTAGAGCAACAAAGTTGCATACAAAATTCATTATTGCACTGTATTGTATTTTTTTTTATTTGGTTAGTTGATCTAGAAGGTTACACCAATAGCTACCCATTCACAGTCCGACAGGACAGCTTACCACTTTTCTGTGGACTTGCTGTTAGCAAGACAGTCCACATGTCGGCGGCCATATTGAACTGTGATTGCCCCGTATAAATGTCATGTTTAATGTACTGGCTGATAAGATAGTATAGGTTACTAACAGATTTAAAAAAAAAACGTAATATGAAAATGAATTGAACAGATACAAGTTTCGGATATTCTTAGTTTAGCTTTATAAAAATTCTAAGCGTGCGTCATACCAGGTGCAAAAAGTACTACGTATTTTCTTAAATAATTTCCAAACTATTTATTTTAAAATTCAAAAAAAAAATACATTCTAAATTCTTACAACGCGCCTTTTTATTTGATATGTCACACGATATAGTTTGCAAACCTTTTTTTTTTAATTTTCTAATTTACCCCCAAATGTAGCCCTATGTTTAAAATTCATTTATTTACGTTATGCGTCCGTGTTGCGGTCATGTGTACCAAATTTCAACTCAATCGGTCCAGTCGTTTTGGAGAAAATTGGCTGTGACAGACGAACAGACAGACAGACAGACACACGAGTGATCCTAAAGGCTTTTGAGGTACGGAACCCTAAAAATAGTGACAGTTAAATTTAAGCTCTTTGAATCGCTCATTATGGAACTCTGTTCAAGTACTTAACTTACATTGCATTAGCTAATTCTTCAATTTTAAACAAAACCGTCACACCCACGGGTCTATCCCAAACACATATTGCTCAATTAAAACTATTTCACATGCTCATTGTGCGGCCCGAGGGCCCCAGGGCCCCTTACCGCCTACGACTTCATTACTCGCAGATAAGTAATTAAATGCGGATTATTCTTGTTCGAGCACACATGTAGGTAGACCATTTTCACTTAACATTTCGAAATTATCACCTTGAAAATGATTAATGAATAAGTTCAAATTAAGAATTCGGCGCATCGGGTGCCTACAGCGGCCCTAACATGGCTGCCAAGAGGCCCCGTCTTTACAGGCCCCTCTTTCCCCCTGGGCACTCTGGGCAAGCGCTCAGGGCCCCGCGATTGATAGGGGCCCCCTAGTACCTGCCAGATCACAGACGATAACCGATATTTATTACCGAAAAACTTATTGAATTCGAATAAATCGAACCTAAACGACTGACTGCAATACTAACTTGCTTAATAAGCTTTTGCATGCCATAGGTCCCCCAATAGGTTAAAGAGGGCCCTGCGTCTTTACAAACATGGTTCTCCGCGTCTACAAATATGGACAACATGTCATTCTTAAGCTTCGTGAAGGAAACCTCAATTATGTCGAAGACCTGGACGTCTATTCGGGAACGTCTAAGTGATATTGTAGCGGCTCGCGAGCGAGATTACCATGCCGCTCTTACGCATAACGCATCGTGCGGAATAGTGGGATGAGAATCTCGCTCGCGAGTCGCAACATTATCACTTAGACGTTCCCGAATAGAGGCGCTGGAAGACCCCAAAGCTCAATGATCCAAATGGTTTAATGTCAAGCATAAAAGATCAATTGATCAATTGGAAAGATGGACGATGAATACATGATAGCAGCATCTTTACACTCAATGCTCTAGACGATAATAACAATCCTGACTTGCGTCGATATGTTAAAACTTAAATACTCGATTTATTGCAGTTATAAACAGCGGCCCTAGCAAGGTTGACACGGGGACAATTTAACCTCGTCTTATCTCTTTGACTATCTCTGTCATCGTCATTGGATCATTGGTCTGGTTCCCCGGTCACAAGGATTACAGCGGCCCTATAGCATGCCAGACACGGGGATAAGTTAAACTTGAGTTAAACCCGTTTATCTCTCTGTCTATTTCTTTCGACGGCACTAGTGTGAGACGCACTTATATAACTTATATATAAGATAAGACGGTTTAATTTACCCTTGTGTCAACCTTGCTAGGGCCGCTGGGGTCAGAAAAGAAATGCCTAAGTTAGAATTTAAATCAGACAATACTTTCTCAAGAGTTTCCAAAATATTTTCTTCGTAAGAGAATTAGAAACTCCTAATGAACAGCGCCTCTATTCGGGAACGCTAAGTGATTCTGTAGCGACTCGTAAGCCAGATTTCTCAGAAGGCGCAGGAGGCAGAACAGAGGCGCAGGAGTTTTATCTGACACGCCTTCAACAAACAATACAATCATTTAGTAAGTATCGACAAATAACAGCTACTTCCTCAATTACCGTTGCCTGACTAATACCAGAACAGAAATTATGCAGATCCATTCGCAAATACTCTATGGGCACCCACAAACACTTCTAAGAAAGCTTTAGGTGGTCGCAAATACAACTCAAACTCGCTTTTGTTTGAGCGCCAATTTAGTACGCCTCAGCATTTCACGCACAAATTTATCCGCGCACCCTAAATTCTTTAAAAACAATCCTAGTGTCCTTAACTTAGGGTTGTTACTGGTTGTAAAGATATAAAAGCAGATAGGCAAGTGCTCTTAAAATTTAATTGCAAAATCCTTGCTTCCCCTGTGTACTCGCGAATGTGTTAATTTAACGTTTCCAATACAAGTTTAAACCCTCCTTTATCTATATGGTGTAAATTTTCTCGGTGAGCATTCCATTCACGATTGTGCGTATATGTATATTATTCATTATATTGTAGCGCAAATACGTTGGTTGAGCAATCTATTTGTGCAATGTGACTGGTTGAATGATGATATCATCTGAAATGTCGTATTTGCTTTTAACTTAAATATTCAATATCAATTTAAATATAGTAGAAACAGCGTGTATGATCTAGACCGTAGAGTCATCGAGGCATGTGCACTTATGTATTGTATTATGTTGCATAAACTACTATAACAATAGTAGTTTATGCAACGGTTGCATAATGATAGGCCTTAAAACACTAGTGCGGTTTTATGAAACGAGCCTTTAGGCGAGTTTCATAATAAGATCGCACGTGTGTTTTAAGGCCAAATTATGTAGAGTTGCATACATAACTTTATCTACACACATATTATAAGCGGCGACGATGGGGCCTTATGGAGGTTTTATGATATGGGTGTAGATAAAATAATTTAACTAAGTGGAAAACAGGAGTTCTCATTTTAGCCCATAAGAGCAGAAAAAGTACCTATGAGGATGCCGTACGAGCTGTTACCGAGGGCTAAACCACCAAACTATCCATACTTCCATACCTAGCCATACTAATATTATAAATGCGAAAGTAACCTGTCCTTCTGTTTGTTACATTTACATGGCTAAACCGCTGAACCGATTTTGATGAAATTAGTCGAGAGAATTTGGGCCCTGCAGGAGGACATAGACTACTTTTTTTGAATAAAATAGATTTTTTTATTTCGGACCTTGATCCATATCCACAACACCACAATCACCAAAAAGTCGAAAAGTCTAATCTACCTACCTCATCAGAAAAGCCTTCGGAATGCTAACCACTGGCTTGATGAATACTTGAAATACACACGGCTTTACTCCCGATTTATTGTCAGAAATAGTTTGACATGTTTCGAAATCCTGCCCGCCGCCCAGCGCGGTGCGCCCGTGTAGAGGGTGCAGGCGCGGGGGCGGCTGGGCGCGGCGCAGGCGCTGCCGACGCGCCCGGCTGCGGCTGGTCGTCGATGGTGAACGGCGGCAAACGAGCTCACGGTGTCCACAAGAGTGTCGACGCGTACAGTATTTCGAATGGCTGGGACAACGGGCTTCCACGCTAGTGGCAATGCCCACCCCATATCACGGTTGAAATTGGGGCCGCGTGTATTTCAAGTACCTATTCATAATGTCTCACGAAAGTTTTAGTTTGACCACTGACATGATGCTAAAGATTTACAAATCATTCATAAGGCCTATTTTGGAGTTAGTATGCTTTTCAAGCGTGGAGGCTACTTTGCCAAGGATATCCAAATGCTCGAGAAGTTGCAACGTGGTTTCACTAAAATACCAAAACAGCTTCAGAATAAAGCATACGAAGAGGCTGTAAGTGCTGAACCTCCATAGCTGCGCACCGTTAATTAAATAGTTAACTTGGTTAATCGCTAATCAGTTACTAAAAAAGTTAAGTTCGTTAAACGTTAAAGCGTTACATTTCGGAACATTTAGGGGAAGTTAACGTTAATCGTTAACTCGTGCTACAAATTGCATTTTATATGACGTTGCGTTAGTGATTTACTTGAAAAAAAATGTTGGTATGGGTATGGAAGTTTAGGCCGGACATGAAATATTTATAAAAAAGGGAGAGCACAGACCATGGATATATATATGGTCAGTGACGGAGAGTGAGAGTGAGTAACATTAGAGTTTGTCATAATACTTAACTAATTTTATAAACATCCAATATTCACGGTCCGGGCGGTGCACTTTTGGCAAATAGTAGGTGCTTAATTAACGATTAACGGACTTTAATTGTTTAAACAGAAGTTAATGAGTCCATTAACAATTTTTAAACTTAACTTAAAAGTCCGTCCATCCGTCATTCGAAATGTAACTTCGTTAATTAACGGATTAACTGTCTTGTGCCCAGCTATGTGAACTTTGCAACCCTTAAGGATCGCAGAGCGTGGAAACCTAATCGACACGTTCAAGATTCTTACTGGACACTATGGCCTAGAGAATTTCCATGACACGTTCTAACGCAACAACTACCGTCTGCGAGAGCACCATCTTAAACTTGTTGATGCGCACAATAATCCCTGTAAGCACTTCAGCAATTGAATGGTCAAAGCGTGGAAACAACTACCAGAAGGAGTGGTCTGAGCACTGAATGCCACCCCCCCTCCACCTTTCTACCTCTCCTACTTACCTCTTGGATACAACATAACTACGCACTGCCAATGAGACTTCTGGGACCCCTATAGAACCTTATCACAGTTACTCAAATATTCTGGTCGGTCTTGGAAGTATGATTGATAATGATAACAAAATAAGTAACGTAACCACCAGCCTCTGGCGCCTATTGCACTTCTCATTATAACGTCGTGAGCAATTTTGCTAACAATATTTAAATAGGCGCAACAATTTTTTAAGTATTGACTTTTTTGGCTAAAGTTTAGCCTTCTCGCTGACCATATTACAGCGTGCTGTGTCATAAGCGCAAGGCCCATAAAATATATCATACTAAGAAATGACTAGGTAGTTCAGAGAAACTTAAAATTAGTAAAGTTACTTGCAACATTCTAGAAAGAAGAAATGAAAGAAACTGTTTAAAACTTATTCATATTTACTCGTTACTTACTGGTAATAATAGCTAACTTAACACATATACAACCCGATAGACCTTGAGAAAAAGTTATGGCTCTCAGATAATTGTATAATCTTATAAAATGAGATACATTCAACAAAACATATTTGATTTAAAAAGAAAGTGACTAGAGCACTTTAAGGTGGCCCAATCAATAAGATGTATGCAAACTGAAAGTTGTCATCCTGCCTGTCTTACATCTACATGAAGTGTGACTCCCCATTTGAGTTTTACTGCTTGGACTGTGATAGTCTACAACTATATTCAGGGGGAATTATATGGGCCAACCTCATTAAAACCTGTTATTTATATGCAATATCATTTTCACCCAGACCAAATATCCTAATAAAGCTACCAACTTGCTGAGTGCACAGGGATTTTTAGAGTACGAGCGTATTGGTGCGTTCGAGGTTATGTTTTTCACCTCGTTGTCATCCAGCTATGCGGAGTCTATGGGATATATGGTTTGTGGCTGTTCATAACACAACTCCTTCAAAGATCTATCGTGCACCACAATCCACTCATTTAGGTTTCGTCTCTTGATCAGTTACATATCTAATATAGATGGTATCTTCAGGCTTTGGATCTTCAACCTGTGTCTCATCTAGCTGCGAACATGCGATTGCCAGAGCTGATCCATCATGAGAGAATGAGAGAGATGAAACTGCAGTGTTGTATCTGTGGAACTGACAGAGACGCTTCTTGTTGAAGCCGTCCCAGATGTTGACGTAGCCATCAGAGCCTCCCGTAGCAAATGTGTTGTAAACTGAGTGGAAGCTTATGGCGTTAACCGGGTAGATTTTTTCAAGACCTGTAACATTTAACAATACTGGGTAAATAAACATTTTATACCTTGACAAAGTTCAAAATTCAATATATTCCAGCACATCTAGCACGACCTGCCCATGAGTCATTTGTCGCTCAGTGCATCCCTTACACATTTGACTAGTTTAACAAAGACGCACTGAGCGACAAATGACTTGCGGGCATGTGCTAGCCCCTCTGGTGTTAGTTTATAACTTATAAAATTTACCTCCATCCTTAATTCTATGGCATTTAAAAGCATATTTCTTCTTTTGAACCTCAGGGTTGCTGTCTAGGTATTCCACAGCCACTCGCCCCTCAATCGAGCTGAGCACGTAACCCTGCTTGTTGGGGAATACACGGATGCAGCGGGTCTGGTACTTCAGTGAAGACTCCCGTCGCTGGTTCACATGTCCCATATTGCGCACATCCCAAACAAAAATCTTACGGCCTGACGTGCCAACTACAAATTTTTCACCAACTATGCTCATGGTGTATACCTGAAATTGAAGAGAATTAAAATTTAATGTGGGAAATATATTTATAACTTCTAGTAACAATACTTTCAACAAGAGTAAGCATATCTGCACCTAGGGTGAGAAATTCATGAATTAAACAAATTGTATCAAGATTCTAATGTACAATGGGTCAAAAATATCTATGCTGACAAAGTGGTCAAAAATATTTATACATGACTTTATTATTGTAAAAAACATAGTTTATATATATTTATGACATTGACTGTATTTTATAAATAATTACCCTCTCATTTCCCTGGTTATATGTTCCAACACAGTTCGGTACTCGACTATCCCACATCTTCACTGTTCCATCCCAACTGCCTGTCAACACTGCATTGACTTCATTAGCAAACTCCACACAGCGTATGGCTCCCTTGTGCTCACCAAGACATGTCTCAGACCCTGCGTTGAGGTCATACATCTTCAGTGTTTGATCGAGCCCACCGCTATATGAATGTACGGCATCCTGAAAAATACCATTCAAACAGTGAGGTTATAATTCCTCTAGGAACGATAACTAAATTTAGTCATAGAAACGGGGATGCTTTGAAAATATACAACAGCGAGTTATACAGAAGTTATTAGTAGTGGTCTTACCCGAAAGCACACATCGAGCACAGGCAGCTCGTGACTGTATTTATGCCTTTCCAAATTACCGCTAACGTCGTACAGCCGCACGGAGCAGTCCCATGACGACACCAGCAGGAACTGGTTGGACTTAGGAGCAAATTTAACACTCGATATCACATCCTCAGGCAGACTCTTTAGTTTAAATTCGGTGCGGGATTCCGCGACCCGCGTCACAGTCATTGTGGAAGCAATTTTGTTTGCTTTCTGTTAAATGTTTTAGAATAGAATCGTTCGTTGTCTTAAGGCGATTGTTGTAATAAGAGATAAAGGTATAGAAATGTTTATGCCACGGGCTAAAGCTGAAACAACAAAGATATGAACGAAATAGCAAAGCAGAGCTGCGCTCGGCTTGGCAAATGGCAAATCTTAGTGACAGTTTCGTTTTGATCCACTTTTACAAAACTTATATGGATAACAAAAAATAAACTTCCGACTCTTTCCCATATAATTAAATTATAATATTATAATGTCTAAATACATTCAACAAATGCAATTATGTATTAAGAGCACAGTGATTATATAAAATAAAAATAAAAATATTTCCATCTGGATTAGATGATAACAAAACGCAACATTTTACCAATTATGCGTTCAGATATTACTAAATAGATGTGGAATGAATTTTAAATACTGATTTTTAAAATGAAAATTAGAAAGAACTATTACAAATAGGAGACAGATTAATTTAATTTTATCAATTTAATTATTTAATTTTATCATTAGTGAAGTGTTTATAATGAATTATGGTTTCATTATAAATCAGACGTAAGTAATCCTGAAATCCTGAACGCGACATTTTATTGACTTGACATGACATGTTTGTGATGAGGTGTGAAACGTACTGTGGAATCGTAGATAGATTCCGTTTCGAAATGATTACAAGTAAATCGTTTGTTGCGTAAAGTTTTGTGATGTTACATTTGTGCCGTTATTTATCAAACGATTGAACCTACGAACATAATACGATAGTGCATCGTTAGAGTTATGTAAATATCAACAGAACCACCGCGCACCTAAGTCGATTCCAGTAGGAGCGAATGGAGTGACTTCCTAATAATCTAACGATGCAAACCAACCTGAAAACTAAAGAAATGTTTATAGTACGAGCTCTAGAGAAGATATTAGCCGATAAGGACATAAAGAGGTCCTATCACAGCCAGTTGAAGAAGTCCTGTGAAGTGGCTCTAGGTAAAGGTCGCGTTACACTTGCGTATTGTTCAGGCAGTATCTTTACCATCGTTCATAATAGTTGCACTAATTAAGTTAACATTATAACGTCCATTATGGAATTCCAGTGGCCTGTTTAATTTAGTAAATGTCTGTTGACCTTGGAAGTGAAAGTAGTGGATGGTATTACCTAAGGCCTTATCATGTATATAAAGTCATTTGAGTATAATCTTTTAATCACTTTGCGCTTCAGCCAATCTATACCTCGTTTGAGTAATGTGTCAGAATTTAAATTTCTTTTTGTGTTAAGTACTGCAGCAGGATAATTAGAATGTAATTATCAGTGATTTGTTCAGAAAAGGTGCGCTGTTTTCATTTCATGAACATCAGATGTTACTTACTTATGCATATAATTTACATATTTTCACAAATTTACTCCATTCCGACATGCACTAAGTAAGGTATAAACTATATTGATGATGATGAAAACCAGCGCTGCAGTGGACCCACTGCAGCATTAAGCTGTGTTAAGCCCCTTTTTAGCATCACAAATCCTTTATGTACAAAGGTAAATAAAATAATTGTTAATCATAAGTAATAAAATGTACCATATACTTCCATCATAATATTGTACCTACTGAGTGATTGTGATGTTTAATAAAGTTTTTCTATGTCTATGTCTATGTCTAAATGTAGATAAAATATGGATATGCCTTAAAAAATATACAAGAAAACAAAACAAAAATGTTTATACATTCTGAAAAGTAAATGCTATTTATTACAAGTTGTTGGTATGTTCAATATATTCTATGAAACATAATATGCGCACACTAGTTCTGCCTCTATTTTTTAGTGATCATAAACTTTATTTAACAAAACATACACAACAGTATTGTTTTCTATTCTATTGATTACATGACATTTATCTAGAAAAAAAGCCTCTAAACATAAATCCTTTTTGTATAGAGGCAAAGCTTGGGGTATGTCATACCCCAAGCTTTTACTGTCATCATTTACCTAACCTTGTATATCAATATCAGAAACATACATTATATAAACAGCTGTTTGTAAGTTTGTTTGTAGGTTTGTTTGCATAACTCTACAATCAATTATGCTGAATAACTTTTTTACTATAAATATCTTATTGATGACAAGTTTGGTCCATGTTAAGCAAAGTTTTCAAAACAGCACATTCTGACTAATCTCTGGTAGTTATACAGTCATACGGTAATTTTGGTCTGATAATAGCGCTAAACATCTTGACTATTTTAATGATTATAAAATAAGATGTATTACATTTATTTTGTTTCAGAGGAAATTAAAACAGAATTAAAAAATGGAGGCCAGCCAGAGACTTCCGAAAGTCCGACATCAGGGACCCTTCCCCTCCCTAAGAATGATGCATCCAACATCATCACAGCAGAAAAGTATTTCCTACCCTTTGAGCTGGCATGCCAGAGCAAAGCATCCAGGATAGTGGTCACAGCCCTTGACTGCCTCCAGAAGTTAATAGCATATGGTCATCTTACTGGAAATGTGCCAGACTCTACAACACCAAGGAAACTCTTGATTGACCGCATTGTGGAGACAATCTGTGGCTGCTTCACTGGTCCACAGACAGATGAGGGTGTCCAACTTCAGATAATCAAAGCGCTCTTAACTGTCATTACAAGCCAGCATGTGGAAGTCCATGAAGGCACAGTCCTCCTAGCTGTCAGAACATGTTATAATATTTATTTAGCAAGTAAGAATCTTATTAACCAAACCACAGCTCGCGCAACTCTCACACAAATGCTTAATGTCATATTTACTAAAATGGAAAATCAGGCACTAGAATCCGATAATTGTGAAGAGCACCATAAAATACTTAATGGCAATGTGGTAACTGATTATCAGCCCAATCATGTTAATGAGGAAAACAAGAGTATCACGCCAGCACCCAGTGACAACATGGATGATGTTGTAGAAGCTAAGATAATTGCTAAACAAATTGTGGACTCTGTTATAGACAATGCTGTAACAATAGCTTTCAAGAAAACCACAGAGGAGGCTAATCAGAATGGTCCGGAGAACAATGAGAATCCATCAGATTCCCAGGACAGTGGTAGTGTCTCACATGAAAGCAATGTTCAATCAACAACTGAACCTTCAATGACAAGAATACCATCTCAAGAAAGTGTAGATGTGGCATCAGAAAACGATAATTCTGTCACAGCAAAATTCACACACATCCTGCAAAAAGATGCATTCCTAGTATTCAGAGCTCTGTGTAAACTGTCTATGAAACCACTCCCAGAAGGCACCCCAGATCCCAAATCACATGAATTGAGATCCAAAATTCTTTCTTTGCATTTACTTCTTTCTATTCTTCAAAATGCTGGTCCAGTATTCAGGAACAATGAAATGTTCATCACTGCTATCAAGCAATATCTATGTGTAGCTTTATCAAAAAATGGAGTTAGCTCTGTACCTGAAGTATTTGAACTCTCCCTCGCCATTTTCTTGGCTCTTCTGCAAAACTTCAAAGCTCACCTCAAGAAGCAGATTGAAGTTTTCTTCAAGGAAATTTTTATGAATATTTTGGAAACATCAAGTTCTTCATTTGAACATAAATGGATGGTGATCCAAGCCCTCACGAGAATCTGCGGCGATGCACAAAGCGTCGTAGACATCTACGTCAACTATGATTGTGATTTATCAGCCGCAAACTTATTCCAAAGATTAGTAAATGATGTCTCAAAAATCGCCCAGGGAAGGCAAGCCTTAGAACTAGGTGCAACACCAAACCAGGAGAAATCAATGCGAATCAGGGGGTTGGAATGTCTTGTTTCAATTTTAAAATGTATGGTGGAGTGGAGCAAAGAGCTCTATATTAATCCCAACCTTCAGACGACATTGGGTGAGAGAACTGCGAAAGAAGATACAGACCACCATAGCATTAAGTCTCATGGAGGCTCTAGTGTTAGCCTGGTCTCTGCAGGATCAAGCAACATTGGAAATAGGGAAACCTTAGACTCTCCTGAACAGTTCGAAGTATTAAAACAGCAAAAAGAAGTTTGGGAAACTGGCATTGACCTTTTCAATCGGAAACCTAAAAAAGGTGTCTCCTTTTTACAAGACCAGAGCTTGCTAGGCACGTCTACTAAGGAAATAGCCGAGTGGCTACTTACTGACGAACGACTAGATAAAACATTTGTAGGAGAATTTTTAGGAGAAAACGACGATCATTCCAAAGAAGTAATGTACGCGTATGTTGATTCCATGAATTTTTCGACCATGGATATCGTGGCAGCTCTTCGATATTTCTTGGAAGGATTCCGGCTTCCCGGCGAAGCGCAGAAGATTGACAGGCTTATGGAGAAATTCGCGTCGCGCTATTGCGAGTGCAACCCGAGCAACACTCTGTTCACTAGCGCCGATACTGTTTACGTACTCGCGTTTTCCATAATAATGCTAACAACAGATTTGCACTCGCCGCAAGTAAAGAATAAAATGACAAAAGAACAATACATTAAACTGAACAGCGGTATAAGCGACAACAATGACTTGCCCCGTGAATATTTATCTCAGATCTATGACGAAATAGCTGGCCACGAAATCAAAATGAAGAGCACTTCTAAGCCCGGCAAACATATGATCGCTAATGAAAAGAAACGTAAATTTATTTGGAATATGGAAATGGAGCAGATTTCGACGGCTGCTAAAAACTTGATGGAGTCGGTGTCTCACGTTCAAACGCCATTTACCACGGCCAAGCACGTTGAACACGTGCGGCCGATGTTCAAAATGGCCTGGACGCCGTTCCTGGCTGCATTTTCTGTAGGCCTCCAGGATTGCGACGACCCCGAAATAGCTTCGTTATGCTTGGACGGTATTCGTTGCGCCGTGCGTATCGCTTGCATTTTCCACATGTCTTTGGAAAGAGACGCCTACGTGCAAGCTTTAGCGCGGTTTACTCTGCTCACCGCGAACTCGCCTATTACAGAAATGAAGGCTAAGAACATCGATACTATAAAAACTCTGATAACAGTCGCGCACACAGACGGGAACTATTTGGGATCAAGTTGGTTGGATGTTGTGAAATGCATTTCTCAGTTAGAATTGGCCCAGCTCATAGGCACAGGAGTACGGCCCCAATTTCTGTCCAGCTCTGGCATTAAGCCTCAACCAGATTCTCTGAAATTCAGCCTGATGACGCTAGACCCCAGCGTCAAAGAGCACATCGGAGAGACCAGCTCGCAAAGCGTCGTCGTCGCTGTTGATAGGATATTTACGGGTTCAACGAGACTTGACGGCGATGCCATCGTTGATTTCGTTAAAGCACTGTGTCAGGTGTCATTAGATGAGCTGAGCCATCCCACTAACCCTCGAATGTTCTCACTCCAGAAAATAGTCGAAATATCATACTATAACATGGGCAGGATCAGGCTACAGTGGTCGCGCATATGGCAAGTGCTCGGCGATCACTTCAATAAAGTCGGCTGTAGCAGTAATGAAGATATAGCTTTCTTTGCGGTTGATTCCCTAAGGCAGCTGTCCATGAAATTCATAGAGAAAGGTGAATTCGCCAATTTTAAATTCCAGAAAGATTTCTTAAGGCCGTTCGAGCACATCATGAAGAAAAATAACTCCCCCACCATAAGAGACATGGTGGTAAGGTGTATCGCTCAGATGGTGAATTCTCAAGCTCCAAATATAAAATCCGGTTGGAAGAACATTTTCTCCGTATTCCACTTGGCCGCGAGCGATCAAGACGAAGCAATAGTAGACCTAGCATTCCAAACAACGGGGAAAATTATTACGGAACTGTACGAGAAGCAATTTTCCGCAATGATTGACTCATTCCAAGACGCAGTTAAGTGTTTGTCCGAATTCGCGTGCAACGCTAAATTCCCTGACACGTCCATGGAAGCAATAAGGCTCGTGCGATCTTGCGCTACAGCGGTCGGAGCTTCGCCGCAGCTGTTCTCAGAGCACGCAGGCCTAGAGGGTGAGCAAGGAGCGCCCGAGGAGGACCGAGTGTGGTTGAGGGGATGGTTCCCTCTGCTCTTCTCGCTGTCCTGCGTCGTGAGCCGCTGCAAACTGGACGTGCGCACGCGCGGCCTCACCGTCCTCTTCGAGATCATCAAAACCCACGGGGATTCATTCCGTCCACACTGGTGGAGAGACCTATTCAACATTTTATTCCGTATCTTCGACAACATGAAGTTGCCTGAGCATCAATTGGAGAAGAACGAGTGGATGACGACGACGTGCAACCACGCGCTTTATGCAATCGTGGATGTATTCACGCAGTACTTTGACGTTCTCGGCGCGTTGTTGCTGGAGCAACTCTACGCGCAACTGCATTGGTGTGTGCAGCAAGACAACGAACAGCTCGCACGCTCCGGCACCAACTGCGTCGAAAACCTCGTCATCTCCAACGGGATGAAATTCGACGACGCCACTTGGAGCAACACATGCCAAATCATGCTGGATATCTTTAACAGCACGCTGCCCTCGGCATTGCTGACGTGGAAGCCCGAGGAGGAAGACGAGGCGCCCGCTCGCGGTATCTTAAAGAAACCCCTAGCGGATGATGCGCGTACCAGCCATCGGATATTCAACAGTCTCCTCATAAAATGCGTCGTGCAGCTCGAGCTCATTCAAACCATCGACAACATCGTGTTCTACCCTGCAACGTCTCGTAAAGAAGACGCTGAGACACTCGCGCTAGCGGCCGCTGAACTGACAGGCGGCCCACTCGGCGGTGGCCAGGAGTGCCAGCGGGAAGAGCAGGGCATGTACCGCCTGTTGAGCTCACCGCATTTGCTGCGTCTAGTCGAATGCCTTCTGTGCAGCCACCGTTTCGCGAAAACGTTCAACACTAACAACGCTCAGCGGAACGTTCTCTGGAAGGCGAACTTTAAAGGCTCGGTCAAACCGAACATGCTGAAACAAGAAACGCAGTCTCTGGCGTGCGCGCTTAGGGTGTTGTTTAAAATGCACGGAGACGAAGGGAGACGGGAGCACGCGGCGGCCGTGCAGGCGCTGCTGCTGGCGGTCTGCTGCGACGCGCTGGAGTACTTCGCAGCGCTGACGCACGAGGCGCATCGGGACGCGTGGACCTCCATCCTGCTGCTTATACTCACCAGAATATTGAAGATGCCCGATGAGAGGGTAAGTGCTATACACTTTAAATTAAGTAGTGTACCTTATGTGTATGAGGTTATGACACATCTCATGAGACGACAAAAATTGCTATACAAGATGAGTGTAAAGTGGATTCATCCATACTTGTCATTTTGGTAAACAAGTTTCTAACCTCAAATTCACCTTTTTGGCTGACAAAGCTGTTTCCTTGCAAGTAAAGGAACCGGAGACAATAATTTAGACGTCACTTTTCCAAGTTTTAGCCTAGGTTTGCTTTATTTAGGATAAAATAGCTGTTTGATCGAAAAATTGCACATTTTGAGGTTAGAAACTTGTTTAGCAAATAAGACAAGTATGGATGAATCCACTGTAAAGCAATTCCCTGTCGGCTGCGCAAGAATAGTCGCCATGCTTTGCTCGACCGTCAACTCCAATGGTCCATTTGAGTTGGACCTTCCCTCCGGGCTATTACCAGTAGTTCCCAGTCCCACCAATTTATGAACACAACACATAGGCCTAGAGTCGAAAAATACCTTTCGACAAATTGAAATATTACTACGGTGACTTTTCAGTTCATATAAAAGCTCATATAAAACTCATAATAAGCTCATATAAAACTAATGTCGCGATTATTTGTCTTTGTTGATATTTAATCAATTATCCAAAAAACGTATAGACCTAGATTTTGTTCTGACTGACAACCTATCAAAAATTGGTCAAAATCGGTTAACATTTAAGGGGTGGAAATCGTTATCGCCTTTTGTATGAAAAAGGGTATTTTTGCCGTTGGTTCACAGTCCTCTTATATTAATCATTACGATATAAGCTTTATCATCATATCTAATCACTATTGTGGTTCATGAATGCGAGTTTCTAATTTACTTGTTGATAACGCAGTGGTCTTTTGTGGGGGCGCTGGGAGACTGGTAACGCAGGGGTAATTGCGCAAGATAAACTAGTTTTGTTAGCATTTCCGAAGTAATTATTGACGGAGATTCATGTGAATAATAAAAAGGGTATGGAAAGACAGATAAACCTAAAATAAATGTTAAAGTATCTGCTAAATCGGTTAAAATAACCCTGCATTATCCAAAACGAAATTAGACACTAAAAAGTAGAATGGCTCAACAACTTAAATCAACAGAATTAAATCATACTGTGCTATATTTAGGGGGGCTAGCCCGACATGCCCGCGAGTCGTTTGTCACTCAGTGCGTCTCTGTCCAACTAGTCAAATATGTAAGGGATGCACTGAGCGACAAACGACTCGCGGGCAGGTCGTGCTAGACGTGCAGGTCGTGCTAGACGTGCAGATCGTGCTAGACGTGCAGGTCGTGCTACACGTGCAGGATAGCGTGTTAAAAAATGATCAAAATCGGTTAACATGCAGTGAGGTGTGTTTTGTCTTTTTGTATAAAAACCGCAAGTGCGAATTAAACTCGCGTATATTACTTTAAATGACATAGACTTCTTATAGGTTTTCCTGTAATCTATAGGTAAAGAACTATCTTCAGTATTTTTTTCAAAATTGTTGGTCCTGTAGTTTCGGAGATAACAGGGGGGGGGGAAATTTTCGCCTATTTTCCTAAATAACTTCAAAACCGGTTATTTTAAAATTATAACAAAAGTGTATTTAAGATCCTCATAACAAGTTCTTTTATTTGGTACGTCACACGCCATAGTTTGCAAAACCTTTTTTTAATATTCTTATTTACCCCCCCTGAAGTAGCCCAGAAGTAGTTGTTTAAATTTCATTTATTTACGTTACACGTCCGTGTTGCGGTCAGCGACTTACATGTATGTTACATGTACGACTCCCAAATTTCAACTCAATCGGTCCAGTAGTTTCGGAGCAAATTGGCTGTGACAGACGGATAGACAGACAGACAGTGATCCTATAAGGGTTCCGTTTTTTTTTTCTTCTGAGGTAGGGAGCCCTAAAAAGCATTGATTTGGTAGAACGTAGCCAGTAATCATCCTAGGAAATAAACGTCCTGGTATCTATGCTACTGTCATCTGTAATTTGAAGCGCACAACGCGTCGGACTTGAGACCTTCTTCATATAAATAATCTTGCCGTAAAACAGTGAAATCCAACCTAATTGGGTTATCGCCGCTTATCCGATTTCACGCCGAACACACGCTTAGCGGCGCTGAGACTAATTGTTACTATTGTTACCTAAGATATTTGAAAATGTATTTGGTACTTAAAGTAGCTCACTCGTTTATTTATATAAATAGCCTTGTCTATGTTTTCCGGTCTGAAATCTAATTTGTCAAATTATGATAAGTAGGTTAGAAGTTATGAGGGAACAGGTGAACATTCACAGACACATACCCACATAGTAGTTTACATACATACCGGTCAAAATAATTTTTTCACCACTTTTCACCCGACTGCGGCGAAGCCAAAAGCGAGGTTTTGCTTCGCCGTAGTCGGGTAAAATGTAGTGACTAATTATGTAAGGAAAATAGATACATTATTTATTTTATCTTTTTAATTACATTTTTATCTACAGATTTTATCTATCTCTATAGCGTATTGTAACCTTGGTCTTACAAGGATAACGCTATTTTATTGACCATATTGTTTTACTAGCTGTGCCCGCGACTTCGTCTGCGTAGAGTTTGATTATCGTTATTCCCTCGGGAACTTTTCAATTTTCCGGGATAAAAAGTAGCCTATGTGTTAATCCAGGGTATAAGCTATTTCCATTCCAAATTTCATCAAAATCCGTCCAGCCGTTTTAACGGGAAGAGGTAACAAACATACACACAGACACACACACACACACACACACACACACACACACACACACACACACACACACACACACAAACACACACACACACACACACATACACACAAACTTTCGCATTTATAATATTAGTAGGATATCGAGTTAGAGTAGGCAAAATAATAAAAAATATCGTGCTGTGCGATACATCAGCACTGCATAATTATTTAAATAAACTTAATGCCATACGAAATTCAACCTTACGATAACGTATCATCGGTGTTTTGTGGAATGGAACCTAAGAGTGCCAAGCACACTAGCTATCGCGGACATCTGTCACTTTTTAATTAATATGCGAGTGCGAAAGGGACGACTGCTTTATGTGTGCGATAATAATTAAAGTGAATTTATCCATAAGTACTTGTTTTTTTTTTGTTTTTGGTAACCAAGTTTCTAACCTCAAACTGTGCAATTTTCGGGTGAAACGAATATTTGAAGGGTGCAGGCAAAGAACAAGGAATGTCCCATTTATTTTTGTGTTGTTTTTTTTTGTGTTTTTACATTATAATATGACTAGTATACTTAATGTAAAAACACAAAAAAGAAAAGTCCAAAAATGATAGTGACAGTCCTGTTCTTTGCCTGTACCCTTCATTTTATCCTAAATACTAAAAGCAAACCTAAGGTCTGTTCGCCGAGAGTTGATACATATTATGATATCGTTTCGAAATAGCGACTGTCGCTTAACTATTGCAAATTGTATGACGGGCGTCGCTTATCGCCGCGCACACTTAGTTTCGTGGTACGAGGGACGCAGATGTTGTCACTGCGGTTTCGCGCCGGGCGGACGGCGGCGAAAGAAATATATTTGTTTTGTTCATATACACAATCGCCATATTGCAAATTAATGTCTTATTATGTCCGCGTCAAATATCATATAAATTCAATAATCTGCACTAACTTCGGCCAAAGAAACGAAAAAGAAAAAAAATATCTATGACACATGTTTAAAACGCGTTGAGTATGGATAGGTACCTATGACGTGTCTTGTGTCTTTCTACATATAATAATGTCATTGGCTTCAAGTGTGGCGTTGGTGTGTTCTGTTCGCGTGTTGCTTTCTTTTTATACAGTTAGGCTATTCAATAATAATATTCTATGAAAAAAAATGTAATTTTTCTCTTTTTTTTTTTCTTATCATCGGTAAAAATAATTAGCGGGCCGCTATTTGTAATAAGTTAAGAAGCCCTGACATGTTACTTTTTTATCAACCCTCGCCGAACAGACCTTAGGCTAAAAATTGGCACAGTGACGTCTATAATATTGTCTCCGGTTCCTTTATTTGCAAGGAAACAGCTGTTTTAGCCAAAAAAAGGTGAATTTTGAGGTTAGAAACTTGTTTACCAAATAAGACAAGTATCTATGGATGAGTCCTACGTGGGCTGTACATTGATTTTATGAAGATTCGCTTCTTTTACAAATCACTGACGGACGACCGTCCTTTTGGCTCCGCGCATATTTACACTTAAATGAAACTGGAAGTCTGCAGCCATCGATCGTCATTTGTATTCCACGCCTGATTTCCGTTAGAATACGAATAATGGCGCTCTTTAGTGGGTAGTTTGAATACAATTACGATAAAAATTGGGGCGAGGGACATTTAAGGCCCGGGCAAACCAAACGCGGTTGCGGCGCGTTTGCCATCAGCGCAGGGACGGGTGTACCTAATGTATGATACACTAATAAATGATGTAATTTCATTGGCTCTAACAGCTATTGATATAATTGCAGACGATATAATAACAAAATATATAAAGATCATTTGATATAATAAACGTTTGATATAGTGACAAAAAAAGACCTAACATTGAACCTGTGCCTAATCTATCCGAGTCACTTCTGCTCTGACCCATCATGCTCGCTCGCTTCGCTCGGTCACCAAAGAAAAAATATGCATTATATTATATGTCTATTAAACCTCTTTTAAAGTATGCTTTTTTTAATATTTCTTTATAAAAATAATGTCTTAAATTTGGATTTGTCAAACAAACGAATTATTAAAATGTCAGACAAGGAAAAGGTATATTTTATTAACCATTACTGTAGCATATGGCTACTTTAACATATCAACAGTAACGTCTTGGTTTACTGCGACGTGTACGCATCTTGCTTGTGTCAGCGTTTACTTACATTATGAAATAGCATGTAAGTTATTAATAAATGTTCTTATACTTTGAGACGTGGCTTTACTGATTACTCCGACACCACATATTTCAATTAGCTTAATATTAGCCTTATTATTTAACAATGGGGACAAAAAGTTTGAATGTATACTTTTGAGAATAGCCCGAATTGTAGCAATAAATTACCGAAAAACTAGCCCATTTATGAGCCCCTTTAGTATACCATGGACTGCGGTTTTCACTGTTGGTATGTTGTTCCAGTTCGCGGCGCACGTGTCGTGCTACTACCCCCTGCTGTGCGAGGTGACGTGCTTTGACGTAAAGCCTGAGCTGCGGTCGGTGCTGCGCCGCGTCTTCCTGCGGATCGGGCCGGTCTTCAGCATCGTCGCGCCGCAGTAGAACACGATCGGAATGATCGAAAATGGCCTTACTTTTCTAGGTTAATACTTTGATGTTAAATGATTAGTTGATCCCACAGACTATACAACGTGTACCTGGCAGTTCGACATTAAATAAAATCCCGGAAAATACTTCTCAAAAGTGCTATGAATACGTTTTATTACGTTTTTAGGGTTCCGTACCTCAAAAGGAAAAAACGAAACCCTTATAGGATCACTCGTGTGTCTGTCTGTCTGTCTGTCTGTCCATCTGTCACAGCCGATTTGCTCCGAAACTACTAGACCGATTGAGTTGAAATTTGGTATGCATTATGTAAGTTGGTGACGGCAACACGGACGCGTGACGTAAATATATGAATTTTAAACATGGGGGCCACTTTTGGGGGGTAAATTAGAAAATTAAAAAAAAAAGTTATGCAACCTACTACATCGTGTGACATATCAAATGAAAGGGCTTATTGTGAGGATTTTAAATATATTTTTTTTTTAATTTTAAGTAAAATAGTTTAGAAGTTATTTAGGAAAATAGGCGAAAATTCCCCCCCCCCTTATTTCCGAAACTACTGGGCCTAAAATTTTGAAAAAAATACAAAAAATAGCTCTTTACCTATAGATTACAGGAAAACCTATAAGATGTCTATGGTGTTTAAAGTAACGTAGGAAATTTCAGATAATCTTGTACGGAACGGAACCCTCTCCACGCGAGTTTAACTCGCACTTGTCCGGTTTTTTAAGAAAAACGAGTATCCACATTTTCTAACAAATTAAATTCCATATAAACTAAAACAAATAGTAGTACACTGTATAAGTCATTAATAAAGGGGATCCTAAGCGGGCTAGTTTTTCGGCAATTTATTGCTGCAATTCGGGCTATCCTCAAAAGTTTACATTCAAACTTTTTGTAAATAATTGAGTGATATTCTAATTTGCACATTGGTCAGATTTGCACTAGTGAGAATTCTGTGTTAAGGAATGTCCGGCAGCCAGGGACGTGTTTTATATCCAATAGACTCCCCATAGCCTGGCGACCCCCGCTGCCAACAGAGGCAAAAAGCCATAAGCGGCGGGGCCACGCAGGGCGCGGGCGCATAACCTCGGAACGCACCAACGCTCTAAAAACACAGCGCTCTAAAAACCGCGCGCCCCGCAAGTTTGGCAGCTGTTTGCTAGTAAAAGTTAAGGGGGCTCGTAAATGGACTAGTTTTTTGGCAATTTATTGCTGCAGTTCGGGTATCCCCAAAGTTTACACACAAACTTTTTGTTCCCATTAGTAATGTAATATGTAATCTTTTTGGGGATAGCCCGAATTGCAGCAATAGATTGCTGAAAACCTAGCCCGCTTACGAGCCCCCTTAGGCTAAGCGGTGTCTAGGATATTTGATCTGTGGTTGATCTTTAAATTTTAATGTGACATTGACGGTACTTCTGTAGTATTAAAAGTGATCTATTATAAATAGGATGTAGTCTTACGTCTAATTTATATAAATAAATTATTATTTTCGTCGACAGTTAAACATTTTAAATTGTATAATAAAGGATAGATGTACCTATAAATTATTGCGTTATTCTGTATATTTGAACGTTTTTATTGTCTGGGAGCTGAATTCACTCGCCGCTATTGTCGCTGTCGCTTCTCTTTTTTCTAGCTAGACTGATCTGACTGTGATCGCCTATAGTTTCCACGGCTTTTTCATGCTATATTATATTTTCTGATGAGTGATTCAGATCGCACACGACTATAGTTATTCCTTTGAATAAAATTATACATTAATTTGTTTGGTTTAATTAATCATAAGATTTCAGACATTCAGCGTTCCTAGTAAGGTTGACATAAGAATAAGTTAAACCGTCTTATCCATAGCTGGGCACAAGACCGTTAATGCGCTAATCGTTAATTAACGAACTTAACGTTTCGAGTAACGGATTAACTTTTAAGTTAACTTATTAAATTCTTAACGGACTCATTAACTTCCGTTAAAACATAGTCCGTTAATCGTTAATAAGGTACCTACTATCTCCCAAAAGGACACCGCGCGGCCGTACTTACCTATATACCTATGTTGATGTTTATAAAGGATAATCTCTAAATAAGTAATTAGGTATTATTACAAACTCTAATGCTACACCCATCTTTTATAAATTTTTCATGTCCATACCACCAACATTTTTTTATAACTAAATCACTAAGGCAATGACATATAAAATGCAATTTCTATCACGAGTATCTATCTAATGATAACGTAGGGGAGACTGGGGTCAATTGAAACGTGGGTCATTTGAAACAACTTCAATAACTCCGAGACAGATAGACATAGCGGCGGGGTCCCGAGGGGGGAAGTGATCGGCTTTCGTGTTGGAACTTGTCGAGCAGTGCGTGGGGGGGCTCTGCGATCGTCGGTCATTTTTATGAGACCATATTACATTTTCGACACAAAAAGTAAGTATTTTTCGTGTTTTTGCTTTGTTTATTAATTAAAAAGTATTGGTATTTGCTTACTGCGGCTTTAACTGTTATTTATATGCCTATTCTAGTCCAATTTAAAGTGATTTCTGCGTGCCTATATTGTTCCGTATTTTTTCTACGTAATTTAATATTTACTAATAGGTTGATGGGGCAGTTGAAACAAAATTTCTGGGGGCAATAGAAACATGTTTCAATTGACCCCTGTATGTAAGTTCTTGTATTTATGTATATTTATGCAATTATTAAGTTTTTCAGATGCCCCGAAATCGTCCAAAAACAAGAAATTAGGAAGGAAACTGAACAGAAAGATCGCAAAAGACAGGCAAAAAGTGTTAAAAAAATTAATAAAACAACTAAGGGCCTTAGGTAAAAGGACGAAACAAACTAAAGGAACTTCAACTTCGGAAGATGAATCTGAAGACTACTTCTGCCTAGTTTGCATGGAAAGCTGCGGAAGCAGCAGAACTGGAGAAGATTGGGTGCAATGTTCTGGGTGTAAGTTGTGGGCACACGAGGCTTGCACAGCTGGTGATCGTCATTACTTGTTTCACAACTGTGAATCTGATTAATATTAGATATATATATATATATTCCTTTTTGTTTTCCTACTACTTTGTCCATTACCAAATTTATCTAAGTCAGATTTATATTGTTAGATTACATAACAATATTACATTTTGTACCAGAAACTTTTACAAATGATGATTAATTTTGTAAGTTGATCTCATCACTGAAATAATTCAGTCTTAAATGATAAATTAAGAGCAATAAGTGTCATTATAATTATGTTACAATCAAAGACTGACATTTGGTTATATAATTGTAAAGTTAAGAAGTAATAGAAAATATTTAAATAATAAAAATACATAACGTTCTTGAGTGTTTCAATTACCCCCCACCTTTGTTTCATCTGACCCAGGCCCGGGGTCGTTTGAAACATTTTCAGATGTTTTTTAAAAAGCTTTTAACTTTTAACAGGTAGTTATTGAAATCAAATAAACGTTATCATCATATAGATAGATAACCTGGATATATCTGAAACCTTTTACGAAACAAATTCGATAAAAAACGAGGGTATAATAACCGATTTAGTCAAAAACGTTCCAATTGACCCCAGTCTCCCCTACATTAACTTACGTTAAATCTTCCGAAGTGTAACGTTTAATGAAGTTACCTTTTTAGGGTTCAGCACCTCAAAAGGAAAAAAGGAACCCTTATAGGATAACTCGTGTGTCTGTCTGTCTGTCTGTCTGTCCGTCTGTCACAGCCAATTTGCTCCGAAACTACTGGACCGATTGAGTTGAAATTTGATATTCATATGTAAGTTGGTGACCGCAACACGGACGCGTAACGTAAATGTATGAATTTTAAACATAGGGGCCACTTTTTGGGGGTAAACTAGAAAATTAAAAAAGAAGTTATGCCACCTATACCGTGTGACATATCAAATGAAAGGGCTTATTGTGAGGATCTTAAATATATTTTCTTTTGAATTTTAAGTAAAATATTTTAGAAGTTATTCAGGAAAATAGGCGAAAAATGACCATCCCCCCCCCCCCTTATTTTAGAAAACTACTGGGGCTAAAATTTTGAAAAAAATACATTAAATAGATCTTTGTCTATAGATTACAGGAAAACCTATAAGAAGTCTATGGTATTTAAGGTAACCTAGTAAATTTCAGATAATCATGTACGGAACGGAACCCTCTCCACGCGAGTTTAACTCGCACTTGTCCGGTTTTTAGTAACGGATTAGCGATCAACGAAGTTAACTATTTGATTACAGTGCCAAGCTATGGTCTTATCTCTAAGTGCGTCTCTCTCACACTAGTGCCGACGAAAGAGATAGTCAGAGAGATAAACGGGTTATAACTTATCCCCGTGTCTGGCATGCTAGCAGCCCCACATTCCCAATACAGCTGGATCGTAGCAGGGTGCTGGTGCAGATTACTTCGTTCAAGCCTGTAGCTATTAACCTTTTGACCGCCCCAGTCAGCTGCAGCCGTCAGCGGATACAGGGTAAAAAAGTCCTTCACCACCTTGACTTAAAGTTGAAACTCGTGTTACTTCTTAGACATGCTTGGCGGCCAAAAGGTTAATATCAATTACCTTTAAAATCTTTATTACCCTACCGAACACTCTGTACTTTTAACGAACTCAAAAAAGGAGGAGGTTCTCAATTCGTCGCGTTTGTATTTTTCTTTTATTTAAACTTTTCAACGCCACGGCTAACGGCGAAAAAGCGTGCCACGTACGCTCGACGACGGCTGTAGCCGACGCAAATGTATGGAAAAAGGCAAATCGTGGCGTCAGGGACACGAAAATCTGCTGTCGGCTACACCCAACTGGGGCGATCAAAAGGTTAACCTGTAGCTGATTGACGTTAATGTTTACAAGAAACAAGACGTATGACGCTCAAGAAGTTGTTCTGATAGGAACTGTTTGTTTGTCCCGAAAAGGACAGTTTGATTCTAATAAGATTCCAATTGGAAGTCCTGATCTTCCACGGAGCACTTCAATCTTCGAGCACAGGAGCGGACGCGCGCAGCGGAGCAACGATGTGTTCGCCTCGACGGCCGGGAGCGAAAAGGAAGCAAAAATGGCGCGCTTTCTATTTATAGGTGCGCGAGAGAAGTTCGCGCAGGCGCCACGCGACACAACGCCACTGGTCGTTTCGTCTCTTTCTACCCGTCTCGCTCACTCGAACGGGACTCGGTTAGCACTAGTTAAGCTTACTTATTTTGTAATATAATTGTGATAATTTTGTAAATAAATACATTCATATTTTTACCCTTCTATCTACAACTAATAGGGAGTTTTAATCAACCAACCATCATTCCCTAAAGTGGTGACCCAGCAAAGTGAACACAATGGTGAACCCTGAAGATCAGCAAGACAACGCAGAAGAAAGAATGTCCAGGGAAGCAAATCCACCTTCACGACCAGCAACCCAAGAAGTCTCCGGCATCGCTCTTTCTCTTCGCGTTCCACCATTCTGGCGCGACCAGCCGCGTCTTTGGTTCTGCAGTTTTGAAGCAGCCACCACCGGTCTCCGAAGAAGTCAAGCCCAGCTCGCTCAAATGGTCATCGCGCAGCTTGAAAAACAAGACATCCAGCAAATCGCCGATTTGATCTACTCGCCGCCGGAATCAAATTACTACACCGCAATCAAGGAACGACTGATTTCCATGTACGAAGAGTCGGACAGCGCGCAGGCAAAGAAACTACTTTCTCAAGTTGAACTGGGAGACCAGAAACCCAGCCAACTACTTCGACGGATGCTGAATCTCAACCGCGAGAAGTTTCCCGAAAGCACAATACAAATGATGTGGCTCGAACATCTACCACCTCACATCAGGTCCGTACTCGCCGTCAGCGAAGCATTCAAAATCAAGACAACGCTCGACGACCTAGCTCTGCTTGCCGACAAAATGATGGAGGTTTCATCATCATCGCCACAAATTTCCGCCATTTCTACGCCCGTCGCAACGCCCGTCGCACCCGCAACGCCACATCCAAACATCGACGCACAGCATCTTGTCAACGAAATTCGAAGACTGTCACTGGAAGTCGCCGAGCTACGATTGAGACCGCACGAAACGCAGCAACACAGTAGCCGTTCCCGCCGCCGTTACCAGCCACGTTCCCGTAACGCGTCGCAAAACCGCAGTCACAGCCACAGCCGCAGCCGTATGAATTCGCCCATGCCGTACTGCTACTACCATCATCGCTTCGGCATGGATGCAAAAAAATGCACGCCGCCGTGCAATTTCAAGCCGATCAACACGCCGGAAAACTAGACGTAACGCTGGCTGCGGCGGAAACTGGCGTTACCGATACTTCACACCGCCTCTTCGTGACCGACAAGAAAACGAAGCTTACCTTTTTGGTCGACACGGGAGCAAACATCTCTGTTCTACCTAAAAGGAAAGGCACTCAAGAGCAACCGCTGCCGTTTCAACTTTACGCCGCCAATAACACCGTAATATCTACTTACGGCGAACGAACACTAGAGCTAGATCTCAACCTCCGACGTCCTTACAAATGGAAATTTATCATCGCAGCCGTGTCGAAGCCAATCCTGGGTGCAGATTTCCTGAAGTTCCACCATCTCATCGTCGATGTCAAGAATCGACGACTCATCGACGGCAAGACGCAACTCGCTACCAATGCGCAGGTTTGTGTTGCGAACATACCTACCGTTCGTAGCATCGACATGCAACAGTCGTATCACAACATTCTCGCCGATTTTCCTGGAACTACTCGAATTACATCTATGAAGCTCAACCCGAAACATACCGTGGAACACTTCATAGAAACCCCTGGCCCTCCTGTCCACTGTAGGCCACGCCCCATCGCACCACATCGATACGAGCTCGTGAAGAAAGAATTCTCCAACATGATGCAGCAAGGCCTATGCAGACCAAGCAAAAGCCCT
The DNA here is from genome assembly GCA_947859335.1 of Tortricodes alternella. Classification (NCBI taxonomy): domain Eukaryota; kingdom Metazoa; phylum Arthropoda; class Insecta; order Lepidoptera; family Tortricidae; genus Tortricodes; species Tortricodes alternella. The sequence continues at coordinate 15,033,806 of OX401983.1, forward strand.
TGGGCATCACCTCTTCACGTCGTGCCGAAGAAAAATGGCGAATTACGTGTGTGTGGAGACTACCGAAGGCTGAACGCTGTAACTAAGCCTGATCGGTACCCCATCCCACGCATACGCGATTTTACCTACCAACTCGCCGGGAAACAAATATTCTCCACTCTGGACCTAAATCGCGCCTACCAGCAACTTCCGGTTAGCGAGCAAGATGTGGAGAAAACTGCCATCATTACCCCATTTGGACTTTTCGAGTTCCCGCGCATGTGTCCTGGCCTCAAGAACGCTGGCCAGACTTTCCAAAGATTTATACATGAAGTACTGCGCGAACTCGACTTCGTATTTCCTTTCGTCGACGACCTACTCGTAGCATCAACCGACGAAGAAGAGCACCGAAAACACCTACGCATCGTATTACAGCGACTCGAAGAATACGGCATAACAATAAACCCGTCCAAGTGTGTTTTCGGCCAGCCGTCAGTCAAATTCCTCGGTTATCAAGTCTCGAAGGAAGGAATACAGCCACCGCAAGATAAAGTTCAAGCCATCATCGATTTTCCGAAACCTCAAACAGTCGAAGAATTACGACGTTTTCTCGGTATGCTCAATTTTTACCGGGAAAACGTCAAAGATGCCGCCACCATTCAAGCGCCGCTCAATACCTACTTACACAACGTGAAGCGACGCGACAAGACGAAAATCGAATGGACCGCTGAAGCAACGCAAGCTTTCGACGCGTGTAAAGTGAGCATTCAAAACGCCGCTCTACTCGCTCATCCATCGCACCGAGCGACACTTGCAATATTCAGCGACGCGAGCGATAAGTCAGCCGGTGCCGCCCTCAGCCAATTTATCAACAACTCGTGGCAACCACTTGGCTACTTTTCCAAGAAATTCACCGACGCCCAGACTCGCTACAGTACCTACGACCGTGAACTCCTTGCAATCTACATGGCAGTAAAACATTTCCGCAAGATGTTCGAGGGACGAGAAATCATCATATATACCGACCACAAACCGCTAACGTACGCATTTACGAAGACAACAACCAATAGCGAATCGCCGCGACGCACCCGCCAACTTCTATACATAAGTGAGTTTACCACTGATGTGCGTCACGTCAGCGGATCCCAAAACGCCGTCGCCGACGCACTCTCACGAATCGAAGCTATCAAGTGTCCTACGCCGATCGACTACAAACAACTAGCGGAAGCGCAAGAGCGAGACAGCAACATTCCAACACTCGCACGGCAAAGCAACTTATCAATAAAACAAATGACTCTGCCCGGATCAGATATCAAGCTCTTCTGTGAAACTTCAACTCAATACCTACGTCCATACCTACCTGAAGAATATCGTCGCATCGCTTTCAACGCAGTTCACAACATCAGCCACCCTGGAATCAAAACAACACGAAAACTAATAACGCAACGGTACTTCTGGCCCGCAATGAACACGGACATCGGTATGTGGGCAAAAGTGTGCCTACAGTGCCAACGCGCCAAAGTACAACGACACACCGCAAGTCAGACGTCACTATTTCCGCCCACCGATCGTTTCGAGCACATACACATCGATATTGTTGGCCCGCTAACTACTGCAGCCAGCGGACATCGATACCTCGTGACAATGATAGACCGAGCAACCCGATGGCCCGAAGCATACCCACTATGTGAAATAACGGCTGAAAATGTCGCCAAAGCAGTCTACGAAGGCTGGATCTCCCGCTTCGGCTGCCCTGCAACAATAACTACGGACCAGGGTCGGCAGTTTGAAAGCCGAGTATTTGCGTCTCTCTCACGCTTACTCGGTATCGAAAAAACCCGAACCACAGCTTTTCACCCAGAAGCCAATGGAATTATCGAACGCTGGCACAGGACTCTGAAGGCCGCGCTGAAAGCCAGACTGCAGACAACAAGAAACTGGATCGACGAAATACCTACTGTCCTACTTGGAGTACGCGCCGCGATGAGAAGTGACACCGGTGTAAGCGCAGCTCAACTCACTTACGGCTGCAACGTAAAACTACCCGGTGACTTCTTATCAACAACGCACGATGACGTCACCATGGATTCCGCTTACGTCGATCAATTGAGAGACACAATACGAAATCTGAAACCCATGCCGAATCAGCCGCACGGAAACACGAAACCTATTTTCGTTCACCGAGACCTACAAACATGTGACTACGTGTTTGTCCGAGTCGACGCCGTAAAGAAGCCGCTACAAGCACCTTACGACGGACCGTTCCGCGTGCTGAAACGAGACGACAAGATATTCAAGCTTCAATTACCTAACCGGCAAGTCAACATCTCAATCGACAGACTGAAACCCGCCTACACTATCACCGAGCAAGATATACCTACTACTTCAACAACAACAAGTTCCTGCAACAATCAAACTACAAGTCTCACTACAACATCGAGTTCCTGCAACAAACAAAATTCAACAACACAACAAGTCAATAATAATAACCTAATACAACAGAACAACCTGAAACAACAAGATGGACAATCAGCAACAAAAACCACAGTACCTTCAAGCATGAAGACCACTCGCCGAGGACGCACCATTCACCTGCCGGTACGCTTCGCTTGAGGGGGAACCCTGTAGCTGATTGACGTTAATGTTTACAAGAAACAAGACGTATGACGCTCAAGAAGTTGTTCTGATAGGAACTGTTTGTTTGTCCCGAAAAGGACAGTTTGATTCTAATAAGATTCCAATTGGAAGTCCTGATCTTCCACGGAGCACTTCAATCTTCGAGCACAGGAGCGGACGCGCGCAGCGGAGCAACGATGTGTTCGCCTCGACGGCCGGGAGCGAAAAGGAAGCAAATCATCGAGTCTTCGCACACGCCCCCCCGCGGAGCGGGGGGGTGTGGGGGAGCCTAACAGGGTAGATACCCTTTACGGCGGTATCTAGCGCGGCCCGTTAAAACGGGCCGGTCTTGGGATTTGCCGTCATGGCGTTCCTCCTGCCTATCATGGCGTTTGGGTCCACGCTGCCTTTCTGCGGCGCGGTGGATTCATCGACCTTTCAGCGGCTTTGTGATGTCGCGCCTATCTGTTGGACGATAGACGCGAGGACCTTCTGTTGGCTCTCTATCAACTGCTGCACTTGTGCACGCAGGTCTTCAAGTGTGGAATGGCTCGTGGCGGACTCTTGGGTTTGCGGTGCTGCGAGCTTCGCAGCAGCGGGCTTCTTTTTCTTTCTCCTTCTCGCTGGCTCGCTGGGGCCGGCTGCCTCTCCCCTGGGCCCCCTTGACGGGGGGGCATTGGCCGGCGCCATCAGTGATGACGGCGCCGACTCCTCCACCGTGGTGGCAGGGCAGAATGACCGGCTCCTTGGGCCAGGGCGGGCGGCGGTGGTGGTGCGGGCGACGGTGCCCGCCCTCTTGTTCCGGGCCTCCTTCCGGAACACGGGGCAGGCGGTGTGGTTGGCCGGATGCGGCCCCCCGCAGTTTGCGCAGGTCGCGGGGACCTCGCGCGGTCTCGGGCACTCCCACGCTGCGTGTGCTTCGCCACAGCGCACGCAAGCAATGGGACGGTGGCAGCAGACGGACGAGTGCCGAAACTGCTGGCAGCGGTGACATTGGGCGGGGCCCTTCTTGCCCCGCCAGCCCTCTATTCTCACCCCGGGCATGTACAGCAACTCCTTGATGCCGTACACCCCGAGGTTCTCAGCTGCTGGCCCGCACAGCTGCGCGAAGTAAATGCACCCGGGGCGCCCGCTCCGCGCCCGGATGCTCTTCACGTAGGAGGCTTGGACGCCCTCTTCAAGTAGGGCGGCCTGGATCTCCTTGACGTCGGTGTCCACGGGGAGGCCCCTGATGGCCACCTTTAGCATCTTCTCGGCGGGGGGGGAGTAGCTGAACCAGGAGATTGACGGATCCTGGTCGTGCAGCTTGGTGAAATAGCGCTGCACGCAGCGGTACTCCTCCCCCGTGGCGGGTGTAAAACGCACCCCCGTCCCGAAGGGGCGTGCGTTGGGAGTGTCGCCGAGTTCTTCGGCGATGGCGGCTAAGTGGCGGGGCCAGTCGGGCAGTTTCTCCACGACCACGGGCGGGTAGCGTTGACGTGGTGCGGCTGGAGGTGCGGCGGCGGTGTTGCTAGCCGCGGGTGCGGCTGGCGTGGCGGCTGGAGGGGCGGCCTGCGGTATGCGGGCGGCGGGTTTCACTGGCTTCACGGGCGGGGCGGAGGGGGCCCTTGCCGGCGGGGGCGATGCGGCCGCGCGCGCGTAATCGGCGGGCGGCTGGAAGCAAAAATGGCGCGCTTTCTATTTATAGGTGCGCGAGAGAAGTTCGCGCAGGCGCCACGCGACACAACGCCACTGGTCGTTCCGTCTCTTTCTACCCGTCTCGCTCACTCGAACGGGACTCGGTTAGCACTAGTTAAGCTTACTTATTTTGTAATATAATTGTGATAATTTTGTAAATAAATACATTCATATTTTTACCCTTCTATCTACAACTAATAGGGAGTTTTAATCAACCAACCATCATTCCCTAAAAACCTTTTGAATACCACAGTCGGCAAATCGGCATCTATGAGGAATAGATCCTCTCATAACACCTCAATTTTGACTACAATGGCACCAACTTGGAGGTATGGGTATTATAAAAAGATTTTTTTTTGACCGACCGAATTGAGAATCTCCTTTTTTTGAAGTTGGTTAATAAACATCAGCAATCATCAACATCCATGACTTGAGTACAAACATTCGTGATCATCACAGTTTGGCGCTAGCGGGAGCCGAACCCTTCACCTCCGGCACAATAGGCCGGCATTTCCACTACGCTATCAGTCAACTCCTCCTCCTCTGCTGCACTGGGAGTGAAGAAATAGCATAGAATGCGTGCAGATGCTTATCATCCTGACATGTCGTAAAAGTCGACTAAGGGACGGGTCCTCTCCAACATGGTGGCTATCTGTATGGGCGATGGGCTGATCACCTGTCACCATACGGTTCATCATACCATTAAGATGGTATGATGATTAGTCCTAAGGGACTAATTAATCGAACGTGGCCACAAGTAGTCTTGTGGCTCTGCCCACCCCATTAGGGATTTCGGGCGTGATGCTATGTATGTATGTATGTATCAGTCAAAGTAGAGAAAGCATGCGTATATGTAATACATACATATACGCGTACGTAATTATTAAATGTTCCAATCGCATGCCTGCATATGGTATTACCTAGAAAAGACAATGCGTGTCGACGATACACGAAGCGTGTTTAAAGATTTGCCCTAGCTAAGATCTGTTCGGCGAGTTGATAAAAAAAGTGAAAACTCAGGGCTTCTTAACTCATTACAAATAGCGGCCCGCTAATTATTTTTATAATAAAAAATTAAAGGGTTTTTTTTTTTTCATTGAATATTATTATTGAATAGCCTAACTGTATAAAAAGAAAGCAACACGCGAACAGAACACCCCAACAATATACTCGAAGCCAATGACATTATTATATGTAGAAAGACACAAGACACGTGATATCCATAATCAACGCGTTTAAACGTGACATAGTTTTTTTTTTTTCGTTTCTTTGGCCGAAGCCAGTGCAGATTATTGAATTTATGTGACATTTGACTCGCACATATAAGACATTAATTTGCAATATGGCGATTGTGTATATGAACAAAACAAATATTTATTTTTCGGCACCGTCCGCCCGCCGCGACACCGCACGCAGTTGACGACATCTGCGTCCCTCTTATCACGAAACTCAGTGCGCGCGGCGATAAGCGACGCCCGTCATACAGTTTGCAATAGGTAAGCGACAGTCGCTATTTCGAAACGATATCATAATATTTATCAACTCTCGGCGAACAGACTATACATAATAGTAATCTGTGGCTTCGCGAATGTGATAAAGCTGACATTCATGACATCCTTAATTATGATGTCAAATCAAAATTACACGTTTTGTTAATTCTTATTTATTATACCAAGCATTCTCCGACGTGTCGAATGTCGACTTTGAAATTGGCAAAATACATCTTAGACTAAGAGAAATGTAAAAGCCATTAGATTCATAAAAAAAACCTTATATTTAATATAATCTGACGTAACTTTGAAAAATTAAAGGTGATATTATAATACAGTACAGTCTTGCTTAAATATTTCTAATTAAAATAGAACATTGCTTTTCATTGTCAATAGTAAAAAAATCTTTACAGAAGCTTTCTATTGCTTTACTACATAACCTATTGTTTAATTATTGTATTTTGAGCCCTTCAATAGACCTCTCCAAGGTATTGAGGTCCCAGATGACGAGTTGTCCATCCATGCCCGAAGTGCTGAACTTCTTCGCGAATTCTTTCTCACCTTTGTACAAGTTAATGCTTGTAATAGCGTTCTGATGAATAGAGTCAAGGAAAGTGTCGTTAGTCTCAATGCGAGCCTGGCGGTCCAGGGACTGGAACTTTTTCATGGCAGAAAGTCCACCAGACTCCTTCCTCTGGGTATTATCAAGTTTAGCAACAAAGTTCAAATTCTTGCCATCATGGCAGTACAACAATGGAATGCAGCTATGGCCCGCCACAACCAGGGAGTTGTTGGTGACCCACTTGCATTCCAAAAACGGCAGGTATTCAGTCTTCAGTTTAATGACAGCCTTTCCCTGAGTAGCCTCAGCTACATTAACAGAGCTGTCATGTCCCACCCAAGCAACTTTGTTGCCATCAGCGGAGAAGGAAACACTATGAATCCATCCGCCACCAGATGAAGAATTTGGGAACTCAGCTAGTAACTGTCCCAATGGCAACTTAGTTCCCCAGACATTTGGGCCAGGCTGGTCTTCAATGTCCTTGATATAGGCAGAGAAAACTCTGACTTTGAAATCAGCTGAGCCAGCCACTAGAAGTATGTTATTAGGGTGCCAGTCCAAAGAGGTTACTGTGGAGCGAATAGGTTTCTTGATATGCTTCGACACCCACCAGTTGTTTTCCTTCTCGAAATAGCAAATTGAGATCAACCTGGCTCCAGAGCCAACAGCAAACTTGTTCTCCAATGGTGACCATTTAACACAGGTGGCTGCTCGATTAATCCGTAGCAGAACAAGGGTAGTATTCCACTTTCCGTCAGCATCTTGGGTCCAGACATAGGCGTTGCGGTCAACTGAGCAGGTGACAATGCGGTTGGTGTTTGGGGCCCAGTCAATGCCCATGACTCGTAAGTCATGCTCAGCCAAGTTGTCGGTCTGCTTCCAATCATTGCCTTCCTTTTGATAGATGTGAACTTCATTGCTGTTCGGAGAGAAGGCAACTTCTGAAAGTTAAAGTTGTACTTGCATATAAAACAAAAAGACAGTAAAGTTAGACTTAAACATCATTTCGCACGTTTAAAAATAAAAGGAAATAAGTCCACATGAAATTCACTTTTGTTTTAAAGTTTACTCAACCGCGTTAGAGTTGAATTTGGAATGGATTTGTATTTCACATTATTTCTTTTTAATTTTAAACGAGCGATTTATTAAATATTATTATTATGAGTATAATCACTGTTCCCTAGTGTTTTTAATTTTTAAATGTTTATCTAGTTTATTATTAAAGGAATTCGCCAATCACTGGCTCAGGCTCCACAATTACCTACTAAGCGATTTGATAAAGAGTGGCACAATAAGATACAAATACTTTGATACTGACTGAATAGACATTAGAAAAAGAAGAATAAGTACATGAACAAGTACGTACATGCAGAAATTGGGGATTTCACAGTAAAGTCGTGATTTCATCCAATTCGTAATCGTATTTGGCATCTAATTGTCCTAAATAACTTACGGTTTCTATCCTTGTTCCATGCATGGCAAGTTATCGGCGCGCATGAGTCACCGAAAGTCAGAGTTTGAGCCATTGCGACGAACTGAAAAGATTAAAATTCCTATCAAAACCGTAACTTTATAACGATAACAGATAATAAAAATTATAATGACTAAAGAATTTACCTTTTTTGAATTTCTACAGGAAATACTGAGTTGAAGTTCTGACACACCCGGGGTGCAGCACTTGTGATAAGAAATTCGTGGACTCTGGACAGTCAACACGAATTTCTAAAATGCGATTTTGCTACAAAGATTGCAAATATAATTAGACACACAATTTAGTGCAACATATGCATTAAAAGCGGATATAATTAGTGCATTTCAACCTAGGCGAATATACCCAACTCGGCAATATGACGGTATTCTGCACAGATTGAGTATGTATGTATTCTGTCGTTTGTGACATGACAGTGTTGGTAATATTACTATACTCTTTGACAGTGTAGCATTATTCAGTGTGACCATCTTTAAACTACAGATCCTGCCTTACTTTGGTTAAAAAGCTGCCAAATCCTGCCAAAGCCTGTACTAAAAAATGCCTTAATGTTGCCAACTTTATTTCCTGTTGTTTTGAGCTATGAAAAATAGAAATACACAAAAAAATCTGCAATATTTTTATTAAATTAAAAATTCGCATCGTATTCTTCCATTTCTTCATCTTTATACATACATTTCTTTTGTAGGTTGGAAGGTAATGCAATCGCCATACTCACCAATGCCTTGCTTAACATGCAACATAGATGCAACATGTTTGTTTATAAAACGGTTCCGAATTTTCATCTTAATTAAATTGATTTGGGAGAACATTCTTTCGCATGAAGCGTTAGACATTGTTAAGCATAACAGTCCCTTTGAAACATTTGAAATATTTGCGTATTTCAAGTGTCCATTAGAATTTCGCATTTTGCCTATTGCACCCCAAAAATCGTCTACACTTAAAATAGAATTTGTATTACTACCACCAGATTCTAATAAATCACCACCGCATGTTCGTAAAGTATCCAGAGTTGCCATTTTCGGAAATTTGAGTTGCAATAATGAAATTTATTTTCAATACCCCAATACTGCCAAAACCTGTCAGGTTTTTAAAACGTCAACCGATCATGCCATAGGCTAGAATAAGATGCTAATCCTGCCAAAATGGCAGAAACCTGCCACATATGGTCACACTGGCATTATTGCAAAAGCTCTTATAAAAACGTCGCCATCCGTTACAAAATTCTACGAAACAGCTTTCGTACCAGTGTTACCACGCCAAACGTTTTGTTTTGTAGAATACATTCGAAGTCTGTGGGCGAGCGGGCTGTGAAGTTGTCAAAATATTAAAGCATTACTTACTATAATAATAACTATACTGTTTAACATCTCTACAACTCCTTAATAAGCTCTTTGCTGAAATGTCTGGACGAGGTAAATTATACTCTTCAGTTGCACCCAAGGCAAAGCTATCCCTGCCGCAAACCACTAAATTGGTCGTGTGCCAGTGTGCCAATTAGGTTTGCGGCAGGTAAAGGTGGGAGTGGGAGCTTAGTGGCTCGGTTTGATAATGATTTATATTAGGCAGAAACCGCGGCCGCCACCGCTACAACAACCACAGTTTGTCGTCCGTGGCGAAGGAGACGGCGACGTCGTTAGCAGCGGACAGCCCGGTGCTGGCGCTGTTCAAGGATGCAGCGGCGCGGCTGACGGAGCGCCAGGACCGCCACGAGCGACTTGTCAAGTTGTCCCGGGACATCACTATCGAGAGCAAGAGAATCATCTTCCTCTTACATTCATCTATAACGTAAGTTGATTTGCCACACAAGCAATTGTAAATTGTTATTAAGTAATTTTGCCTGCTTTATTTTTGTGTGTAAGCAATTGGACATCACCAGTAAACTGTTGGGTGCCATATATTTGTGTCTACCCCCATTTGTACCCTCCTACACCCTTCCCTCCAGTATGAGGCAATAAAAAAATTATAAAAGAAAAAAAGACTGATAATCTACTTGAAATGAATCTAAGTCAAATGCTTATGATAAACGTAAGAAGATTTCCTGGCTCTCCTTATTGTTTTTCACTCACTTTGGCCAATCTTTTGTTATACCAGCAAGGAAGCAGGCAACCAAGCCATCCAGGAAGCTAAAGAACGAATCCAGAAACTTATCAATGGCCCTCTTAAGTCAATTGGTTTAGAGCTAGAACACAGTCCAGCACACCTACACAACCGGGCAGTCACAGCTGGCTTCCAGGAGTTCATCGAGGCCTGGACTTTCTTAACATTGATGGAGAAAAAGGAAATTATATCTTGGAAGGATGTGCAGAGCCAACTGACATATTTGGTGAAGGTTGCAAGGGAGGATGGAGATGAGGAGAGAACTGTTGTGACAATGCTCACACAGAATGACTACATGCTGGGTAAGTTACAGCTTTGAAGAAGTACCCAAGGGCGAACTTGCGCTCTTGTGGCCGAATTCAGAAATACCACTTAAGCATTTGATGAGAGATTTATTTTTTAATTTATAAAAGTTAAATGTCCCTCAACTAGTTGTCATCCTATACAAAAACGTCACTTTAATTAAAGATCAATTAGTTGCCTTTCTGAATTTGGCCAATAGTCACCCTAGGTCATTTGTACAAGTTAAATGTTTGGGACCTTTTATTGGCCAACAGTTAAATGTAACAGTAATAGTAAGAATAACTGGTAGCTAATAATTTCTGATGAAATGCTTAAGTGCCATTTGTGAATTTGGCCACTAATCTATTACATTTGAAGCTTTAAATTGTGTAAACTTTATGAACCTATGTTGCGTTCTGCTCCCAGGCATCGCAGACTTGACTGGAGAATTGATGAGGAAGGCAATCAACAGCATATCTAGCGGGGACAGTGAGGATTGCCATTACGCCTGTGAGGTGGTGCGCGCACTCTACACAGGGTATTCAGGTCAGCTTTCTAAATTTCATACTATAGATTGCGCCAAATGTAAGCGGCAAGGACGTTTCCCAGTGCATGCAAGATTGGTTTAGTGAGATCAGTGCATCAGTGCATACAGTTCTTTGACACAAGCATATTCAAATCTGACATGAACCGAGAATTGGGGTCAAGATAGTGTACCCGTATCCGAGATATCCTGGATATTAAAAACTATACAGACACGCGAACGCCACGCGCCATGTCAGTGGCGTCGCGTGAATAATGTCGTTAGAGAATACAGAGCTTTCGACGCCACTGTTGTAATGGAAAAAGTGTATGTCTATCCACAGGTCTGTTCGGCTTCGGGCGCGAGCTCGCGCGCAAGTCGAGTACGACGCGCGCCAACGTGTTCAAGGTGGAGGCGGCCGTGTACGCGCTGCGCGTGCGCGGGGGCGCGCCCGCGCCGCTGCTGCCGCGCGACTGGGAGCCGCAGCAGGACGAGGACGAGGGGTTCTTCTGAATATCGTCATTGGCGCCCAGCACACTGAAGGCGGTCGCGGAGCGTAAGACGCCTCGCTAATTTTCCCTTTTAACTCGCGCACAAATAAAACAGTGACATGCACAGACTGTCTATACGGGAACAAGTGTGGGGTCATTGCACAAATTATGCTCCGCGTCCCCACTTTAGATTTATAAGTCTTTTCATGATTGGTTTGAGCGAAAGGGACAAACGAATGCTTTGTGTGCGATGTATACCTACTTGCTCCACGAAGTATTATCCTTACCCTGTAGTATTGTGATCTCTTCGAGAAATTTCATTTAGGCTAAGTGAACTGAACAATAAAACAGAGAAAATAAATGTTGCCCTTTTATTATTAACAAATCTTAATCATTTAAAAATCCAAAGACTCTGTGTAGTCGGAAGGCGGTTCCCATTCATCACTGCCATCACTTTGGAAGGGATCTTCGGGGTCAGAGCCTGAAGGGCTATTCCGGGGCAAAGGTTTCCGTTTCCTCTTCCCAGTTAAAATTATGTCGGTCTGCAAATCTGCCCTGCTATCTGATGCTGCTGAATCTTCACTAGGCGTCCGACTTTGGCGTTTGTTCGCTTTCATTTGAGGAACTAAAATAAACATAATCTTCTTAAAAATCTCACATGATTAGAACTCGTAATCGATATCCGCACTGTCTCCGTCCGAACCCTCCGCGTGGAGGTGGTCGTCGTAAAAGTTAACGGAATGCGCGTTGATGTAGAATATGTTCCCGTGACGTTCCACGATCTGCGCACCTGCTGGGATAGAAATTGAAGTTTAGATAGCGGGTCGGGTCGGACGGAAAAGGCGGACAGATAATCAATTGTAATTTGCATAGGTATATGTAATAATCTTTTTTTTAAACTGCATTTTAATTGCAAGCTTTTTCGCCCATTGCACTTTAATATTGCAATAAAGTGCGCACACAAAATTTCGTGTCTGTGCTGTTGACCGTTGAAGAGTTCCTTCATCTGGAGCAAACCCTGGACGTCCATTCAGGTCATGCTAACCATAAAAATGCATTGTCATCGGAACTGAACAAACATGTAAAAATTCAGTTCCATAGGATAAGAGGAAGTGATTCTAATTCAGCTTGCAAGATTTGACCCGAACATACATACATATAAACATTGCAAGTTAATAAAAAGCTTTTAAAAAGTATGTTAAATAAGCAACTCTTATTGAGCTGCTGGGTTAGACAATAAAGTTATCTATATGAAAAATCTTTTCAAGATACGACATTTTTATAACGCACAAGTATAAAATAATTACTAGCCCCATAAAGATCCATAATCCCATACATGTTTCTAACCTCATACCAAAGTTCGGAAGTGGGGGCTCATGACGTCACTTAATGCAGGAGGGCTGCATAAGGCAGCAGGTGTTGAAGAGTTCCCTAGTTAGGAGCCAACCCTTAGTGCAGCAACCATGTCATGGTAAAACTTAAAACCGGTTATCATAATAAAATACTCATACTCATTTATTCATAATAATATTATTTAATATTACATGTCATTTTCTATAGTTAAGCACAATCAGTTTTAATAAAATTATATATTATTATTATTAGAATTACATATTATTATTATTATTATTATTTAATACGTAGGTATACAAAATTTCGTGACTGTGTTGTTGACCGTTGAAGAGTTCCCTAGTTAGGAGCCAACCCTGAGTGCAGCAACCATGTCATGGTAAAACTTAAAACCAGCTATCATAATAAAATGCGTACACAAAATTTCGTGACTGTGCTGTTGACCACTGAAGAGTTCCCTAGTTAGGAGCCAACCCTGAGTGCAGCAACCATGTCAAGGTAAAACTTAAAACCGGCTATCATAATAAGTGCCTATAAAAAATTTCGTCTCTGTGCTGTTGACCGTTGAAGAGTTCCTTTGTCTGGAGCTAATCCTGGATGTCGATTCAGGTCATGCTTACCATAAAAATACATTGTCCACCAATACCAATATGTAAAAATTCAGCTCGATAGGATAAGAGGAAGTGCTTCTAATTCAGATTCAGAAAATTTGACCCGAACATACATACAAACATTGCAAGTTAAATGAAACCTTTTAAAAAAGGATTCACTGCATTGGCTGGTTAGCCGAGTCACATGGTTTAGTTTGTTTACATTTAGTTAAATACCAGTGGCGCAGCGTGCCTACAAGCGGATTCCTGACGGCTTTTCTAAGCTAGTTAGAAAGCTACGGCTAGCCGTCAGTGAAGTCCATGTTACTCGAACTAAATGTCAGACTCGCACGTCCGGTTCTATCTAATTCTTCCGCCTTCCCTTAGGAAATATTTTACGCTTCGCCACTGTTAAATACCTTTCCGACCGGGGTATAAATAGTTTGTTATAACCTCATCTCATTGAGACCAAAGTTGGAGACGGTCTGTATCAGTAGCTCGTGAGTTAGGGGCTGTGGGCGCTACCTGGCGGCGGCGGGCGCGCGCCGGGCGGGTGCTGCTGCTGGAGCCAGTGGCGCGGGTCGCGGCGCCGGCACGCCGCGCCGTGCGGGCACGCCGCGCGCTCGCCCCGGCCCCAGTCGGCGTCCGCGGGGTGGCTGAACTGCGCCTTGTGCTGGGGGTTCTTCCTGGATTATTGTACACCCAAGTGAAATCCCGTGAACCTGGTTTACCTGATATCCAGCGAAGCCGGAGCATGTTCTTCAACCTAATAAAGTTAGGTAGAGAATAGGGTGCCCCTGCAATCGTCGACAAACTTTTCATTGAATTTCGTTTCATCGAAAACGATTTATAGAATATTGAGTTCCTATCATTTCTTTAGAAGTAATCTAGTTTCATCCATTATACCTATATTACAAATATTCTTAATTCTAAAACAACTGTATTTGGATTATTACTCATTTCTTATATCAAAGTTCATTGAAGTCTTACTTTTTATAAACCATTATTAGTATTTCATTAATTAGTGGGATAAGTCGTATGATATCTAAAGCACATCCGTTACCATATTGTGTTTAGTTCACCAAACTAAACAAATTAGTTGTGTATTAATACACTTTTTTATGATTTTTTATGAAACATCATTTACAAGATTTAAATAAAACATGAAATAAAAAATTTCGAAATGACGTTCTGTAGAATAAACAAATTATGAAACAATTATTCTACAATTACATAATCGGCGATTTAAAAATACTTGATTCATTCATTCGATGATATGAATAGTCTATGAAATGAAAATATGGGACACACTGACTTTGAACTGATATTCGATGAAAAGTTTGTGGATGATTCAAGGGTAAACCTAGAGAATAAATTAATCCTATGACCCCCACATACATACATACAATGTGCGTGACATTTCTCCTCTCTGTGTATCATTATCTGCTTTATGGGTACTATATTTTAAATTATATTTTGCCTTAAGAACCTGGAACCTTTTGTAAGTGCAATGCGATGATGTGATATCTAGTATCAGTGGTATCCGATTGCATACATGATTAATAATTTGAAGACATTACATTTAAAATAACTATACGGACATACATACCTATAACAATCGGCTCCATACATGCACCTCTCTCGATTGGGAGGCTTAGCAGGTGACGGCGGCACTTTACTAGCATCGTTAGCGTTGCTCGATGCACCCTGCAAATTGCAGCAGATCCAGAATATATACTTCCATGACTCAAACAAAACTAGACTGGTGCTGGCACAATAATAATTTTAAACAGACCATGAGTAAAAAATATTGAAAAAAATATCAATCTTTTGAACGCCCCAGTCCGCATGCCACGAGCGCTTGACGACGGTTGTGGCGTCAGGGCACGAAAGTCTGCCGTTGGGGCGTTCAAAAGGTTAAAGAAATTTGTAAGGCATGATGTAGTAACCACAACTACCTCAAATTGAAAAATATTGGAACACTTATGACACTTAAATCCGTTTAAGAAAGTTTAAAAGTTCTTATTACCTTACTTTCTCATCAATTATCACCATATCACAGGGGCAGTGTAGAGATAACCAAATATTGTGTATACTTACTGCTTGATCATTGCTAGGTCCAGGCATAGCATCATCTGGCTCCTGCTTAACCAAAAGTTCTTGCTTGACATCTTCAGATGTCTCTGTCTTAATTTTCTTCACACCAGGCCATTGCCAGTCATTGCCATCAGGACTGTGACTTCTCTTTGTAGATGGTGATTTTGGTTCCATATCAGAGTCTGTGGTCTCTGGCTCATTGGTTTGGTTTGACGTATCTTGAGTGGGTGCAGGTTCATTTGAAGGTTGGCAGGATGCAGCATCATCTGGCTCTTGCTTGACATCAAGTGGTTCTGTTTTACATTCCTTCTCACCCACATTGCCATCAAGAGTGTGACTTCTGTTAGGAGATGATGACTTTGACTCCATAGCAAAGTCTTTGGTTTCCTGCTTATTGGTTTGGTTTGACGTATCTAGAGTGGGTACAGGTTCATTTGAAGGTTGGCAGGATGCAGCATCATCTGGCTCTTGCTTGACATCAAGTGGTTCTGTTTTAACTTCCTTCTCGCCCACATTGCCATCAAGAGTGTGACTTCTCTTAGGAGATGATGACTTTGATTCCATAGCAAAGTCTCTGGTTTCCTGTTCATTGGTTTGGTTTGACATAATTAGAGTGGATACAGGTTCATTTGAAGGTTGGCAGGATGCTTGCTCCTTTTGGCTTTCTTGATCTGTCAAGATTTGTTACAAGATGATTTCATTCAGTTTTTCTGAAAAGCTTTGCAGTTCTCCTTATCCATTAACCTTTTGAACGCCACAGTCGGCTATATACAACAGCAGATTATGCCGTTTCTCATACATACATTTGTGTCGGCTAATGCTACGTGCTGATGTTAGTATCTGTGCCGCACTTGGCCATGGCGTTCAAAGGGTTTACATTAGGAAATTGCTAAAAGTCTCATTGGTACTTACAGTAGTTATTTCAAATATTTCTTGAGAAAATATAAAGGACAGAAAGTACAACTATAAAGTACACAGGCTGCGTAGAGCCAACTTACCGCGTAAAGAAGGTGATTCCAATCTGCCAACATTTTCAACTGCTTCATTTAAATCTAAATCCAACAATCGTTCATTATCTTCATCAGCCTTAGCTACGCCACCGCTTGCTGGTTCTCTAGTTTGTATTGTTTCATTCAACTTATCATTATCATGATCATTTTTATCATTTGTTTCCTTGATCTCACTGTTCTGTTCTCCAATATTGGACACATCAGTAGCTTCACTGTCTGCTTCTGCTGTGCACTGCAATACTTCATACCAGTATGAACCAGGTAGAAGCCCAAATCGGTCTCCATTGTCCAATGTCTCTTTGCATGATTTCTTTAAAACCTGTGTCTCTTTAGTACCTTTTCTTGTGAAGAAACAAGGGTTTTGATGTAGCTAAAAAAAACCTTAAATTAATAAATAAGTCATTAATGCTTGAAATAATGATTAAAAAAGTCCCAGTAGTAGTAAATTAGACCACACTATTTGGTACCAATTCAAGTTATACATGCATATTTGCTGGCTATATAATAACAAAGAAACAAATAAGTTTTTAGTCAAGTTACTAATGCACTTACAGCTTCTATGGCCACAGAGTGTTCACTAACAATGAGGTTGCCGTGATTCCTTGATATTCGTTTATCTTCACACTAAAACAAAATTACAAAACACTTTCGATGATTCATCTGGCTCGCATAATTATATGAACTAAGTTTTACTAGCAAAAGATGGGAGCAATTAATATCTTTACTTTATATTCAGAGATTTTTTGATGATTTCAAGGAAATATTATAATACTATCCTAAATTTCAAATAAGTAGTCGACAAAGTACACAGTTATCTAGTGACAAAACTTACATTAAGGAACTTCCCTCTACCGATTAAATGTTTTCCTACAGAAAGCTGAATTTTATCCGGCTCATCAGCATCAACGCGCACTAATTTCAACGGCATGGTCTCAAATTTAAATTAATTACTGGAACAAACATGAGACGCAAATCCAAGGCTAAACAGACAGAGGAAAACCGAAAAGCAAAACTTCAACGAACTATCACCGACAGTGACATTTAAGAAATGTGTTTTTCGTTGCAATGCCTCGATGCCGGGCCACACATTGAGTCCTTTTTCACCAGAAAAATATCTCATTCAACTGTCAAAAACCATTTGGTTATTTATTTTATAATATTTTTATCAGTTATTTATAATGCTCATAAATAGAAAAATAAACTAAATTGGCTACTTTAATTTTTGAATATCTTAAATTATGTATATAAAATACTTCTTGAATATTTTTTGTGTATTATCGTTACCTACCGGTAAAAATGTAGAAAAAATATTTTCTATGCAAAATCCAAACGCTCTCAAACCTGTCTGTCAATGTAAAAATATTGTAAATAAATTGGTGTTATCAACAGGATGATGAAGGGCTCCAGTGTGGGCGTGCCACGGACACTGTCGGGGCAGCTGTACAAGTACACGAACGTGGTGAAGGGCTGGCAGCAGCGCTGGTTCGCCGTCGACCCCGAGACGGGCGTGCTTTCTTACTACTTGTTCGATGGGCCGGGGGACACTGTGCAGCCTGGCCAGCCGGCTAGAGGAGAGGTAAACACAAAAATTACTTGCTTATTGCAGTAGATATTGATATATCTACGGCAATAAGCAATAGATATACCGCCTGATGGCGGTATTGGAAAGTAAAACTTATTACTTTGGTGGCTCTGTATGCTATGGCCCTAAACTAAAAATTGTTTCGGTTGTTCTCCCATTTATCTGCGTTTTCCCTCTTTATCATGCATAATTGCGTAACTTTATTAAAATAACTAAAGAATTTGAATTGCTGTATCTCATGTTTATCTTTCATTAATTACAGGCCCAGCTTGCGGCAGCAGTAGTGTGCCCGAGCGACGAGGACTCCCGCACATTTACTATCAACTGTGCCTCCGGAGACATGCTGAAGCTGCGCGCCGCCGACGCGCGCGCGCGCCAGGAGTGGGTCAATGGACTGAGAGCCATCGCTGAGATACACACCAAGGTAGCGCCAAAAGTCAACAGGATAAGGGTGGGTTGTTTTACACCTTATGTTCGTCAACTTTTCACATTTGAATCTTTTTGAAATTGTACAATGTTTGAGTATTGAAGCAGAATGCAACCTGCCCCAGGGCAATGTCAACTCCACTGCTAATGAATGATCGTCCAAGCTTTTTAAATTTTGGGAGCAGAATTTATGACAGTAAATCTTCCATTAAAAACCGGACAAGTGCGAGTTAAACTCGTGTGGTGAGGGTTCCGTTCCATTTATTTATTTATTTATTTATTTATAAGCACGCACATGCCCGGTTTACAGCTTCCGCCAAGTCACCAGGCACGGTAAACATAACATTAACAATAGCAACAATAGACATACGAAAATTAAAAAATAAAAAATACAGCTAACTTAAAATTAAACATAAAAAGTATACAATTTTTTTGCGAAGACCGCCAAATGCTTCTGAAAACACGTCAGCGTCCTGGACCGTGTCAAGAAACTGATTCAGCAGTAATAGAGCGCGCACAGTAGGTGCGTTGCGCGCATGCATCGTGCGTGCGGCGGGCAGCGCGAACAGCGCGTGGCGCCTGCGCGCGCCCGCGCGCCCGTACTGCTGCGGGGCGAACAAGCGGACGCGCTCCAACACCGAGGGGTTGTCGACTCTGTGCCGAAGGAGCAGACAGTAATGGACCATTACCGACACCTTACGTCTCAACTCCAAGGTTTCAAGTCCAACCATGCCTATCACGAAGCCAGATGGATATAAGTAAGGGTAATAGCCGTACATCCTCTTATAAATATACCGACCGAACTTGCGCTGGACCCTTTCTATCATCAGCTTGTGCTTTGTATCGCGCGGATCCCATACAATACAATTGTACTCGAGCTTACTACGAACAAAGGCGTTGTACAATGTTATTGCAATATTGACATTGTGAAACTGACCTGCAATGCGCATAATAAACCCGAGACTCTTGAATGCACTTTTGCAGGTCTCTGCGATATGGTCGCGGAAGTTCAGTCCGCTGTCCACGATTAACCCTAGGTCGCGAATGCGATCGACGCGCTCCAAGGCAATACCGCCCAAATCATACCTGGCCATTATCGGAGTTTTAGACCGGGAAAGTGTAATTATTTTACACTTTGACACATTCAGTTCCAACCGATTCAATTTGCTCCATACCTCTATCGCATCGATGGCGCTCTGTAGCTTAGAACAATCGCTAGAGTCGACAATTGGCTGTAGTACTTTCACATCGTCTGCGAAGGTAAGACATTTAGCCTCACCAATCATTGAAGGAAGGTCGTCTATCATCATAACAAATAGAGTTGGCCCTAAATTGCTACCCTGACTAACCCCAGAGCGCGTAAAATACTCGCCAGAACGAAAACCGCCTAGTTGCACATACTGTTTCCGGTCTTTAAGATAGCTGGCGAAAAATAATAATAATTTGGGGGTGCAACCAAGTAGAGAAAGCTTAGTCAGGAGGATGTCATTATCAACCACGTCAAATGCCTTCCTGAAATCAAAGTAGGCAGCGTCCACTTGCCTACACGTATCCAACTGTGAGGTTACATAGTCCGTTAAGCATATGTGACTGGTAGTGGTTGAACGACCTTGCCGAAACCCATGCTGAGTGTCATTTAACCGGTGGCGAATTTGGTCTAGAAGACGTTGGTTAATAATGCTTTCAAATATTTTACCAAACACGGATAGCACAGCAATTGGTCTGAAATCTTTAATGTCAGATGAAGGTGATTTCGGTATCGGCGTCACTCTTGACACTTTCCACTGGGCTGGATAAACACCCTTTAGGAGACAAAGATTAAACAACCGCAACAAAGGCTGCTCCAAAAGCGACACGCAGTCCTTAACGAGAAATGGCGGTATCCCATCTGGACCAGGCGACGAATGTGG
Organism: Tortricodes alternella; assembly: GCA_947859335.1. NCBI lineage: Eukaryota > Metazoa > Arthropoda > Insecta > Lepidoptera > Tortricidae > Tortricodes > Tortricodes alternella. The sequence goes on from OX401983.1 coordinate 15,053,980, forward strand.
TTTCAGTTTCTTAACTGCAACACGCACCTCAGCGACGCTAACCTGATTTAAGCACATGCTAGGTGCGTCACTAATTGCACTCTTGTTAGCAGCCTCAACGTCAAGCCGCGGCACGTCGTGCAGGAAAACGGAGCTGAAATATAGAGCAAAGGCATCTGCAGCTTCCTGCCCCAATACCGCTTTCCCCTCAAGCGTATACTGGTTACACGGACTTCTGCTCTTGCGTTTTTCTTTAACGTATTTCCAGAAATTACGCGGCTCGTTATGGATACTATTTTCTACAGATGACATATAGCGGTGGTATGCACCAGCGATTAGTTGTTTTAAAAGGATTCTGTAATATTTAAACAATTCTCGATTAAACTCTAGGCCTTTCTCTTTAAATTTTTTCAGATGAAAATATTTAAGTTTTATATATTTCACTATTTCTGCCGTGAACCACTTAGGGTAAGTGTAACGCTTAATTCCTTCTCGCTTGATACGCGCGACTTTTTTAGGAATGACGGTCTGAAGCGTACTGTTTAAACATTTATAGAAAAGGTGCACGGCAGTGTCTACATCAGATCCAACTGGCTGTCCAGTCCAGTCCGTGTCCATCAAGGCTGCATATAACGCTTGAATGTCAGCTTTTTGAAAATCCCAAGAGTCTATTCGCTGCCCCGCAGTTGGTAGCGAGAGCTTATCAAGGTCATGTTTACTCCGGTGAATAGATAATGTAATTTTTAAAGGTGGATGGTAAGCATCTAAAGGTACTAAAGCCTCGATGTCGTCACTGACATAAACACTCCCAGAGCTAAGATTAGTCAAGACGAGATCCAGGATGCTTCCGCGTGAGTTACAAATGTTATTTACTTGTCGTACTTTACAAAATTCGGTAAAACAGTGATATCTATCAACCACACCTAAATTGCATGAGTTTAAATTGAAATCACCAATTATGATCACTTCAAACATTGAGTATTTACAAATAGCATTTTCTAAACAGGTTAAGACGTCTGTGTATTGAGAATCCTTATAGCTAGGCGGCAAATAAACAACGCATATGAGAAATTTAACGCTTTTCCACGTTATAATTGCAAAAAGGACTTCCTTATCGCTAGATAAGCCATCGATATCAGTAAGCATGCAGACCGAAAGATCGTTCTTAACAGCTAAGAGAACACCGCCCCAACCGACGTCGAGCTCGCGGTCCTTACGCAGCACTGTGTACGTCAGCGGAAACAACTCTGCGTCTGCCACTGAGCTGGTCAGGAACGTCTCAGTTAACACTATCACATCACAATCACAGTCATAAATGTTTTTACTAAACGTGCTGGTTTTACTACGTAGACCCCTGACATTTTGGTAGTATACATGAATTTTCTTTAAGCGCCTACAATCTTTGCTGGGATGAGCGACAAAAATTATGACTCCAAGGCTTTATACAAATATCATGAGGCCAATTTTCAGGGGCCATAATAAGATCAGCCGATTTAGATGGCACACTCAATTTGAAGGAGGCGTAATGGCCACGCGCTTTAAGAACCTTGATGTCGTATACCTCATTCCCGGCAATCGAAGTGAGATGATTGCGCACCTGGTCTTCTGTAGTGCCAACTTTCACATAATATAGGTGGAGATGACGTCGACGGTCTGAGGCTTCCAATTGAGACGCTGCCGAAAGTGTGCTTCCAGACACGGCACTGCCACGAATCACTCCGCGCTGGGTGTTGCGGGGCCGTTTCTTCACTACCTCTACCCATTCGATACTCGCAGAGCTATTATCAATGACATCGACATCGCTCGGTGGTTTTGGTTGACTAGCAGGACTTTCAATTACAGGCTCAGCACTTATTATTCGCTTCGCAGGTATACGCGTTGTGTAGTCAGATTGAGTAATAGGAGTGCTGGGTTGCGGGCATGAAAAAGGCACCTTATCGGACTGGGTAGGACATACTATTACAGTTTCCAAGGACTGTAACTTACTTTGAAGCGTGGTTACCTGGTTGCTTAAGTCCACGAGAGCACTACGAAACGTTAAGGCAACTCGATCCGCCACTGATTTGGTAATTCTATTTATGATGTCTCCATTAATGACACGCTCCATTTCCTCTCTGATGATGACTCTGAGGTTGTCTAGATACAAAGTGTCATCCGAAAAGGACACATTGTTGTTGATCGTAGGACGTAACCGGCGAAAAGTGACATTTTCGTAGTCATTCTGGGACGCTGAGACCGTGGCACCGTGTTCAACTGGCAAGTTGGTGGATTCTACTGAAGAACGCTCGAATTCCTCACATTTTGATGAGCGTACTGGTGTATTGGTATTGTCACCTTTGCGCTGCTTGGATTTGCAGACCGGACAGTTCCATGTTTTTTTGTGCTCTTCCGTCATGGTATTGTAGAAACGGCTCTCAGAAACATTGGCGCAGATTAGGTCGTAGTTGTCCTTGCACAAACAACATTTCAAATATTGCCGCGAACTTATACCATCCCTGCAACCGGCGCATGAAATAGGTACTGGTGGTGCCATCTCTTGAGGTAGTCTGTATATATATAATGATGAGTTCTATGTTGCAACAAGATGTTTGTAGATGGCGTTGCGAATCACTCAGTAACAACTTCTAAACGCAGTTTAAAAAACTTGCAACACTGTGCCTTCAGGTGATGATGTTATTGCGCATGCGCAGGCGGCTACCTGTCAGTGTGAAGTCCAATCAGCTGTTCAGTATCCTTCGGTGAGACCGTTATTGTGTTAAGACGAAAGATATTTGTTTACTGAATTTGAATTTCAGTTAAGAAGTAACGGCTTAAATAATCCTCACCGAGTAATAACTTCAGTGTAGTTGCGTCTGCGTTGGATGTTCTTCAGTACAAGTACCAATGTAAGTAGTATGCGCCTTCTGGTTACACAATCACTATTTAATGTTCTTAACTCAGATTAATTTAGTTAATTAGAACAAGAGATCCTTTGACTAAGTGTTTACTTGGCCAGGGTTGCCAGCTATCCATACATGATTATCTGCAATTTACTAGGTTACTTTAAATACCATAGACTTCTTATACGTTTTCGAGGTAGAACTATTTTCTGTATTTTTTTCAAAATTTAGCCCTAGTAGTTTCGGAAATAATGGGGGGGGGGGGGGAATGGTAAATTTCCTAAATAACTTCCAAACTATTTTACTTAAAATTCAGAAAAAAATATATTTAAAGTCCTCACAATAAGCCCTTTCATTTGATATGTCACACAATATAGATTGCATAACGTTTTTTTTAATTTTCTGATTTACCCCCCAAAAGTGGCCCCCATGTTTAAAATTCATATATTTACGTCACGCGTCCGTGTTGCGGTCACCGACTTACATATGTATACCAAATTAAAACTCAATCGGTCCAGTAGTTTCGGAGCAAATTGGCTGTGACAGACGGACAGACAGACAGACAGACGCATGAGTGATCCTATAAGGGTTTCGTTTTTTCCTTTTGAGGTATGGAACCCTAAAAAGCATGACTAATTTAAATTTCTGCTCCAGTTAGTGAGGTTTATTTCTAAGAAAATGTGTAAAGTTATCCTACCATCCTACTTCCTACTAATATTATAAATGCGAACATTTGTATGGATGTTTGTAGCCAATCAGCCAGAACGGCTAAACGGATTTGAATCAAATTTGGCATAGATTATAGTCATGAATAGCACATAGGCTTCTTAACCTTTTGACCGCCCCAGTCGGCTGTAGCCGTCAGCGTATATAGGGTAAAAAAGTCCTTCATTACCTTGACTTAAAGTTGAAATTCGTGTTAGGGGGCGTCCATAAATTACGTGAGGTGCTCAGGGGGGAGGGGATTGAGACAAATCTTACTAAATCTCACTTGGGGGAGAGGGGGGGGTCTTGGCAAATATCACGTAATTTTTTTTCTAGCAGAAATCTGTGTGAGACTGCGTGAAAGTTAAGTTAAATTAAAGCTAAATGAAAGTAAAAAGTGCCTTGAACAAAATATGGCAAAATCTGACATACCTACCCAAAATACAAATTTTGTAAAATATCACGTGAGATTGGGGCAGGGGGGAGGGAGTCGAGAAAAATCTTACAACATCTCACTAAGGGGGGGAATTTTCAAAAATGCCTCACATAATTTATGGACGCCCCCTTACTGCTCAGACATGCTTGGTGGTCAAAAGGTTAAGGCTAAAATTTCCTCAGGGAATAACTATAACCGAATTCCACGTGGACGAAGTCACGGCCAGAAGCTAGTATAAAATAAATATTTTTCGGTTTCTAATATAAATACGTTGTTGTATTGGCAGGCGATGGGCGCCAACCCGCCGCTGCAACCGCGCGAGCAGCTGGCCGTGCACGGCGCCATGAGCTCGGCGCGCCAGCAGCTGCAGCAAACCGAACTCAGGTATGGTTGAAGATTTTAAAATTTTAATCATCTTGTGGCATATAAGCAAGTAGCATCCAAGATAATTGTCATTCAGTTGTATGTTACACGAAAACTTACTTTATTATGCATTGTATCAACTGTGCTTGCGTCACTGTTTAAAATATATGCATAATATATGATAATAATATTTTGTACCTATATCGCACATGCTAATTTTTTATCATGTGAGCCCACTGTGACATCTCTCGTCGGACGGCTACTCGTATCTGCGTTGATTTATTTCATTCTTGTCCGGCAGCGTGAGCATGTCATGCTCGCTCAAAGGTCTTTGCTTACGGCGGCGTCGTTGATCGGGTCGCCACCTTCCCTAAAACATGGTTGAGGGAGACGATGGCTGAGATACGCGTCATACTGAAGAGGTGCTGTCTGTGGGGTCCGGACGGTTAATGCTCGCAAGGACCGTTTAAAATTGTTACCTTTTAATTTATTCGTTTGTGCGTTATCGGATCCTGACTAGAGAGACTTCATAGTGAAAATGAAAATGAAAATGAAAATATTTATTTTGCAAGTAGGCCTCACGGGCTCTTTTACATGTCTGAATCTACCAGCGCTTCGAAAGGTGACATTTGCTGAGAAGAAACGCCGCAAGAAACTCAGCTAGTGTTCTCTATACTATATTATATAGTGTTTCATATTCGATATTTGAATTATTAGGACATGAAATATTTTTATTTCAAATCATTATTATTATTTTGATATTTGGAGACCTTTCATCTCCTTTTTTATATTTGACCGTGGAGACTGTCTTCATCTCCATTTAACCTAGATTAGGTAGTCAATTTAGATGTTTCATTAATTCTTTATTTTAATTATTATTATTATGACCCTTAGAGGCTTTATACATCTCTAAGTCACTTAACTTGTCCAGACTTGTTGACGCGGAGACTATACATCTCCCTTATTAGTTATTTATTATAATAATTTTTTACCCATTAGGATTGTTTACTGCCATGTGTTAGTTTTAGTTAAAACTCTAATGTAAAAGTTGGGGAAAAAATAGACTTACTGCTGAGTTTCTTGCGGCGTTTCTTCATAGCAGATGTCACCTTTCGAAGCGCTGGTAGCTTCAGACATGTAAAAGAGCCCATGTGGCCTACTTGCAAAATAAATATTTTCATTTTCATTTTCATTTGGACAATAACACCTTGATCTAGTCTAGTGCAGGTTCGGTTGTAATAAAGCATGGAATGATCTTGTCAAAATGCCTTTTGTTATTCTTGAATTATACTTGTTTAAACATGTCGCTTCTACAGATTTGTTGTATGTATTGAGGATACACAAAACATACCCGTATTGAAAATCAAACTATTATTAAGAGATGCAACGGATATCTAGTTATCATCCAGTATCCGGCCTATCCAGCCATGATTTTACTATCCGGATCAGAAATAGAAAAACAAATTAAAAGCCAGAAATAAACAAAATCAACGTCAGTTATTCAATTAAAGCTTAGTTTCTTTTTATTTAAGAGCCATATTACGATTTTATCAATAATTGGGCAACTTTGGCGTTCTTATTACGAGAAACTGAAAGACTTAGACAACTTTGACTTGCTGAATGGTGGAGTATAGTTATTACTATTGATCCTAGCGGCCTCGCTTTTTGCAATTTATTCTTATCTATTGATATAAAGCTGAAATTCCGCAGCACGTTTTTAAAAAAATGCGCGACAGTTTTTTGAGCTCGTGGATTGAACTGCTGTACTAAGCAACCGAAATTAAAAATATATAATAATATCTCTTAAATAGTCGTGTAGGTTATAGCGGCCTCGGAATTTTGAAATATGTATGGAATATGTAGAAAAAAAATCCACTGCAAACCTAAAAACGCTAAGAATTAACCGCAAATTTCTCTTAACTATGTTAATATTATTACGTAAAATTTATATCAGAATAATCGTTAGTTTATAAATAATTGAGATTTAATACTTTTTTAGGAAAAATAATTGATTATACAACTTAAAATAAACCTAATTACAACTCCCAAATTACTATATAATGTGATGTGTCGGCCGCCTGGCTTCTGTGCCGCGCCGGCGTTTGATTGAGATGGTTCTGTGTCCGTCCGAACGATGGTTTCCAGTGTAAAAAGAGCGCTGACGGCCATACATCTTATAGGTATGGCCGTTAGCGTTCTTTGTACATTGGACGACGGCGACGCGAAGCGTGCGTCCAATATACCTAATCTTTCAGAACGCGATTTGGTGATAGAGCTCTTAAACATAAAACTTCACTCAACATCTCGTCATGCACGTTCAAATATTCCCAACTTACGTAATAAATAAGCCGCGTTATAAACCTGAAAGGGCTTCCCCGCGCACTTACAATTCGTAACAAGTTGAAACTTGATCACCGCGCGGAGGCCGCGCAAGCTACCTCGAGTTTAGACATAGCTCGTGTGCAGCCGGATATCCGGCCAAACCACTATTCGTTGCATCTCTACTATTATTTTACAAATAGGGCCGCATGGGCTCTCTCGTTTCTGAAATGAAAATGAAAATGAAAATATTTATTTTGCAAGTAGACCACATGGGCTCTTTTACATGTCTGACTCTACCAGCGGTTCAAAGCGTGACATCTCCTGAGCGCCACAAGAAAGTCAGCAGTAAGTCTATTGTCTCGTTGTCTACTATTATGTCCTGTACTTCCAGTGACGCGTCCCTTGCGCGGTGCATAGAATCCTCGGACTCGCCATTCCCACACACCGATCCTGATCTACTACTGCTGAAGGTATGTTTTAATCAGTGCATCCTTTTCTTCGCTACTAGTTATGATAGTGCCGCATTGAGTGATAATTCCCTGAGTTACTGGAATTAAATAAACTCCCATCAACCACATTTCACTTGTTGATATTTTTTTTAGGGTTCCGTACCCCAAAAGGAAAAAACGGAACCGTTATAAGATCACTTGTGTATCTGTCTGTCTGTCCGTCTGTCACAACCAATTTGCTCCGAAACGACTGGACTGATTGAGTTGAAATTTAGTATACGATATATGGAATTCGGTGACCGCAATACTGATTTGTAACGTAAATAAATGAATTTTATAACCGACTTCATAAAAAAAAGGAGGAGGTTCTCAATTCGGTTGTATTTTTTTTATGTTTGTTACTTCAGAACTCCGTCATTTATAAACCGATTTGAAAAATTCTTTTTTAATTCAAGTTGTAGACGTAGATTCAAAGTCGAGGTGTGATGAGAGGATCTATGAGGAATCGATGGAACTCTTCAAATATTATAGGCACGCATATAGCAATTTTAGTATAATCTGTAATAACTCAAGCAGTTACGTTCCAAAAGCATTATTTGGTGAAGTGGAACTGTTGATGAAGACCATAGATGATCACCCCTGAATGATAAGTATTTCACAGTTGGCGATTAAATTTCTTTATAAGTTTGTGAAGCAATTTATGGTCATGAAAATGCATGTGGTAAAATAGAACAGGGTTTGAAGAACCAGGAGAACTCCTCAAAGATTGATGCCCTTGCACCTTGGATAGCAACATTTTGTAAATGGTGATGAGCAGTTAGCATTATGCTGTTGTTGCTTGATGTAATAAATGTGTTTTATACGATAAGCACTAAAAAGTATAAAATAAAATAATAATTTAACAAATAAAACAACCGACTCCAAAACCCCACTGAAAAGTAAGAAATAATAATTGGCTTTTGTAAGTCATTTACCTAGAAATGGGAGATATATTATTGGTTAAGTGACGTCATAAATTAAATATATCGAAGTCGGTGGCAAGTTAATAAGGTAATAGGTACTTGGAATAAATGGACTTTCCAATACATCCCTCATACTGTGTTCATTTACTTGACAAGTCACCACCAACCACCAACCATCAACTTGCCACCGACTTCGATATATTTAATTTATGACGTCACTTAACCAATAAATCCAATAATATATCTCCCATTTCTAGGTAAATGACTTACAAAAGCCAATTATTATTTCTTACTTTTCAGTGGGGTTTTGGAGTCGGTTTTTTTATTTGTTAAATTATTATTTTATAAACATGATGATTAAACTTCCCTTAGGAAATATTTCACGCTTCGCCACTGATATTTATATTGTACCCCGATCCTCACGCTGCAGGCGACGTCGGCAGCCAGCATGCAGTGTCTGCTGCAGTGTCTCGGCATCCTGCACCGCCAGCAGCAGTACGCCGTCACCCTCACCAGCAAGAACGAAGACTCCTAAACTCAGCAGAACTTTGTCTTCCAAAGTGCTACACTTAAAATGCCACAAATTACAATTTTAGGGGAAAATATGGTAACAGTGCTGGGAAGAAGTATGGGGACTGTCATCGGTGTTGCCAATTTTTAACTGAGTTAAAAATATATTGTTAATTTTTTAATTCGGCATTTATGAACCGGCTCAGATAATTCTTTCTTTAACCTAGAGTATACCTCTAGATTGGACCCGTTAAAGTTAAAGTTGGAGTCTTATGATACATAATCCACATCATCGACTTGAAATTGCACTATAAGTTAGGCTTGTTAAAAAATCTGCAGATGAATAGAAATCTGGTTACAAAAACAGGACCGAGAATAAAAAAAAAACGAAAATTTTTAATTGAGCTAAAATCTAATTTGAAGATTTGTATTGTCAATGACAGCATAAAAAAGTGTGATGATGATGATGATGATGATGGTGGGTGGGGACGCCCGGCCGTCGACAGGCGGGCGGTCGATCTGCGTGCGCTGATCATTCAGCCCAGTTCCCCAAGGTTTGGAGCCGAGGGTTACTATCGCGGCGGCACTCCCATCCAGCACTGATCCCATCTTCTTGTTTTCCTGCAGAACATAAGTACATCCTGCAGGTTCAGGCTACTGATCTCGGTTTCATCTATTTTATCTTCCCCGAAGATGTCATATCTCAGTGACGAGTACATGACACAATCGGCTAGGAGATGTTTGCTAGTTTCTTCCTCCCCACAGTGTGGGCAGAGAGAATCTGATCTTACCCCAATTACTGACAGGTGTCTATTAAGTGGGCAGTGGCCTGTGATTGCCCCTGTCAGTATACTGAGGTTGTACTTACCAAGCTTTACTAGATACCTGGTCCTTTTCTGGTTTAATCTCCTTATCATGAGTTTTGCTTGTCTGCACGCCTGTACAGTCCTCCATTCTTCATTGGTTATTCCCTCAATGTATCTTGAGATGACTCCTTTGGTAACCACGGCTGAAATTGGTAGAGCCGGTTCGGGCCCCAAATATTCTTGGTCAGCCCCGGCTCTTGCCAGTTCGTCTGCCTTATCGTTGCCCTCTACTCCGCTATGTCCTGGCACCCATGCCAGTGTGACCGTGGCCTCTGATCCCAGGTTGTTTAGCTCAGCTTTGCACTCTAGTACCAGCGCCGATGTAGTGCTGTGTTTGTCTAACGCCTTGAGCGCCGCTTGACTATCTGAGTAAATAGTTATATTCCCCTCCGGTCTGCTTTTGTCTTTTAGGATAGTCTGTGCACATTTCGTGATGGCCCACACTTCCGCTTGGAACACGCTTGTGTATCTTCCCAAGGGAATTACAATACTCTTTTCCATTTCAGGGATGTAGATCCCTGCTCCCGCCCGTTTGGTTGAGGACTTCCACGAGCCATCCGTGTAGCACGTAACTATTGGGGTTTGTGTGGTTTGTTCCCAGTTCTCTCTGTCTCCGATGTGTACTCTGTATCTCTTATCGAAGCATCTTCTTGTCTTTATGAGATCATTATTGTACATCAGCGAACTGATGTAGTCTTCTGCCTTGTTTTGTATTGTAGCGTGTCTTTTGTCCAGAATGTTTCCTTTCCACTCTTTGTTGGTCTTCATTCGGTACCATTGCTCTGTTGCTCTTTTCTCCGTTTCTAAGTGGACTGGGTTCAGACCTAGCATCATTTCCATTGCTTGGGTTGGCGTGGTTCTCATTCCGCCCGTGGTCATGAGACATGCAAGTCTTTGTACTTTGCTTAGTTCCTTTCCCAGTTCCTTCACTTTTGCTCTATGCCACCAAACTACAGCTCCATATAGGAGTCTCGGGAGTATCACCGCTTTGTAAATCCATTGTACAATGCGTGGTCTTAGTCCCCAGCGTTTGCCTATTGCCTTTTTGCACTGCCATAGCGCTATGGTAGCTTTCCTGCATTGGTCTCTAATGTGAGTGCTATACAACAGTTTGCTATCTAGCGTCACTCCTAAGTATTTGATTTCTTTGTTTAGATCTATTTCTACACCCCTTATTTCTATAGGTTTGAGTGTGGGGATCTTTCTTTTGTTTGTGAAAAGCACAAGTTTCGTCTTGGCTGGGTTTAGGTCCAGTCCTCTTTTCTGGCACCATTGTATAATTTGACTTATGCCTCTATTCATGACTTCCCTTATGACATTAAGGGTTCTGCCTCTCACTAGTAGCACTCCATCATCGGAGTACGCTTGCATGTATATCCCTCCTTTGTTCATCTCCCTAATGAGAGAGTCCAGTAGAAGGCACCAGAGGAGAGGGGACAGGCATCCCCCCTGTGGAAAGCCCCGCCTCGTCCAAATTTTCTGCGATGTGCCTCCCAGCTGGGCTGTCACTGCTCTTCCCTTGAGCATGCCCATGATCCAATTCCTTATCATTGGGCTTATGCTGTCTCTATCTAGACTGTCTTCTATAGCTTTAAAAGTTGCCCTGTCAAACGCTCCTTCTATGTCGAAGAAGCAGCCCAACGCAAATTCTTTTTCTTCTATGGCTCTCTCTGTTCTTAGTGTTAGATTGTGCAGAGCCGTCTCTGTGGATTTCCCCTCTATGTATGCATGTTGGTTACTATGCAGTGGTAACCTGCTGGCTTCAATTTTGCCTTTTATATAGCTGTCCACTATCTTCTCAAGTGTTTTGAGTATGAAGGATGACAGACTTATGCTTCTGAATGATTTAACTTCCTGGTAGCACTTCTTCCCTGGTTTTGGCAGGAAAACGACTTTGACCTCGTTCCATGCTTTTGGGATATGGCCTAGTTCTAGGCTTCTTCGTAAGATATCTGTTAGTCTCTGTTGGATGTACTTTAGCCCTTTTTGTAATAAAATAGGCATTAGGCCATCCGGACCTGCCGCTTTGAACGGGGCAAACGAATGAACTGCCCAGCTTATTGTTGTCTCGTTAATCATCTTTACCGCTTCATCGGTGTGTGGCGAGTCTAACTCTGCAGCAGCTTCCGCTGTGGTGCTCTCTTCAGTCCGGCATTCCGGGAAGTGAGTCCTCAGCATCAGTTGTAGTATCTTTTTAGGTTCTGTGATTGTTTCATTTCCAACCCTTAGGCTACCAAGTTGGCAGGTTCTCTCCTTCGACAGTATTTTTACCAGTCTTGCTGCTTCTGAATACTTTTGTATCTCTCCCGTGAAGGTTTTCCAACCTTGTGTTCTTAGTTTCTCTCTTTGGTTTGAGTATGTATTCCTACTCTTCCGGTATTCGGTCCAGCTTTGATCATCATTCCTTTTCAGGGCGTTTCTCATAGCTTTCCTCGTCTTTTTTCGCAGTTTTTGCATCTCTTTGTTCCACCATGGTTGCCCCTTTTAGCTTTTCAGCACTCTTTCTGGGCATGCCTCGTGGTAGGCTTGTAGAATTGTCTCACCTAGTTCTTGTGCCCCTTCATCTATTTGTGACCTTGATACAAGTTCATTGGCGATTGGTTTCCAATTACTCATTATTTCTTCGAATTTGTCCCAGTTCGCTTTCCTAGGATTTCTTACTTTGGCTTTTTCCGTGTAGTAGCCCAGATTGTACAGCAGTCTTCTGTGATCCGACATGCTGTCTTCCCTGTCCACTTCCCAGTCCTGTACTTTGTTACTCAGCTCTCCGGATGTTAGTGTTATGTCTAGCACTTCCCTTCTGGCCCTAGTTACAAAAGTTGGTGTATCTCCTATGTTTTGTATATCTAGATCGTTGCTTACGATAAATTCCAAAAGTGATTCCCCCCTCCTGTTGGTGTCGGTGCTACCCCACACTTCGTGGTGTGAGTTCGCATCGCAACCAACAAGAATGGGCATCCTCTTACCTTTGTATTCCCTTATCGCGTCCTCTAGTTCTCGCGTCGGTGCGTCGCTCTCGCTTGGCATGTAGCAGGTCGCGATCGCCACGTTGAGCTTCCTCCCTTCCTCTGTTGATAGGTGGGCTTCCACAACAACAAGGTCTCTGAAACATATGGTCATTAAACAGCCCATATCACTAATGTCTCTACTAACATATATGCATGTCCTTGGGGGTAACTCACCATTCCTTTCGTAGTGGAGGTTTCCCCCCAGGCTGCCAAGTCCTGCCACTTGGTTTTTCCATGCGTATGGTTCTTGTAGCAGGGCTATGTCGACTTTGTCCCTCACGATATGTTGGCACAGTTCGGACATTGCATCCTTGCAGTGCTGGAGGTTTACTTGACAGATTCTTATTTGTTTGTGCGTGTCTGTGAGTGTGTGTGTATGTGTACATGTGTGCTGAGTATTATGCATGTCTGTGCTATCCAGTGGGGATGTGTTTATTGTTTAGTGTGTGCTTCCAGCCTCCACCCTTCCTGGGTCAAGTTTGTCCTCCCCGCCCTCCATCATCGCTGGATGATGGGTGACGGTTTGGGCCCTCTCTCCCCGGTCTGGTGGTGGCTTAGCTATAGCATCCGCGGTACTCCCATCCCAGCTGCGCTTGCAGTGTGGGCACTGGGTGGTTTGCTCCGCGGTTGCTGTGCTTCCCCCCACGTTGGCCCTAACCAGCTTCGCTCTCACTTGAGTGGCCTGGAAGTAGACCCACCTGGTGGCATTGACCCCCCAGGTGTTCTCCACCGCCGACGGCACAGAGAAGTAGAGGCGTGTTCCTGTCTGCTGGCTCTCCCTGCTGACCAACGTCCACTCCTGGGTGTGAAGCTCGTCTTCCCGATCCACGTTTTGTCTCCTGAGCATCTTGAGGGGGTCCTTAGGTAGGTCCTCCTCTGGCCCGGGCACCCAAACGTGGACACGGGTCCTATCGAGCCTGCGTGCTGACACCCTACTCCCCGACAGTTCTCCGAAGTCGCGTTCGAGAAGCCACTGCCTCGCCTCTGTCGTGGATGGAGTCACAAGGAAGAATCCTTCTGACACCAGCCCCGACATAGCGAACTGCAGTGACTTCCCGTCTACGTCCCCGTCCACTGCCTCCTCTATTAGGCACGCCAACCTTCTCCTTATTGCATAAAAAAGTGTAGTCTGTACTTATAATAAAAGGGTAACAAAGTCGTCTTTGTATATGAAAGGTATTTAAAAATTATGAATATAGCATTGTGGTAGGAAATATGTATTTTAGAAAGTTAGAAAAGGGTAAAGGAGTCCAGAGAATTGCATTGCCTTGGGGCCCTGACAGTTACTCCGGCACTGATAAAGAGAAAATATAAAAAATAGTGTAATAGCCCAAGTCAACCTTATGACATATTTTTACTACATGATCATGTCATGATCAACAATGCAAGATTGCATTACATCTATATCTATACAACAATTAAATAAAATTGAACTGTCTGTTAGTATTGTCAAAACAACAGCTTTTTATTAAATACACATGAAAGTACTACGTATACGTAAGTATTAAATACACATGTATACATATACGGTACTTATAACAAAAAACAATTTTGAAACTTTTTGTCTGTGTCTGTCTAGCTGTCTATTTGTTCCGGTGGTTCCGGCTTATCTCGTCACGGCTGGACCGATTTTGACGGGACTCTCACTGGCAGATAGCTGATGTTATAATTATAAGGAATAACTTAGGCAGATTTTATTTCAGAAATAGAATTAGGATTCCGTGAAAAAATAATTAAACCCATGAAATTGTGAACAAAATTCGATCTACGTGGGTGAAACCGCGGGGGACAGCTAGTCTTGACTAAATGATCATGTTTATGATCCCCAATGCAATTTGCATATAATTGACCTGCGCAGCGTTAGGTACATATATTTTTATTTTAATGTTTAAATTATCAAGTAAACAAATATATCTAATTTAAAATTATTTAATTTGTTTTTGCCATTATCTCAGCCAATACATCCCCCTATGAGAGGAGGCCTGTGCCCATCAGAATCAGAATCAGAAATCATTTATTGGATAATCAGCATCAGCATCAATGGGCATATAGGTGATTTGTTTTGGCCAGCTCGGCTTCCGTGGGATTAAGTTGTTTCTCACATTTTCGGTAGCCTCGCATATCGGAGTTAACAGTGTTAGGTACCCGCGTTTTTGTTTTAAGAATAATAAATAATACGAATTCTCCGAGCCTCAGTTTACAGCGGAAACAGCCTGGAATTAAGAGCTCATAATACGACCCCTATTTTAATGTAACATATATTATTTAGTACGGTAGCAGTGAAAATTATAAAAAGTATATGAACTTATAACCAAAATAAATGAAACCTTTATTCTCATCACTAAGGCGTTTTTTATATGAAGCCACATAGTTTTTTAATTAAGCCTTTCATTTGTTTTCTGTCATCCGCCGTCAGTTTTAGACACGTTTATTTAATTTTGGAGTGAAACAAAAAATTACTAAGAATATTGATAAAAGACAAATATGTGCGACCAAGAATTTAGAACGGTGCGCATCGATCCCAGGTTTCCGAATCAAAATCAGACAAAGTAAGGGCTTATTACTCCAGCGGCCGTAAGAAGGTTGATACGAGGACAAGTTAACACCGTCTTATCTCTTAGTGCGTCTCTCACACTAGTGCCGACGAAAGAGAGAGTCACGAGAGATAACACGGGGTTAAATTATCCCCGTGTCAATCTTGCTAGGGCTTTTTAGTTGTTATTATTAAGTGTTGTGGAAGTCTTCTAGGGCGCTTCAAATCCCATAAATAAAACGCACCGGATGATCTTCCCCTCGTTTACTTAATCCCGGGATGAACAGAATTGCAGAGGATAGGTACTGAACAAAATTAAATTAACCATATTAACAGGCGTGAGTTCGCTGCGCTGTCGGCTAGGAAAGGAAGATTCGAGAATGTCAAGTGTCGACTCATTCCCGCTTTCTGGGTTGCGTTTCGTTACTCCAGAAAGCGGGTGCGTTTTGTTAGCAATATAAAACATTACTAAAGGCAACTTGCCACAGTTTTGCTTAAATCATCGTCTCACTGCTGGGCACAGGCCTCTCATAGTTAGAGGAAATGCGGAGTAGCCCCCGTGCGAGCTCAGTGCGGCATAGGGATTTCACACATCGTTGAATTAGCAGATATATGAAGGTTTTTAGACCCCGCGACCTCGTGCAGGAGACGCGTCCGACCACTGGACTACTACATACCGTAAAGACCAAATTTAATTTACCAAGTAAATACTTCAAACTTAACTTTGCGCGCGGCACTATGTGTGCCTAAGCTTCGTTTCACAAGCGTATGCTTCATCAAAAATAAACTACACTTCAATTTCACAAAGCGCCTTGAGGGCTCGTAAACTGTTTCCAAAAAGATTACATATCACTAATGGGGACAAAAAGTTTGAATATAAACTTTTGAGGATAGCCCGAATTGCAGCAATAAATTGCCAAAAAACTGGCCCGTTTACAAGCGTCTCTAGCACTTTTTTTAATGATTTATCTCAATTTCTGGTGAGAGGGGGCGCCACTATTAGTTTCTGCCCCGGTTTGAAAGCGCAGCTCGGGCAGCAGTGTTGCCAAATTAGCAACATTGTAGCGAAAAACTTCTTTTTAGCGGATTTAGGAACTAAATTTTCAATCTTCAATCAATTTCAATCAATTTTCTGCATCTTGCACATTTGCCAGCAACTTATGTTCAGGTATATTTTGGATAAAATATAGAGGTTGCATACCTGTCAATATTTTGTTGTATAACAACAACAGTTCAGTAGTTTTTTGATAATTGATTATCAAAGCTGCTTAATTTCTTTTCCTCGTTTACTTACATCACTACTGCGGCCACCATACACGGGGATAATAAACCCGTTAATCTCTCTATTTCTTTCGCAGGCACCAGTGTGAGAGAGACGCACTTAGAGATAAGACGGTTTAACTTATCCTTGTGTCCACTTGCTAGGGCCGCTGTGATGAAGAAGTTTTAAGTGTAAACTTTCGGGGATAGCCCAAATTGCAGCAATAAATTGCCAAAAAAATTGCTAACAGCTAACGGCGGAAAAGCGTGCCACGAGCGCTCGTCAACGGCCGTAGCGGACGCAAACATATGGAAAACGGGATATCGTGGCGTCAGGGGCACGGCTAACTGCCGACGGTCACACACGGCTGTGACGGTTAAACTGCATATGTACAAGGCCACGCACGCACGCACGCACTCCAACCAACCACGGCCTATTTTGATTGAATTTTTTAGTAATCATATATTTTTGTTGTAGAGCATGTTACATGAACTACTGCGACTTCTACAGATGCCAGCGTCTACTCGGCGATGTGGATGATTGTAAAATATTCAAACGCTACTTCGAAACCATCTGTCCCAACTTCTGGATTGAGCACTGGAACGAACTGAGAGAGAAGGGCGCCTTCCCCGGAGCCATATAAGTGTTTTAGTACATACAACGGCAATTTTGAATATATTTTTGAGTTCTAATTTGTATTTATCACTAATAATCAGCATCCTCAGTAGTTCTGCAAATTTTGCATTGCATGCATACCTATGTAAATCAGATGACATTGCAATATTTGCAATATTATCGTAACATGGAGTTGATCTGATGATGGAGCCGCAAGGTGGGCATGGGGACTCTGTAATAAAACGACGCAACCCCATCGAGTTTGAGCTCGTTTAATTCACCGTGACAAGGACTCTGGTCCTAGACCTACAAGCCCTTCATTAGTTTGACGTAAAGGTGAAATTCGTGTTACTTCTCACACATGCCTGGCGTTGAAGAGGTTAATGATGATGCTACTGATATCTGAGATACTTAACTACCACGCAACGGAGCGTCAGTGGCATGACGCGAGTTTTATAATGCGCGTCTTAAGGCGGGAAGTTCAAATAAATATTAGGTAGTACTATTAGTAGGTACTTAATATTTTTCTACGTGGGTTGTTGCGCGAGTGCGCGAGGTTTCTGCAAGAGCGAAGTCCTCAATGCCATCCCCAAAGGCCGCCTCTGATTGTAGAATAGGTACTTGATTTATTTAATTTCTACAGTAATGCACGTGTGCACGGGTTTTAGTAACTCCCCCGGCATCAGTGTGTTATTAAATACGATAAATAAATAAAGCTCGTAAACAAAACTATTAATTTCCTCTGAATCATCCTTCTGTATTAGTCATTAAGATAAGTGGTTTGTTTATTGCAAGTCTCCAATTTGCCTGTTCGTTTCTGCTTCGAATAATGGCAGCAAAAGGAACAAATTTTACTCCCATTCGGTAGCTACAAGGGAAAAGAAAACTAAAATACTGTTTAACTTGTTTTTATTTACTAAATCACTTTGACCTATGTCGCATTAACATAAAATAACATAACAGCCGCACAGGAAAGTGCACAAAATATCCGACAATACTTAAAGATGGTAATGTGACAGCGTTCCCTATACTATAGTAGTCGCAAGAGATGAGGCGATTAGTCGTGTCCAGACTGAGCGAGAACCTTTAAGCGAGCCACTCACACATGCGGCAGGGCGATCTAGGGTCCTTCCATTGCCTTCAATCGGCGGTGCCGCACGTGTGAGCATCCTACTTTACTCGCTTAGTGTGGACACGGGTGTAATTGACGTCATCGCCTCAAAACCGGAATGGAACTGTTTATATTTTTCCCGGGAAGGTGCCTTCGGCGCGCTGGCTGTCCCACTTTTCGACCCAGTCCATGGGGCACAGGGACTGGTATACCCGCTTGAAGTAGTTGCAGGGATCGTATTTGTCGCCGCGGACCTTCTGGCAACGGTGGAAGTCCAGGTAACTCTGGAAGCAGTACCTGTGGAAAGTGGTTGCGTCAAATCTAAACGTAGGTACAGGCGACTGATAAGTATCCGGCAGGGCCGTAGTTAGGAGGGGCATTGTGGGGCCATGCCCTACCATAAAATACCATGCCCTACCTTAATAAAAAAATCGGCCAAGTATGCGAGTTAAACTCGCGTTGAGGGGGTTCCGTGATTATATGAAATTTCCTATGTTACTTTAAATATCATAAGACTTCTTATAGGTTTTCTTGTAATCTATAGGTACTTACCTAAAAAACTATTTTCAATTTTTTTTTTTAAATTGTGCTACTTGTTTCAGAGATAAGTGAGGGAAATGATCAATTATCACCTATTTTCCTAAATAACTTCAAAACCATTTATCTTAAAATTATAAATAAAAATATTTAAGATCCTCACAACGAGCCCTTTCATTTGATATGTCACACGCCAAAATTAGCAATAATTTTTGTTTTCGTTTTATAAACCCCCAAAAGTGGCCCCCCATTTTTAAAATTCATTTATTTACGTTACACGTCCGTGTTGCAGTTACCGACTTACATATGAGTACCAAGTTTCAACACAATCGGTCCAGTAGTTTCAGAGCAAATTGGCTGTGACAAACGGACAGACACACGAGTGATCCTATAAGGGTTCCGTTTTTTTCTTTTAGGGGTACGGAACCCTAAAAATACCATTAACTAATATAAAATGCTAAGAAAATTGTTTGTTCATAGTATGACACCACCTTGTAACCACCGCTGCCCTACCATTCAACTCTAGCTACGGGCCGTTTCCGGCTGATTTGTTCCGTGATGCACATACTCATAGCTGGGCACAAGACCGTTAATCCGTTAATCGTTAATCAACCAAGTTAACATTTCGAGTAACGTATTAACTTTGAAAATTGTTAACGGACTCATTAACTTCTGTTAAAACAATTAAACTCCGTTAATCGTTAATTAAGTACCTACTATTTGCCAAAACAAACCGCGCGGCCCGTATATATTGAGGTTTATAAAGGGGAATATGCACTTTATATCAGACAGCTATTGATTTGAATTTGATCCCTAAACAATTAGGTATTATTATTACAAACTCTAATGTTGCACCAACCCTCTTTTAAGGGGGCTAGTTTTTCGGCTGGTGCTCTAGGCAGGACATGAAAAATTACTAAAGGGGCTCTTAAACTGGTTAGTTTTTCGGCAATTAATTGCTGCAGTTCGGGATATCCCCAAAGTTTACATATTACATCACTAATGGCGACAAAGTCTGAAGAATAGCCGTCTGCCTAGAGCACCATGCAACATTGAAACGCCTATGAAAGTGGCGCAAGCCGTCGAAGAAACTCGAGGATGCTACTCTCTCAAACTTCGCTGTTGGCGATATGTAGCTGGAAACCTGAGGGCCTAGACCAGAGGTGGCCAACTTAATTAGACAAAAGATCTACTGTTTACCGCGACTCTGTTCGATAGACTAATTATTTCCTACGTATTTTTACATACATACATACATATTATTATATTAATTTTTACACGATCTTTACACGATCGACTGGTTTAGTAGCAGTAGCTGCGATCGCCCGGTTGGCCACCCCTGGCCTAGATTGGAACTGTCGCTCTTAAAAGGGCTGGTGCACGTGGGACAAATGCTTCATGTGTAACAAGAGCCTAGTACTTACTTAGTCTGGTTCGTGTTAGGGAACCGCGGGTCGAAAGGCGCGGTTTTGATGTCGGCGGGCGATTTGATCATCTCAGGCATTTTGCTGTAAAGACAACACATTCATTTTCAAAACCCTTTATTTCTTATATTCTGTTTAACAGTAGAAAATAAACATAGGCTATAGAGTACATGACAATACAATACAATAAACATGGAAGTTGTAAACACAATACACCGCTGATGTCACAATAAAAAAAAACTTAACACTATTCCTTACAAAAGGCTATGCTACAAGTATTTCAAATAGGGCCGTTGTCTCTCGTCAAATGTTATTTTTCTAAATGATACAAATATATTATAAAATGAGATAATGATAATATCCCACCATCTGGACAGAAAGATGAAAAGTCAGATTTATCAGCGTATGTTATGGTGTTACAGGGACAAACAGTCTTTAATAGTCAGTGCCTACATCATTCACATTGCAAAAAAAAAAACAGTAATTAATGTTGATTTGTGGGGCAAGTGATTGCAGTAAAGACCCATTTAAAATACTTTCATAAACTAAGTTTAATTTAGGATTATCTAAAGTATACTAGACAAACAACATGAATACTGTTGACAACATTATTTAACGAGAGGTCTGGTCTTGCGCTCCTCTTCGCAAGATGTCTCCCTATATTTCTTTACTTCTTGCATGTAGAGCGACCACGCGTCCTTAGGAGCGTTATCGGCAAGTTGCTCCTCAATAGCCTTAGCCTTTTTCACTAAACCAGTCTTAAGAACGCGACCGCCGCGCCGCTTGCCGATAAACGGGAGCACCGGCTTCTTAATCTCCGGCTTTTTCTCCTCAATCTGCTTGGTCGCTTCTTGCATCTTTTTGAACATTTCCAAGAAGCTCCCATCGTTTTTAATCGTTATCGGCCCGGGTTTTGGTCTGGAGGAGGACGCGAGCGCCATATGGTCAACAGACGGTAGCAGTTCAGCAAAATTGGGGCCCTCGACTTCTGGAGGGTCGCCGTATTCGATGTCGTCGACCGTAGTGGACTCTATTGCCCCTGGCGGCGGCTTGACCTCTTTAGGGGGTGGGGATTTGACCTTCTCCCTTTGTTTCTCCTCTTGGCGGGTGCGGTGCAGCTTCCAAAACCGTTTGCGATCCGCCACAGTGAACTGTCCGCGACGCTCCTCAGTGGGTGTCCCGCTGTGGCTGCGGCTGCCCGAGTGGGAGCTCTTAGAGCGCGAACGCGACTTTGATGACCGTGGAGTCTTAGAACGATTCTTCTTACTCGACGTTGACCGCCTCCGCGAAGGCGACCTTCTTTTACTGACCGAGCGACTCTTGGTCCGTGATCGATGTTTGGAAGTCGACTTTTCTCTACGTCGTTTCGAATTCGACCATGATCGTCCTGATGACCTGGAAGAGTGGGAGGAGGACCTTGCTCGGCGGGACTTGGAGCGGGAACGTTTACCCTTGGGTTTCGGGCTCGGCGACTTTGAGCCCGACGAGCTCGAGGAGGACCTACTTCTAGCATAACTTTTGGGTGGGGTCAGTGAACTCTCTCTGCCTTTTCGGGGTGGCGTGTTAGTCGGGCGCGCGGCGCGTCTTTTTGGAGGTGTCGCAGAGCGCTCCGTCTTTATATAGCTCTTGGGAGGAGTAATTGATGACCTCTTTTGCCCCCGAGGTGGGGTTACCACTTCCTCTTTTATCTTTCTAGGAGGAGTTTTTACATCTCTCGGCTTTTTATCTTTGCCCTTATCCTTACTGTAATGAGATTTGCCCTTGCTTTTCACAAGTTCTTTTTCACGCCTCAGCCTGGGAGACCTACTGATTGATCTTTCTTTACTAGGTGTTTGACGTGAATGTGATCGTTTCCTAGAATGAGAAGAGTTCTTCAAAGGTGGTGTAAAGGAATGATCCCGACTCATGGCCTTCTTGGCTTTACTTTTTTTATAAGATCTGTTTGATCCAGAGGACTCTGAGGACGTCCTCTTCCGGCTCTGCTTGACCTTCCTTCGCGATGAATGAGATGAAGATCGGGAGCGAGAAGGAGATTGATCACTAGAGGAGTACTTAGCTCTCTTCCGTTTCTCAGACCTGCTTCGTGATCTGACTTTTCTCTCATCATAGCTATCTCTTTTTCTAGAATATTCTCTATCTCTCCTCTCATATGGGCTAACACTTCGAGAATATGATTTGTGCCGTCTCTCCATAGCAGGGGATCTGGTTCTAGAGCGTGGCCTCTGTGGATAGTTGTATTCATTTTGAGAAGGATAAGCTGCTCTAGGATCTTGATATTTTCCATAATAGTTCTCAGCTGGGCGCTGATAGTAGTTGGAATCATAGTTGTAGTTGTAGCTGGGAGCGTTGTATGTTTGATAGTCATAGGGAGAAGGTCCATACTGGCTGTAGCTAACGCCCGTCCAGGGGTCGGTGGTGGGCATGACGCGGGGCGCGGGCGGCCCGGGAGGCGGCGCGAAGGGCTCTGGCGGCCGCGGCGCGTACTCCGACTCAGCGCCGGGCGGCCCGCCGTCCCACGCACCGCGATATGACATACTTAAATGAGCCTCTTCGCATAACCTGGAGCAGTTTGTAGGTATGCACACACCTACAAACAGAATAACTTTTCGGTGTAGACAACAACTCTGAACGACCCGATTCTGATATACCTTCGAATGTACATTGACTATCTCTTGTCATACAGTATTAAAGTTGTGTGTGACGAGGAACAACATAAATTACGTAATGCGTAGCCTTTTGTGCAAAAAATAAAAAAGAAAATGCATGCGTCAGAGGTAAAGCGTATGAAATTGACTTAAAATATACGAGAAATACCTTTCTACCCATGCTCACCTTTTCTAAATTTGCCTTTTTAGCGATTTATATCGTAGAAAAATGGCAGCGAACACACTCGTTTCACTGGTCCATAAACAGTATAGATTGAAGCATAGACAATTTAGAAAATTCTACTACTGAGCACGTAGTCAAAGCTACCTTCGATTTATCAGTTTATAGTAGAGAATTTACGGTTCGGACATCACTAAAGCATAGACACTTGTTTCATTTGCTCTTTTTTTTTATTGTTTAATTTTAAATTTGATTTTCTACAGTATCACTGGTTGCTCAATTATATTGATAGTCAGTAATTGATATTGACTGTCAATATCGTCTACTGATGATCAATATAATTGTGCAATCAGTAATATTGCACAGTTATATTGTAGGTCAGTACCTACCAAGGTTTAAGACGTGTATTACGCTAGGTAGGTACGCACAGTATATAACTGTGCAATATCACTGGTTGTACAATTATATTGATCGTGATGTATGGGTACATCTTATTCCCTTACTCTTGTGACACTATCGGGAACGGGACTGAGGAGTCCGAGAAAGCAGTGTACAAGTTACGTTACCTTCATAAGTATGGTACAGGTATAGGTGGCGGCACGAAAGTCTAGCGGTGACCGTTATTGCCCTAGCAAGGTTGACACAAGGATAAGTAAAACCGTCTTTATCTCTACGTGCGTCTCTTTCACACTAGTGCCGACGAAAGAGATAGTCAGAGATAAACGTGTTTCACTTATTCCCGTGTCTGGCATGCTAGGGCCGAAAATTGGATATCGTGGGAGAGTGAGCGGACGGTGACAGGAGCGGGGGCAGTCGTACCCATACGCAGTATCCCCACAACATTTCGTTCACGCTACACTTTCGTGCCGCTACCTGCACGGCTAGCACGACCTGGCCCCCAATTCTCGCTGCAGTTGAGATAATCTCACAATCGAGATTAAACGTCAGATTCATACAGTTGTGTCAAACGACAGAATGCAGCAAGAATTGGGGGCCTGCCTGCGAGTCATATCTCGCTCAGTGCGTCCCTTACATATTTGACTAGTTGGACAGAGACGCACTAAGCGGCAAACGGCTCGCGGTTATGTCGTGCTGAGAGCTTAGCACACTATTTTTTATCGCGTTATAGCATCTATCACTTTTCAACTAATACGCGGGTGCGAAAGTGACGAATGCTTTATGTGCGCGATAAAAATTAGTGTGGTAAGTGTTGAAAGAGTTTGGTAACGCCACACGTCTCTCATTTATGGAAGCCTTGTTTTGTTATTGTATGACAATATCATTGGAAAATAAAATCTGTGATGTAATTCTTGCGAATACGAACATAATAAAATTACTGTGATTTATCTTAGTTTCCCTTTTAGTCACCCTCTGTTGTGCCATGGTATAACCGGAATAACCATTGATAATATCCATTCTTGTTTCCTGTTATGTCCTGTATTTTTCTGTCACTTCTGCTAACTTCTGTCATTTCAGTGTATGTATCACTGTATGTATAGTATAAATTGTATAGTATTTTTTCATCTGTCAATGATTACCCGCCTGTTTCGTTGTCGGTGTGACGCTCGTTAGCGAACGAGGTCTTTGTTATTAGATTTGCGGCATTTTAAGTCTATTCGGATGGATTGTACATTCTAAAACCCTTCAGTAAAATAGCCACTATGAGTAAATCAAAAGTTTCAGCGGAATGGAAGAAGCGTGTGAAATCCGAGTACATGAGACTACGTCAAGTGAAGGTACGTCGCTGTATTCTCCTTCCAACTAATGATTAGCAGCGTCTGTTCAGACGTATGCATACATAAACAACGGTATAGAATAGAATATATTTATTGCAACCATGGTATTTTACAGATCTTACATTTAAGGCATGAACATATGAATTCTGTTAGGGCAGAGCAAATACAGTAACTTGCGATTAAAAATTAACAGTAAATACTAACATGCTAATTGGACTTTTAGAAGTCGCTTTGCATAAACTCTTGCATGGAGTAGTAACACATATTCCCTAATATGCTCTTTATTTACTTAACATAGCTCTTTAGAGGGATTTAATTATATATTTTGGTGGCTCCATAATAGCCATCTAGTTTTGGTGTGGCGAGGGATATTAGGTGGTTACGTTGGGCTCCTTGTATGCATTTAAAGATTTTAATAGTGCAAGTAACTTTATTTTCTTAAAATGAACTCTAAAACTCCCTATTTGCTGGATATTCATAACAAATCATATACTTACACTTCTTTTGCATAGTATGCAGACAGCACCCACTCCGCATTTGTGTTGGCTTTAACAATCATGAAGGTGAAAAGGAACACCCATAATTTAGTTTTACGTATTAATGCGGTTAAGGGTGCGACTATTTCATCTATACTGCAACTGTGTTTGTTAGGGAAGCTCTGTATTATAGTAGTTCATTCATGCTCAGTGACAGGCAGCAGGTATATCAAATTTGTAACAGTCTGGCTGGTCGGTAAGGTCAGTGATGCACAGTGTTAACTTTGATTGGAGGCTTGCTGACTGATGCCAAGTATTCATTAAATGTGTTTGCAAGTGACTGTAATATTATTTGATTTAATGGTTAAGTGTCTTTTTTTCTCATTTTTATTTACCTTTAACTGTAATTTGTTTCTTTATAACCCACGTTGTTTAGCTTTACTTTTAGACTTATTCATCTTTACTTCTTTTATTATGGTTTATTTAATTATTTCCTTGAGTTTAATGGGTTTTGCAATGTGTTGAGATTATAGTTGTGGTTTATGCTATTGCTATAGGATAATATTTTATTCCAATTGATTCTACTTTAGACAAGTTCAAATGACATTTTATTATGATATGTAAATTTTCTTTTCCATTCATTCAATATTTCTGTCCTCTACTAAGATATTAAAACTTTTATTATTAGTAAATAATAGGGTCTATACAAGTGGAGCTCTTATTAGTTGTTTTAATTGTAATGAAATTAGTTATTGTATGATTTTAGCGCTTCAAAAGGGCTGATGAAGTAAAGGTGGCATGGGCCCGGAACTTGCGTATAATGTCGGAGTCTGTGGAGACGCGCGACGCGGAGCTGGCTGCGCGGGGCCGGCGCCCGTGCTGGCCGCCGCCCGCGCCCGCGGCCGCCCACGAGGGGCTCATGAAGAAGGCGGAAGTCAGCTGCACTGATGGTACTAAAACCACATTGATTATACTACACTATCCTCAAGGTCAAGGAGCAAAAAAAAAATTTTTAATGTTGAATTGTTTTAAACAGCTTCAGGTGTAGTAACCACTCAGCAAGTACCAATCCACATAATTAACTCGGTGAACCCAATACCCACCATGTACACATGGGCACCAACACAGAAGAACTTCATGGTGGAAGACGAGACAGTGCTCCACAATATCCCATACATGGGGGACGAGGTCCTGGACCAGGATGGTACTTTCATCGAGGAGCTCATTAAGAACTACGACGGGAAAGTGCATGGTACATTGGCTTAAATCATTATTTTATTATTTGGTTTGTGGACAAATGTGACACAGAAAAGTCTGAAGGGTCATAGACAACTCCTTAACCCATCAAACAACTTTCAATGCTGTCTAGCTGCTAAGTAGGCATATACTGAAGACAATGGTTATTAAAATAAACATCCCTTAAATAAAAAAGACCACAGTGGCTTACATTTGTAGGGACATTCACCATAGTTATGATATATCATTTATACCCTGTTTTTTGACCTTCATGAGAACACAACCCGGTTATAAGTAAAAAAAATCGGAAGACCCCACCATGACTGTTTTAATACTATGTCAGTGGTTTCGATGAGGTATTTAAAACAACATACAAACAGGTTTGTATTCAAATCAAAAATCATTTATTATATACAGTAGAGATGCAACGGATAGTGGTTTGGCCGGATACCGGATATCCGGCATGGCCATTGGCCGGATAGCCGGATATCCGGCGACCGGATATCCGGCTGCACATTAGGTATCTCTAAAGTCGTGTTAGCTTGCGCGGCCTTCGCGCGGCGAGCAAGTTTCAACTTGTTACGAATAGTAAGTGCGCGGGGAGGCTCTTTGAGGTTAAATACCTAGGATCTATAACGTCATTTGGGAATATTCAAATGTGCACGACGTGATGTTAAGTGAAGTTTTATGTTAAAATTACAAGAAACTAAGCTTTAATTTGATAACTGGCGTGGATTTCGTTTATTTCTGATGGTTTTACCCTATTTCTGATGCAAGCTTTTACTATCCGGTATCCGGCCGGATACTGACTCACTATCCGGTAAAATCATGGCCGGATAGGCCGGATACCGGATAGTAACCGGATATCCGTTGCATCTCTAATATACAGCGGTTAAATTTTATTTCCTAACTTGCAATGTACAAACCTATATTTGTCATTTATTCCTGCAAAGTTTCTATGCGATCTAGCTAATAATGTCCAAACCACAACTGAACTATGTTTGTATGAAGTGCTACTCAAACACCGGTTTCTGAATAAATTGTCTGTTTTGTCCACAAACTGCATCAACAATAATACACATTGGTGTGTGGCGCACACATCTTTGCTTTAGTTTAAGAAACTAGAGGTGACATTTTAGCGAAATTACTTATTGACTCCTTCTGAAAGGACTCCTCTCTGAGCACCTCACAAGCCTTGCACTGACATTTTCATGCTTTATAAGCTTCTGTCACTTGAATTTTCATTGATGAAGCACAGGAGTTCATAAATTGTATGGTTACAGTAATCTTGGTTATAGGCACACTAACATCTTATATATAAAATTCTCGTGTCACAATGTTCGTTCCCGTACTCCTCCGAAACGGCTTGACCGATTCTCATGAAATTTTGTGAGCATATTGAGTAGGTCTGAGAATCGGCCAACATCTATTTTTCATACCCCTAAATGATAAGGGTGACTCACCGGGCAGGACGACGTCTGCTGGGTCTGCTAGTATCATGATAAAATAAGATTTCATTAAAAGATGAAAGAAGACCAGTAGTTCCTTTTGGCTATGACCTTGCGTCAATTTCTTTAAAAAACAATGGACTGGAGGCTGAAAATTTTATCTACTTAAGATTTTTTTATAATGATGTACATACATACATACACAGCATCACGCCCGAAATCCCTAATGGGGTGGGCAGAGCCACAAGACTACTTGTGGCCACGTTCGATTAATTAGTCCTAAGATGGTATGAAGAACCACAATGATCACATAATTATTAGGAGTTGGAAATATAATTGATGATGTGTTGGATTAATGATTATCAAATAAATTAATAACGTAGAATAGAATGGACTATTGAAATACTTTATTGAAAATTTGATAAGTATTTAAGAGCCAAATATACAAAGGTGAACTTATCCCTTTAAGGGAGATAAATGAAAGGTGCGTATCATCTGATTTTAGCTTAGAGGCTGATTAGTGATTATTCGAGATGGGTGGACTACGGCTTTTACCGATTAGCCTACTAATCAGTTTGGAAATGCCGACTGTTCGGCCAAATAGTCTGCATTACCGATTATTTAAAATACACCTAATTCTCGCACTCATTTGTATGAATTCGGTGGCTCTCGATCAGCCATCAAAGTTAGTAATTAGTAGTATATTTTAACGAAAAGACAAAAATTAATATTTCCACTGCGTTACAAAGAAGATTTTCTAAAACTTAACTTGAAATAAGTATAAGTGAGATTTTGGATACAGTTGAAATAAAAAATAAAAATAATAAAATTACACTCAATTTTGATAATACAATAATTTTACTGACAAGATGTCAATTAAAATACTCTACTTTCCAAGTTTATTAGTAGTCAGTCAATATCTTGGATATAAAATGAACAGAATAATAAAATAAAAAAATTGCAAAATATTAATATTGTGTAGATATGTTGACTTTACTCAGACTGTAGTGCCTGTCACATGCGATACAGGAACCTTTAGTACATTATTGGTTGTGCGCAGGCGACAAGGAGGGTGGCTTCATCGACGAC
Organism: Tortricodes alternella; assembly: GCA_947859335.1. Lineage (NCBI taxonomy): Eukaryota > Metazoa > Arthropoda > Insecta > Lepidoptera > Tortricidae > Tortricodes > Tortricodes alternella. Next base: position 15,082,751 of record OX401983.1, read on the forward strand.
CACCTGTTCGTGGAGCTGGTGCACGCGCTGCTGGCCTACCAGACCCGGGACGAGGTCGCCGACGACAAGCGAGAGGTTGGTGCTCATGCTATTACAGATTCAGATTAATAATTATTTGTTTCAATTATTATTTTATTATTATGACCCATAGAGGCTTTATACGTCTCTAAGTCACTTAACTTGTCCAGACGCGGAGACTATACATCTCCCTTATTTGTTATTTATTAGAATTCATTTGTACCCATTAGGTTTGTTTACAATCATTTGTTTGTTGCACTTTTTGTGTTAGTTTTAAGATAAAACTCTAATGTCAAAGTTGAAAAAAGACTTTCTGCTGAGTTTCTTGAGGCGTTTCTTCTCAGCATGTCACCTTTCGAAGCGCTGATAGATTCAGACACGTGAAAGAGCCCATGTGGCCTACCTACTTGCAAAATAAATATTTTCATTTTCAATGATTATAAATCAGAAGTGTTATATGTTTGCATAATAATTATACTTCACAAAAACTAAAAAAAAACGCTGTTGTCAGTAACGCACTAAAAAGTACAAAAGACCCTCATCACCAAGGTAATGTATTGGACTCGTCAAAACAAACCAATTGAGCCCAATCTCGAGGGGTTTAATATTCATTGAAGAGTTCCACTATCCACCTCCTGGCTCCATGGTCAGATCAGCGCGATGGTACCAAATTATTGTATTGTCACCCGAATTGTATACACTTGCAAAGTTTCCAAATCGTTACGTCAATTAAAAGTAGGTTAAAATTGACTTCTAACATTTTATTACCTTCTTAGTTAGTTACAAGTGGAGGTAATAAAAGCGTGATAAAAAGGGGCAATTTGATACGAAAATAAAACGTGCGCTATCTCTAATTTACACCAATTTGAACCACCACCATTTTCCGAACGTATGCTCTCTGCTCAGTTTCTTTCCTTGGGGTCGGCGGCGCCTGCCAAGACTTCATGCACATAGGTGGTGATTTCTGAAAACGAAGCTTCCTGGGCATGATACTAGTTTAGTTACGGACTACATCAATTTCAAGTTAGACTTTATACTATTGCAGGCTTACTAACTTAGGGGTTACCCTAAATTAAGGGGTAAATACCCCATAAACTTAAAATATTCTGTACCAATAAAGCATTTTATTCTGTTAGCGAATTCCTAGATGAGTGAGTAAATTTGTCAACACACTTAGTTAATAGACATAAAATATAAATTAAAGTAATCCAATGTAATGTAATGTGAATGTGTAATTAATTATGAATGATGATAAAAATGCTACTATGTTAATTTTAATTGTACTTAATAACTATTGACAATGTATGTTTAATACAAAATAAATAAATATCAATATCAATATCATATTATTACGCCTATTTTTGGGCCATATATGCTCCGCTTCGACCGTTACTAATATATTGTGGCAGCCCTTTATTTAGAGTTCGCCGCTTAAGCTCGTTGCATCCAGGCCATTAGGTGCTGTGGGAAACACTGGTAGACGGGGCCAAATGGTACTCACGGTGGAGGTCGTACTTGAGATTGAGCGGGGACGACATGTGTAGTTATTTGACCCGATACGAATGATCGATTGTGTCTCGTTTTCGCTCTGCTCTTGTCAGCTTCAGTGGGCTTAATAGACTATATGGATCCCACCTGTATCCAAGACAAAATTGACCATAAATTTGGTATATGCTAGTTAGGGGCTATCCATAAATAACGTCACACGAATTTCATGATTTTGGGGGGGAGACCCTCTGGGCGTGACATATTTTTCAATATTTTAAAGTTTTCGATAGATATTAAGCTTAGAGTTTTAATACTTTAGATTTATACTTGTGACTTGTCCCCCCCTTGTCACACGATGTCACAATTTGATGACTCCTCACCCCCCTCCCTCCCCATTAACGTGTGACGTAATAAGGATGGCCCCTGAACTTGATTTTTACATTAATCGGTTTTAAGTAGTGATGAATGATGATGTATTGCTTTCTTATTGACCATCCCTTTTTTTAACACCCACAGAAAGAAGCCATCAAAGAACAGAAAGAGAAAGACAAAGATAAAGATAAAGAAAAAGAAAAAGAAAAAGAAAAAGCCAAACTCAAAGTCAAAGAGGAGACGGATGACGCGGAGGCAGTCGCGGAGAAACAGTTCCCCGTGTTCACGATATTTCAGGCTATATCGTCCCAGTTTCCAGACAAGGGCACGGCGCAGGAGCTTCGGGAAAAGTTAGTGTACTATGTTCTATTGATAACTTTTAAAAGAGTTTTTATTCCACCCATAACAAGTGTCAGGCCCCCAATTCTTGCTGCTTTCGAGATAATGTCGATCTCGAGATTAAACGTCAGATTCATAAAGTTGTGTCAAACAACTGCATGCACTGACGTTTAATCTCGATTGTAAGATTATCTCGAGTGCACCGAGAATTGGGGTCCAGGACTTGCTGGCAACTTTTGACATGATACAAGGTTTTATAACTTGTTTAAATTTTATATCAAGAATTAGTTCTTCTAACATTTGGTTAAACTGGACATCATAGACCAGGAGATGCGGCGTGGATCGCCTCTCACAGGATGAATCTTCAACATAGATCTTCCCCAAAGATGTCCGAAATGGGCTGTTGAAACTTTTCATTTTATGAAATATTGTAATTGTACACAGTTTTGACAATAAATTTTATCTTAAGAACTTCCGCAAGCCTTTAGTGTCTCGCGTTAATAGAAATGGAATCGTGTTAGTTATATGTCATAAATTCTAAGTATCTAACGTATCTTACGTCTCGAATGTGACTAACTATTAACCCAAGAAATGGCTGTACTTTATGGCTGAGATCGACACATAATGCAGAACCTATGTCATGCAATAGACGTGCAGAAGTTGAAACGGTTTCCGCAGATACATCGAGCTGACGTCGCGCAGCGACCCGGACGCGCTGCCGCCGGAGTGCACGCCCAACCTCGACGGGCCGCTGGCCGAGTCCGTGAGCCGCGACCAGACCATGCACTCCTTCCACACGCTCTTCTGCCGCCGCTGCTTCAAGTACGACTGCTTCCTGCACCGTGAGTACCGTCTGCAACTGTTGCCCGAACCATCTGGAACTTCCTGGATGCAAACAGCTTATGCAGCGAACTCTAAATAAAGGGCTGCCACAAAAGATTAGTAATAGCCAAAGCGGCGCATAGATGGCTCAAAAATAGTCATAATAATAGGGGGTATTCTGCTCTTAAATTTAGGGATAACCCCTAGGTTGGTTGGGGTAACCCCTGCGTTGGTTGGGGTAACCCCTGCGTTGGTTGGGGTAACCCCTAAGCCTGCAATAGTAAAAAGTCTCACTTGAAATTGATGTATTTCGTAACTAAACTAGTGTTATGCCCAGGAAGCTTCGGTTTCAGAAATCACCACCTGTGTGTATGTGTGTAATATTAACATCTTTGTTTTTGCACCACTTGCTAGTCTGCGTGAGAGTGTGTGTATTTAAAATAAGCTGTTATGTAATGGCGCTTGGATATCTTAAAGTTAAATATTTATTTCGTATTCTATATAATTAATTGTTAAAATAAACACCACCATTAGGCGGAAAAACTAGTATATAATTATTTGTAATTTGTAATATATTTACTTAGTTATTTGTAATTGTATCTCGAAAACTATGGTATTTTTAATAAGGTCGAATTTACTTAATCTAGTATCTCTTGCACGGCCCTACCAGCTCCTTTCGTTTTATCGATGGTTTTAGGGACATCTTGTATAAAAAGGATTAAAAAACGAATAGCAAATAATTTAATAGGAACTGATTATTTGAAAACGAATCTAGTATCGAATCGTATAGTGGATAAGGTTACTAGAGGCCAATAGCCTAGTTTCCTGAAAAAAACTATTTAGTCTATCATTTGCATTATCAAAAAATATTGAAAATGTATATTTTCTTTTGTCAATTAAACAAAAAATTACGAAGATACAGGGTGGGCCATAAGTTTTTGCAACTAGCAACACTGATTTTTTTCTAAAATATTAATTGTGCGGTACAAAGGATGATGGGAAATTAAACGACATTTTATATATTTTTGACTACGATACATCGTTTCACAGGAAAGCAACACGTGGTTACTGTGATAAACACCTTTAAAAAAAACCCGGAAAAATGCGAGTTAAACTCCAGTGGAGAGGGTTCCGTGATTATATGAAATTTACTATGTTACTTTAAATACCATACACTTTTTGAAGGTTTTCCTGTAATCTTTAGGTAATGAACTATTTTTTGTATATTTTTCAAAATTTGGGGAAGGGGGGGAATGGTAAATTATTGCCTATTTTCTATTTTTTCTAAGTCTCATAACGAACCCTTTCATTTGATATGTCACACGACATATTTTGCAAAACGTACCTACCAGAAATGATGATTGTCAGTATCTTTCCATACAATTGCATAGTAGGTTGCAGGAGTGCCAGCAACAAGACGGAGCTCATTTAGGCGACATTGTTTATACAGATAAAAAATATATTTTATGCTTATTACTTATAATAAATACAAATAAAATAGCATTTGTAGTTTTGCCTCTATCATGTTTTTAAAAGTGCAAAAACTTATGGTCAACCCTGTATAGTGCTTTGAAGTTCCGCGTGACATTACGCCTTGGTACAGTTTACCATTAAGTGACGTCATGAACTTTGATGCGTGTTATCTTTGACAATTTTGATTGATTTTATAAAGCAAAAAATACGTGGTCAATATTTTTCGATAATCTAACTGACGGACTAATTAGCATTATTATTTTACCCAGGAAACATCCCGATTCTCCATCTTTGAATGTAGATTGATGGACAGAATTTTCAGTATTTCGCCTAATCGTGGTGTTGTTAGATGAGTGATGAGGTAGCAATAAGCTGACGTGTGCGTTTCTGTTTGGCGGCAGGAGGCCAGACGGCAGGTAAGGCCGCGGCAGATCATGCATCCACACTATATGGGGGCTAACTTTGTTTATATATCTCTTTGCCAAGAACTTACGTTTCTAGAGAGAAACATAAAAACCTGAAGTCTGTTCGCCGAGAGTTGATAAATATTATGATATCGTGAAATAGCGACTGTCGCTTAGCTATCGCAAACTGTATGACGGGCGTCGCGTATCGCCGCGCGCACTGTGTTTCGTGGTATGAGGGACGCAGTTGTTGCCAAGCGCGGCACTGCGCCGGGCAAGCGGTACTATACGGTAAAAGCAAAGATAGATTTTTACAAATTGATGGCAGGGAAGAAGAAACAATTGAACGTTTCATAATAAACGTCACCGACTCTGATTCTTCCTCCGAATCTGAGACTTCGTCATGGTCGTCGTCCCATGATATGCCAGCAATGAGACATATACAAGCTATTAAAAATAATATTCTATGAAGAAAAAAAAAGTTTTTCGCCTTACTTTTTTTATTATCATCGGTAAAAATAATTAGCGGGCCGCTATTTGTAATGAGTTAAGAAGCCCTGATTTTTTTTTAAATTATAACTCTTGGCGGACAGACAGAGAGAAGTGTATTTCAATCTTAATAAAACAAAAAATGATTTAAGGTCAACATCAGGATAGTGTGCCGTTATACCTCGTCTACAGTAAAAAGAGCGCTGACGGCCATACATTTTATATGGCTGTCAGCGTTCTTTTTACTGTAGACGAAGTATACTAAACCATCGCTAAACGTACACACAAATTGAACCATTCTGTGCTTTGTAATAAATAAATAAAATAATTATAAGGAGGAATCATATATAAATAGACTCCGAATAGCCGAGCGACCCCCGCTGCCAGCATTAGAGGCAAAAATCTATAAGCCGCGGGTCTAAAGAGAGGCGCGGGAGTGCATAACCTCGCACGCACCAATCACAGTCAAGTTTGGAAGCTTCATTTGCTAGTAAAATTGAGGCGATAATTTTAACTGTGTGTTGATTAAAAATGACGTAAAAAAAAAGATTAAGCCGTAATTAAATATTGGTTTAGTGACGTAATGACGGATTCGTAACAGTACGCTTTTCTGATTTTGACACTTGAGACACGAGAATTGGTTGATTTCAACGTTAGCCCTCATCCGTCGCTGGTTGTTATTTATCATGTCATATTTATTTGACCATATTCAACCCTATTTTGATTCATATACATTTACCTACTTATTTAAATTACAAACGCAGCGCGCAATAAAAGAAGCAATGTGCAAGTTGCAGAATATTCCCGAGAATGTGTGAATGTTGTCACCGTCTGAGAACTTTCTTGAGAACATTCTAACTCATATTCCAATTTTGAGAATATTCTCAGATTTTACAGGGAAGTTCTTACGGGAAAGATTCGCAACTTGAAAACTTTTTTGTCGGTACGATCATGTATAGCTGAATCACAAGGTAAGTATTTGCATATGTGCGTGTAGCTATGGAAAAGAATAAATGTGTGCGTATTTGCGGCTGTGTCTGAAATGTGGAACACACACACACACACACACAGCTACACAGTCACAAATGCCAAAGTCATTGAGCTATACAATGCTAAGCAGAAAGCTGGTTTTTTTTTGAACCTTTGGTCATTTACATCATTTTTAAAATATTTTTTGCCAATTATGTTACTACATATTTGTAAACTGCTTCATTTTGCATCTGGTGCATGTTTGTAGCTTTTGAACATACTTACATTCATCATGATCTTTTACTTACACTCTACTTGCTCCCAACCCATGAGTGAAGCGGTCTGTTACCTCAGCCTCTTCAACATGATGGATGAGCGCTATTATTATATTTTATGTCATTTATTAAAAAAATGTATCAGTTTAATATGCAACTATGCATTATAAGTTATTAAAAACACTCATGGGGATCCTATTATGAAACTCACCTACGGCTCGTTCCATAAACACCCCCTCGTGTTTTAATACCCCTGAACTAATGTCTGTACCCGCAATCGTCAGCTTACTACAAGATATCACTAACTGACGTAATGTGACAATGAATTACTATCTACTAATATAAAAATGTAAAAGTATGTGTACGTCTGGATGTTTGTATGTTTGTTCCTCAATCACGCGCAAACGGCTAGACGGATTTGGATGAAATTTGCACACAGATAGACTATACAGGATGTCTCGGAAAGTCTGAAACTATAAGACATACGAAGATCTGTTCTTAGGAACCATGTCATCGATTTTAATAAGAAGAAAAACCGCATTCATACACCTGAAAAAAAAACCTATATTCAGCTCGGGAATCGAACCCAGTTGTTTTTAAAAAAAATAAACTTACACTATTTCTATCCAGATACCGATCGTGTAGGTATTAAGCAGTAAATGGCTCTATGAAACATGATGTCTATAAAATGAACAATGTATGAATGCAGTTTTTCTTCCCATTAAAATCGATGACATGGTTCCTAAGAACAGATCTTCGAATGTCTTATAGTTTCAGACCTTCCCTTACTGACCGATTTAAATGAGACACCCTGTATATTGGGATAAACTATAGGATATTTGTCATCCTAAGTCGCGGGCACAGCTAATTAATCACACATTGTAAAAATCTTTCATTAGAATAGCGTAAATTTACCACTTCTTGCTGTAAGCTGACGTCATTTATGGGACGTGCCTGCATTAATCTGCGCTTAACTTTTCAACGCCATTGACGGATATTAATGAATTCACAAAAAGATCGTCAGCTGAAATACAATTATATAAAAATAACTCCTATTAATAATCTACGTGTCTTAAAATTAAACTTTGAAATGTCACTAGTAAAATCGATAACAAAAGAAAAGAGATGTCAAAAAATCAAAATAAAATTATAGAAACAAAATGATTATCCGCCTACTGGTTCAACGTTAACGACGGATAATCCGTCGGAGCTTACAGGGTAATTGGTTCCTGCATAAATCTAAAGTATGGTTGAAATTTGTACTATTTATTTATTTACTTCTTACACTTCTTTGCTGAGTTTCTTCCGTCGTTTCTCGGCAAACTTCACTTTCTGAAGCGCTGCTAGCTTCAGACACGTGAAAAAGCCCGTGTGACATTAGATCCTGAATGTATGATTCAGGATCGAATGTCACACGGGCTCTTTCACATGTTTTCACATTTTCTTGGTGCCTTTAAAGTAATTTATATAATTTATGACATTCTAAGGTGAGATACAGCTCCAATTTCAGGTGATCGTGTTCTTTCCCGTGTTTGCTTTCCATCAAGTGAGACCAAAGTTTGTTCACCGAAAGTTGATAAAAAAAATTAAAAAATCAGGGCTTCTTAACTCAGTACAAATAGCGGCCCGCTGATTATTTTTACCGATGATAATAAAAATTCAAGGTAATATCATAGAATAGTATTACTGAATAGCCTGTAATGGCAGCAATGGGACATATCCCATTGCTGGCATATCATCGGACGACGACCATAACGAAACATCAGAGTCGGTGACGTTTATTATGAAACGTTCAATTGCTTCGTCTAAAACAACACACGCACACCCAAACGACACACTCGAAGCGTATTCCAGAACGGAATGGCAATATGGCTGCCGTAGCGCGCGCTCGCCCGTTCGGCGCGGCGCCGCGCTTTACAACAAATACGCGCCTCGTACCACAAAACTCAGTTAAGCGACAGTCGCTATTTCGAGACGATATCATAATATATTTCAACTCTCGGCGAACAGTCTTTAAGAGATTGCCTTTTCCTTCATTAAAAAAAATATGGCGTTGAAATATTAAGACTTACTATATTCAAGTTATTTTAATATACCAAAAACCCTGACTTTAATGCAATATTAGTCTGTCAATATTGGCTTTAATTGGTGTAACTGAAGTCCCCGTATAAAGCGTGTTTCTGTTAGGGCTGCAAGCGTGCCACCCGGGGCCCAACCTGAACAAGCGCAAGGGGCCCGACCTGAAGCCCTTCTCCGAGCCCTGCGGCCCCAGCTGCTACGTGCTGCTGGTAACAACTAATGATATACCACAGACCAAATATCCTGCTTATGGCCGAATTCAGAAACGTCATTTAAGCATTTGATTCGATATTAAGTAGTTAAACGTCCTTCAACTAGTTGTCAACCTATACAGAAACGTCACTGAAACGTCACTTTAATTAAATCTCAATTTGAGTGGCCTTTCTGAATTCGGCCATTAGTCCAGTAATTCTTAAGAAGAGTGTGAACCTACGGCTTTTCATACAAAAGGCGATAACGATTTCCACCCCTTAAATGGTACCCGATGTACACCAATTTTTGATAGGTTGTCAGTCAGAACAAAATCGTTTCGGTTTTTTCACTATAATCAATAAATTCAGTTTAATTGTTGTTTATGTATTCTCATACAGAACTAATTTCGGCGATTATCTGACTTTGTTAATATTAAATCAATTTTCAAAAAACGTATAAACCTAGATTTTGATCTGACTATCCTATCAAAAATTGGTCAAAATCGGTTAACACTTTAGGGGTGGAAATTGCTGTCGCTTTTTGTATTAACAAGGTGATTTTTGTGAAATTCATTTCACGCAAAAACTTAGATGAAGGTATTCTGTGGTTTGACGTTCAAGATGAGTTTCCATTTCATGCGAGCGTTTGAACAGGACGGGATCCGCGAGAAGCTGGCGCGCGAGAAGGCGGCGGGCGAGGAGGACAAGGGCAAGGCCAACTCCATGGACTCGCCCAACGACGCCTCCTCCGAGGACAGCAACGACAGCAACCGGTTCGCCAAGGGTAACTATCACTGCACTCTTTTATTACCATACACCAGAGTTTCTCAACCTGTGGGTCGCAACTAGAGATGCAACTAATATCCATAGCCGGGCACAAGATCATTAATCCGTTAATCGTTAATTAATGAAGTTGGCATTTCGAGTAACGGATTAACTTTTAAGTTAACCTCAAAGATAGTTAACGAACTTATTAACTTCCGTTAAAATAATTAAAGTCCGTTAAACGTTAATTCAGTACCCAACTGTGTGGCCAACTTGCGGAATAAACGTTTTAATTTGATTTTTAGGGTTCCGTACTTCAAAAAGAAAAAACGGAACCCTTATAGGATCATTCGTGTGTCTTTCTGTCTGTCTGTCCGTCCGTCTGGCACGGCCAATTTGCTCCAAAAATACTGAACAGATTGAGTTGAAATTTGATTCAACACGGAATTGTAACGTAAATAAATGAATTTTAAACAAGGGAGCCACTTTTGGGGGCAAACGGGAAAAATTTTAAAAAAAGTTCTGCCAAATATATCGTGTTACATATCAAATGAAAGGGCTCGTGAGGTTTTTATTTATATAATTTTAAGATAAATGGTTTTGAAGTTATTTACAAAAATAGGCAAAAATTGATCAATTCCCCCTTATCTCCGAAACTACTGGGCCTAAAATACAAAAAATAGTTCGTAAATCATAAATCTTTATTGTATGAAGTAATGTGTAACAAGGTCTTAATGTAATAGTCAATAAATAGTTCATTATTTCACCAAAGAGGTATACAATCAATTGATAGCTTTGAATGTAACGATACTACCTATACCACCTATAGATTACAGGAAAACCTATAAGAAACCTATGGTAATTAAAAAAACAGAAAATTTCAGATAATCATGTAAGGAACGGAACCCTCTCCACGCGAGTTTAACTCGCACTTGTTCGGTTTTTGATTTGACTCGGCATTGAAGGGGGTAAGTCAGTGTTATTGTCAACGTGTTGCAGGCAGCAGCGCGAGCAGCTGGCTGGCGCAGGGCAAGCCGGCCGACGCGCCCGCCGAGCCCGCCTACAACGCGCTCGGTAACGTATACACACATACATAGCATCACGCCCGAAATCCCTAATGGGGTGGGCAGAGCCACAAGACTACTTGTGGCCACGTTCGATGAATTAGTCCTAAGATGGTATGATGAATCGTACGGTGACAGGTGATCAGCCCATCGCCCATACAGACAGTCCACCATGTTGGAGAGGACCCGTCCCTTAGTCGACTTGTACGACATGCCAGGATGATAAGCATCTGCACGCATTCTATGCTATTTCTTCACTCCCAGTGCAGCAGAGGAGTAACGTATACCTCACTTACTATAATACCTGTTTGCAGACAATGCTATATTATTATGACATGGAGCTCATCTGATGATGGAGCCGGAAGGTGGCCATGGGAACTCTGTAATAAAACGACGCAACCCCATCGAGTTTGGGCTCGTTTGATTCGTCTTCACAACTCTTCTATTAAAAACTTGTTTACCTTTTGAACGCCACGGCTAACGGCGAAAAAGCGTGCCACGAGCGCTCGACGACGGCTGTAGCCGACGCAAATGTATGGGAAACGGCATATCGTGGCTTCAGGGGCACGGGAATCTGCTGTCGGCTACACCCGACTGGGGCGTTCAAAAAGGTTAACAAAAAATTGAGCACTTGTTAAGTTGGATATTTGCTTTAAAATGCCCAAGCACTTTTATGGATGGTCATGCGGACCAGGTAGCCCCATAACATGTGTAGGGTACCAATAGGGATGTTTCCTGGTAAAAAAATAGTAATTCTAATTAGTCCGTCAGTTAGATTATCAAAAAATATCGAACATTTTTTTTTTTTCTTTATCAATTCAATCAAAATTGACAAAGATAACGCGCATCAAAGTTCGGGACTGGGGGCTAAGGACGTCACTTAATGGTAAAGTGTGCAGTCGTGACGTCACGCGCAACTTCAACGCACTATATCTTCGTCATTTTTTGTTTAATTGACAAAAGAAAAAATATGTATTAAATATTTTTTTATAATGTAAATGTCGGACTAATTAGGAATTTTCACGAAACTAGCCTATTAGTGGATTTCCCAATGAACACTGCTCTTGCAGCTCTTACGTATAGTTTGAACGAGCGGTTATCCGCTGCGGTTTGACGCTGTCGTTTTCCTCCCACTTGTGGACCGCAACGGGAAACCGCGCAATGTAGGGTGTGTTATATAAGTAGCGGTAGAGCCAAACAGTAATCCTCACTAGATGATTACTGTTCGAATGGGCCGGCTCGACCGGGGCAGTACCACACTCTCACAAAATATCGGCGTAAAGTAATAGCTTTATTGCGTTTCGTACGGTGAGTGACGAGATCCGGAGGCCTATTCCCTCATCCCCATCCCATCCCCATTCCCCATCCTCCCTAGACTGGCAACGCATTGGCAGCACCTCTGGTGTTGCAGATGGCCATGGGCGGCGGTGACCACTTTCCATCAGGTGGGCCGTCATAAAAAAAAATATATATAACGGCGTCGGGTCAACCGTCCGTGTAGCGTAGACCCAAAGTGTAATAGCAGTAACTGCGCGTGCAGGGCTGACGGGGGGCGACGTGCAGGCGGAGTGGACGGGCTCGGACCAGTCGCTGTTCCGCGCGCTGCACAAGGTGTTCGCGCACAACTACTGCGCCGTCGCGCAGGTCATGCTCTCCAAGACGTGTCAGCAGGTCAGTCGCTGTACGCTAGGCCTAGCCGAAATGTTTAATAGCTGTAGCCATGACAGAGACACACTCGACTCGGCACATTCATTTCGCTAATAAAGTCTGCTCGCCAAGAGTTGATAAAAAATAATAATAATCAGGGCTTTTTAACTCATTACAAATAGCGGCCCGCTATTTATTGTTACTGATGGCAATAAGAATTTAAAAGGAAAATCTATATTTTTTCATAGAATATTATTAGGTATTGAGTATATTATTATTGCTGGCATATCATCGGACGACGACAATGACGTAGTCTCAGAGTCGGAGGAAGAATCAGAGTCGGTGACGTTTACTATGAAACGTTCAATTGCTTCGTCTAACCTGCCATAAATTTCTAAAATAAAGTTTGCATAGGTCGGTTGCGTTCCGAATCATACTGCCCACCGTAATAGGTGTGATCACCGTGAGTATTATTCGGACCGCACTCTCATACCGACTGTTCTTTTTTTACTTTTACGACTGGTTTTAGTATGTTGCCGACAGCTGTCGCGTGTGACACACGCGACAGCTGTCGGCAAATTTAAAAATGAAAAAGATTATTAATGAAAAATGTGAAAAATTAATAACGAAAATATTTTTATCTACACCCATATCATAAAACCTCCATAATGTAACCGTAGAAAATGACCACTATTATGACAACCTGTACTGTAATGTTATTACAGTATCGATTTTAGTATCGTAATGGTAATAACGATACAGATGTGAGCTACAGGCTGACGCGCCGCAGCCGGCGGGGCCCCATCGTCGCCGTATTAACGCCCTGCAATATGGGTGTAGATAAAGATATGTATGCAACTCTGCATAATTTCGCCTTAAAACACACATGCGATTTTATCATGAAACTCGCAAAGCTCGTTTCATAAAATCGCACTAGTGTTTTAAGGCCTATCATTATGCAACCGTTGCATAATAGTAGTTTATGCAACGGTTGCATAATGATAGGCCTTAAAACACTAGTGCGGTTTTCACACGAAACGGGCGAGTTTCATAATAATAATAAATAAATAATAAATCAGGGGACAATCTTTACACAAATCAATCTAGCCCCAAAGTAAGCTCTAAAGGCTTGTGTTATGGGTACTAGACGACGATATACATACTTATATAGTTAAATAAATACTTAAATACATAGAAAATATCCAAGACTCAGGAACAAACATTCGTGCTCATCACACAAATATTTGCCCTTACCGGGATTCGAACCCGGGACCGCTGGCTTCGGAAGCAGAGTCACTACCAACTAGGCCAAACGTGTCGTCAACACGAATAACACGTCAATAAGATCGCACGTGTGTTTTAAGGCCAAATTATGCAGAGTTGCATACATAACTTTATCTACACACATATTATAAATCCTCCATGATGGGTTCAGAAACAATATTTTCTGGCAACAAGTTATTTGTTGCAATCGTGGCTGCATATTTCCGATATCCGGCGCATTTTCACATCACACACACTCCGAGAAGATTACTTACTATTCATATTTTCAACTAAAATGTAAATTACAAACAACTTTTTCTATTCAATTCAACAACAATTCTACTTTCGTTCAACAAAACACCAACATAATGGCGGCAATTCGATCCTCCGTCAAGACCATTCTTTATTTTAAATCATAGACAAACGAATGAAGTCTCTATTCTCATGTCACTCGAGATCAAATGTTGTGCAGTTTATATTAAAAAAACATACTGAATTGACGTTTTGTATCAATAACTGTTTTAATATCTATGGATACTAGAATAGAGACCCACTTGAGTTTTGACAGCTGTTCCAAATTTAATCTCATTTCTATACTAAAAACGATACGGGAATAACATTGCAGCACTCGTTTTACCTAATTGGTTGTCAAAATGGTGGTCATTTCCTACGGTTTTTGATTACACTATGGAGGTTTTATGATATGGGTGTAGATAAACTACTATTACATTATCTAAAATGGTCTTGAACCATTGTTGGGGAAGTGAATAAATAAATACAAATATGAGTATGGCGCGTGTCGCGCGCGCAGGTGTACACGTACTGGACGAGCACGGGCGCGCAGCAGTGGCGCGTGGAGGCCGAGCTCACGCCGCCGCGCAAGAAGAAGAAGAAGCACCGCCTGTGGTCCGTGCACTGCCGCAAGACGCAGCTCAAGAAGGACTCCGCCGCGCACCACGTGTACGACCACTACTTTATTTATTTATTTGTGTACTAGCCATAGCCAGTGGCGGGGCGAGGCAGGCGCGGGGAGGCGTTAACTTCCCGTATACCAATTTTCTAGATCCTATTTCATTCGTCCAGAGACTCATTTTCTTAAAAAAGTATCTCCTTCCCCAGGGCTGAAACTTTATCAAAATCAGTTCAGTGTTTAGCCGTGAAAACGTAACAGGACAATCGAGACTTACTTTCGCATTTATCATATTAAAATAGATTTATAATTTACAATATCAGTTAAATTACACTTATGATCTAAGGTAAAGAACTGATACTGGAAAGGCATGGCAAATTAGAATAAATAAAAAAATAAAAATAAAATAAATAAATCAGGGGACAATCTTTACACAAGTCAATCTAGCTCCAAAGTAAGCTCTAAGGCTTGTGTCATGGGTACTAGACGACGATATACATACTTATATAGAGAAATAAATACTTACATACATAGGAAATATCCAAGACTCAGGAACAAACATTCGTGCTCATCACACAAATATTACCGGGGATCGAACCCGGGACGCTTGCGTCGGAGGCAGGGTCACTACCAACTAGGCTAACCGCGTCGTCAATTGAAGAATGTAGAAGACTTACAATAAAATATGACAGTGTTAATCATCTATTTCTAACATACATTCTAATATTTCCTCTACTAACATTATTTACTTAACTCCTCGTGTGTACGACTTTTCATACAAAAGTGGATAACGATTTCCACCCCTTAAATCTTAACCGATGTTGACACTTTTTTGATTGGATATCAGTCAGAACAAAATCTAGGTCTATACGTTTAGGTATTTCACTATAATCAATAAATTCAGTTTTATTGTTGTTTCAATATTCTCATATACAACTAATTTCGGCGATTATTTGACTTTGTTTATCTTTGATCGATGTTCAAAAAACGTATAGACCTAGATTTGGTTCAGACTGACAACCTATCAAAAATAGTCAAAATCGGTTAACATTTAAGGCGTGAAAATCGTTATCGACTTTTGTATGAAAAGGGTGATTTTGCCGTTGGTTTACAGACCTCTTAATAATTCAGATTTGTGAAATTGATATTTCCCAGCATTTCGGTGGAGGTTAGAAAACTTGCATAGGATATTTATGAAGTCCCTGCACATTGCGTTCACTATGAGCGGTGGCCTGATGCCAGCTGTGGACCGTATGTAGGCGTAGTGACGATGAGAAGTGAAACTATAATTAATTTAGGTTTATTTGTTAGTTTTAGTTAAAATGTAATTTCTAAAGTTGGAAAAAGGATTTAGTGCTGAGTTTCTTGCGGCGTTTCTTCTCAGCAGATGTCACCTTTCGAAAGCGCTGGTAGCTTCAGACATGTGGAGCAGCCCGTGTGGCCTACTTGCACAATAGATATTTTGGTTTCCATATGTCCGTGTTGCAGGTACAACTACACGCCGTGCGAGCACCCCAACCAGCCGTGCGACGCGCTGTGCCCGTGCCTGCAGTCGCAGAACTTCTGCGAGAAGTTCTGCCAGTGCTCCAGCGACTGTGAGTACTGTATGCTGTAGGTATATAAATAAAATAAAATAAACGAATACTAAAGATCAAACGTTGGGGACCTCAAACCATGCCTCAAACGTCAACTACAGGCCGCACGGATTGATACAAAACACATGCGCATTTGTTTGGCCTGTACGGTTACGATACTAAATACATACATACATACATAGCATCACGCCCGAAATCCCTAATGGGGTGGGCAGAGCCACAAGACTACTTGTGGCCACGTTCGATGAATTAGTCCTAAGATGTTATGATGAACTGTACGGTGACAGGTGATCAGCCCATCGCCCATACAGATAGTCCACCATGTTGGAGAGGACCCGTCCCTTAGTCGACTTTTACGACATGCCAGGATGATAAGCATCTGCACGCATTCTATGCTCGTTCTTCACTCCCAGTGCAGCAGAGGAGTTACTACGAGTTACGATACTAAATAATATTGGCAATTTAGTGTTTATTTGTGACAGCATTATTACCACCAAATGAAGAAGAGTTCCAATCATCTTAATTTGGTCGCACTGTCACTTGTCAAGAAACATGCTCGAAATCGACGTACTAATAAAATACAGCCATCTTGTTTTTTCATTAGGGCGCTGATGTTTGCGGGAGCAGCGTAGCATTACAGTCGTAGGTTCAATTAATTTACAGCGTATCTTTTACTCTATTCTATAATCTTAGGTATTGTACGAGGATAATGCTGCATTTGGATTGTGTACAAGTCGAATATGTCCGCACCACATCATCGCCCTTCTCCAGTCAGTCAAATGTATTAACAGTTAATATTCAAAACTACGTAAGCGGACGAAAAACGCGAAAAAAAGCATTTTTTCAGATTAAAAGTAGGTATCAACAATATTTCATTCGTGGGTCTAAGTTAAGATATTAAGGGCCTGTTTCACAATGTCCGAGTAAAATGTATCTGTCGAGTAACTCATACAAAATTTGCTGTTATCTGCCAAATAACGCCTTACTTGGAGATTGTGAAACAGGCCCTAAGTTAGTAAAGATACCGAGGGCTAGCAAGTTAATTATTAACATTGGTTGTTTTATTTCCATTATCGGCAATAGATAATGAAAGTGCAGACGGACATGTCGGTGAGTCAGCTCCTGTGACACACGCGCTTGTATTTTATTGATTCAATCAACTACAATGATCATAAAAGGGCATATTACGAACAATGATCGCCATGCTTTCATATCATAATAACAACTCACAGGGAAATTCAACAACTTACTTTGCGGAAAATGGGATTCGACGCGATGAGTCCGAACAGCGGGTACAAAGTGGTACTGGTGGTACAGGTACTGATACACAAGGCCGTCTTAAACTAGGCTGGGGCCTTTGGGCACACAAGAATTTGGGGCCCTTTTGGAAAGTAAAAAAAGCGAATAAATAAATGTATGAGATAAATTGTCGGTCCTTCGGGGCCCCCTGAGAATGGGGGCCCTGGGCACGGGCCCCGTGTGCCCTTATGGTGAAGACGATATTGCTGATACAGTTTTTCTTTAAGGATCCGTACCCAAAAGGTAACGCGGCAATGTCTGTGTGTTTGTCTGTATGTCACAGCCGTCTATCTCAGCAACTCGCAGGAATAAAATGTTTTATAATTATGACTTGTTACATTTGCAAATCATAAATACTTTTAAATTGACATGTATAATTGAAACGGGATTTTGTTGTTTTATGTTATAACATTTCAAAGTAAAACACCAGAGCACACACACCACCAGAGCACCCTACACCGGCGAGCGCGCAGGAACAACTTAATGAGAGTAGACGAAGCGAAAAGTGTCGGTGCAAAAAACATATCGCAGTAGTTTCATTTCCAAAACGAATCTTTAGCACATTAACATTTCGCATTTTATTAATTTGGTCAAATTATCATTTGGCATCATTTTACTTTGTCAAGTTTTATTAAGACAAAACGTTTATTAGGCAAACGTTTCCTTCGGCGTATATAATATTCCAAAAAAAATTAAAAAGCAGTACTGCAATGTATGTTTTTACTGCACTCCCCCGTGCAGTTAAAACAAATAATCTAACAATTGTATAGGTAGGTGTTTGATAGGTTAGGTTAGAGCTAACTTGTGTCCCTTAGAGCGGAAAGAGAAGCGAGGTGACGTCGACACGCTGCCGGTTAGGTTAGGTTAGGTTTTTGACTAAATAATACCGGGTAAACTGAAACATGACCAAGTGTTTATTTGTTAAAAAATAATTTGCCAAAAAATACTTTGCTAGCTGTAAAGTTGGGATAAGCTGTTTTGACTTAAGATGTTTTGCCAAATGAGTAAAATAGTTTAGTATGTGATACTCGAGGATAAGTTTTTTGCCCATACATTAGTAATCGTAGCAGGTGGAAATCTGTGGTCTCTGCCTACCCCTTTGGGAAACAGGCGTGATATACAAACATAGCACTTGAGAAGGCATTTTGCGAGCACGTCAGTTGGGAACGTTTACAAATAACATTAACATTCTCAACATCAACTGAAGTAATTGGCAAATATTTACAATGCTCAAAATGTTGCAGAGTGTTTTTGTTCACGTTATTTGTAGTCTCAACTTTTTCGTTCCGTATTAGTTTCTGTAGCTGTGCCCGCGACTTCGTTCGCGTGGACTCGAGAACTTTAAAAATTTCCGGGATAAAAATCAGTCTATGTGTTAATCCAGAGTATAAGCTATCTCCATTCCAAATATCATCAAAATCTGTCCAGCCGTTTTAACGAGAAGAGGTAACAAACACACAAGCTTTCGCATTTATAATATTAGTAGGATCCTTAGCGATTCTTAGGCCAATTATTTATTAAACACTGTTTTTACGCATTAACTATGTCGGCAAATTAAGATTGATTTAATCTTGATATTATATTTTTAGGACATAACGGGTTTAAATACTAGCTAATTTATAAATACTATTTACAAATACGCGAAAATTAAAATGTATTTTATGAAAACGTTACCAACTGACGTGCCCGCAAAATGCTATGTTTGCTTATTACCGCTGTCTTGTGTACCCTGGGGACCCAAGGGAAGTGATGCTTTTTAGGGTTACGTACCGAAAGGGTAAATCGGGAGCCTATTACTAAGACTCCGCTGTTCGTCCGTCTGTCACCAGGCTGTATCTCATGAACTGTGATAGTTAGACAGTTGAAATTTTCACAAATGATGTATTTCTGTTGCCGCTATAACCAACAAATACTAAAAAACAGGGGGCTCCCATACAACAAACGTGACATTTTTGTCGTTTTTATAGATAATGGTACGGAACCCTTCGTGTGCGAGTCCGGCTCGCACTTGGCCAGTTTTTTCTTACCCGTGTACGCGCGCATCCGCAGGCCAGAACCGGTTCCCGGGCTGCCGCTGCAAGGCGTCGTGCAACACGAAGCAGTGCCCGTGCTACCTCGGCGTGCGCGAGTGCGACCCCGACCTGTGCACCGCGTGCGGCGCCGACACGCCCGTCTGCTGCCGCAACGTGTCCGTGCAGCGGTCAGTCACGCACACGCGGACACACACACACAGACACACATACAGAGAAAGAGAAACACACAGAGAGAGAGAAAGAGAGAGAGTGTCACGCAGAAACACACACACAGAGAGGGAGAGGGAGAAAGAGAGACAGACACACACAGAGAGAGAGAGACAGACACACACATACAGAGAGAGAGAGAGAGAGAGAGAGGATGACAGACACAAACAGAGAGACAGACACACAAGAGAGAGAGACAGAGAGAGAGAGTGACACGCAGACACACACAGAGAGGGAGAGGGAGAAAGAGAGACAGACACACACACACACACACACAGAGAGAGAAAGAGACACATGCACACACACAGAGAGGGAGAGGGAGAAAGAGAGACACAGACACACACACAGAGGGAGAGAAAGAGAGAGGGACTCAAACAGACTAAAGTTTCTAACAGAGTACCTATTATACTCGCCACTTAAATAAACCGCCATCATTTTGTTGAATGGTTCGGTTTCTTCTTTAATTATTCTAGATTTACTTCGACTCTAAATTAAACTCTGAGCGAATATATTTTTATCTACACCCATATCATAAAACCTCCATAATGTATTCAAAAACCGTAGGAAATTACCAGCATTATTACAACCAATTTTCCTCTGTGGTAGTAGCTAAAATCTGTACTGCTTGACGGGGGATCGAACTGCCGCCATTATTGTTGTCATTTGTTTGTTTGTTGGTTTTTTGCTGTTACGAAAGTAGAATAGTAAAAAGTTGTTTGTAATTTACATTTTAGTTGAAAATATAAAATTTTACCTTACAATAAAATTATTATTATGTTTCCTGAACGTCCGAGGTCCGTCTTGAGAGACATCGCTGCCGATCAGCCGAAGGTCGCCAGATGTCGCTAGTTCCGTGCCATAGACTCCTATGTTTGCTCACCTTTCCCGCCATTTCGGTCTCGCCAACCTGACAACTCAAACTTACGACTAACTAGCCGCCATGATTGTTCCTCATTGTTAAGTACGTAATGCGATTTGGTGGAACCACCAGGTAGCCGTTACTCGGACCTCGGACGTTCAGGAAACATAATAATAATTTTATTGTAAGGTAAAATTTTATATTATGTGTTCCGTTTAACGTCCGAGGTCCGTCTTGAGATTTGTCTGTTATCACCTGGTGGCAAGTTAGGAGCGAGACGCAATAATGTGAAAATTATAACATAAAGCAATAAGAAACACTTGTAGTGTGTTCATATAATAGCATCATTTATTACAAACATAGAAGTTTCCCTGCGAATATAACCTTAATTAGCATCATAAAAACAAAAAAGGAACAGGGCCTCAGAAGATCTGCATAATCAACAATCATACAATAAACAAATTTGATAAAGATTTTTCAGAATCAAGTCTCGACGCACGAATATCTTTATGGTAATATTTTCTAAAAGTAACTTCGTGCTGCCAGTTAGCTTTCGCTAAAATGTCGTTGATAGGATAACTTTCAAGCCAATTGAGTGAGGACACGGCCGATCGGAAGCTGCCCGGCGTAGCCGTGATACCGGCGTCTGCCAGCAGACGCTTCAGCCAGCCCCCGATCGCAGCGGCGCTGGCGGGCTGAGAGGGAGCTCTCGTTGATACAAATAAGTTGGTACAATCACCCCGCACCTGTGCCGAAATCAAAACTAATTGACGTAGCCAAAAAACCGGGTTGATATTTTGCTTAGGAGCTTGTAAAAGGGTCCAACTAGACTGTTGGTAAGATTCAGAATCGGTTTTAGAGCCAAATTTAGGATGCAGTGTGATCGAAGTAGAGTTGTCAATAAAACTTATAGGATCACAGTGAAGTAACGTGAGGTCATGCACCCTACGGCCCGACGCTAAGAGCAGAAGCGCGGCGGTTCTTCTTGAAACGTCGTACAGACTATCAAGGTTAGGATCAGTCTCACCGAGGTACTTAATTAGATCTCTAGCGTCCCACACGGGTGGTTTTGGGGGAAACGGTTTTGACAAGGCTATCGCCTTTAAAATGTGTTTGACCAAATGATTAGAGGAGATCTTAATATTCGACATCGGCTCGCAAATGGAAGCTATTACTGACTTATGAACTAGAATGGTTCGGTAAGCTAACTTCTCAGAAAGGAACAGCTGGGCCAGGTACCTCGCGACCTGCTCGGGGGCTGGTACGTGACAGTCGATTTCGTTCCGGGTGCACCAAGCGGACCACTTCTTCCAGATAGGTGTGTAGGTTCTTACCGTGGAGGCGCGCCAGTGGGACGCCAGGAGGCCCCGCTCCCGCTCCGACCGGTCCGGGGTCAGCGCGTCCCACCCGAAACGAGCCAGGCTTCCAGCTCCAGCCTGTCCACCTGCGGCGGCGCGCGGCCCGTCGTCGTGTCCACGAGCACGCGGCGCAGCGAGTGTATCTTCAGGGGCCGCGCCAGCGCGCGCGCGCGCAGGTCCGGCCGCCAGAAGGGGCGGATCCAGCGAGGCGTCACCACGATGAATCGGCCGCTCGCCGCGTTGAGGTGATGCAGCACGCGCGGCAGCAGGGCCGGCGGCGGGAAGATCCACGCCAGGTCGTATCGCCAGCAGGCGCTGAAGGCGTCGTGAGAGCAGGCGTTCGAGTCTGATAAATCGATCGAGACATAGTTCGGCACGACGTGGGCGCTTACGGACGCGAAGAGGTCGACCGTCGGGACGCCCCAGCGGGCGAAGATTTTCTCCGTGGCCTCGCTGCGCAGGTGCCACTCGGGCGGGCGAAGCGCGCCGCGCGATAGCCCGTCGGCCTCGGTGTTGTAGCGGCCCGGCAGGTACTGCGGCTGCAGCGTGAGGCGCAGCCGGTCCGCCAGCGCGAACAGCTGGCGCGTGAGGCGCAGCAACGTACGGGATCTGGTCCCGCCTTCGTTTTTTATGTACGCGACCACAGTCTTGTTGTCGCTCTGCAGAATCACCTTCGAGCCCGTCAGCAATCTGGCTTCCGCCGAGATTGCCGCTATCACCGCATACATCTCCTTGCAATTGCAATGCCACGTTGCTCGGCGAGGACTCCACGAGCCCGTCAAGCGCTTGTTGTTGACTAAGGCGCCCCACTGCCGATCTGACGCATCCGTGACGATGAAGTTCGTCGTACTTACCTCCGAATGAATAGGCGTCGCTCGAGTGACGTTGTCGACCCACCAAGCGAGATCCTCGCGGACGGCGCTCGGGAGGGGCGGCGAGGCGCGTGGGGCGCGGCGCAGCTGGCGGCAGTGGCGCTGTAGACTGCGGCAATGCAACCTGCCCCTGTGGGTGACGAAGTTCGCGAAGTTCAGGAGCCCCAGCAGGCGCTGCGCTTGTTTGAACGAGCAGCAGCCGGCGGCCAGGCGACTCCGCAGGGTGCGCCGGATGGCGGTCACCTTTGTCTGCGGCAGGGAGCGGGCATTGCGCCGCGCGGCCCACGTGATGCCCAGGAATTCTATTGTCTGCGTAGGGACCGTGACAGATTTCTGATAGTTTATAGACCAGCCTAGATCGAGTAATAGCTGTCGTGTTAACTCTATTTGCTCCAATAGCGCTCGCCTGGACTGGTTTGCAAGCAGATAATCGTCCAGGTACACTATGACTCTGATGCCTCGCTTCCGTAGTATTTCTGCTATCCAATTTGTAACGGTCGCGAACATTTTGGGCGCTGTAGCTAACCCGAATGGCAGGCACGTCATTTGTAGCAACTGACCTTGGTAGTTTATACGTAGAAATCGTCTGTGTTTCGCATGTATTGGGATGTGGTAATAGGCTTGGCTGAGATCGAATTTGGCCATCCAGTCCCCGAGTTGCAGGAAATTGTGCATTTGGTGATGATTGAATAATCGGAAATGAGTTGGATTCATGTAACAATTTAGCGCTTTTAAATTGAAAATTGTTCTGTTTTGCCCGTTGCTCTTTTTTATTATAAAAAGAGGTGAAATGAAGCTGGGGGAAAGCGGCGCTGGCTCTAGTATATCGGTTTGAATCAGATTTTGAATCTCCCGAGTCATTTCGGGAGACACTGGAGTTTGAAACATTTGTAAAACTTCTAAATTTGGACAAACTAAAGGGGGCTTTTGATTGAATGGAATTCGAGCTGAAGTAATCAAATTTAAAATCACTCTGGGGGGATTTAAATTTATCCAAACATCGCGGTAAAACCGAAGACAGCCCCCTGAAAAGGTTACAGAGTCATTTACGGTACCTTGTCTTTCGCTTTGTTTCTTTATTACCCCCCCCTCTTTTTCTCGTGGTGGCCTCGAGATCTTTCGAGTCGCCACCTCTTTTATAAGGTTTCGGTTTATTTCGTGTACGAAATGATCTATCCTGATAGGAAGTAGACGGGAGCGGCGAACGGCGGCGAAAGGTGGACGGCTGCGGGATCTTATGGATCTTATCAATACCGCCTATTTTCTGCAAATATGCCGATAGCGCTTCGGGATTAAACATGTACTCTAAGGTTGGTGGAATTCTATCTATATCTTCCCGAATATACTTATCTTTTAGGGATTTTAACAAATAGTGTCGCCTATCAGCGAGGGCCTCCGCCCGCTTGCCCGAAATAATTTGCAAGATATCATGAGATATACTCTTATACTCCGACTGAGTATCAAATAATTCTTTCAGTTTATCGTTCAAGGCATTCGGTGCTTTAAGAGCATCCGGAGCCGCACACCATTCAATAAGACTGGATAAAGCCGAATTTACTGCCTCATTTTGTGCGATACACGCGTTGGACAACGCCGCGAAGCTACGCTCCGCGAGGGCAGCGCGCGAGCCGCGCGACAACGAAGGGCCCTCCAGCCGACGCAGCTCCGCGTTCGTCCTCGCCTCAGTGAACCCGGGTGACGCTAAGTACTTTTTCTGCGCATCTATGTAGCGGACCGCCTTCCATTCGGGACAATCGAAACGCGACAACGCACAAACTCTCGCAACTCGGTCAGGTTTCGCCTTCAGGACGGTCGGTTCTTTTACGGAAACAACTAAGTCAGTGATATAATCACGTTTAGGCAAGTTCTGAGATGAAATATAAACACGTGCTTCGTGATCCACCGGAACCACGTGGACCGGGAGCGCGGCCGGCGCGGCGGCGCTCGGCTCCAGCGCGGGCGCGGCGGCGCTCGGCGGCGCGCGTTGCAGCGCACCACTTAATATGTCATTCAACTGACTCACCAGCTGATTCGATAGGAATTCGAACCTCTGTTCCAGTCCGCCGGTGGATGTGGAGCGACGCGAGGCGTAGGAGACGCGCGAGGCGCGCGAAGCTCGGGACGGCGCGCGGTCGGGGCGCGCGTCGGGCTCGCGGCCGGGCCCGGGCTCGGGCTCGGGCTCCGCCGGGGCGCGCGGCGCTCGCTCGCGGCTGCGGCCGCGCCAGCACCTGCTGCGGGAGCGCCCTCGGTCTCCACATGAGGACGAGTCGGACGAGTCGCCTCGCTCGCGATGAGACGCTCTCGACGCTCGATCTTTCTCCTCGGACGCGGAATGTCTTACGTAGCTCATTATGCAACACACGGAACTATGATTAATAATACGAAATTGTTAGAAACTTCGTAATTTCTAAATTTTCTACTTCAAATCTCGAAAATTTTAATACAATCACGAGTCACGATCGAACGTGACGAAAGGTTAACTCTGCTTTTCAATCTCCAACACGTGTCACTATACTTCCGGAAATATCATTGAATAGAAAATCGAATGAAATCTACCTTCAAATCTTTGAATACGGATAGTGAACACTATAAGAGAAATAATACAAAGCAGTGAATAAT
The DNA here is from genome assembly GCA_947859335.1 of Tortricodes alternella. Lineage (NCBI taxonomy): Eukaryota > Metazoa > Arthropoda > Insecta > Lepidoptera > Tortricidae > Tortricodes > Tortricodes alternella. The sequence continues at coordinate 15,108,161 of OX401983.1, forward strand.
TTAAAGATTGTTCTTTAAATTCAAACGCAAAATTTTAAATTTCGATTCGAAATTCAAACTGTTAAGAGTGCGACAAATACGAACCTTCTGCACCGAACAGCAGTCGACGCAACAATGAGGAACAATCATGGCGGCTAGTTAGTCGTAAGTTTGAGTTGTCAGGTTGGCGAGACCGAAATGGCGGGAAAGGTGAGCAAACATAGGAGTCTATGGCACGGAACTAGCGACATCTGGCGACCTTCGGCTGATCGGCAGCGATGTCTCTCAAGACGGACCTCGGACGTTAAACGGAACACATAATATGAATAGCAGTGATTCCGAGAACGATGTCAAAACTCCGCCAGATATCGTAAATGTAGCATACAAATAACTTGTTGCAGTTATAACATGTGTGTAGATAAAGTTATGTATGCAACTGTACATGATTTGGTCTTAAAAGATTCGTGCGATCTTATAATGAAACTCGCCTCTCGGCTCGTTTCATAAACCCACACTCGTGTTTTCGAGGCCTGTCATGCAACCGTTGCATAAACTACTATTATGTTTCAGTGGTCTACACAAGCACCTGCTCCTAGCGCCATCTGACGTGGCCGGCTGGGGCATCTTCCTGAAGGAGGCCGCGCACAAAAACGAGTTCATATCGGAGTACTGCGGGGAGGTGATCTCGCAGGACGAGGCCGACCGCCGCGGGAAGGTCTACGACAAGTACATGTGCTCCTTCCTCTTCAACCTTAACAACGGTCAGTGCCCTGTAGGTGGCGTCACAATTGTCCACCAGCATGATTAAATATGATTTATTTTAAGAGGAGTGTGAACCTGCTTTTCATACAAAAGGCGATACCGATTTCCACCCCTTAAATGTTAACCGATGTTGACCAATTTTTAATAGGTTGTCAGTCAGAGCAAAATCTAGGTCTATACCCAAGTTTTTTTTAATCAATAAATTCAGTTTTATTGCTGTTTCAGTATTCTCATACAAAAGTAACTTCGTCGATTAAATAATCGACTTTTTATTTATTTATAAGCCTTTTTTTACATCCATGACATTTAACAAAAATTTAAAAAGAATATATTTCTGGTCGATATATCTATCATGGCCCCTTTCGGGTATAGGCCTCCTCCATTTGCCTTAGTTGATCTTAAATGAATATGCAAAAAACGTATAGACCTAGATTTTGTTCTGAGCTATCAAAAATTGGTCAAAATCGGTAAACATTTGAGTGGAAATCGTTTTTATTAGACACACCAACAGCTTACACATTAAAACAATCATAAAATTAAAACTTAGGTCTAGGAAATGATGTGCAGGCCTATTACAGGTGCATACAACATTCTTAAGGAAGTCTACGTAAGTACTATTGGAACTTAAAATTAAAAGTGATTTATAGAAATTAACAGAATTTTGAAATACAAATAAATACTGATTAAACGTATCTAAATATGAAATAATGAAACAATTATAAACTAAATTAAAAAAGAAAATACACAAAAAATCATATCAAATCATAAAAATTTGGCCCTTGATTGCATTACGTGCCGCGGACCGACTTCGACACATTATTTCTAAAATTTTAATCGTTAGCGCCTTTTGTATGAAAAGGGTGGTTTTGCCGTTGGTTTGCAGTCCTCTTAGTTTTTATTTTATTTTAAATAACGTTTCTAATTTTAAATTAGTAGTTTATGCAACGGTTGCATAATGATAGGCCTTAAAACACTAGTGCGGTTTTCATGAAACGAGCCGATAGGCGAGTTTCATAATAAGATCGCACGTGTGTTTTAAGGCCAAATTATGCAGAGTTGCATACATAACTTTATCTACACACATATTATAAATCCTCCATGATGGGTTCAGAAACAATATTTTCTGGCAACAAGTTATTTGTTGCAATCGTAGCTGCATATTTCCGATATCCGGCGCATTTTCACATCACACACACTCCGAGAAGACTACTTACTATTCGTATTTTCAAATAAAATGTAAATTACAAACAACTTTTTCTATTCAATTCAACAAAATTCTACTTTCGTTCAGCAAAACGTCAACATAATGGCGGCCGTCCGTCAAGCCATTTTTTTTTTAAATCATAGACAAACGGATGAAGTCTCTATTCTCACGTCACTCGAGATCAAATATTGTGCAGTTTATATTAAAAAAAACATACTGAATTGACGTTTCGTATCAATAACTGTTTTATTATCTATGGATACTAGAATAGAGACCCACTTGAGTTTTGACAGCTGTTCCAAATTTAATCTCATTTCTTTACTAAAAACGATAAAGAAGTCATGTTATTTCTTTATCGCAGCACTGGTTTTTCCTAATTGGTTCTCAAAATGGTGGTCATTTCCTACGGTTTTTGATTAACCAATGGAGGTTTTATGATATGGGTGTAGATAAAAAATGTTGTACAATCGGTGTGTAGTGGACACACCGATTGTACATCATTTATATGATACAATTCAATTTCAATTTTATTTATAAACAATATATTTTGTGATTGAAATACCTATATTATACTTAAATCTAACATGCCCAAATTACAATAATATAAAAACTATGTAACAAAACCGATACGATATGTTCCGCAAGGTTTCTCGTTTTTTTTTTAATTTTGTTATTAACCCCCCAAAAGTAAGCTCCATGTTTTAAATTCATTTACTTACGTTACACGCCCGTGTTGCTGTCACCGATTTATATATGTGTACCAAATTTCAACCCAATTGGTCCAGTAGTTTCGGAGCAAATTGGCTGTGACAGACTGACAGACAGCCAGACACACGAGTGATCCTATAAGGGTTCCGTTTATCTTTTTGCGGTACGGAAGCCTAAAAATGTAATCGTTCAACTACAAATACACATACAACAATTTAAAATCGAAGGCCCAGTGAGAACTACCCGCCTAACGCGTAAGAAGTCGCAGGCGCTGGTTCATAAAGCAGTTTGTTGCAGATTTCGTAGTGGACGCGACGCGCAAGGGCAACAAGATCCGGTTCGCGAACCACTCCATCAACCCCAACTGCTACGCGAAGGTGATGATGGTCAACGGCGACCACCGCATCGGCATCTTCGCCAAGCGCGCCATCCAGCCGGGCGAGGAGCTGTTCTTCGACTACAGGTACATTATTACTATTGGGAAAATAGGGAACCTGCCCTATCCTTACCGCCAAAACCTGTCGAGTGAATCGAATCAATTCAATGCGATAGACCCCTATTGCATTGTATTTGTAACTTGTAGTACGAGCGGAAGCCTCTTTTCGACTTCTTTTACTAGAAAGAGAATTCCGTCGGTATTATACAAGTTGGTCCCGTTTCACGAAGCTACAACTTACAATTTTACAAGTCTGGCAACATTGATAAAAGAAGGTCGGTGCAAGCGTTGTCAATGATGCAAATATTCCCAGTATAGACTATAATAATGTTCGCAGACCATGTAGAACACCCTATGGGCGAATAATATGTAAAATTTCTATTTCTGTACCTTTTGCATCCACTAAATACAGGCAGAATAGTTTTCTTATACGTGCAAGTAAAAATTTGAATAACCTAACAAAAGATCTCGACATTGATGTGTTTAATATTAATACCCAAACTATGAGGCGTACTTTAACGAACACTTACTTTGAATGAGCATGCCCTTACCCTTACCCTTACCCCTATCCTTAACCTTATCCTTATCCTTACCCTTAGCCTTACCCTACCGATCCTCGGTACTTAATTATTAAATTACTTTGTTTGTATTTTTAGCATTTTTTGTTTTGTTACATGCCCTCGCTTGTCTTATTCTTAGTTTGTGCATGAATGCCGACTTTCTGCGGTGTTAAACGTTATATACCTAATGTATTGCTATCGGTGAGAACCTGTAATTGGCTTTTTAAATTTTACTTTAGTTTCTAAATTGCTTGTGTAAACTGTTGGTTTTCCATAAATAAATAAATAAATAAAAATAAAAATTCGACAGCAGAATCGTTGAAATTAAGCGCCACTTCTCGATTCAATGCTGTTATCATGGCGCAGTTTAAAATGAGCTCAATATGCTACATCGGCAATATGGAAGAGCTCATGTGGCCTACTTGCAAAATAAATATTTTCATTTCGTTTACAGATACGGGCCGACGGAACAGCTGAAGTTTGTCGGGATCGAGCGCGAGATGGAGTTCTTATGAGAACAAAGCCAGCAGGGCCCGGCGCGCCGCGCGGGCGCCGCCCCGCCCTCCCCCTGCGCGCGCGCCCTCCCCCTCCCCCGCCCCCCGCGGGCCCGCGCCGCGCCGGCCGCCCGCGCCGGGGCCCGGCCGGCGCCGCTGCGCCCGCGAGCGCTGATCAACGAAGGCCCTTTGAGTAATTATGTATACTAGAGCCGCCATTTCAACTTTATTTTTTGTAAATCCTGTTGAGGCCGAATGGCACAAACGCCTATAAGAAAACGATCACCGCCGGACGCGGCGCGCACGCCCGCTCCGTCGTCAAGTGCTCACTCTCATTTGTTTGAGATGTCTGTTCTAGTGTTAAGTATTACTTCAATGGCTGCACCGAAGGGTTAAACCGTGTTCAGTCTGTGATGTATCGCTGCCGATGACGACTTGAAAAAACATTTTCAACACTGTTCATAAAGATTTGACTTATAACGACAGCTCATACGCAAAAAGTAGGATTGAATTCGCGGCCAAACCGATTGGATGACGTTAAATCCTATTAAATTGTCATACTTATTATTTGTAAACATTTTGAGACCATAATTATAAGGTATTTTATAAAATAATCAAACTGACCATTAACTATCACTTTTTTCAAAAGTGACATCACAAAATAGGACGAAAGATGGCGGTGGTGATTTCCACTAGTATGAATTTCTCTTTCAAGACTGATATCGCATTCACTGCATTTTTATACTAAAAACTACACTTAAATACGATATCAATCTTGACCACAAACTACGGACGTATCATACAATTCTTTGACGAACTAAAACAAAATGATAACTTAATAACTTTTATCTACACCCATATCATAAAACCTCCATTGGTTAATCAAAAACCGTAAGAAATGACCACCATTTTGACAACCAATTAGGAAAAACCAGTGCTGCGATAAAGAAATAACATGACTTCTTTATCGTTTTTAGTAAAGAAATGAGATTAAATTTGGAACAGCTGTCAAAACTCAAGTGGGTCTCTATTCTAGTATCTATAGATATTAAAACAGTTATTGATACGAAACGTCAATTCAATATGTTTTTTTAATATAAACTGCACAATATTTGATCTCGAGTGACGTGAGAATAGAGACTTCATCCGTTTGTCTATGATTTAAAAAAAATGGTCTTGACGGAGGATCGAATCGGCGTCATGTTGGTGTTTTGCTGAACGAAAGTAGAATTAATTGAATAGAAAAAGTTGTTTGTAATTTACATTTTAGTTGAAAATATGAATAATAAGTAGTCTTCTCGGAGTGTGTGTGATGTGAAAATGCGCCGGATATCGGAAATATGCAGCCACGATTGCAACAAATAACTTGTTGCCAGAAAATATTGTTTCTGAACCCATCATGGAGGATTTATAATATGTGTGTAGATAAAGTTATGTATGCAACTCTGCATAATTTGGCCTTAAAACACACATGCGATCTTATTATGAAACTCGCCTATCGGCTCGTTTCATGAAAACCGCACTAGTGTTTTAAGGCCTATCATTATGCAACCGTTGCATAAACTACTATTTTAACATCGCCAGTGAATTCACCACCTAGGAAATTTTCAAATCTCGTAAGCTAAATTAAAACTTATTTTACTTAATTTAACACAAGTATTTCGGTGAAGGAAAATATCGCGAGGAAACCTGCAAATTAATTCAAAGATGGGCTATTATGGGAGATTACTATTAGCTAAAATGGGACGATTATAGCCCGTTGATGACAATGACATATTAGTTTAATCGTCCTTCCTACTTTTAGACAAGCACTAATGTCGTAATGATTTGTTCCATCACAACCATCAACAGAAAAAGAGAATTGTGAAAAAACATTGGCTGTTGTTACTTCCTCCTGACGAATTTTTAACTTAGATGAATCAACAGTCCGTCCCAGGGGTAAGAAACTGTAGTATATTAATTTGAAGGTATTTACACTATAAGACTACTGAAGTCGCCGATAAGCATTTGCTTAAAATAATGTATCTGGCACTCTGCAGACCTATTTTTATTATACCGATTTTGTTTTGCTCTTGTATAGATATTTCTTTGTTTTCGACTCCCGCGGGAAAGGCCCAGCCTAGGGAGAGGTCACTATTTTAAAACGTTCTGTATTTCTGTGCTATGGGAAATTAATTATTTTTATTAATTTTAATATTTCGGATAGGAATCTATAAAGGGGTGTGGGTGAATTTGAGCTTGAATTTGCATCTATATGTACAAGATATCCTATACAAAGTATCTGGAATACAAACTACAAGATACTTTTGGAAATGGTATCTGAAGTACTAGATATTTTTTAAAGATAAAATACTTTTTGAAAGAAAACCCGATTTTAGTGAGCTTAAGTTTATCACGTGAATTAGAATGGATCGCGTTGATCGCTCAAATGTTATAATTGAGACTTAAAACCAGCACCTATTTTTTTTTGATAGGTTGATTTAAATTTCAAGTTTGCGTTCAGTTGTATCTATAAGGTGGCATAGTAAATGCAACAAAACGCATAAACAATTATGACAAAGTATTTTAGCAAACATAGTATTTACGAAATACTAAGATACGAAACGAAAGGTATCAAGGTATACAAGATACTAATACATTTAAAAAAAGTATTATAGATATAAGATGAAAATACGTATTTTTTATCTTGTATCTTTATTTCAGATACTTAAATAAGTCACATTTAAGATGCGTTTAGCGCATCACCCCTGTATGAATGTCTCTAGCTGTTCGATTTCAGATACTATAGTTTTTTACCACTGCGACGACGGACTAAAAAGCGATATTGTTTTGTTGTGAAAAAATGTAACTTGACTTAGAATAAGAATGTTCTGTTGGATATGGTTATACGACTTGTAAGGGATTTGACGAAGCTTGGTTCACAAACCGGATTTCAAACCTAAATATGCGTTCGTTAATACATTTACCCTCTTGTAACGGACATTGAGTTATTTCAATCGTGCTATTAAATATGATTGTATGAACACTTGTGATGTAAAATGGATGGATGGAGTATCTTAAATTAAGGCTTATTGATAATAAAATTGATTAAGTCATCGTTTTTTTTTAGTTAGTCCCTAACACATTCAGTGCCAAGAACCCGATATCGGGTTGTCTATTACTTTGTCACCACGCCAGACGCGCTAATCGGGTCCCAGCTATAATAACGTTGTATCGGGCCCGTTGCCATGTATACAAAAATAAAAATATTTATTTTGCAAGTAGGCCACACGGGCTCTTTTACATGTCTGAATCTACCAGCGCTTCGAAAGGTGACATCTGCTGAGAAGAAACTCAGCAGTGAGTCTTTTCAACCTTGACATTAGTTTTATGTAAAACTAACACATAATAAGTGCAACAAACAAACCTAATGGGTATAAATTAATTATAATAAATAACTAATAAGGGAGATGTATTAAGCCTCTAAGGGTCATAATACAAATAATAATTGAAACAAAGAAACATCCAAATTGATTAATCTAGGTTAAATGGAGGTGTAGACAGTCTCATACGACACAAAACAATAGTAGGTATTATTAGACTAGTATCCTTTGAGAAAAGGGCCCCTGCGGCTCTAGAAAGGTACGAGAATAAGTAACCGCCTTCTTGTCTCTAAGTGCGTCTCTCCCACACTAACGCCGCTGAAAGAGATAAACAGAGATAAGACGGGAGTAACTTGTGCCCGTGTCTAACTTGCTAGGGCCGCAAGAGGCGATTCTGCGACTGATTTTAGAGGCTGCCATTATGAAAGACATATGGACACTAACTTAAAAAAAGACTACACATACAACTCTGTCTTAGGCAAAACAAAAGATCACAAATTAAAATCCATTTGTTCACTCAAGAGAGTAATAATCAACATTTATTATAATATAAATAACAAATTCATAATTATACACATACAAAACGTTTCTATATACAGATGTACGTCTGACAAGGATCGGTAAGCGGTAAGTAACTCTAGCCCCTATTACACAAATTGGTTTTTAGGGATAAAAAAATGCTTATATTTGGTGATAGTAATTGATTACTATTTTGTCAAACAATACTGTTCCATTGATCTTATCAATGTTTGTGATTTTCACTAGCCATTGTCACTAACTACAAAATAAAACAATTCCTTACTACTTGAACTAATCAGGCATAAAACAAAGCAATTTAAAAGTAGCACTAGATAACAATAAGTCTAAGTTACGAGTCCAAAAATAGGTTATTTCTGACCATAGTCTTAAATGAACTTCCTAAAATCGAGAAATGCGTTCATAGTTAGAACAATTGTGTTTTTAGTAAGCGTAATGGCTAACCTTTTGAACGCCATGGCTGAATGCGAGAAAGCGTGCCCCGGACGTGTAGTGACGGCTGTAGCCGACAAAATGTACGGAAAACGGCATGTCCTGGCGTCAGGGGCATGGAAATCTGCTGTCGCCTACAACTGACTGTGGCGTTCAAAAGGTTAACAATGAAATAAGTCTAATTGTAATCGGTCAATAACTAAAGGCAAGCTTATAGTTATACCCACTAAACTAAAACCAAAATCACAAGAAAGAAACTCAACACTGTAACTTGAACTTAAAGGTTGGTCCTCAGTATTCTGTTATCAGTAACACGCTATTCGTTGCAGGAGCCATCAAGCCAGCCGTCCCGCCACCGCTCATGCACTTTACTGCAGTCGAATGAAGGCTTGCCAAGTTTCTGGTTGACTGTGTTATGCCTCTCACAGAGCCATTGTGCTAAAGCCTTTCTTGATTCTGTCCTTGGAGGATGTTCTGCTATGCTGTAAAATCAAATTATCAATATTTACACAGTCCAATAATTAAAAAAAGTTGATTGGTTCACCCTTTGATGGCTATTAGGACTGACATGTTTAATACTCCATAATTAATATTATAAATGATGAAATGATGAAAAAAAAATTGTTGGCACCAGAGGCGTAGCTAGGTAAACAAAGACCCTGGTGCAAAAAAAGACCAACCTATTTTATTTACATTCTGAAGGAGGGAGAATTTTTAGCTAAGTTCAATACGAGGTGTCTGGTCAGGGCCCTCGTGCATGGCACCATCTAGCCCCTCGGTGGCTACACCACCGGTTGTCAGGGCCAAACAGATTATCAGATTTGCTTAGAAATTGGTACTTATACCAGACACAGTATATTTTGTATCCCTGTATCCTGGAAGGATTTTCAGGAATCAGAACACTTCACCAACCCACCACCTTCACATCCCATGAGCATCATACAAACCCTAATAATGTAATAGTAAACAGAATGTATTACTTACTCATCTTGGAAGTCCAATGCACAGGGCTCGCAGGGGTAAAACTGAGAAAATATGTTGAAGAATTTTGACATGGACTCTGCCTGTGATCGTGATGGCTTTTCCGGGTAGTATGCAGCCATGGAATGTAGGAAGCCCCATGTGGCATGGCCCAGCTCTTTTTTATCAAGTGGACAGTCTGTCCGTGTAGGCTGTTATAAAATAAATTAGCTTTTATTTCACTGACCAACTTATAGCTAAAATAAGGGAAGGTTTGGGCCCCCATCATCATCATCTTCTGCAACATTGAGAGCGTTGTTCATGTGCTCTCTGCTGACTTGTAGCAAAGTCAGCACCCCTCCAGTATTATTCTTATAACCCACAATACCATTCAAAAATTATAATCAGAAGAAGAACAGGGCTGCCATTAGATAAGCTATATCTGCTGAATAATATCAAGAAGGATTATTTTTAGGATATATTTTTTATTTCTCCTACTCTATTAGTGACTCTACACTTATTCGCGCAGAAATTACCAGAACACCATACGAGGGTAGAGATAATAACATAACCTCACCACTTTCGCAGAGGGCGATAATGAGGACTTGTTCTGCTTCTTGGCCCATGATTTGAAATCAGAACAGGCTCGGCACGGCTTTTCCTCCTGATCGGACCCGTGCGATGCCATTTCAGCAAGCACCCCGAATTTGGTGCCCATGTAAATATACCAGCTATGGTGCAACACCTAGAATTTATGAAACTTCAAATCACTTCACTATTGAGCCCATTGAGCTCATGTTAGTTAATACAAGGGAATGATGAAATAGGGGGTTGTATTGATAGGAGATTTATTCAAATAACTCGCCGATACGATCTATGTGTATGATCCGAACACTACCTGTCAGAAATGTCATGCCAGCCATGCAGATAGGCAAATTGTCAAACGAAACTGTCACATGATTTTTTCTGAAGCGCGCTGGATTCCTGTAAATTTAGGACCATAGTTATTAAACATTGTAAGTTATGCTTAATTAAATCCAAAGTTTCTATGCAATCCAGCTAAAAATATCCACACCACAACTAGGTAAGCACACAACGGATTGAAACTTTTTTTTTTTTGGATTTTATCGATTTTATGGCCTAAATTTTGTATGGCATGACGTATGGGGTTGCCATTTTTTCGTTGCAGAGTTATCGTGGGACGACTCTATCCTTTTTCTTAAGGAGCTCGTAAACGGGCTAGTTTTCAGCAATCTATTGCTGCAATTCGGGCTATCCTCAAAAGTGTACATACAAACTTTTTGTCCCCAGTAATGATGTCATATACAAACAATATTTTTGGGGATACCTCAAATTGCAGCATATTGCCGAAAAACTAACCCGTTTATGAGCCCCTTAATCTAAAATATGTACAATTCCGTAATTTGCAATTAAAACCGGAACCCTAGCAGGTAATTACAGTTTCAGGGGGAAAAGCGAATCCACCTTCACGAGCCCTCAGACAAAAGCTAATTACTAAAATGGTATACTTTCTACCGTGGGAAGAAAAACTCAAATTTTGTTTGATAAACATTTATTAAAGTAACAAATACAATCTTGTCATTTATAGATCCGTTATAGTCGACAGCTGATTGTATGCTTGACTAGGCCAATACAAATATTTCTAAATAAGTAAAATAATATAATAATAAGGCATCGCTTATTTATTAAATGTTTCTTCACAAGTCGCCACCAGTTCTGAAACAAATGAAAAGTTTTTAAAGAGGATACATGGCGGCATCGAGTATTGCAGCTACATATCTGGTACAAATTCCATGTGAAAGTTTTATACTGCAATTTATTGCCAGTTGTAGAATGAATTTATTATTTAATCTTTTGAACACGACAGTCGGCTATGTCGTGCCACTGACGCCACGATACGACGTTTTTGATATATTTGCGTCATACAAAATGTTTGTGAGATCTTCCGTTAAATCCGTTCTAATACAAAAATTTGGTAGAAATAAGGAGCTTCAGTCGTGAGTCAAATGCGGGCAATTCCGCGCTGTATCAGTATGCCAACTTTTCAGTGGTCTGTAGTCGATTATCAAAGCTCGTATTGCGTTGGAACAAAGTATTGTTTGGCTCGGATACGCACTTCGACAATCCACAGATAAGTATTGAAAATCAAAATAAATATTTATTTTGCAAGTAGGCCACATGGGCTCTTTTACATGTATGAATCTACCAGCGCTTCGAAATGTGACATCTGCTGAGAAGAAACGCCGCAAGAAACTCAGCAGTAAGTCTTTTTTCAACTTTGGCAGTACAGTTTTATCTTAAAACTGACACAAAAAGTGCAACACAAAAACATAATGGGTACAAATTAATTCTAATAAATAACTAATGAGGGAGATGTATAGTCTCCGCGTCTGGATAACAATTGAAAAAAAAAAAAAAAAACATTTAAATCGATTAATCTAGGTTAAAAGGAGGTGTAGACAGTTTCCATGGTCAGGTCAAGAATAAAGAAACAATTTGAAATATAACATTTCCTGTCCTAATAATACAACTATACGAATATGAAATACTATCAAATATAATATAGAGAACACTATGAAGTCTCTCTAGTCAGGTTCAGATATCGCACAAAACTAATAAATTAAACACAATAAGTTGGTAGATCTATAACTGAACACCCACTGTCAATGATCTGCATGAGCGGCGGAACAGCCGGCGACTGCGGCAGCTCCTGCAGGAAGTCGCGCCCGTCGTCGCAGCAGCGCGCCAGCGTGGGGTCCAGCGGCAGCGAGCCCAGCAGTGGGACGTCCAGCTCCACGCACATCTGCGCCGCGCCGCCCGTCGTCGCGGGGAAGATCTCGCTGCGGGCCTGATACCAAAATAGACTAACAGTGCCAGAGGAGTTACCGCGATCTCTTAATGCCATTCTCTTTAGGCTCTAAACTGAACTGCATCGCTATTTCGAACCACCACATATGTAAAATATATGGTGAGTTATGAAATTGCGACACGGTTCAGCATACGGTTAAAAAGAATCGCATTTAGAGATCGTGATACCCTGTGGGTATCACGATCTCATACCTACTGTGTTCATTTACTTGCCACCGACTTCTATATATTTATTTTATTACTGAATCAACAAATATATCTGATATTTCTAGGTAATTACTAACGGCCAGTCTTTATTTCTTAGTTTTCAAAGGGTTTTTGGAGTCGGTTTTGTTTTTTGTTCAAATTTATTTTATTTTTAGATTTTTGGTGAATATGATGTAATATTATAGTTTCATTATATCTACAAGTACCAGATGACGATAGTAATACGTAAACTGCTCATCGATCTTTATAAAGTTTTGCGTTCAGAATGCAAGGACTGTTGACCGTTAAGGAGTTCTGTTGAGAACCCCACTATCAGTTCCGATTTACCAGATGCGCTTTAACGAGATCAAGTTGCTTAGCGACGGAGACAAATAAATGTTATCATTATCCGTTAACTATCTATCACTGAAGAGTTCGAAGTAGTAATCCGTGGACTCCATCATCACTCCGCTTTACCAAATGAAGTTGTTCTTGTGCAAATCCATCAGTTATTTTAGAAAATGGCAAAAACGGTATATGCTTGCTTACAAAATTCGAGGAGTTCTGTTGATTCCTCATAGATTCCATCATCAGATCCCGCAAATTTTTCTATGGGACCATTTCTGAACTATGACAATCCTAACAAAAAAAGAATTAATGAAATCCGTTCACGGGCAAAAAAGTTATGTGGGAACATACATAAAAATATATATATACGGGTCGAATAGATAACCTCCTCCTTTTTTTGAAGTCGGTTAAAAAGTGTGCCACGAGCGCTCGACGACCGCTGTAGCCGACGCTAATGTATGGAAAACGGCATATCGTGGCGTTAAGGGCACGGAAAACTGCCGACGGCCACAGCCGATTGTGGCGGTCAACGGGTTAAGGGGGCTGCTGACTCACTTTGCAGTTGGGGCACACGAACAGGGCCATGTTCTCCACGACCCCCAGCACCCTCGCGTCCAGCTTGCGGCAGAACTGCAGCTCCTTGCGCACGTCCAGCAGCGCCGTCTCCTGCGGCGTGGTGACCACCAGCGCGCCCGTGAGCCCCGCGCCCGTCAGGTACTGGACCGCTGACAGGTGCTCATCTGAGGTTCCTGCTCAAATAAATAAATTATAATAGCTCGGGCCCGTAGCTAGAGTTCAATTTAAGAGGGCTATCACTAAATCACGTTGTGAAAGATTAGGTATTTGGAGGCACGCGTCACATCGCCCTCGTCCAATGTACAAAGAGCGATGTATAAGATGTATGGCCGTCAGCGCTCTTTTTACACTGGGAACCATCATTCGTCCGAACACAGGTCCACCCCAATCGCCGCGGCACTGAATTTAGGCGGCCGACACATCACATTATGTAGTAATTTGGGAGTTGTAATAACGTTTATTTTAAGTTGTATAATCAATTATTTTTCCCAAAAAAGTAGGGAATCCATACAAAATTTTAATTATTTATTAACTAACGATTATTCTCATATACATTTTACGTAATAATATTACGTAAAATGTATTATCCTCCTCTGCTGCACTGGGAGTGAAGAAATAGCATAGAATGCGTGCAGATGCTTATCATCCTGGCATGTCGTAAAAGTCGACTAAGGGACGGGTCCTCTCCAACATGGTGGACTATCTGTATGGGCGATGGGCTGATCACCTGTCACCATACGGTTCATCATACCATCTTAGGACTTATTAATCGAACGTGGCCACAAGTAGTCTTGTGGCTCTGCCTACCCCATTAGGGATTTCGGGCGTGATGCTATGTATGTATGTATGTATGTATGTATGTATGTATGTAATAATATTAACGTAGTTAAGAGAAATTTACAGTTAATTCTTAGCGTTTTTAATAGTTTTGTGGTTTTGCCTTCGATTTTTTTTCTAGATATTCTATTCATATTTCAAAATTCCGAGGCCGCTATAAACTACACGACTATTCAAGAGATATCATTATATATTTTTCATTTCGTTTGCTTAGTAAAGTAGTTCAATCCACGAGCTCGGAAAAGTGCCGAAAAACTTGCTGCGGAATTACGGCTTTATATCAATAAATAAGAATAAATTGCAAAAAGCGAGGCCGCTATGATCAAACTAACTATACTCCACCAGTCAGCAAATCAAATTTGTCTAAGTCTTTCAGTTTCTCATAATAAGAACGCCAAAGTTCCCCAATTATTGAAAAAATCGTAATAGGGCTCTTAAGGTAGGTAACCACCGCTGGGTTACAAGGTAGTATCATACTATAAACAAACAATTTTCTTAGCATATTATCTTAGTTAATGGTATTTTTTAACGTCCCCTGATTTTTTATGCTAGGGCGTTGCCTCATAATCACCCCCCTAGCTATGGCCCTGTACTAGCTTCTACCCGCAACTTCGTCCTCGTGGAATTCGGTTATATTTATTCCCTCGGGAAGTTTTGAATTTTCCCCCTAAAATAGGACCCCTATGACCTATTCCGAGACCTAAGCTGAGTGGTAACATACATACAGACACACACACACAGGCACACGCGATAGTATAGGATATCGGACACTGAACATCTTATTGTGTCGGAAAAAAATCTCGAAAACTCGAAAACCTCACTTTATAATATCAGGTAGTCTCTGAAAAGCACAATAGTGGTGTTTCAGTTTTACCTGGAGGAGTATCAATTAATAGGTAGTCCAATTCTCCCCAGTCCACTTCGCTCAAGAACTGTTTGATCATGCCTGGAACAAATACAGCATGTATAATATTAATTAACATATAGTACATATTTACAGTGGATTCATCCATACTTGTCTTATTTGGTAAACAAGTTTCTAACCTCAAAATGTGCAATTTTTGGGTGAAACAGCTGTTTTATCCTAAATTAAGCAAACCTAGGCTAAAAATTGGCAAAGTGACGTCTAAAATATTGTCTCCGGTTCGTATATTTGTCTAAGTATGGATGAATCCACTTTAATTATGAGCATGTCTTTTTGACAACACTCGTACTCGTGAGGGCATGGTATGAAAGAACGCTGGGTCCTATTACACGAGTCATCCTATAAGGGTTTCGTTTTTTTCCTTTTGAGGTACGGAACCCTAAGAATGCGTAATTATGAATATAATTGCACTGTGGTCCCGAAAATTGCATTGCTTAGGCCCCGACATGGTTAATCCGGCCCTGCATCCTTCAGTGTTCAGAAAGTCCAAGATGATACCTACCATTTTTCTTAGGCCCTCGCCAGATGACTGCGTCGTCCGGACTCCCCAGCAGGAAGCCAATCGACATTAAAGATAGATTATCCTTAACATACTGAAATAAAGATCAAAATGTTTATAAGCAAATACATTTGGTTATTTCAATAACTTGAACAGAGACTAGCAACACTAATATAATAAATAAATAAATAAATCAGGGGACAATCTTTACACAAATCGATCTTGTCCCAAAGTAAGCTCTAAAGGCTTGTGTTGTGGGTACAAATACATAGGAAACATCCAAGACTCAGGAACAAACATTCGTGCTTATCATACAAATATTTGCCCTTACCGGGCATCGAACCCGGCACGCTAGCTTCGGAGGCAGGGCAGGCTATAATAAATAGTAAATTTTAATTGTAGACTTAGGCCGAGGCTAAACTGGTAAGACAACTGGCGACGCGACGGAAACAAACGTAATGCTTATGCGGCGACCACCATATAAATAAAATCGTCGTGGTTGCCTTACCTGTGTAGCCTAGGCCTTAGGGTCTATAAACATGAAATTGTAATATCGTCGTCGTCTTTTTGTTAAACACCATGCAGGCTCTTGGTTTTGAGCCTTTTTCGTGTACTAGTAACTTCCTGTTCTGTTTAGACCTACTACCATGGAGTTTGCGTTTATCCATGGTTCTTGTATAAGGGCGACATCCAGGCTATTGTCGCCAGATTTTTTCCACGACCGCAGAGGCCGCGATTGCGTGGTGGAGGTTGGCGTGTAGGATTTCAACCCCTTTGATGTGTCGGGTGCCGCGGATGCTAATTCCAGGCACCTCGACGACCTCGTTTTCCTGGTCCGGGATGTTGTCCCCTTCCCCTGGGGTGATTGGCCCCCCTGCTGATCCCCCTGCGTGGGGGAAACCACCCTCTTGCATTCCCCTCGACGCATTGGGTGCCTGTTGTGGTGTAGCGGCAGCGGAGGAGGTGGAGAGGGTTGCCCTTTATGGTCCCAATGGGACCTGCTGGGCAGGTGTAGGGGTTGAGGGGGTGGAGGGGGCTGCCCTTTGTGGTCCCAATGGAACCTGCTGGGCAGGTGGGTGGGTTGAGGAGGTGGAAGCTGGTGGTACTGGGGGATGGGGGTAAATAGTTCCAGACTGTTGTTGGTCCCTGGGAGTTGAGACCTTAACTTAACTTTAGGGAAACTAATATAGGCTTTTAGGTCCCTCGACTTCAGGGCGTCAGCAGATAGGTCGTCTATGGAGAGAGTGAGTGTGAGTCCACCCTTCACGACCTTTGTGTTGAGGACCTTCCAGAGTTCCGTGTTCAGCCCATCATTTTGAACACGGAAGAGCTCTATGGCTTCCCCTGCATTGGCAGCCTCAAAAGTAGGTACAAATACCACGCCTATAATAGGCTTCGAAAGGTCACCTTCGCTTATTATAGCGAGATTGGCTTCCGGCAAGGGTTTGAGGGATGGTATTATACTCTCAAGCCATGCTTTCGACCGCTCATCATCGCACGTGACAAGCAGCCAGCCTGGCTTGAAGGAGCAGCCCTGAAATTTGGGTCCCTCGCCTTTCCCCAATTCGGTGATGCTCCACAGGTGTTGTTGCGGAGCGACTCCAGTTGTGCGTCCGTCATCGGATTGGAGTCTTTTATCCCAACTCGGATCGAGCTAGCGACCTCATTGTAGGCTAATGGGGTGGGGGTTGGGGTGGTCTCACTCATCTTTGGGGCTTTGGATATATGCCCCTTCGGTGATTCCTCTTCCGAGTGGAGCCGCTTAACTGGCTTTTGCCTAGAATCAGGTTGAGGACCCAAACTTGTACCCCAATTCTTTAAGTTCCGCAAAGCTCTTGGCGGCTAGTTTTGTTGCCTCTGAGGGCTCCACTTCTAGTCCCCTTAGAGCTTTATAGCGGCCCTTTGCGGATCCTCCCAATTTCTTGGCAAGTACGGTTTGGCTGGTGCCGGTGTCTTCATTCGGTGGCTCGTAAAAATATCTTGCGCCAGGGTGATTTGAACTCACCACGGGGGACCAGCCGGAGCCCGAGTTGTGCACCTGCTCGCCGCTGACGCCGAGCACGCGCGGCTGGCTCGGCCCGCAGATGTCCGCGTCCAGGATGCCCACCTACACAACAATGTTATCCTCAACAAAAACAACACAACTGAAGTAACCGGATATTGTTATATGTATATACTAAAATGTTTTATTATGAGGAGTGTGAACCTACGGCTTTTCATACAAAAGGCGATAACGATTTCCACCCCTTAAATGTTAACCAATGTTCACCAATTTTTGATGGGTTGTCAGTCAGAACAAAATCTAGGTCTATACGTTTTGATTTTTTCACTATATTCAAGTTCACATTTAAGGGAGGAAATAGTTATCGCCTTTTGTATCAAAAGGGTGATTTTTGCCTTAAAAGTCAAACCAAATAAAGGGACGCTGGCGGCAAGTGTTAAGGTCTTAAAGGGGCTGTTCATTTATTACGTAGACGATTCGGGGGTTTACGATCGACTTTAAATTCATTCTTGTGGTTCGCTTGACGTAAAAAGAGCTCTGACGGCCATATAAATCGTATCGCAGTCAGAGCTCTTTTCTCGTGACGCGACTTGACCTTACGTAATATTGATACAAGAGGGGGTTCAACCAAGTATTATCGTTCCTTATATTGTAGCGCTGTATTATGTAGCGCGGACTAGTTGTAAGTAAAAAACTGGACAAGTGCGAGTTAAACTCGCGTGGAGAGGGTTCAATGATTATTTGAAATTTCCTATGTTACTTAAAATACCATAGACTTCTTATAGGCTTTCCAGTAATCTATAGGTAAAGAACTATCTTTTGTATTTTTTTTCGAAATTTTAGGCCCAGTATTTTTGGAGATAAGGGGGGAATGGTCAATTTTCGCCTATTTTCCTAAATAACTAGAAAACGATTTATTTAAAACTATGAAAAAATATATATTTACTATTGTCACAACGAGCTCTTTCTTTTGACATGTCACACGCCAAGGTTTGCAAAACTTTTTATTTTTTCGTTTATTTACGTTACACGTCCGTGTTGCGGTCACCGACTTACATATGTGTACCTTTCAATTCAATCGGTCCAGTGGTTTCGGAGCAAATTGGCTGTGACAGACAGACACACGGGTGATCCTATAAGGGTTCCATTTTTTCCTTTTGAGGTACGGAATCCGCTTTAGCTAACTCTCTAAGGAGCTCATATTTGCCTCTATCCACACGCAATATTTGCGATCTCGTTTAATGTATGCACCCACAGATCAAGTATCCTAAGGACACCGCTTAGCCTAACTCTTACTAGCATTGTTAGCTGCTAAACTTGTAGAGCGCGCGGGGTTTTAGAGCGCTGTGATTGGTTCGTTC
Source organism: Tortricodes alternella (assembly GCA_947859335.1). NCBI lineage: Eukaryota > Metazoa > Arthropoda > Insecta > Lepidoptera > Tortricidae > Tortricodes > Tortricodes alternella. The sequence goes on from OX401983.1 coordinate 15,127,218, forward strand.
AAGGCTATGCGCCGTTCGCGCCTTCCTATAGCCCCGCCGCTTATGGCTTTTTTTCTCTAATCTCTAATGCTGACAGCGGGGGTCGCCCGGCTATCCAGAGTCCATTGGATATAATGGTCTGTGTATGCACCTATGTTGTTTGTTACCTTGCCTTCGTTTATATTGGACAAGCCTTAATAATGGCGTAAACGACCAATTATATTAAAATGTTTACCTCGGAAGCTATCAAATAGCAGCATATTATAATAAATACGTATACGACCCCATCTAACTATCTACTTACTTTCGGTTTTTGGCAATTTATTGCTGTAATACGGGCTATCATTCGGGCTTCAAAAGTTTACATTCCAACTTTTTGTCCCCTTAAGTGGTGTAATATGTAATCTTTTTGGGGATAGACCGAATTGCAGCAAACAATTTCCGAAAAACTAGCTTGTTTACCGGCCCCTTAAGTATCTAATGCTAGCTGCCTGCTAACATTGGTCTCTAATCGACAAATTGCGCCCCTCACGACCGAAGCATCTAAGCAACCAACATTTTTGATTAGTTAGATTGTATTCAATGAAAGATCACTTACATCACTTTTTTATATATTATTATCCTGACTAATATTAAAAATGTTAATGTAAGTTTGTTTGTTTGTTACGCTTACACGTAAAAACTACTTAACCGATCATCATGAAACTAAGGTATTGGGAAGGATATAGGATACTTTTTATCCCGGAACATTTTAAAGTTCCCGAGGGAATAACTATAACCGAATTCCACGCGGACGAAGTGGCGGGTAGAAGCTAATATTTTATATACAGTAAAGTCGATTATGTGAAAAGATGACTTTCCGCTGTTTCTTGCTTTCTTCTCAGTAATGAGGGCCTGTCCAAAGCGCTGGTAGATTCAACATGATTCAACCTATTTTAATTAATTAATGCGACGAGTAAATTAGTCCACAGGTGCCCACAGGTGGTCAATTTGTTGATAAACGTTTTGAATTTTTGAATTTAGCGACTGGGAAACAAGGCCGGGTGCAGATACAAGTTTAAAGAAAACGTAATATCTACTGCGAAACATCGCATGACCCTGCATATACCTATATCCTCTACTAAGCCTGGCCATAGGTCTGACCTATATTTCCCGTACCAGGCCGCGCCAACCGCAGCTGAAGGCAACGCAAGGCTGTTTATTGCGAATTCTTAGCCCGCCAGCTCTTCTGATCGATACACGTGATTCAAGTTTAAAAATAAAGTGAAGTGCCCGAAATGGAGTTTGGTAACTCCTATGAAAGAAGATCTAGATATAACAGGGTAATGTGTTTGTTTGTAGAAGTTTTGTGTATTTGGTGCCAGTACCAGTTGGTATTTCGAATTTGTGCTTCTAGTGCGTAATTGATAATCAAATGCGAAAAAGCATCCATCTCGTGGTATCAGTTTTTGCTATTTGTCAAAATATATTTTAACGGTTGCGAAGTCTAAGTAAGCTGCGTTTTAAAAGTTTTCTAGTACTTAAAAGGAGGCATAATTTGATACATAGATCTAGGTGAATAAAAACGCGTTTAAAATCGCGAACTACATAGAATTTAGGCGCAGTCATATTTTGATCTGCTATTGTAGTAGCATAGCATACCTACATTAATTTAAACAGCCATTAGCAATACCATTAGACTTTGTGAGGGGTAAAATAAATCCATTCTTGGCCAATCAAAAGAGCCCACAAAAGAGTCAAGAATTTAGATAGAGCAAAACTTAAATGGCTTCAGTAGTCAGAGTTAAATAAATATTTGTTTTAGTGTCGGACGAGTAACAGTAGAACCTCAATAATATGAAAAAACCGGACAAGTGCGAGTTAAACTCGCGTGGAAAGGGTTCCGTTCCGTACATGATTATCTGAAATTTACTACGTTACTTTAAATACCATAGACTTCATAGAGGTTTTCCTGTAATCTATAGGCAAAGAACTATTTTCTGTATTTTTTTCAAAATGTTAGCCCCAATAGTTACGGAAATAAGGCCAGAGATCCGATAAGGGTTTCGTTTTAACTTTTGAGGTACGGAAACCTAAAAATTGTTCCTAATAGGTTATTGTTTGTTAAATTATGGTAATTATAAAGAGGTAAAACTAAAATTTATTCGCGATTCAGCATCGTTACAGATGTGATTTTGCATCTTTAGTCGCGAAGCAGCATGGATACAGACGCTCGCGGCCCCACTTTGCTATTCCCTCCCCGACTGCGTCGCTACAGTTGCGCGTTGCGAATGCGACAAGCGGCCACGTGTCGCGATGCAATTGCGCGTTTTCGAAACGCGCGACCCTATCACTCTAAAAAGTTGCTGTGAGTGAGCGCTCTAACATCATTCATAATGATGGATGATGAATGGCCGAAGGGTGTCATATTTCGGCGATTTGGAGGCCCGCTTGCTGAATATGACACCGTGAAATTGTCATACATTGCACAATTAATGTGTTCGTTTTTTTTAATTATTTTGTTTACAGATGTATGTTAGTCTTTAACGTAAGTATATTTATGTTGCCTGGTTGCTGGGAACTCCCCTCAGGATTTCTCAATAACTTTGGTCACATACCGGACAACTCCCGAGGGGACTTCATTCTATACTAATTTCAGATGACCAGCGATATAGATACAGATCATTTCTTGGTTTTTGACCTGGCAATGAAAGTGTTAAATAAGTCTATCTATTCTATTATTTAATACTGTTATAAAGGGCAGTGAGGGCACTTGCATTCAGTGCTCCTGCTAACCACCAAATTAAACAGAAAGCCTAAATTTAATACAACAAAAGCAAACTCACATTAATGTCGGGATCCCTGGCTGCAAGCCCGTGTCCCAGCAAGGATGTAACAGTACTTTTCCCGACTCCACCCTTCCCGGAGAGAATGAGGATCTTGTGCTTCACCTTAGAAAGGCGCTCCTTGATTATCTCTATGGCGGGGTCTGGTGCTGATGCTGCACCTGTTTCAACATACTTTTAATAATTACATGTAATCTCTGACCTAGTCCAGTGCATTAATAGGTATTCACTTTTAACAATAAAACAATCAGAAAAAAATGCCTTATTTTCATGAGATGTCTCATTACATTTTCAATTTTGTAATATAAATCTAGTCTTCTGACATTATCATGTTACAGATTTTCATATCATAAGTGTAGATTAAAAATAAGATAATACAGTGGTTTGAAAGAATTTTAGCCATGATACAGGCATGATTATAATACATTAAATGAAAACCATTCTAGGTGTCGTCATGGCAAATATGGCTAGAACTAACATACTCATGTATTTTTTTTGTTATGGAATATATGGGGTTTTCTTACAACCCATAAAAGTATTTTTTTCTTAAATTTTGATTATCCTAACAGTATTTTTGGTGACACCATAAAATTTTCAGGACTTCACATCTAACTTTTAGATTAAGATTCGCTATATTTGTTCGATAATAATCCTTAAAAAGTTAATGGTTTCAGCACAAATTGCATTAGGATAGAACAAATGATAAGTTAGAACAATCAATACTTTCAGACCATTTAGTGAAGATGTTTGGATGTTTATTCATCAATCACGCACAAATGGCTAAACTATACCTTGGCATAAAATAAAGCATAGGATGTTTTAACCGGATAATGTGTTCCTGTGGGATAATTAATGAACAACATTGCAGGCACAGCTATTTAGATAATAAATTGGAATATCATATTAATTTCTTTTGTATAGGTACTGCTACTTTTTATTATCATTAGTTGATAGTTACTAAAAAAATTGCTTCAGTGTTATTTGTAATCATAGACAGATTTAAGTGCTTGAGAATAATTTTGTGTGACAAAAATATTGTGTTTTCCTTACCCGTGGCGCAGATGTTTTGGTTCGGACATCCAGCGCACGCAGAAGCTTTGCCCGCGTCCTCACTCTCCGTGCCGGGGCAATCTGATAACCAAGCACCATTATTTGGTATAAAATTACTACAATTTGTTGGGTAACGTGATTACTAAATAATACACATACGCTGGGGCGCATTATCCGGGACTCCGCTCATGATTTAACGTTTTCTTACAACATGGATACAGTCTATTATGGAAAGCGTTTAATTGATACGTGATAAAATAAATTAATAAAGCAGCAGTAGAAACGAAGGAAGTAAAACAAGCACAACTTGCTTATCCGCGTAGCATAGATGATTAATGTGACAGCTGGTTGACAGATCCACACCATAGGCTACGTTTTATTTTTGCATATGCCTTTTTAGGTCAAGTGCAATCATTTAAATAACAAATAATATATGATTTTTTTAATTATTAGCGTATTATTTGTGTTTTAGTTTCAATTTGTACATACATTAAAATGAATATACATATAAGCAATAAAAAAATAAATTATCAACAATATTGAAGGGCAACGATCGTCTTTTGATAATTATCACTTATTATGAAGTTGGCTAAATTGATTAAACATTTGTCATGATTTTTTTCAAATTTGAAATCACCCATATATTCTTTAGTATTTTTTCCAAAATTCAACAGCAAAAGTCTTAAATATGGCCAAGGAAGTGTCCATGTGCACGGTAAATTTTTATCTTATCTTATCTTAGAGCGTGAGGTCCTTACGGATACACTTCGATCCTATGGAATCTTTTGTGTAATTACCCCTCTCCTAAGCCCTTAGTCCGAGGCATTCTCCACCACTTCAATGAAGCGAATTATGGAGCGTAGTGGTAAGTAGTGCCTTGAATTCCCCTGCACACATGCACGGTAAATTAATAGAAAATTTACAATGTCAGTTTAATTACTTCCGATTTAGTACTTAGTTACCATGTACTTATTCGTTTTGGTCGTATCGTATTTTTAAGTTCCTTTTTCCTTATAGCAACTCCAGAAATGGAGCCCTGTGAAGGAAACGGCGGGGGCGCCGAGCGTGCCCCCGCAGGTGGGTTACTGTTTCCACTCGCCAAAGAAGCACCCCTGGAGGCCCATCATGGGTTACGAAGAGATCGAGGTCACTCCTATGTAAGTTACTTTAATTTAAATTTAAATTAAGTATCACCTCTACCACATTATCAAATACATATTTCAAACGTTTCAATACACGAAAGAAACAATATGTGGGTAACAATTATCTTTCGGATTGAGCGTCCAATTGATAACCAAAAAATAAATTTTATGATCCTACACCCGTATTCTCTTTACAACAGATTAAATTTAAAATTGCTCTATATTTTGTAATTAGTCGGTAACAATAGAAGAAATGTTATACTAACTGGGGATTTCCTTAATCCACTTGTTAGAATCTCGTCAAAATCGCTGTAATAGTTTTCCTGTGATACCTGTTCAAACAAACAGACATACAGACAAAAAATGTAAAATCGCCTTTCCTTGGATTCTAGGCCTAACTACCATTATAATGCAAATAATGGTAGCTTGTGTAGGATTGGTTGCAATCAAGTTTATTTCACTGGACAGGCCATCTCAGCCTATAACCAACACGATGGTGGACCCGTGCTACACGTCGGCAGGCATGGCCGCGGAGCCCCTGCGCTTTCCGAACCTGGTGACGGGCTTCGACCGGAGCCCGGAGCACGCGGCCCGCGCAGCCCTCTACACGCGCTACACGCAATACGAGTGGAACCAGAACAGCATCAAGAATTACAACGAGTCTGATGCGAAGAGGAACTTCTCTGAAAGAGTCAGGAATGATATTATGAGGATGCTCAGGTGAAGTCTTGCAGAACTTCTAGTTTCATTATTATAAAACAATCTAATGAGCTAATGAGGATGGCCAACTGACTGTCACCTGTGTACTTGGAGGTCATCATCATAGCATACTTACTTAACATTATGTCAGATCGCTATGATATAGTTAAGTGGAATTGAAGCAAACAAGAAACATACGTACTTAGGGTATTTTTTGGATACTGTAATCCTTGTAACTCAGAGGTACATGAAACGAATAGCTTCCAGACTGTACTTATATTTTTCAGCAAACGAATTTACATCTTACTCGCACCGTGGTGCTCTTCGAAGTGACGATCAGGCCTCCAATTCTCGGTGCGTTCGAGATAATCTCACAATCGAGATTAAACGTCAGTGCATACAGTCTTTTGAAACAACTGTATGAATCTGTCGTTTAATCTCGCAATCGACATTATTTCGAATGCACCGAGAATTGGGGGCCTGATATAGTGTGGCCGGCATTCTAATTAATTTTAAAACCTAAATTAAAATAAAATGTGACATTAAGACCAGTATTCACACTTGACCAGTTACATTAACCTATAAAGCAACCTGCTTGCTTTACAATACCTCTATGGATGGTTTGAGTAATTATGTATACTAGAGTAGTCGCCTCAACTTGATTTTTGTTAAGCCTGTTGAGGCCAAATGGCACAAACGTCTACAAGAAAACGATAACCGCCGGCCGCGGCGCGCATGCCCGCCCGTCATCGAGTGCTCGCTGTCAATTGTTTGAGATGTCTGTTCTAGTGTAACGTAATACTACAGTGTATGGATGTTCGTTATTTCAAATTAGAACAAGATCTTTTCTTCTCAAAGAAGAAAGAGAGAATAAGTTGTTCTTTATTTACAGGGAAACTGATGAGATTGGCACGCAGGGGCAACGGGACTCCGGCAGGAGAATCGGAGAGCGAATTACCGACACTACCTTTTGGAGGAACGAGGTGAACTACTAATCGATTCAAATAAACAAGTTCTTTTTTAAATAATATTGGGACTAAATTAATAAAATATACCGATCCTATGTACATATATCTATATCTATTCATATAAAACAGTACCGTGACTCACTTATAAACAACACACAGCCTAAATGTGGAATGTCTCCTGCAAATTTCAGACCTCCAGGCCCCCAATTCTCGCTGCATTCGAGATAATCTCACAATCGAGATTAAACGTCAGTTCATACAGTCGTTTGACAGAACTGTATGAATCTGACGTTTAATCTCGAAATCGACATTATCTCGAATGTAGCGAGAATTGGGGCCAGGACCGGGTGGTCCTGGCAGGCATTCCTTGAGTACCCTAGAGGTGCACTAAGGAGGGTTTTTTGAAAAAAGGGTGATAAAGTCTGTATGGAAAATACCGCGGGCGAAGCTGTGGCGGGTCCACTTGTGGCATATATAAAGAAATAAATTGTTTTTTTTATGGGTCATCTTGGGGTACGTATTGTATGTTCTGGGATTTTGCACTTTCAAAATACCTAGCACGCTATATTTTATAGCAGACAAAAATTACAAATAATTAATTGATTGGATGGTGCGAAAGAGTTGTTTAACCCTTTGAACCCTTTCATATTTGAATGAAGTGATCACTCACACGTCAAGCACTGCACAAACACACGTTATCAAAAATAAAGAAAAACAATTCATAATAGATTTTAGTCATGATCAAAGTACACCTTCACTCCGACCCTTTTAGTGGTTGTTGGCGTGGTGGGCACGATGGCACACGACCACTTTAGGGGTTCTTGGCGTTCAAAGGGTTACACAGTATAGCTGCTAGAGCTGGAGGTGAAATGGAGTTGGCCAGGGTTCTCGGTGCATTCGAGATAATCTCACAATCGAGATTAAACGTCAGTGCTTACAGTAGGTTTTGACACAACTGACGTTTAATCTCGCAAGCGACATTATCTCGAATGCACCGAGAATTGGGGGCTCGGTCGCAGGTATCGATAGAGATGGAGCGGCTGGTGGCGACGTGCGAGAGGCTGAACGACACGCGGCGGCAGCTGGAGCGCGCCGTGGCCGGCATCGAGGGCCCGCTGCACATCGTGCAGGAGTGCCTCTACCACCGCGAGAAGCGGCAGGGTACGTATGGCCACTACCTACTTCAGGACGAAGTCATGCTGGGAGGAACAAGTAGCAACAAGAGCGTCGCGAGGTACGGGCAGCTGCCCCCCCAGCTGCAGCAGCTGAAGATTTTATAAAGACGTAACTCCAATACTCATTAGGGTCACTCTCTGCTGAATAATTAAACTAAAGATTCCAGTTGTATGAGATGTATACTATTTTACCAGCTATATCAGAGGTCGGCTTTTTTCGCTTTTTAGAGCGTATATTGCGCTGAAAATTTACATACATATATAAGTCAGATGACAACTTAATATTATAGTGTATTGTATATTAAGCTGGTTTGGCATTGGCGTAGGGAGGTACAGGCAGGGGTGGGGGGGGGGGGGGGGGGGGGGGGGCTGCTGCCCCTCCCCCCTAGAAGTTGCAGTTCGTCAATAATGTATATTTGTTATTCATATTTAACGTAACCTGTCCCATTGCTCGTGCAGCATGTACATTAGGTATACTTATTCTTGGTTTTTCTTCGCCTGCCCCCCTTAACAGCATTGGCTACGACCTTGAGTAGCAATACATTGTCAGACGTCCAGGTATCAGTATCTATTAGCAGCGTGTACTTTGTCTTTAGGCGATACAAGGACATCAGCGTAACGTCTTTGATAGCTGGTAGGTGACTCTCAAGAAGTAAAGCATGTAATTTCTGGGATTAGTCCCTATTAGTTCCCATTAAATGAATGCTAATTTAAATTAACATAAATTCACACCCATCTTCTAATCTAATCCAAATTAATACCCAGCAAGGCATATTAATTCCGTCCAGGGGCGGCCTTTGGGGGTGGTGAGCAGGGCAACCGCCCGGAGCCGCCTCGCGTACTCGCGTCACAATCCTAGTAGAAAAATATTACGTACTAATAGTACTAATGTTTATTAGAATTTCGCGCCTTACGCCGCGCATTATAAAATCACGTCATGCCACGGGCTCTCTTGCGTGGTTTATAGTTCCCAGGTAGCATTTTTACGACCCTTACCTGGGTTATAGTTCACGCGGGCTGGGTTTCCGCAACTCGACGACTTAATCGCGCCTATTTTGCGTGGTGTGGGTTGGCATCACTACTCATGCCAGCCCAGCTCCTGCTCTCGCGTGGTAGTTATCGCGCTGATACCTGAAGCATCATCATTCAAACGAATTCCACAAAGACAAGGGCCTCGCAAATATCTACCCTCTAAATTGAGATGAAAAAGTATTGCTACCCCAACAGCCTTAGCGTTAATGTTTGTTTGGATCGCCGCTCTGTATATGCTCAATTTTTTTTAACAGGGCTGGAGCAAGTCCATGACTCAGTGGAACAGTCGCTCCTTAAAGAAGTCGCCATTCTTCGTGAGTGTCAGGACAAATTTCGGATGATGCTAGAAAAGGTAAGATCGTGCAAATACCCTTCAGACCTTGCATTTTATAGTCCTTAATTTAACGAACGGGTTTGTTGCAGGTTCGGCAGCAGTCCAAGAACTGCCGCGCCACGCAGCACGAATTGGAAACTGATATGAGGAATAAGGAATACGCGCTTGGCATAGACTCAATGTGTCACCAGCTCAACAACTTCTCCAAGGTAATATTGAATCCCTGCCGTGAATACGGGAGTTCCAACTCCTTACTGCCTTTAACGAAACAATAGTCAAAGGTAATGGGTGCCATTTGGGGACTTTAAACCTGTACCCTTGTGCGTGGTCAGTTTGAAGGGGTTTTATTCTTGAGAGCTTTTTCAACGATTGAAGCGTGATAATAATGATGACGGTATTAATAGAGGAGGTAAAATCCAGCAGCGTTTAAAAAATATTTAGCTATCTCGTTTCTCATGCCGTGTAATATCTTGGGATGACTCGGTCCACGTTGACGTAGGGCCTGCAATTCTACGCGGGCATCGAGCGCTACGACCCCACGGTGTGCGACACGGAGCGCTGGGCCGCCGCGTCGGCCGCCACGCTGCAGCGCTCGCAGTCCGAGCGCGCCAAGGCCACGCAGATGCTCTCAGGTAATCTAGTGCTTTGGGACACTTCGGGGTTGGGTTGGGGAGAAACAACCAGAAAGATGAGGTGTTTTTACATAACAAGCTAACCGTTCTTGTCCTGACTTTTGAATGCATCAAATCAAAGTTTATGAACGAATTTACATCACTTTTCGAAGACCTCCGATACGACTTTGTCAAGACGGTAATTTAAGTGCGTCTCTCTCACACTAGTGCCGATGAAAGAGATAGTCAGAGAGATAAGACGGGGTTAAGTAATCCCCATGTCAACCTTCCTAGGGCTGCTGTTCATAACTCTACAATAAATCGACCATTTAATGTGTATCATATTGACACAAGTTCGCATTATTATTATCGTCTAAAGATGCTGCTATCATGTATTCATTGTCCATATTTCCAATTGTTTTTTTATGCTTGACATTACCATTTGAATCATTTAGCCTTGGGGGTCTTCCAGGTCTTCGACTTAATCGAAGTTTCCTTAGCAGACGATTAAGAATCCCATGTCCGTTTTTAGACACGGAGAACCTGATCAACGTGTCGGCGGCGGAGATCTGGGCGCAGTGGAGCAACACCAACAGCTCGTTCACGCGCCGCGTCGCCGAGACTATTGAGATCAAGAACAAGTTGCAGCTGCATCTACATAAGGTTTACCTTTCACATATCATTGAGGGCGTACACCACGCCGATGATCTTGAGCGTTCCAAGTCGGTCCTTCCCCACTTGCCTTAGTTAACGCGCCGCAGTGAATAGTATAATTTACTCAAAAACGATAAATTAAGTTGATAAACCGGCGGATGAAATTATAGTGTACATTATTGTCTTTTGATTAGTAAAAGTCTCATGTATAAGCGTTGCATAATAAGGGAGCCTTTACGGATTTTAGTTTGAAACTGCAACTTCAGTTTGCTAATTCGATTAGCTACGAGGGGCGGCTGAAAAGTTATCTACCTAACTATGAAACAAAAGACGATCATGGCTAGTTTTTTTTTATTTTTCAATATAGTCTCCTGACAGGGAAATGCACTTATTACATTTATCAATTAAAGACATTAACCCGTTAAAAAAAAACTTTAGGTTTATCATCGAAAAAGTCATTAACAGCAGCCTTCATGTCGTTATCGGTTACGAATCTTCGTCCCCTCAGTTCTTTATTCAAAAGTCTGAACAGGAAGTAGTCGGATGGGGCCAAATCTGGACTATATGGAGGGTGGTTGATTACTTCGTACCCATTTCCATTAATTGCTAGCTTCGTTAAGCGAGCAGTATGCACAGGTGCGTTATCATGCAAAAGCAGAATCCCTTTACTGAGTTTGCCCCTTCTTTTTTCTTTTATGGCTTCTCTGAGCTGGTCAAGTAAATCTGCGTAATATTCAGCATTCATTGTAGTTATTTTTGGCAAGTAATCTACAAGCAGAATTCCTTCCGCATCCCAAAAAAATGTTGCTATTACTTTGCCTGCTGACGGGCGAACCTTAAATTTCCGAGGAGGCTTTTCATCCTTGAATTTCCATTGTAATGACTCCTGTTTACTTTCGGGATCCCACTGCCGAATCCAAGTCTCATCACAGGTTACTATTCTAGAAATAATTTCCTCCTCTTTTCCACGGCTCATGTCTAAAAATTCCTCGCAACATTGAAAACGTCTGTCCTTGTCAAACGGAGTCAACATTCTAGGGACCCAGCGTACACTAACCTTAGACATGTGCAAATGTTCATGAATTATTTCATTGATCCGTTCTTTACTAATGCGCACATCCCTGGCTAACTCCCACTGCTTAATTCGCCGGTCTTCTAAAATAAAATTTCTCACTTTGGCCACATTTTCATCGGTGACAGCGGAAACTGGTCGCCCACTACGAGGATCATCTTCAAGGCTCTCACGGCCAAGCTTAAACTGTTTCGACCAGAACTTTATTGTAAATTCAGAAGGGCACGAACCACCAAAAACAGGTAACATACGCAGTCTAATCTGCGAGGGTGTATTTCCTTCTTTAGTGAGAAATTTTATCACTGCACGCTGCTCAATTTTAATCAGATTATTTTTTTCTTGCGACATTTTGAAAACAATCCAGTCCCAAAAAAAGCGGGAAGCAAGAAACAAATTAATGTTGGTGATTTTGAAAAAAGAATAACCAGTGAACACGAACTCATAGTGGCCAGTATTATTTTCGCATAACATATAGGCTAGGTAGATAACTTTTCAGCCGCCCCTCGTATGTCGGTAACTTTGCCAACCGTGAGTGTCCACGTTTCGGCTTCGTATATCATGACAGGCAGGAGTCCTGCCATTGCCGCAGGCAGGACGCACTGATCGAAGACTTTCGTCTTTAGACTCTGTGGAATAGGCGACGTGAAGACTCGACATAATAATTTTCTGATAATACTGTTCCTGTGTTATTGAGAATGTTTAGCTCTAAAATCAACATTGTTTTAAACATGCCATAGGTGCCTATTAGATTTGATCCTCAAAATATAGGTGACAATCACCTGGAGACGACCCCGGAGTGGTATCATCACGATTTTACTAGGATAATTCCTATGCATTCTCCCTTCATAACGAAAATGACAACACGTAATCATGTTCCAGATCCAGCAGGAGATCTTCGACGTGGAGAAGACGCTGGAGCTGCTGAACAAGGCCATCGAAGACAAGCTCCAGCCGACGCGCGTGGCGCACACGCGGCTGCAGGCGCGCACCAACCGCCCGCACCTCGAGAAGTGCCGCGACGAGGCGCAGAACAGGTCAGCCTGCCGCTCTGTACAGCTCTAGGTACCTTATCTGAGACGTGACGGGAACTTTTCACACTATGAGAACTTGTTCCATTTTCAGCCACTTCGTAGGTATAGTAGGGTGCAGCTCCCCCCGCCGCCCGCACGCCTCACCTGTCATGCCCACAGTAGAGCTGCGGCAGCAAGTGCGTGACGGCGATCAGGTGGGCGTGCGGGCGGCGGGGGGAGCTGCACCCGTCTTTTAACTCAGGCCCCGACGGCACTCAACTCGCGCGCGGACCATACGTTAGTTTCGTAGGTTTTACACATTTAAACATTCGTACTTCAAGAAGCTGTCATTATACTTTTATTTTTCAACCACCTGTGGGCTGTTTCACGACGCTACAAGTTACAATTTTAGAAGCAAAAACTGGCAACACTAATGTCAGATCCCATAAGTACATCCGAGTGCCTAGCAAACTAGTTTTTATCGCGCTCTTAAAGAATCTGTCACTTTTTAACTAATATGCGGTTGCGAAAGGGGTGAATGCTTTATGTGCGCGATAAAAATAAGTGTGCTAAGCCCTCTGACTTGCAGTGTTGCCAGTTGTTGCTTGTAAAATTGTAACTTGTTGCTTCGTGAAATGGGCCCATAATTAAACAAAAATCGAATGCCTTCAACTAGCTTCGGCGATTTTGATAACTATAAGCGGCAAAAGCAACGTAGCGAATCTTGTATGCCAATCAAAGAAATTAACAGCCCTGCTACGACCATGCCTCATAATCATAATCTGTAGAACAATTTCTAGCCTACCTATAATTACTAAAAGTTTAGGAAGGACGACTTCTAATCTCACGAGCTCCCAGTCAACTAATTTTTTGTGAACACAGGCTTGTCAAAGAAGTGTGTGACCTACAAGAGACGATGGAGATGCTCCGCTCCAGGATCGCCACGGCGGAAGGCACGCACCAGACGCTGTTGGGCGTGCGCGCGGGGCTGGAGGCCGACCTGCGCAACAAGTCCACGACGCTGTTCATCGACCGCGACCAGTGCATGGGGCTGCGGCGCGGCTACCCCGTCACCGCCGCCATTAAGGCTTAGACAACTGTCGCTAGATGTCGCTTGTTGTGGCGAACGTTAAACCGGGATTATGCCTTGTTGAATCGCTTATTTCTTGGTTCGTGAATAATGTTCCTACTAAAGAGGCATCTTTATTTTGACATATTGCGCTTGCGTCACCTATGCTAAGACGTCATCTTAGCGACATCTAGTGAACAAAATTATAACCTGATTTGTCTGATTTGTCCCGATTTGTGAAAGTTTGTGTCGATTAAAATTGTTTTGTGCAATGTGCGTTTCAATTTCAATACAAAAACTGCCAGAAATCCAGTTTTTCTTTTTCAATATTAAAATTCATCATTCTCATCCATTTACATGATAAAGCTTATATAAAATTAAATAGTATAACTTCTTTAATAGTTCACGGATTTTGCTATGGTGTATTCCTTTTAAAGAAGTTTTTGAAAAGGTTGTAAGAGTGTGAACCTACGTCTTTTCATACAAAAGGCGACAATGATTTCCACCCCTTAAATGTTAACCCACTGTTAACCAATGTTCACAATTTTTTTTATAGGTTGTCAGTCAGAACAAACTCTAGGTCTATACGTTTTAATTTTTTCACTATAATGAATTAATTCAGTTTTATTGTGGTTTCAGTATTCTCATACAAAACTAGTTTCGGCATTGACTTTCTTGATCGTTATTATCATTGTTAATTATAATTTTAGTTATTAATGATCTACTAATATAAACTTAATCCAATTTACTAACACAAATGTATGGATCTTTGTTATCTGAAAATAAATAAATAATAATAATAATTTGATCAAAATTCAAATATCGTATAGACCTAGTTTTTGTTCTGATTGACAACCTATCGAAAATTGGTCAAAATCGATTAACATTTAAGGGGTGGAAATCGTTATCGACTTTTGTATCAAGAGGGTGACTTTTGCTTTGGTTCACATTCCTCTTAAGAAATAGCATACCTAACTACAACGGTCCGAAGCTGGGGCTGGACGCTAGGTTATTTAAATGAAAATAATCCATCCATGCACTACATTTTAATTTAAAAATAAAGCTTAAAACGTAACAAACTAGATAGCATCACTTGACAATACTTATGCATGAAACAAATGCATTATTCTAAACTATGATTATTTACAACCAAACAGTCATTATTGCTTGACATAAGATGGTATGGGCAACTTCATCCCTTCTTTTGCTTCAAAGAAAGTGTATGAGAGCACAATCTCATCCACATATTCCATCTGGGGGTCATTCGTATACTCAGGGTCAATGTAGAAGAACACGGGCATGTCGACCTGGAACAAATGAAAAATCAATTTTTTCAATCTTACTTTAATCAATTATAACAAAATGTATAAAAAATACTGAACAAGTGTTAAGTGGAGAGGGGACAGATGGATAGATAGACTGACAGGCACACAAGTGATCCTATAAGGGTTCCGTTTGTTCTGTGTCTAAAAATGTGCAATTAGCACTATGGTGGAGTGCTCTTTAAACTTGTGGGCGAAAGGAAATAAATAAAGTACCTGTTCGTGTGGATTGAGCTGCTGCTCCTCGAAGCAGAAGCACTGGATCTTGTTGAAGTACTGTCCTGCCTCAAAGGGGATCACATTGTAGGTGCTAATGCCAGTAACCGGCTTGTCTGTAGGGTTGCGTGCCGTGTAGAACGCCAGTGCTGTTTCCCCCGGCAGGACCTGTAATACCGGTTATAGTCAAGAGTTTATCATCCACACAACAGATCATTTTATTGGCAACATCACAGTTGGATCACAAATGCATTGTGCTGCTGAAATTAAAATAATGAAATTAACCATAATGATATAAAACCATTAACTGTTCTACATATTTGAAGCATTAAGTTGAGGTTAGGTTTGGTTAGGCTTCTGATCCTTCATTGGTGTGTATTGTGACTAAGTGCAATAGCTGCCCATGCAGTCCAGTTCTGTGTGTTGGACCGCTTCATACAGACTATATTTGGTAGCCTTCTTGGAAATTTGTTATAGGAAGAATATATAAGTATAAATAAAACTTTCAGCCAAACATATCATAGGTCAAAATGAGGGGAACACAAAATTGTGCATATCAAGGGCCAGTAGTTAACAGGGATCAACTAAAAACTCATGATAATGAGATTAGTCCCATTAAAACCAAACTTAACCAAAATGATACAATCTTCGTGAAAAAAGTTAAGAATAGCAAAGCAAAGTATTACAAATATTCACTGACGGTTATGTCGGGCTGCTGAGGCTTAAAGTTCCACTGCATGGAGGAGGCAACATCAGCATTAAACCGCACACGAATAGGTCGGTCCTTCACTCGAATCATGCTGCTCACCACATCGCTAGCTTCTGCTTGTCCCGTCGTGCCTCCGTAGCTGTATGCCTACAAATTAATTATTAAGTAATAAATTATAAATACAAATAAACAGGTGTACAATTTTTATTTCTAAAAATATCCTTGAAGATGCGTAGCTCAAAATAAAACCTGCTAAAGATTTCATGCAATTTTTTCAATCTTACGACTGCACTGATGTGCTTCAGGAAAACTGCAAGATAATTATAATGAGGTTATTTTCATTACCTGACAGAATATTCGATAAAGCGGCACTGCAGCATAACTTAAACCTACAGTCATAACACCCAGCGCCACTACATAGTTTAGAGTTGATCTTATATTCTTCTTCTGTTCGTGAACTCCTCGAGTGAAGAAGTTGGGCAAACATTTTACAGGACATAGTAATTTCGGTGTACATCTAACAGTATTGTTTCTTAATATATTAACGCTACATTTGTTTATGTAGATAAAACGACTCATGGTAGTATTTTCTATAAATTACCATAGGATATATAATGTCATTTTTCATAAAATTGCAATATATTCTGTTCTAAATTCACCGAAAAACATAGCAAACTTATACTCGAAACGTCAAAGTCAATTGTCATTGTCAATGTCACAAACAGCCAGATGTTATACCATTGACCACAGACTAATAAGAGATACGACCCATTGTCCGATTAGATGCGTTTTTTGTCAGCATAATAAGCTGTCAGAACCCAATTACGAAAAAACAAAAATGATTTATAGTTTTTTTAGTTAGGTTGTGTAGGCGAGTATTTGTTTATTAAACGTAGTGAATATTTGTAAATAAAAGCTATAATATATGTATATTAAAAGTTCCATTATGGGAGATGAGATGTGTTACCAGCTCAAATCCGGATATCCGACTTGAATCCAATTAATGAAACATATGAGAATCTATAAATAATCACTCTTCAATTTCTTTAATGTTAATGGAAAAGTTCAATTTTGTGTAAATAAAATTATTAAACTATTCCGGTTTCGGAATCCGTCAAAATATTGAAAGCAAATCAATTGCCAAAAAGGCGCGCCAAAATTTGTTTTTCACGTTGATTGTTCATTGTGGTATTCCGTTCCGTCAGCTTGGCTCAGCTTATTCCTTAACAGTTTGTAGCAGTAAGCCAAGCTAAAATATCTAAGATTTCAATGATACAAGGTAAGCTACGTAAGTAAATAAAACGGCCGCGTTGTTAAAATTAAATTACTTTAATATCACATTTTTGCTAAACCTAGGTGCTTCTCATATGCATCATCGTTTATATTCTAAAGACAATTTATGTTTTGTCTTGATGTGAGCGTCTGTGTGTGTTTTTTGATAAGCTTTATAGTTACAGTCTAGGAAGGGACATCGAAACATTGGTTCCTTGCCGCATTCGTACGTGACGTGCCTTCTGTAGGTACTCTTATGTCTGTACTTTCTCTTGCACTTCTCGCATTCATAGGACATATCATAATGCGACCAGTAGTTTTTTGTCTTCATTGGCATAATAGGCATCATGTTTTGCATCATAGTTTTAAAGAAATCAACATCACCTGAAACAAGGAGTCAGTGATTGTAGTTAACTTCCAATTGATCCATCGTACAAATTACTCTAAAAATCTACTTACAGTAAACTCTAGCTAATGCTAACTAATGATTTATGGAACTTGGTGTCCAATTTAGGGCAAGGGTATACATACAAAACAATTTATTATTAAATTGAAACATTTATTCACATGCATTTCCAATTAAAAGAACAAACCAAACACACTCAATGTCGTTAAAAAATACAATGAACATTACACATAAATTGCGTCTTTCGAATACTGGAGGATATTTGCACCTTTGCTTTTACATGTTGGTATATCTAGATTTTTATACATGTAGCAAAGCTGCTTAATTTAAGGAAAACGTTAAACGTAACAAAAATATAATCTCAAAAACAAACACTAAATTAAATCTTGTCTTGATTGATATTAATACAATAGCATTTTGCAATCAGCATCAGAAATTAATATAAGAGCGGCTAAGCACTCCAAATATTAATATGCAGTAGAGATAAATACTTTTCTGGAAAAGACAATCAAAAACAAATGTTTACATTAGACGGACTATTCAAAGTAGTATCCTTTGTGATTACTGGAAACTGTTTAGGAAAATGTCTCAGCAGCCCACGTCGGAAGACAGGATAAACTATGCCCTCCCCATCCTACTAGTATCGAAGAATAATATGCACTGAGAGATAAGATGGGGATAACTTATCCTCGTGTCAACCTTGCTAGGGCTGCAGTAGCTCCCAGCGGCCCTAGCATGGTAGACACGGGGATAAGTTAAACCCGTTTATCTCTCTGACCATCTCTTTCGTGGGCACTAGTGTGAGAGAGACGCACTTAAAGATAAGACGGTTTAACTTATCCTTGTGTCAATCTTGCTAGGGCCGCTGTGGGATATCAGGATGCGTCGTATGTGGAATAGCCCAGGTTGGCCACTTTATCGCTCAGGTATGTTTTTTGATGCTGACTGAACCAATCTAAATATTCAGTAGGTTCCACTTTTATTTAACCTTTAGTATGCAGAAGCATTGATCAGTTCAGCCATCATACTATGATGCTGAAATACTGATTAGTAGTTTTTATATTCAAATCCAATAGAATTCAGTGTAAAATGAAAAAAAAAAAATATCTAGCTGCTGTAGACAAGGGGGCGTGCACTGATCAGTGCTTCGGCATGCCAAAGGTTAATTAAATAAAATACATTTATTTATATAAAGGACCTGTGAATACATATTTCGGAAATGAGAAGCTGCCAAACTAAAATTTGAGTTCTGAATAGGTAGAAATAATCTAGACTATTTAAAATTATTTTACATACTAATAAATATGTGAGGCCAAGTAGAGTTTGAGAATAAATTCCAAATGTTAGTCGGAACGGAATACAAAGGGCTCATTTACAAAATAAAAGTTGACTATAATTACCTACTATTCGTTTTACTATCTTGTTTTGATAACTTTCCTTTTTTAATTTCTAAAGTGGTAACTTCAATAAAACACTAGGCCACCAAATACTGAGTTCAACTTAATGTCACATTCTTATGTCCAAAACACGTTACCTAGTAAATAACCGTAATAATTTAACTAACAGTAATTAAAACTATGTATTTATTTAAAGCACTAAAATCTTATTAGGCTAAGAATCGACTGGAAGATTCTTTGGTTTCAATATTGCGCGATTCAAATTTGAACTTTAACGGTAACTTAATATAACATTAACAAATGCAATAATAATTTACGATTTAACAGCAATACTGTACTAATACATTATTTTTGGTTACAAAATGTTTTATGGTATAACATATGTTCACGACTAAAATCTTTTTGGGATAGTCCAGTCCGGGTGCTCACCCAACTAGTTGTGCGCTGTAATAACACGTGACACCTTGCCCGTGGTTTTTAGAACGACGTAACTATCCACTCACTTTACGATACCTAATACATTTCTTTGGTAACAAGGAACACACACTTAACAAATAATTATAATAACAAGAACAAGAAAATATAACAATCTATTCATAATAATGTATAAAATGTCTTATGTATTACTAGTTATATTTGTCTAAAAAATCATTACGCCTCAACTTAACACAGACGCGGTCGCAGCCTGAAATTTTGGGGGGGGGGGGGGGTCACTAATAAAAAAATATGTCGAGTAAATTAAACTTTATTTTTCTATTTGACGTGTACGATTTTGGGGGGGTCATGTCCCCTGTGACCCCCCCTCCCCCCCCTGGGACCGCGCATGAATTAACAGTCAAAATCATAAATAGCTGCCGTTCTATGAGGAACAGTCATTTACTAACTGGACTAATTCGTATCGACAGATAAACGAGCGATACTTAACACCGATAGTGTACTCAAGTCAGTAGTACCCTTGGTGTAAGTTTTAGTCAGCAACTTCTCGATCGCTTTTGCGTTAGTCTCTATTTTTATAGGTGTTAAGTGCAAATGCGTTCGAGAAGTTTATTATAAAATCTTACACTAACGGTACAGGGAAGTTCATTTTGATTTAACAAGTTTAGTGCTGTATCAGTACCTACAGATTATATTAATAGGTAATCAAGGCGTACATCAAAGACATTTGCTTAAATAGCATTATGTTATATGCCTATTTTTCAAGTAAGAATGGTTCGACAAATATTGCAAATCTTTGGAAGATTCTATTAATTTTCAAATATACTTAATCTCAGAGCCAATAGAAAATTAATACGTCCACTGTTCCATTTGCTAAATTTGTGCCACTAAATTACAATTTACTAACAATAAAATAAAAATTTGTTCAAGCAAGTGCCCTGCAATGTTTGGACACATGCAGATATACACTTTAGCCGGTGGGGCTGTTTCACAATAACACTGTTTTAGGCGTAGTAGCCAAAACCCCTTGTTATTGCTTTAAAAAGTAAAGGCATCACGTGGGAGTTGGTCTTCTTCTATTTTCATCGATAGGGGTAAAATTTGTGCTTTGTTTGAAGTTATTTCTACCTTTTCACTGTCTTCTTTTTTGATTTCTGCAGTTAAGTAAAAGGTCCAAGGATATCCTTTCTTTGAAACAGTTATTAGCTGTAACAGAAATTTTTATGAGTACTTTTGTTTGAGTGAAATAAAATCTTGTAAAAATGGCCATTGAAAATGATAATATAAACCGACATAAGGTATATTCTCTGTAATACGATGAAGTTACTAAATTATTGGATATATTTTTAATGATCATTGGGAGCTATCATTATCATTGGCCGGAGTATATAGATGTTTCTAAATGAAAAGTAGTAACTACTGCATGCTTTAGTAAGAAGCTCTCTCAAACCCTTAAAATATAATTAGGTATCTCATGCACACCACATGATTAGAAAGTACTCCTTAAAAAATTAAAAACATTTTCTAAAGAGTTTCGAGTTAAATGGGATGATAGAACTATCAAGTTTACCGTCATTGATTAGTTGAATAGGAAAGAATACCTACATATTATCTGAATTATAAGCCTTTAATTAGTAAGGAATTAGTGCCCAAATTTTAAAGCCCTTTGTTAGTTGCAACTTTCAAAATAAACCAGTTAAATTTTACTGACATTGAACTTGTAATGAAGGCGGGTCATTCCGATACGAAATCCACCTTCTCCGGTAAATCTTTGTGTAGATGGCGTTCGTGCAACAAGAGATTGTGTTTCTGATAGGCGCGGTAAACGCAGTAGGGGCATTTGAAACTGGGCTGTTTCCGGCATTCGTACTTTATGTGCCGCTGCAGAGAGCCCTTGTGCTTATATTTGTTTCCGCAGTCGACGCATTCGTACAGAGTCCACCCCGCCTTACCGCCGCTCAACCCCGAAGTACCATAACCCAATATATAAGGAGTGTACAACTGTGCAACTGAAATTAAAACGCAAATAAAAATAAAACGTGCAAAAAATACTTCAGCTACCACCGTTACTGGGAAGCCAAGCAACCGTCCAAATAAGATTATAAATGAAATATATGTGCTGCCAAGCGTAGGATAATGCACCATGTCTCCCATTAATTTGCTCCTTATCTAATATACGGGTATACAACTATATCTACTTCCTTAAAAATAAGATCACATGCAACCACTGAACATTTTATATGGATCGTAATATTCATATTAGTGAGTCTTTTTACAACTATAACTCAAGTCAAGGACTAAATTGATTCTTGCAAATAACCCTCTCGTTTTATTTATCATGCGGTGTTAGTAATTTTAGTCTTCTCCCCGATATTTTTGCCACTAAAAACCTTGCTTTTTTTATAATTAATTTTTAGCCTAAAATTCCGGTGTTAATAAAAATAAGTATTTAACAATTTTGTTAATATTAAAACGAATATAGTTCAAGTATAGCAACTTTATTAAAGTACAAAATGGTTATAAAAATACAATCAAATGCATTTAATCACTGTAACATTTCATTGTCAGATTACACAACATGGTTTTTTGCCTATCTAGCAATATTCTATGGGCAGTTCTTAGAAACTAGGTTTGTTCGTTAACATATATCACTAGGATCATAATTCATAATCTATCCGACAATAAGGCGATTTATTGTACTAAATTTTTGTCAAAAGTTGTTTGAATTTAGTTGTCAGCAGAAATTACAGTATCACAGTTTAAAACAGTTGTACTTCTCAAGACGTACGCTTAATTCTTCGAGCCGAAGAAAAAAAATTACAAAACACCTTCACTAAAATTCGCGCACTTGTCTATTTCGGAAACTGGAACATTTTAAACCCTAATGACTAACGTTTTCAAGGCACTTAGTTTTATATTGACAAGACTGTTATGGTTGTACTTTGTCTGTGGACTCTACATTTTGATTGTATGATGGTAACTCCAGCGGATATAACCTACGAATGGTACCATGCTAATGAACAACTGCTCTGAGTCAACAAGTTCTTAACCAACAAGTATAAAGTTTGTTAATAATTTGTGCAAGTTTGACTTATAACACGGTACCGACACTAATCTTATAATAATTTCTAAATGGTAATGAATATGTAAATATTTACTTATACTATGTGGAAGATTGTTTGAACTTTTTCAAAAGATATGTTTTTTGATGTGTTGTCTTATCGATGGCAGTGTTTTCTGGTTCCACAATTAAATTCAACAATTTTAATAAGGCACATTGCATTATTGCAGGTCTGACCTAACAACCAAGATTGGCCCCATGGGAGTAATTCCGATGGGACATAATAAATCACATGAACGTATAAACAGATATACATTTCCAGGAACTACCGAGTTAGTCAATTGTCCACTCAACTGATACGCTGCTAATTTTATAGAAAATCAAATCCCTAAATTAAGGTAAAATAAATGCATTAGACGTAAAGAGATCTTAAAAATAGTTGAAAAAAATTAACTTAAATGAGTATTACAATATAATGGAACATGCATTATGGCAGAGAACTAGAAATTGCTAACTAAGCGATAATAGCTTCATTTTAATTAAAACTACGATATAATATAATAGAGAACGTAAACACTTGATTCTTCTCTTAAAGTTTGTATGCATCTCAAACAAAAAGTAGTCAATCAATACGAATAATATCTGGCAAGCTGTACACCTTATATATTACAGTAATCAGATTTTTATATTCTAAATTGTACAATTTATTTGTTCAAAAGAATCCTGTTAATAGTAACTGAAATTGGTAACAATTTAAAACAAATAGAGACGATACAATACAAATACTCTTCCTTGAAATCTTCACAGTATAAAGAGTATCATAGCATAGGCACCTGACGCTTGTCTTAAGACAGGAATGATAAGTTTACATAATAAATGCTGTACATAAAAAATAAAGGAGTAAAAAGCGTAACTATACGAATCACTTCATCTTAACTTATTGTATAAATGCAACAGTTGCTTACACTGTTGCAAATAAACTGCAACTAGTGTGAATACTATGAGTAATTCGTCGTGTGCGGTAGCTAAATTATTGGTCATCATCATCACTCTCACGGATGTCGCATTAAGCTCGAAGGTAACGATAAAAGGCACCGTTTGTGACCTTGCGGGAGACGATTACATCTAACGTGACTGTCTCGTGCCACTATCACAAAGAGATTTCATCACTATTATCACAATCAGAAAAACTTCGGATTTCGATACGATTTTAAACTTCATCTTTACGTCTTGACTAATTATAACTTTACGTATGATTTATAAACTGTAAATAACATCAAAATTGGTCTTTGACGATTCAAAAACGTGTCATAAAACATCAAACAGTTTACCTGTCAGCTGCAAGAACGCAGGGTAAAATTTAATTTAGCACGTGCCTTTCTGCTTACGGTCAATTAACTCGAGAATTAGGTATTCAATACCGAATTAAGTTTTACTAGACGTTCTAGCAACTCACAGTATGATATGTAACGCTAACATGGAAAACTGTTCCTAAATTCTTAGAAACACGAGTATTCAATAGTGACTAAACTGTGTCGCTAAGTGCAGGCGTCGACGTTGTCCTGCTTGATGTACTGCTCGGGCTTCATGTAGACCTCGCGGTGCATGCGCTCCATGTGCCGCGCGATGTGCATCTTCTGCTTGGCGCGGTACACGCAGTAGGGGCACTGGAACTGCGGCTCCTTGCCGCACTCCCACTTCTGGTGGTTGCGCAGCGAGGACTTGAGCTTGTACACGCGGCCGCAGTCGGGGCAGCTGAAGGCGGGCTCCCCGGGCGCTCCGGGGGCGCCGAGCGCGCCCGCGCGCAGCCCGGCCGCCAGCGGCAGCGCCAGGCGCGCCGACCACTGCTCCCACGACAGCCCTCCGATCCTAGTGAAAGACACGTCCTCCTGCCCGCCTCCGCCTCCTCCTCCTCCTGAAATCGCCAGACGCGTCATAAAACGATCACACGCCACGAACACGAACACACAACATTCACATTCCCGTGTGGTTAAACAGTTACAAGCGAATAACTTATACATGTTAAATACATAATATAATACATACATATACGAAAACGACAGATACTTATACGAGATAAATCTACAGTGAGTTTCCACCGAGTGCTGTGATGAAAGCTTTGCAAAGGAAAAGTAAAAAAAAGAACAAAAAAAGAAATCACAACGTTTATTTTAATGAATAATTCTATTTTGTGAAGTCGTAACGTCGCACGGCAGTCCGAGCTATTTTAATACGTATCTTAACCGGCCTCACTCATCGCGTCAAACACGCGATGCTAAGAAATGGTGTTACCGGACCGATACGGTTCTATTCACTGCTATAGTACTCTAACTAGTTTGTTACTAAAAGTAGTCTCCCGACCCATGGGTTTTCTTGTCTACCTGAAATTTTTAATTATATTAGTATGAACGAAAATAGGGGAAAAATTGGTTCATGCATAGATGAAAATAAGCAGCGGTTGGTTCAACATTTACCATGCAGTACATGCATTGTTAATTAAGTGTAAACATAAATGGTATTGTAACAAGACTTACCAGCGTTACCAGATAACTTGCAACTAAAGACAATGTCAAAATATAGTTGATAATCCGATTAATTCAAAATGGTACGATAAAGAGAAAAAAACCACGTTATTAATATATATCATAGCTATATTTGATTAAACTTTTCTACCTGATAAACCCCAAAATATTCATATAAAAATCACACTAATTAAACTAGTCTCCAATAACATTAACAAACAATTTAACGTCGTAACATTCAATTTTAATATACATGCTACACATTCAGTATCTGAGGAGCGTAATAAATATGATATGATGGGAATATTGCATATCAAAACAGTTTTGCATGCTCAGCTGTCTTGACTTTAACGTTTCTACAACAAATAACACGTCTTAGTTCTTACCATCACGATAAATAATCTAATACTGACTTTGGTCAAATAGCTTTGTTATCCTAGTTTAACAAAAAATATCAACAGTCAATATGTTAAACAAAACTCGAATAGGTTATTGCAAATAAATATCAGTTAATATCAAAAACACTTCACAAATTTTGAACACATTTTCTATCCCAGTTTACCGATTAACAATATCAAAAACACCATAAGTATCGTAATATTATAACTACAGGTAACATTGTAGGCACATTATGGATGAGCTTTTATTACCTAATCGTGTAAAAACCAATAGATTCTCAATTTACTGACAACCGGGTGTATCCATATTACAATAGCCTCAATCAATAACTCCCATCTTTCAACATCTTTTACCGACAGTTCTTTGAGAGATCTATTGTTTTCTTATAAAGGCCTGCAAAAACAGGCGAATTAACATTATTCTTAGACTAATAAATAAACGATTTAAATTAACATAACTTTGGGTTTTCTACAAAGGTGTAGGTATAGATAGGAAGACAAGGTAAATGGTCCCTCAAATGCTAACTCTAAAATGAAAACGAAAACAAAGTTCATAATAAATTAAAAGGATCAACAACAATTTGGCTATCTGAAACGAGACAACAGACATGACCATTGAAGGAATACATAAGTTTCTAACCAAGTAACCATTGAAGAAAGATGAGAAATATAACCTACAAAACAATCATATTTTAACATTACTAAATAATAACTAGTCATTCTAATATCATTGCACTACGATTAACGAATTTGGAATTACATATCCCCTATAAGGAATGATTGATTTATTATAAACTAGACAAATTCGAGCTAAACATGATTTGGAAATTTATTGCTTTTCGTCAAATTCAACTAGGTAATATCAAAGTAATACGCCACGATCCAATTCAACCTCGATTATGATATTTTACCGATTCGGAACGTTAACGGACGTAAACTTTCAAATATACTCGACCTGGAATCGCATTCCACCAATAAAATACTTAGGGTCAGTCTTAACTACAATCGTAAACTCTAACAAAAACAACAAAATTAACGCTAATGCCGTTAGGGAATGTGCTCATTACAACTATTCAGTGTATATAAACGATAAACTCTTTAACAAAAAAGTGTTAAAATATAAATAAAATTATTGCAGTACCGATTTGGTTAGGTATCTACTTTGGTCGGTGTGTGTGTGTGTGTGTGTAAAGCTAGACGGTCGTCTTCTTGTTGCGGCGCACCTTGTTGGTGGCGTACACGTACCACTCGGTGTTGTGGTGCTTGCGGATGTGCACGCCCAGGTTGCCGCGCTGCTTGGCGCGGTACGAGCAGTACGGGCACTGGTGCGCCGGCGCCTTGCCGCCGCACTCCACGTTCTCGTGGCGGCGCAGCGTGGACTTCCAGCGGTACTTCTTGCCGCAGTGCCGGCACTCGAACTGGCGGCTGGCGTCGTCCGAGCTGTTGCCGTCGCGCCGCGCCTTGCCCTCCGCGCCCTCCGCGTCGCCCGCGTCCAGGAACGCGTCGGCGTCGTCGGGCAGCACGATGTCGTCGGTGTCGTCGTACTCGTCCGAGTCGGGCTCCTCCTGCTTGGGCGCCGCGTTGTTGTTGAGCAGCGCGCGCTGCAGCAGCTCGGCCGGCAGCAGCGGCGCGTAGGGCGGCTTGAGCACGCTGGACACCTGGATGCAGGCGGGCACGAGCGCAGCGAGCGAGCCGCGCGCCGCCGCGTGCGCGTGCGCGTGCTGCGCCTGCGCCTGCGCCGACAGCAGCGACAGCAGCGCCGACGTCATGCGACCGTCCTTCTGCGACTCTGAAATCCGATACGTTTAACGGGTTGCAAAATAATAAAAACAAAGCGCGACTACATACGGATTCGAATGTTAATACTACCAGAGGCTAAAATAAATTAAGGAACCAAAGAAATGCGTTATAATAATAAATTAAAAAAATAATCTCTGTTAGAAATCATAAAAGGCGAAGCTTCTAGTTCATGCAGACATGCACAATCCGAGTGTCTCAACTTTTTAATTTTCTTCCCATAAGAGTGGAGCGGGCCGGGATCGGGCGTTCGAAATGAAAGGCCCGTCAACCGTTCAGAGTCGTTTAATAAGATTTAAAAAATATTGAATATCAATCGGTTATCAATAATACATAGAACACGAGGCTCATATAAAATTCACGTAAAATATCATCTAAGGAAGATCAAGAAGTAATAGTATTTAAGGCACTAGATAAAGCACTGCGTCTGCGTGTCGGGCGGTACGGATCACTCGACGCGGATGGGCGCGGGCGCGGGCGCGCGCTCGTCGTCGGGCGAGGGCGAGCGCTCGCAGTGCTCGGGGTGTTTGCGCTCGAGGTGCTTCTTGAGCTCGTTGCGGCGGTGCTTGCTGTAGGCGCAGTGCGGGCACTTGTACTGCGGCTCGCGCCGGCACTCCAGCGTGATGTGGCGCACCAGGTTCTTGCGCGCGTTGTAGCAGCGCTGGCAGTTCGGGCACTTGTACTTGTTGTTCTCCGTCTTGTACTGCGCGCACGGCAGGTTGGCGGGCCGGTCGCTGCGCGGCAGGATGTTGTAGCGCGACTCGCCCCTGGGCGCCTTGGCCTTGGGCCTGGGCTCGGGCGCCGGCGCGGGCTCGGCGCGCCGCGGGCTGAGCGGCTTGGCGCGCGCGGGCGGCGCGGGCGGCGCGGCGCGGGCGGCCGCGCGCGGCGGCTGCCGCTTGTTCTCCTTGGCCTCCTCCTGCGGCGCCAGCAGCGGCCGGGTCAACGCGGACGGCGACGTCACATTCTTCAGGACCGCGAACGTGGCCACCGGGGGCGGTTCCTCCACTATTTTACTACGCATGATTCTGTTCGGCTGCGTCGCTCTATCTGCAAGAGAAAGTTCCGATACAGTCCATCTCGCCTCGCTTCCGAGAATTACATTGCTGATATTGAAAGCGTAAATAAAAACAAATGTGACGTAAAGAAAACTTTGTATTAAAAAACAAAATGAATGAACAAAAAATAGTTTGTTTTCACAAAACATAACAAAAATATAAACTTCTATTTAACAAATTCCTTAAATTTTTTCGATCGCCTATTCCACGGACAGTAAATTTTCTAAATTTTTCGTACCTAACAACCTATGAATAATCAACAAATATATATATATATATAGAAATGTAAGATTTACTAAATCTGAGATCATCAGCTTAACGCAACTTCATTTACTAAAACTTCGCTAGCATTTTGTAATGATTATTAAACAGCTAGAACCCAGTGAATCCCAAATAGGTACCGTTTAAATGGCCTCCAATGTTAAATCTGAGATCAACTTCACGATCTAAATCAGCAACAACTTAGTAATTGTAAATCTTTACAGCTACAACCTAATTAATGCTTAGAAAATCTTTAAGATTCTTCTAAATAGCCTCAACGTTTTTGTTACAATTCATGATTATCCTCTTTGGTTACAAAGTAAAAAAAAATTCAAACAAGAAAGAACAATGTAAAAGTAATAATAAAAAACGAAAATTTTATTTTTTTTCCGTTTTAAGCAAAATGTTGAGTAGGTTTTTACGGTCTTCTTGAGACTCCTTGTGCCAGTCAGGGTGTTTTTGGCCAATATGCGAGATCAAGGTTTTCTTTTGAGAGTACTTTTTGCCACATTGCTCACAGCTGAACTGGGGACCAGTGTTGCATTCATATTTTTCATGTCTCAGTTTATTTCTTCTATATTTGTAGAGTTTTTTACAAATAGAGCAAGAAAAGCGATCGTCTTTGTCTGCTTGGATAGGTTTTCTTCCCCTTTTTTTGGGGGGAACTAGTTTACTCTTTAGATCATTCCACCTTCTCTTATTGTACTTCCTCTTAACGATCTTCACTAACTTATCTACTTCTGAAGGTTCCTTTTTAACTTCTCTTTTTATATTGTGAACAAGTTCTCTGCTCTTAAGGTACCCACGAGTTAAGGGAAAAGGAGTCTTTGCGTAATTCAGGTCGTTAATGAGAGATATGGATGCTTCTGGAAGGGCAAAAAGAATGAAAAGCGACAATAAATAATAAAGCGAGAAGAATTCTAAACATGATGAGATACGCAAGGAAAATTTTGAAAAGAAAAGATATCTGAATGTTTGAATAGAAGATAGTTGTGATAAGAGTAAGTTAGTTGGGGATAGGACTTTGTTATATACAAACAATGTAGAGTCGAGTATACCACAGATACAAGCGTAAGCTGATTGATTTATGGCTGTTTCCAATATTCAATCCGCGGATAGGTTTGGTAACAATGTGTTAAAATTTGACATTTACCGCATACAAAATGACAATTTTTAATTGGTCGGAAATCAAATCTATCCACAGATTGAATATTGGGAACGGGCGTTAAATGATCGCCAAATGGTGTTGCCATCAATATCAAGCTTTGGTGACGGTGGTGATGGTTATAGTGATGTGATGGTGGTGATGGTGGAATTTAATTAACTTGTGAAATTTGTTGTACCTCAAATCTATCAATAAACATTCGCGGCATTTATCGTGGACTATCAGTACTGAACAAAACCTAATAGGAATGTTGCTAAATGAAATGCGCATCCAATATTAACAGGTTCTTTACGTCGTGACATGCTTTCAATAATCTCGGAAATTTAGCCTAGTTGCGGACAATGTTTTCGTCTAAAGAACATGCACAATAAATGAAAAGAACACCAGACGTTTAATACACGCCAATTTTATTGATGGTTTAAATCATGAATCGCTAACAAAAGACATCTGCAGTGAAATCACATGTGAATGCAAAAAAAATAAGAAATAATAAATAATATAAATAAGCCACAATACCAGCAAACTACGATTAATGAAATAATTCAGGTTTACCTTATTTTTTCTGCCGCTCACGAAGTCACAATCCAATAAATTCTTCTATAAACATTTTTTTTTTCATAAATTGCATCACACTATTTGTGCCACAATAAAACCGTCCGTCATATTAGCCGCGGTCAGACAACACCGCGAGGTACGTCGCTAGCTTTCAATAGCCAAATAGAAATTTGAGGGTGAAGTGGTGTTGTGCACATCTAAAATGATATTCTATTTTCTATTACATATAAATACGTGTATAAGTATAATAAATATGAGAAATTTTACTTACCAACAAAACGAGCCATTCCACTCCACATTAGGACAAAGAAAGTTAGCACTTGAGAGTTAATTGTTATTACACTATGCCTCTAGGAACCGTACTATTAGCATGCAGTGAACTACCGGCCGCCGCCACCCACAGTCAAAGCATCACATCATACACATTCTTGTGAACATAATCGTAAACAGCAACTTACCTTAAATGTTACCTCACCTTTTAAAAAGGCTACAGTGATCTGAACAAAACCTTTCTACCAATACCTTTACCTGTTGCACTGAAATATTTTCAAGTTCATTGGATACAGAAATATAAATTGTGATAATATTAGTAATTTATAATATTAATATTAGATACTAATTAATATATGGTCGATTTTCACATGTGAAAACACTAGCACTCTTATATCCGCCGTTGTGAAATATAATATTTATATATAACAAGATAAATAGATTATTTAAGCAATGACTGTTTATCTCATTTCAAATTATGGGAAGACATTGCGCATTTCATCCGTTCCTTAGACGTCTGGGACAGTGAGCTTTATCAGTCCACGCAGCAAATTACTAAACACAATGTGATTTAACAGTTACTAGTCTCCAGTAGAAAGTTCACTGTCCCAGAATATCAAACTCAAGTCCCAAGTAACACCTTGCGTCAGCAGAGTATTGAGTTATATTGACCGCGACGCAAGATGTTCAGTTGCACCGCCGCAGGTATGCACCATACACTGTGCGACCGGCAACGGTGAACGTGTCGTGTGTACTTCTTACCTTGCGAATCTCGAACACTGTCACTCGAATTCATGATTTCATCCTGAGATCTTTCCATGTGCCATTGAAAATCTGCAAGGAAACAAGATACACATTCAAACGCCGCGTACTTAGCAACAAATGAACCCTAAAACGTTAAATGCATTGTAGCTGTGACGCATTTGAATGATAATAGAATATTTTGTTCTAAGTTATGATCTTGCTACAATGTCAACTTGACCTCACATGCAGATGGTAAACTTGATAGATGGGTTTTACATGAAGCTATAATGACTTACTGCGGACTTCGTCAAAACGAGGAATAGCAATAAAAGGCTCTTTTGCTACAACATTTTAAGGTGCTGTATACTTGGCTGTGCCCTTGATCTAATTCACAGGAAAGCTTTTGAACCTTCAAGATTTTCAAATGGACGATTCCTTAAAATGTTCCAATTTTTTTTCATGCAGGTGTTAAAAGTGCTTGAATAGCTTCTTGTAAATAAACACTGACAATTGCGTGTTTTCGTGTCTACTTTTAAGGATGTGTACCCAATATTTCGATTTGTATATTTTTCGCTGAAATTGAATTGTATGGTAATATTAGTCGTTTCGCATAAGTGCAATCAAAAAAAAACCCACTTTACCCTTTTTTTAAGGAGATAAATGACATTTACGATTACATTCAAGCCTGTGTTATTTGTACCTTAAACCTTAAATTACAAGAAAAAGCGAAAATTGTTTCGGTCCCATAGTATTTTTACAATCAGAAAATATATTTTCTATAACGCTGTACTCTCCTCGATTTGTCGAAGTCGTTACCGTTGTTCTCACAGAAATATTCTTGATTGAATTTCCATGTTTCCGTACCGTTTCAAACACCGCATTTTGATTGATTATGACTGGAGTAGTTTTGATTTTATTTCACATACTAAATAATTATTAATAATCACACAATTTGTATATAAAATCATTATTCGTACAAAATTAC
The DNA here is from genome assembly GCA_947859335.1 of Tortricodes alternella. NCBI lineage: Eukaryota > Metazoa > Arthropoda > Insecta > Lepidoptera > Tortricidae > Tortricodes > Tortricodes alternella. Next base: position 15,159,408 of record OX401983.1, read on the forward strand.
TCATTGCCGTTATTTGGTGCAAATGAAAAAAAAACTTGAAAAATCAAAAAGATGTACTGCGGATTTGACGTGGTACACATCCTTAAAATCAAATTCATCCTTTTACATTATGAATTTCTTAAGTTTAAAAATCTCGCTCATCAAGTAATTAGTTATAATAAGGGACATATTTTGAATCAATGCAGTATATAATATATCATAACCTTCTTTTTTATACCAATGGAGTAGACAAGTGTTTTCCAACCTTTTTGAGTAAGTACGACCCCATTATAAGTAAAAAAAAATGGCGACCCGCTATGTAATTGTAGTAATACTATGACAGTGGTTTCAACTACGAGGTATTAAAAAATTTCACCGCGACCCCCTGAGCAAGGGCTTGCGACCTCCCGGGGGGTCGCGACCCACCGGTTCAAAAACATTGCTATAAAGTAAATGATATACCAAAACGCTCTTTAACCTTGGATTACAAGCAAGACCATAACTTCATGGGCATTGGTTCAGTAGATTTTAACTTATTTATACATATAAAACAGTACCGTGACTCACTTAAAGACAACGCACAGCCTCAACGGGTGGTCCTAGAGGTTTGACATTTGGAGGATATGTTCCTCAAGTACTCTAGAGTGCACCTCTAGAGTACTTGAGGAACATATCCTAAGGAGGAATTTTTTGGAATTCCATCCCTAACGGGGTGATAAAGTTTGTATGGAAAATACCGCGTGCGAAGCTGTGGCGGGTCCACTAGTAAATTATAAGTAAGACAAAGAGACAACATTTTTAAAAGTTATTGATTTGGTTTCAGCATCACTCAAATAATCCCTCTTTTTTTCGAAATCGTTTAACCTTTTGCATGCCACGGCTGAATGCGAGGAAGCGTGCCCCGGACGCCGAGTGACGGCTGTAGCCGACAAAACGTATGGAAAACGGCATGCTGTGGCGTCAGGGGCACGGAAATATGCTGTCGGCCACAGCAGACTTTGGCGTTCAAAAGGTTACAGACTAGTCTTTTCTACAGATTTTATTATCGACCGAGCGAGCGAAGCGTCTCCGTTTCAGCTTGGGCAAAAATGCTTTCGTATGTCCAGCGGATGTCCGTCGGCTGTCCGGTCTGTCCATTTGTTCTCGTCTACAGGTCTCAGTTCTCAACCGATCCTCATGAAATTTCGTGAGCAGGTTCGATAATTATATAGATTTTTTTATCGATACAGTTTATCGAAATTTTTCAAAATGGCGGAGATATGGGGGTTTTTGCAATTACAAACTTATTTGCAGTGTTGGTAAACGTATCCGACCTATGTCGACGTATGGGGATATCAGTTTTCTAACGGCAAAATTAAGTTTGTCGCGAGGTCTACAGCTCACGGAGCCACTAGTAGTACATTAGTCGTTATGTTGTGAAGATACTTACTGCGTACGACGTCATTGTGTGCCACGGCCGGCTGGTCGTCGGCCTCCTCATCTAGCGTGAGATCCTCCACCCCCTCCCTGGCATTTTCCTCTTTGCACTGGGTGGGTTCCTCCCCATTTCCGTGGACATTGTCTGTGGTCGGTTGAAGCGGTAAAACGGGCGTGGGAGCCCCTTCGGTGGACATGCGACGCGCTTTCTTCCGGCGGCGCGTGGGACTTATCGAGCCTTCGCGGCTGTCTATGCTACCGTCTCGGACCTATGAGGAACAATATATTAAGGGTTATAAAAACATTCTCAGAACTTCATAATTTATTACTAACTCTAACTTTAATACTTCAACTTATGCTACCTAAATCCTGTGTATCGTAATTGCCTGAAAAAGATTTGACATCCAATGCTCTGGAAAATTATACAGATCACAAGGGAATACTCATAAGAGAATAAAAATTGCGGGTGAAAGATAGTAATAATAATTCTTGAATGGACTGTTTCCTAACAGAAGTTGAAAAACCAGCCAAGTGCGAGTCGGACTCACGCACGAAGGGTTCCGTACCATTATCTATAGTAAAGAAAAAAACACGTTTGTTGTATGGCAGCCCCCCTTAAATATTTGTTTTATTTTAATATAATTATTTATTTTTAATATTAAATATTCTGTGAATATTTCAAGCGTCTACCTGTTGCCGTTATCAATATCGAGCAAAAACGAGCAAAAAAATCACGTTTGTTGTATGGGAGCCCCCTTAAATATTTATTTTATTCTGGATTTTAGTATTTGTTGTTATAGCGGCCACAGAAATACATCATCTGTGAGAATTTCAACTGTCTAACTTTCACGGTGAATGAGATACAGCTTGGTGACAGACGGACGGATGGACAGCAGTTTAAACTCATACCTATTATCGGTCTCATTTCATTCACTCAAGTGTGAAAGTGAGCCCATCAATGTTTTCACAGCTTAACTATTGAACTGATTTTGATTTTGGTAAGCAGATTTAAGTCTACTTTACTATGGGACAACAATGGGAATTGGAAGTAAAAATAAGCCAAATACTCAGTCTGAAGTACTTAGGATTATTTTAACATTGGATTACAGTACAATTTCCCATGGGCAGGGAAAAACTAATAAGTACTACATAAACATAAATATACATAAAGGTTTACTATGAAAACTAACTTTTAAGTGACAGTTAAAAAGGCTTAGTTGTCTCCTAAACCTACATTGTATGTAATAATACCTCATTTCCTTACTTTAAAAGTTATCTATTATAATCAAGATACCTATCTAACAATCACTATGACACAAGTATCATAAAATACTTGAAGGGAAATAACGTATCTTATACGAAATTTTATGAGCGTTTAATGTCATTATTACTATGGGGACGTGTTGAAAGAACGCTGCAAATTGCTTCGGGAGTGTGAACCTGTTAAATTATATATGTTAGAATAATGATAAATTACTTACTGTTATTTTTGCTTATTAGTGACATTTAAAATGACACCTAATTTATTAATTTATTGAATTGACAACGCTTGAAAGGCAAAATTTCATAAGCGACATGGCACTAACTTTAGATGAGTTATAAATTCTCGTTAGAGTAAAAACAGTTAAATCAAACCAACATGAAGTCCCTGATGTTACGTAAAATTACCTTCACCCGCGTTACCTATCACTTTATGTTACCTACGACGTCAAAGCTCCAAACAGAATTGTTGAATTCCTCGGATTCAAATTGAATAAGATTAGTAGAAGTTCTGCCCCTATTTAGATATTAGTTTTAAGTTTATTTTTATGTTTTGTTTTTATTCAGGTAAATCAAGATAAGCAACAATTTCTTTTAAATAAAAATAGAAAAAAACTGGTATATACTGATGATCTAAGCGACATTTTTATATGAATGTGGCATGGATAAAATGAATTAACAGTAATTTATTGATACTTTACCGCTAAGTAAAGTTTCATAACCGACATCACATCAGTATAAGATCTAGGTAAAATTAAACAACATGAGCATGAGTAAAATTTACAAATAGGTTTTAAAATTAACATTTTATCCAACCACCACATTTGAAAAAATGCTCCAAAGTGGAGTAGTTTAGAAAAACAAAACACTCATTTCTCTATAAATTACCTTTCAAGCATCCATGTTAAATTATATTCCAATATCTTTTTGTCTATAAGTATATTTTCTATATATTCTCTATGATTTGTAACATTTCAATATAGTTATAATATATTGCTCGCTATATTCTACAGTGCACTGTACCTAGTTTTTAAGATCTTACTGAACAACATGAAACTCAAGTATTTGAATTTGAATAACGTTCAGCATTCTGATTGTGAATAGCTGAATAAGGAGGAAATTATTTTTGTAGAAACCCTTTTCAAGCAAATAAAGATTAGATTTGTACTATCTTGTATTGTCCAAGTGTAAAAACCAATAAATAAATAAAATGTAAGAGCAGTTTTCTATTCAAAGTTATTTTTACCTTTATCTCATTAACCAATTAAGCCTACTTATTTGTTATAGTTTTCCTTTTGACTTTGTTATTTCAGTTTTCCTAAGATTTTTTCCAGATTTTTTAGACTAACAACAATTACACTTTTAGAGCTGAATGTTTCCTAACTGGTAACCCAATCTAAAAATTGGTTATAATAAGTTTCCAAAAGCTATCCACAAACACCCCGAGGTAAGAGGGAAAAAAAAGCAATTTTACCTTTGCTCCACATGTATGGGAGCTATAGTAAAAGAATATCACAATTTTATTCTTCATCTATGTGTACGAAACGAACATGAATAATCTTACAATATTTCAGCTTTGTAACTTTAGTAGTCCTTGAGAAAAACTGGCTGTGACATACAGACGGACATGGTGAAACTACAAGGTTTCCTAGGTAAATACAAAACCTTAAAAAACTGGCCAAGTGCAAGTCGGACTCGCGCATGAAGTGTTCCGTACCATTATCTATAAAAACGGCAAATTAAATCACGTTTGTTGTATGGGAGCCCCTTTAAATATTTATCTTATTCTGTTTTTAGTATTTGGTGTTATAGCGGCAACAGAAATACACCATCTGTGAAAATTTCAACTGTCTAACTAACATCATATCATATTGTATCATGAGATACAGCCTGGTGACAGACGGACAGCAGAGTCTTAGTAATAGGGTCACGTTTTATTTTACCCTTTGGGTACTGAACCCTAAAAATCAAGATTCTACATATGTGACTGCTAATATGTGGCCCACAAAATTAAAAGAAAGCTGGGAATGGTAAATTATTCTTACAATTTGTATACTATTCTTATTTATGCAGTAACAATAATTGGACCAGCTTAAGCCAGCCCTCTTAAGCCCGGGGCAAATCAAACGCGGTTGCGGCGCGAACGCGGGTCCGCGCCGTTGTCGAACGGCGCGGGCGGATATACCATGCCACACCGCGGCGGCGCGGGACCGCCGCGGTCCCGCGGCTACTTTGGTGTGCCATGGTAAATCCGCCCGCGCCGTTCGACAACGGCGCGGACCCGCGTTCGCGCCGCAAACGCGCCGCAACCGCGTTTGGTGTGCCCGGGCCTTTAAATCTCTTTGGGTTTTGACAACCACACATATACAGATATATAAAAGTGAAATACCATTTGCTCACTCACCAACAGAATCTCGGAATTTCAAATTATTAGGTTTTATAGTTATAAAACCTAATAATTTGAAATTTGGCAGGTTTCATTTAGGGTGTAGATATTTACTAAGAGAGGATTTTATGAAAATTCCACCTAAGGGGGTGAAATGGAAATTCAAGTTTGAATGGTAAATACCACTGGCAAAGCTGTGGCGGAACTGCTGGGAATTCAGGGTTCGAAATTATCAAGATAATTACGCTTCTTGATAATTATCGGATAATAATCACCAGTATAAGACATGAATTTGTTATATTGTTTCATAAGAAATTCCGATGTTATATTGTTTCATAACAAATTCTAACAAAAAATAAATAAAAACAAATATTTTTAATTATTTTTTTTTCGGATAGACGCAAGTGCGGATATACACGTTCGAATACTTCGAATACAGTTTACTATCACGCGCGAAATTTTTTGTTATTATCAATCGATAATCGTAATAATTATCATTGATAATTATCCTTTCGAACCTTGTGGGAATTCTTTATTTTTAGGGCTAAAATGAATCTAAATTGCAAACTGTTGCAAAAGTTGGAACATGTGGGAATACGAGGTAAGCTGTTGAGCTGGATTGAGGCATTTCTACGCTACAGAACATTCCAAGTGAGAGTTGGTGAGACATTGTCCGAGCAGCAAGAGATTTATAGTGGCATACCACAGGGTTCTGTCCTCGGTCCCGTTCTCTACATAATCTACACCTTTGATTTGCCTTGTGCCCTTCACTGTAGCGTGAGTGTTTTCGCTGACGACACAAAGTTATTTGGAAACCCTCTGCTTGACTTCGACCGTATACAAAGAGACTTGAACTCAATAGCTAACTGGTCAAAAGAACGGCTTATTAATCTTAATACCTCAAAGTGCACTGTGCTCCATATCGGAAACCGCAATCCGCTATCTACCTATAAGTTAGATGGCGTCGAGCTTAAATCAGTTAAAGTACAAACTGACTTGGGAGTCAAAGTTACAGGGGATCTCAAGTGGGAGGACCACATAACGACAATTACCAAAAAATGGAAAAGTCTAATCTACCTCATCAGAAAAGCCTTTGGAATGCTAACCACAGACATGATGCTAAAAATTTACAAATCATTTATAAGGCCTATCTTGGAGTATGCTTTCCAAGCGTGGAGCCCCTATTTTGCCAAAGATATTCAAATGCTCGAGAAGGTGCAACGTAGTTTCACCAAATTAATGTTGCTGATATATCGCACAATAATCCCCGCAAGCACTTCTTAAGCAACAGAGTGGTTAAAGAGTGGAACCAACTACCAGAAGGAGTGGTCTCAGCGCTGAATGTCAATCAGTTCAAGAACAGACTGGACAACTACAACATTCGTAAAAGAAGCACCTAATTACAGAGTAGCTGGATACAGGCATTTATCAGTTGCTACAACTGCTTGCCTGATAATTAATTAATAATAATAATAATAATAAATATTTATTTTAGCCCTAAACATAATTTAATTTATTAAAATCCAGCAGTATAAATTTAGATGCATAAGGAAATATTTCAGTTTTGCCAAATTATATCCTTGCTAGCCTTACAGTACACGGTCTACGTATGTGGCACTTGGTCATAGCATCTCAACTGCTTAATAGACTTAATTGATGTATTGCTCCATTTTTTATCATTCCTGTCAGTGGTACACAAGCTTTGTGGAACTTGCTTTAATTTTGGTTTAATTCAAATAACCTAAATAACCAAACCAGAAAGTTTTCAGATAACCTATTTTTATCTGTTAGTAAGTAATGGACGTTAGACCTAGTAAAAAAATACATATGTACTTTCAATTCAATACTAGCAGGTATTGAATTCATGAATGAAAAATATTTAGTTTTTAAAATTGACAAGGGTTATGGTAAGGTCCTTTGTTTTAAAGTTTGATTATGAAGACAATATTTGTTTAATATTTGGAATTTATAAATTAACAAATTTCATCAACAATTTTACTGAGGCCACTCAAATTGAGATTAAGGGGTCATCCATAAAGTATGTCACACTAATTAAGTGATTTTTCGACCCCTCCTCCATCCTTGTCACAGTTGGTCACATTTGTGAGACCCCCACCTCCCTAGTGTGACGTCACATAGTTTCCAATTTTACATCTGCAAATTATTAAACTAAAACAGCAGTTCCGAAATTAGTTTTATTTCCATTTAAATTATTTTTTAATATAATCAACATCAAGTGAAAAATTGGTAAAAACGGGACCCACGCGTTACACTAGTAGAGTGTGAACTCGCCAACAAAACAATTTAAAACTTATGTACATACTGATAGCTGGAAATATTTTCAAGTTTTTTGTTAATAGTTCAATTTTGGCATTATAACACTTAGATTTTAAAATGTGACGTCACAAAATCTATGACCCCTCCCACCCCTTGTCACACAATGTCACACTTCGTCGACCCTCTCCCACCCATAAGGTGTGACGTACTTTATGGATGACCCCTTAATTAAAGTGACGTTTCAGTGACGTTTTTGTATAGCTTGACAACTAGTTGAGGGACATTAATTACTTAATATCTAATCAAATGCTTAAGTGGCGTTTCTGAATTCAACCATTAGTTATATAATCATATAATGTGTCTAGAGATGCAACGGATATCCGGCTACTATTCGGTATCCGGCCTATCCAGCCGGATACCAGATAGTAAAATCTTGGATCAGAAATACGATAAAACAAATAAAAGCCATCAGAAATAAACAATATCAACGTCAGTTATTAAATTAAAACCCTGTTTCTTTTTATTTAAGTATAAAACTAACATCACGTCATGCACGCCGTTGTTCACTTGTTCGCCGCGCAAAGGCCGCGCAAGCTAACACAGCTTTATAGATAGCTCGTGTGCGGCCGGATATCCGGCTATCCGGCCAATGGCCATGCCGGATATCCGGTATCTGGCCAAACCACTATCCGTTGCATCTCTAATGTGTACTTCTTGCATCCCAATCCCATATCAGTCTCTGTTATTTTATTTTATTTATTTTATACTATTCTTGAGCAATTAGCATCAGTGTGTGGAGTGAAAGACTTTAGTCAAATATATTGTTAGCGAATGAAGTCTACAATCTACAATATGTATATGTCTTACTGACCTGAGGTGGTGGAGACGGTGCTCGAGGCGGGTGTGCTGCGACAACCTGTGGAGGGCGCGACGGTGGTCGGGACGGTTTGTTGTCAGAGAGGCCTTTGATCTGTAGGGACTCCGCAGCCTTTAGTAAGGCTGCTAGCTGATCCTGCGAGATGTTGACCTCCCCTCTGTACATATAGTCCATCATGGCTCTCAACTCAGCATATTTCACATCTTTCAAAATTATAATTGGATGCTTGTCATACTGCTGTGATAATACATTCTGCAACAAAAACATTGTTGTTTGTTCTGGCTTGTAAATACTGACTAATCTGAATGTAATGCTAATTGTCTATTGTTTCTACATTTGAATTGTAAACTATTAGATATAAATATACTATTCTAAAAAAGAAAACTGATAGAAAACCTAAATTCAAGTTCATAAATGAAAACAAATGACTTTCAAATAACTTTGATTTGAAGTCGTTGTTTTGTTTCTAACCTATTAGCTGGAATTTATCATAGACTTCATTTAGAAAATTATAATGGGCATCATTGGGTAATAGATGCATTGCAAATGGACACTTAGGAAAAGTAGTTGCAACAACTTTCTGTTGCCAACTCATCTATGCACCAATCTAAACAAATTGCTTAGGCATGAAAGCTAGAATGAAACAACTGGATTGTTTATTAGAGCAAAACTGTGTTGCCTTGTAAGTTAAACACGATAGCAATTGACCTACATTACGTGAGTGCGTTAGCAAATTACCAACCTCGAAATAAGGACTGCACGCCGACAACACCACTTTGTGCGCCTTAAGCGTCTGTCCCTCGGCCGCAAGGGTGCAGTCCACGTGCATGCCCTTCTCCAGCAGCGTGTCGAACACCGACACCAGCGTCGACTGGTGGTTGTTCCAGCGCAGGCAGAACTGCTGGTCGTCGTCCATCTCGAGCCACTCGCCGCGCCCCTGGTCCTACGTCAAAACATTCCCTCATCAACACAAATGACCCACCACGCAATAATTAGGCCGCTTCGAAACGTCCCCCGATGACAATAAACAACGAATTATCAGCCGCGATTATCACGCGCAAACGCTCAGCGTCTCACCGATTCACTTATAAATTGATATCACACACCAACTTTAACTTTGAGGACCACATACAAGTCGGTCCTAAGCGACGCGGCACTCTCGACACAAAGAAAATGGCCGCTTTTCCAGCGCGACAAAAAATAAAATGGCGACGAAAATTCTAAGTTTTACTATTTTCTGGATAAACTTTTCATGACACATATAACAGATTCAAGTTCAACACGGGGCCGCGACACGGTGAACTTCGCAAAAGTTCGAAGTCAACAAAGAAACTTCTGAGAAACTTTACTTCGAAAGTTCACGAGTGGAAATTTTCAAGATGAAAACTCGTAGCTAACACTGCTTATCGCCTTCGTAACGCTACATGGGAGATCTAAACGCTTACCTTGACTATTTCATTAACTGTTGTATGAAGTTTTAACACAGTTTTAGATAATCTTGCAGTATTTTAACAATGCTTGGATTAAAGATTAGCACATTTGCACACCCGCTAGCTTTCTTGAATAAAAACACCTACTTTAGAGTAGGTAGGTACTAACTATGCTATGTTGCAAGTTTAGAGAAAGGCACCTCTACAAAAATCTGAATGAAGTACAAGTTGGAAGCGACGCAGTGACCCAAAATAAGCTTCAATGTGTTGCCACAGTTAAATAACTAAAAAAAGCTTAAGATGAAACGCTGATAGGAATTAATTCATTTCGTTACTTGAAATATATAGTTTAATAATTTGAATTATATTTAAATGTAGATTATTAAATTGCAGCACACTGCGTGAATAATCCTTTTCTTAAGGTGCTTATAGCTCTCGTCCTTGACCTACTTTAGTAACAATCCCGTGACAGCTATTTAGTAACTGTAATCTTCGTGATAGTAACTTAAACTAAAACTTGCGTATATTATTCGAATTGGATTTAACAAAAATTGGAAAGGCATTTCGCTTTTCTAATAATAAAATATAGATTAGAAAATATTGCCAGCAATTAAATATTTGAAGTCATGCTACATTTATTATGTTGTGTGTATCAGCGCCATCTTTTGATTATGCTTGGCACTAATACAGTTTCTCCGTACTATAAGATAATAATAGGTCTAATGACTTTATTGAAGAGTGGCTAAGAATGGAACTACGGCGTTGTCTATAGTAGGAATAGTACATTGTGCATCTAGGGCCGTAAGAAGGGGATAACTAACGAGAGTCTGTTATCCCCTTACTGCCCGTGATACACACAATTTATTTCCTCATGTGCATGTGATGAAAACATCACATTTGCGAGGAAATGAAATAAAAATTACACAAAAAAAGTATATATATTAATTTTATTCCCATTTTACATCGTGAATTACCATCAGGTGGGTGTTCATAAACTGTAATTATCAGCGTTTTACCCTCCAATAAAACGCTTATTAAACAACTTACCTCATTCGAAGCCTAAATAAATGAGAGTGGCAACACTGTTTACCTAATCTATGACGGTTGTAGTGCCTTTTATAGCTCTGGTCACCCTATCCGGAAGTAATGTTTTCATCCCCACAATATCCCCACCAGCAGCGACGGCCGTTGAAGTGGTCAGAGAAGACCACAAGCTTCATTGCGGCTCATTTAAACCAGGCAGGAATAGAAATAGGCTTCGAATGAGGTAAGTTGTTTAATAAGCGTTTTATTGGAGGGTAAAACGCTGATATTAACCAACTGTACCGTCATTCGAAGCCTAAATAAATGAGACGTGTCTGTTATCGCCTGGTGGGATATCTACTCATGATAAAGCCAATGTGATAGATGCTTATGTTAGCAATTTGTTATGTAACAGCATAACAAAATTATTATACATGGTACTTGTACCTTAGTATTTAGTATAAGAAAGGTATATTCTATAGAAGTCTTTAAAACAAGTCAATAACTAAGCAAGAGCAAGAAAGGTACCTAATCAGCTTCAAGGAAAAAAGTAAATAGGTACAGCCTGCAAAGAGTGGACAAAAAATACAAATAAATGTAGATCATAAAGATATAACTTGTTTTATTTTGCAAACAATGACAAGGATATCACACATTTATTCCAGAGTTATTGAGCACTCACTTGATGAGAAACTATTAATAAACAAATGTTTGTTACACAATAGGCAGTAATTAGAAGTTATATTCATGATTCAAAAAACACCTTTAAGTCTTATTCAATAGCACAGTTGAGGTGTTAAGATAGTACTTGGTAATACTGTTTATATTGTTCTTATTACTTATTGCATGGATTGCAAAAACAATTAGTATACAAACTGTACTCAAGTTACCAAATTAAATACACATAAAGAACAACATTACTCTCTTAGATTATCACATCAGATGGTGAATCAAAGTACATCAACATAAACAGTTATTCATCATAACATTATACAAATAGATTAATATCTTACTTAATGTGTAAGTATTTAATTACAATGATATTATTAATAAATCGATCTGTTGAGAAACAGCTAAGTTCACTTATTTTAGAGTGATATTAAATGCTTTGCTCCGTGGTAACATGTTACAATGGGACAAACATAGATGATACCCCAGGTGTTTGGGGAACTGTAGGCTGAATTTCGCGACAATAATATTTAGTAAAAGTGTCCTGACTACGCCAATTACCTTGAGCTAAGATTTCGTCCAATGGTAAATTAAGAACCCAATTTTTGGAAGCGACTGCGGGGCGGACGCTTCCTGGACTAGCTTTAATTCCTGCTTCCAGTAACGTACGTTTTACCCAGCCCGCAATAACTGTTTTCGATGCGGCCTTAGGAGGCCCACAAGCAGTTAGAAATAAGTTATCACTTCCACAGATTCTTCGCCTATCCGCTGACAAGCTTATGACGCGTTTGATCCAAAACACTGGGTCAATAGATATGTGATCATGATTACGCAATAAACGCCAACCAGACTGTCTAGAAGTTTGATTATCCGTTTTGGATCCGAACTTAGGCCAAAAAACAACATAATTGTCTTCAGAGACACATAGACTTTCACTGACAGATAATAGTGTCAAATCGTGAATGCGGCGGCCTGAACATAGCAGTAAAAGTGTTGCCGTTCTTTTGGAACACTGAAATAAATTATTTTCGTCACATGTACTATTTATAAGATAGTTTACCAATATATCAGTGTCCCAAATGGGAGGCTTAAACGTTTCACGGGGACTTTGAATCGCAATAGATTTCAGTATTTTCTTAACTAGAATGTTTGAACTTAACCTGTCTGAAACATCAGGATTACATAAAGTAGCAATTGCAGATTTATATACTAAAATTGTGCGGTAGGACAATTTGTCTTTTTGGAATAAGTCCGATAAAAACCTAGCTAGCTGTGAACCATTCGGGTCATGTGGTGTCGTCACATTATTTTCTATGGACCACTTTAACCATCGATGCCAAGCATATTTATAGGTTTTAAGGGAGGATGCGCGCCAGCCTGATTGCAAAAGTTGTTTTTGTTCAGAAGACCAATCAGTTATTTTTGACATCCACCCCCACATCTCCAAACTTGTAAGGTCATTTCGTTGACCTTCTGCGGTGGCAGACCCGTTGCTGTGTCCACTAGGACCCGATTTAGGCGATGTATGGTGAATGGTGGACTCAGAGCACGGTTCCTGATATCCGGTCTCCAAAATACCTTCTCCCACTTGGGAACTACAATAAGATAAATCCCTTTCGCCGAATTTAAGTGCATCAGCACCTTGGGAATCAGAAACGGTGGGGGGAAAATCCATGCAAGTGGGAACTCCCATTTGCAGCTGAAGGCATCGTGAAACAGCACGTTCTGATCTAACAAATCCAGACTGACATAACGGGGAACTACATGGGCTGTTTTCGATGCCATCAGATCGACATATGGTACTCCCCACTTTTGAAACACGATCTCCGTTATCTCGGGTAGTAGGTGCCACTCTGGGTTCACCCTGAGGCGAGACAAGTGATCCGCCTCGCCATTGAACTTGCCCGGTATGTGATGGGACACCAGATGAATGTTGTAACTGTCTATCAATCTGAACACTTGCCTGGTGAGATTCATCAGGCTGGGTGATTTTGAACCGCCCTCTTTTCTCAAGTAGGCAACTGTCGTCTTGTTGTCGCATTGCAACATTATAGAGGAATTTCGCAGGTATGGACCTTGCTCTTCTAACACGTGAAGAAAAGCAAGCATCTCCTTTTGATTGGAGTGGAGACCTACTTCGTGTTGAGACCATCTGCCTGCTAGTTCCAATTTGTCCAGGCAAGCGCCCCATGCCAGGCGGGACGCATCTGTCGCTAGAAAGTGCTCTACTGGTGGTTTGTGAATGGCTGACGGCTGATTGTAGTTTTTTAACCACCATCTTAATTCCTTCCGAGCCGTCTCGGGGACCAAGTAGCGGTGACAGAAATCGTTTTCTGGTAGACTTTGTGAGAATTTTATAAGGTCTCGATGGTTCAGGCGACCCCTTGGTATTATAAAGCTTGCGAAGTTTATGAGACCTATCAGACTTTGGATTTCTTTTAGTTTTATCAATTTTCGTGACAGTACATACAGAATATTCAGTCTTAAAGTCGTGCACTTTGTCAGAGGGAGACTTTTCAACCCCAACCAGGGGTCCCAGGTTATTCCTAGATAGTCCAGGCTCCGCTGTGGAGTTAGAATTGATTTTTTGTAGTTGAGTTGCCAACCTAAGCTTTCTAAAAGATTCACCGCTTCCTGTGCTTGTTTTGACAGGATATGTCTGTCCTGGTGGGCTAAGAGATAGTCGTCGAGATAAACTACAACTCTGAAACCCTGTTCTCTTAGTTTTTGAGTGACCCAATTTGATAGGGTAGCGAAAACCTTCGGTGCCGTTGCCAGCCCGAATGGCAGACACGTCATCTCGTATAATTGGTCGGCGAATAGTATTCTTAAGAACCTTCGGTGAGGTTCTGCTATGCGAAGGTGAAAGTATGCATTTGATAGGTCGATTTTCACCAACCAATCGCGAGGTTGTAAAAAATCGGGAACTTTTTGTACATTTATTAGCCGAAATTTCGACACAATTAAGTACTTGTTTAGGTTTCGCAAATTGAAAATCGGGCGCATTGTTCCGTCGGACTTTGGAACCAAGAACATGGGTGAAATATAACTGCGCGAGGGTAGTACCGGTTCTAGTACACCGATTTTTATTAATGATTTTATGACTACCCTCATTTGCGGCGAGAATTTTGTTCGGTATTTGTGACTTAATATTGGCCAGCAAAGCGGTACCTTTTGTTTGAGGGGCAATCGATACCCTCTTATCATTTTTAAAATAGTCTCGGGAGCATTCATTTGCGCCCACACATGACGAAAATCTATTAGGCGGCCCGCTTTGAAAGCTTGTGAGTCCGAGTCAGAATTTACGCTTGCTGCGAAAATTCCTGTTGTCCTGGTTATGCTTTGAATTATTTTTACCAGAGTAGTCTTCATATCTAGATTTTTGACGAGCAGGTCTAGTGTTTTTATTATTATGCTTATTATCACGATTTTGCGCAAATCGTCGTGGCATATAAAAAGGTGCTTGCGCCTGTAAAGGCATAGCTTGATTGAAGTAATATCCTTGCGCAGGATATGGGTAAAAGGAAGTGCCTTGCGCAGGCTGGCCCTGCATGTATTTGCCAAATACACCCTTACCCGGGTACTCATGCACACCCTGCGCGGGCGGCTTTGCCTGTGACGGTCCGGCTTGCGCAGCCGGCCAATTAGGCTTAGATGATGCAGTATTTCGCATAGGCCAAAAGGTTTTAGACACGCCGCTATTCTTTTCTAACTCAGAGGCTAACAAGTCCTTATTAAAAAGTAGGTCACACGTTGGAGGGATTTTACGAATAGTCGCACGTGTAAATTTGTCTTTTACATACCTCAAAATATTGTCACGCCTTTGTTGAATCATATCCGCCCTATGACCACATGCCATTTGAAGTAGGTCAACAGAGATCTTATTGTACGAACCGTTAATAAATAATTCGTTAAGTTTATCTTTTAAAGCTGTTACAGACAGGTCGTCACAGGATGAAACCCAGGAAAGCAAAGATTCTAATCCAGCTTGTAATGACTCTTTCTGCATTATCAAGGCCAGCGTAATGGCCGCGAAGCCTTTTTCAGTAGTACTGAGAGAAAGCAATTTATCATAGGGCTTAAGATCATCGTTACACTCTGTTTCTACAAACCCTGGAGTGGAACAATATGCTTTTTGAACCTCGGCATAACGTATATCGGCCCAGTCAGGGGAACCAAAATGCTGAACAGAATTCAAAAAGTCAACATGACTTTGAGATGATTTTGGAATAGCCGGCTCTTTTAGAGTAGTATTGAAGGGTAGATTAATAGTTAAATCTGCCGGTGCAGGATTGCTATTTACATTGTTAGACCCGCCTTCGGGATATAATTCCCCACTAACATTTAGGCTGACTTCGTCATCACTATATGGCGGGTGCATAATAGGCATGGGTTGTGGGTACATAGAAGACAGAAATTGCTTGAGATCACTTACTTCTTTAGCGAGATTTTGTACCGTAACATCCGAATGTCGTTTTCGTTTAGACTTCGAGGATTTACTTATACGTTTTCTTTTGCGTGACGGTTGTGGGTCTCCCATCGCCGCGGGTGCGGGTGAATTCGAGCTGCTATCCGAATCAGAAGATGAAGAGGAATCCTCAGTATTATTTTCCTCCATTTTTACTGAAACGTACAACAAAAATTAATAATTACGAACAGTTACACTGTTAAAAAAGGCGGGACCATTAAATATTTTTTAAATATAAAATAGAACAAAGCACTTTCGGTTACCAGATCGCAGTCGCAGACGCACGTTCTTGAACCCAACCGTATAGTACGGAAAACAAAAAGCCAATGAAGCTTGTGGTCTTCTCTGACCACTTCAACGGCCGTCGCTGCTGGTGGGGATATTGTGGGGATGAAAACATTACTTCCGGATAGGGTGACCAGAGCTATAAAAGGCACTACAACCGTCATAGATTAGGTAAACAGTGTTGCCACTCTCATTTATTTAGGCTTCGAATGACGGTACAGTTGGTTAATACGTAGCGATCAGCGCGGGGCAGCTCCGCCAGCTTACGAGTCGCGCGCCCCGCCGGCTGCGGCTCCCGAGCAGCTCCGCCGACCTGCACGTCTAGCACGACCTGCCTGCGAGTCGTTTGTCGCTCAGGGCATCCCTTACATACTTGA
Organism: Tortricodes alternella; assembly: GCA_947859335.1. Taxonomy (NCBI): domain Eukaryota; kingdom Metazoa; phylum Arthropoda; class Insecta; order Lepidoptera; family Tortricidae; genus Tortricodes; species Tortricodes alternella. Next base: position 15,175,855 of record OX401983.1, read on the forward strand.
CTAGTTCGAGAGAGACGCACTGAGCGACAAACGACTCGCGGGCATGTCGTGCTAGCCCCTCTGGCGCACTTAACTGCCCGCGGGAGTTCGAAACTATACAAAATCCATAACTCCCTAGGGAGTTATAGATTTTGTATGGTTTATAACTCCCGCTGACGGCGGGGCCCATAGAGGAGTTAAATCGGCTATAGTTGCTCTATGCGCTTGCGTATAATAACACCCTTTCCGAGCAAGTGTGATGAAAACCAAATTTTTTGTCATTTTATAACTACCAGCGCGGCTGCTCTACGGAAAAAGAAAGTAACTGACATATTTTTTCGACACCGGTGTAAACGTAAGTTGGTAGCCCGATATATAATTTACTAATGACCGCAAGCAATAACAGCTTAAAAAGTTAGGACAATAAATAAAACTAATGGACCTAGAATCAAACCGAATGACTCGGTAACCGACGCTTTTAAGTTAATTCGAGCCCGTGTTAACCCGTCCTCTCCCATCGACCTAGATATAGGTCCGCGAAAAAGACCTATGAGGTAATATTTCGCAAATGTGAGGGTAGATCAGGATTATGATGGCTGGTAGGTTAACGGTATAGGACAGGTTCTGAAAATGCCGGGTACCAACTCGAAATCTTGACCGGAATTCGTCATAAGTAAATTTCGTATTCTGCCGAGTTTCTTGCGGCGTTTTTTCTCAGCAGATGTCACCTTTCGAAGCGCTGGTAGATTCAGACATGTGAAAGAGCCAATGTGGCCTACTTTCAAGATAAATATTTTCATTTTCATTTTCAGTACCTAATATTTTTCTACTTGGTTTATTGCGTGATTGCGCGAGGCCCCTACAAGAGCGAGGCCACGGGTGGTTGCCCTGTTGGCCAGCTCCAAAGGCCGCCACTGCCAATGAGAATTGGTTTGAGGCGCATTACAGTGCCGCAAACATTCCATTTTCAGTTGTCGTGATATGTAAAAACTTGAAAATTAACGTCGTTATAAATATGTGAACATAAATCTCAGCATTTACTAATTTATACATACTTAAGTGGACCTTTGCACCGATACTGGTTTGTTTAAACGGACCGTTACCATCATATGCATGTTTATGCATATGATTATGTAGTGTGTGTCAAACTGTCAACCTCGCTAGGGCCACTGTAGTACATTAGGTTCTTTATTACCTAGTATAAGCGAGAAATACTTGTATTTGTATAATTCTATTCTCGGAAACGGCTCTAACGATTTCAATGAAATTTTGTATATTTAGATGATATTTTCCTTTCAGAGTTTATCTAGATAGGCGTCATCCCTAAAGTTCGTTGTTAAAGTTTTTCAAATATAATTAAGATGCACGCCCAGATGTAAATCTGCTTTCTATGTATCTGCACACTTATCTCAGAAATATTTGCATCGATTTGGACCATTTAAAATGACATCTCTATACTTCTGGGATGCTTTTAGTATATGTTTCTGAGTTGCGTGCGTCTTCAAGGTTACAGGACAGGTAGGCTTCTTCAATGAGTGCGTTTATTTTGGAGTTTATATAAAATGTGATTTATTTCTTATATTCTTGACTTTATAACAAGATATAAATAGCAAGGATACGAATTATAACAATTTCTATTGAATTAGAGGTTAAGCGTGTGCGCCTTTCGCTTCGTGGTTGGTAAAGTAAGTTGATTGTCGCGCGCCCGCGCGGCGATTAGCGAAAACTTCTCCTCTTCATAAACTTCGTCGCTAGATGGCGTTGGGATGCACGAACATGCCCCCGGCCTTGAAAGCACCCGCTTTCAAAGGGATGATGATGATTGCGGTACAGCGTCACCTTCGGGCTGCAGTGGGAGTGGGCAGAGCTTCGAGGATGCTCTGCGTGTCAGTCCGTTCGCCGTTTGGATGTCAGCGACACGGGAGATCCCGTCCTTTCCTGTGAACAAAGCTACCACCCTACCCAGACGCCATTTGAGTGGGGGCAGATTATTGTCCTTGACGAGTACCAGAGAATTAAGGGCTATATCCTGGCTGTGTGTCTGCCACTTAGTTCTCGTCTGTAGCTCGGAGATATATTCTTTAGACCAGCGTTGCCAAAAGTGCTGTCTAATTTGCTCCAGCCTCTCGTAGCGCGGGAGGCGGTGTGTCTCCGCGGTGATCAGATCCTCGCAGGGCGGCGATGTCATAGGCCGGCCAATCAGGAAATGAGCTGGAGTAAGGGCAGTGAAATCATTTGGATCTGTGGACATAGGATGCATCGGTCGGGAGTTCAGGACGGATTCGACTTGTGCCAATACCGTGCTGAACTCCTCATAAGTCAGGTGTGCGTTACCGATTACGCGTCTTAAATGGTGCTTACAAGATTTAACACCAGCCTCCCACATTCCACCGTGATGAGGCGCGTATGGGGGGATGAATTTAAATTTGATGCCATCGTTCGCCATAGAATCGATGACATTTTGAGAATTTCTTTGTAAGAACGCCACAAAGTCGTTCATGGCACCTACGAACGTTTTTCCATTATCTGAGAATATTTCAATAGGTTTACCACGTCGTGCAATAAACCTCTTGAGAGCCAATAGATAAGACTCAGTAGTCAGGCTCGTGACAAGGTCTAGGTAAACTGCCCGTGTTGAAAAACAAACTATCAGACAGATGTAGTTCTTCTCCAACTTTGCACCCCTACCCTTACGATTAAGCACGAGCACTGGACCCGCGTAGTCTACTCCACAACGCATGAAGGGGAACCCGGGATCTAAACGTTGCGCGGGTAAGTTACCCATTATTGGTGTTAACGTTTTCCCATTGATGCGTGTGCATTTTACACATTTATGAACAACCTGCTTAGCTAAATTCGTACCACCGAGGGGCCACCAACTTCCCTTGATGGCAGAAAGCAGCAGCTGCGGCGGAGCATGCAGTAACTGTTTATGTTCCCTCTCGAATAGAAGCAAGGTAAAACGGTGCCTAGAACACAACATTACTGGGTGCTTCTTGTCATAAGAAAAGTCAGGTGAATAACTTATTCTGCCTCCTACTCTTATAACTCCATTTTGTGTGTCAAAGAATACGTTTAGTTTAGCAATATTACGCGTGTGTTTCATAGGTAAGTTATTTTTTAAGTTATTATACTCGTTAGGAAACGAAGCTATTTGTGATAGGCGTGCCAAGCTTAGTACAGATGCACTCAACTCGTCTACGGTCAGCGGGCCGCTTTTGCGGTTCAATTTGCTTTTAATCCGTGTGTTGTTTATAAATCGCAATACGTAAGCGCCCGCGCGCCTTAAGCGATTAAATGAAGAGAACCTGTCGAATTGAAATATGTCCGTAAAAACTTGGCATGTCATACTAATTGTGTTTGTTTTTATTTCAGGTAAATCAGTAGGTATTGAATTGGAAGTGTGTGACGTGTGCTTGTGTAACCAGGTTGATTCTGGTTCACGTAAGAATGCCGGGCCCTGCCACCAAATAGTGGAGTTGTTAAGCGAATCGAGCTCCATTCCGCGCGAAACTAAATCAGCCGGGTTATCACAGCTACTTACATGCCGCCATTGCGCGCTCCCGGTTAATTCGTTTATTTCTGCCACTCTGTTCTGCACGAACGTTTTAAGTAAGTGTGGCGACATTCGCAACCATCCCAAAACAATTGTGGAATCCGTCCAGAACGTCACTGAATGAAAATTTACTTTAAGCGCGTCAATGATTTTAGCATATAACCTCGCTCCTACTAATGCGCCGCACAACTCAAGTTTCGGAATGCTCACCGGCTTGAGTGGCGCCACTTTGCTTTTTGCACATAACAACTTCACACTGATGGATTGTTTATCGAATTCATCGCCTGAGTGTGTGCGTACAAAGCCGCATGTACCAAAAGCGACCTGGCTCGCATCGGTGAACAAATGCAACTGTATGCAGCGCATGTGTGCACCCATCACGTGACGAGGGATGCGCACATTATGTATGTGTTGCTTATGCGTGTGTATGTATTGACACCAAGATGATGCGACGTCACTAGGTACTTCGTCGTCCCAACCTATTTTGCATAACCACAATCTTTGTAATAATATTTTAACGATAATTATGGCGGGCGATAGTAATCCTAGAGGGTCGTATATCTGAGAGATGACTGACAGTATTATACGTTTAGTTATACGTGTCGTGTCGTGTTGTACGCTAGATGTAAAATGAAATTCGTCTGTATTGTTTGTCCAACCCAATCCGAGTGTTTTATTTTGAACGTTATCACCTAATGATAATTCCCGTGACGTAATTTTAGATGACGAAAACGATGATACGTCAAAATTAAACACCCATTTTCGGAGAGGGAAACAGCCTGACTTAAGTACATCGGTGACCTGTTCGCATATATAGATCAGAGCGTGTTTATCATCATTTCCAGTAACTAGGTCATCGACATAACAGTCTTCTAGAATAGTGCGGGAGGTCACTTCGTTAGTACATTCCGCAGCCAGCTGTTGCAGGCAGCGGATGCTGAGAAACGGTGCCGACGCGGTGCCGTATGTCACCGTGTTCAGCTGATAAATGCTCAGCGGATCGGAGGTGTTCTCTCGCCAAAGAATGAGTTGAAGGTTCCGTTGGTCAGGCTGTATGAGAACCTGCCTGTACATTTTCTCCACATCTGCGCACGCGACATATTTATTTTCACGAAAACGAAGTAATATAGAAAACACGTCATTCTGTAACGTCGGGCCGATTAATTGCAAATCATTTAATGACTTGCCCGAACTCGAACTCGTACTCGCGTCAAAAACAACCCTTAGTTTGGTTGTCACGCTGTGTTCTCTAAAAACGCCATGATGTGGAAGAAAATAGTAAGGCTTAGTGTATGTGTGTATGAGAGACATGTGCCCTAACTGTATGTACTCGCGTATAAAATCTGAGTACATTTGTTTATATTCAGGGAGGCGCTCGAGTTTGCGTTCTAATGATAAGAACCGGTTTGTTGCTATGACGTAGGTGTCTCCGAGCGCGTCAGCTGATTCTTTCAAGGGCATGCGTACGGAGAAGCGGCCTTCGTCAACGCGCAGCGTTGTATCCTTGAAATGCTGTTCGCATGTACGCTCATCGTCTGTTAGTCCGTCACCTATCTTAGGTACCTCTTCGAGTTCCCAAAACATTTTTAATTGTGTGTCTAGTGTCTGCGTGAAATGACAGTTTGTTTTGTTTGTAGCTGTGTGTTTAGCTAGTAAGGGGCCGGATACTATCCATCCCAGTTTTGTATTTTGTAAATAAGGCCCTTCTGTGAGACGAATGCGGCCTTCATTTAGTAAGTCCCAGAATATATCCGCGCCTAATAACAAATCAATTTGCGATGGTTCGTAATAGGTGGGATCTGCGAGTTGGATATGTTCTGGGATACAAATCGAACCAACACCCATCGTAGCTGATGGCAGCTGATCCGTGATGCAAGGGAGAACCATACAAATTATGCGTGCATGGTAGTCACTTGTTGTAGACTGTAGATCAATATGACACGAGTGTGTGCTTTGCGTGACAGATTGACCTACGCCTGTGATTTTATGAGTGGACTGTATAATAGGTGAATTTAATTTTGTTATGAATGATTGCGTTATATAGCTATGTTGGCTTCCGTTATCTAAGATCAACCGGGCCCTGTGGTACGTGTTGTTACTATCTGGAATGTCTACTAATGCAGTGGATAGCAAAACCGGTTGCAATGAAGACGATTGTGTGCGTGAACTATGGTTTAAGCTCGTAAGTGTGTGATTAGCAGCTGTGGCGGGGACGGAGCACTGCGGCGGCGTATGATTTACGCTGACAGCCGATGTCGATGCGCCGACACCGTCACTGCTCTGTTCATGTATTAAGCTATTATGTTTTTTCTGACAAATCCTGCACGGACCGAAGAAGCAATTTTCTATGGTGTGGCCATCGCGCAAGCAATTTTTGCATAGCTTTTTGTCTTCAAGCAACTTAAGCCTGTCTGGAACAGCGAGATTAAGAAAGCTATTGCATGAGTAAAGCGGATGTTTCCCATTACACATACTGCAAGTACGTGAAGAATTATGTTTGGAGTTCGGTTTATTTGTGTGTGCGACTACAGAACTAGAAACATAACTCTGAGTAGGATGTGAGTATTGTGTGTGCGACTGAGTGAATGATTTCTTAACTTCGTGTGACTGTGTGTGTGTGTTATGCCTCGAATGATTTGCATTAATCGATTCTAACATATCTGCCCTATTTCTAAGGAAGTTAAGTAAATCAGTCAGTTTTATTTTCTTAGTTGAATCACCTTGCCGATCGAAGCTAATTGAACCCTTATATTGTTCCCACTCGCGTTCTGTGGATGAATCTAATTTTGTTACGATAAGATAAATAACTAACGTGTCCCATGAATCCGTGGGTTCGCCCAACGTCTTCAAGGCACGTAAGTTACGTAACACGGAGTCAATCAGCTTACGGATTTGCGATGATGATTCTTTGTGTATCGATTGTGTGTTAAAAAGTGACTTTACATAATTGTGCGTGAGTAACCTGTGATTGTTGTACCTATTCTCAAGTAACTCCCATGCCGTCGTATAGTTCTCTGCAGAGAACTCCAAAGACTTGATGACTTGCAAAGCGTTGCCGCTAAGGGCCGCGCGTAAGTAGTGAAACTTCTGAATTGCACCAATGTCTTTAGAGCTATGTATCAGAGAGATATAAGTGTCCCTAAACTCCAACCAGTGCTCGTACGAACCGTCGAAAGCCGGTAACGCGATGGTTGGTAATTTAACTGGGCACAAATTTGGAGAACCACTACTACTATTAGCACCATTCGCTGTGCTTTCGCTATAGTCAAGAAAGTTCGACGCTAGGGCTATAATCTGATAGTATTGCTCTTCAAACGCTTCCCGTGACTCTAACTGAGTTAAGAACTCGGTCGCATCTGTAAGCTCCTCGAGTCTACTTTGAATTTGATCAAACCGGCTTAATAAAGGCATGGCGTTATCTATACGTAACCTCAACTCGACCTTTTGTAGAGAAGTTAAATGATCATTAAGCGTAGCGACATATTTAACGAAAAGGGTAAGTTTGCCCTTGATTGAGCCACGTTTTATATTTAGTTCACTCTTGTCACTAATATTATCTAAATTAAGCAGCGCAAGAGGTGATTTTGGTGGTCTGGTGGTCATATTGGTGTATGTGAGAGGCAGGAGTACTTACAGTTTAAAATTTGAACACGTTGCCGACACGTAATGGCGGCGACGTGTAACGATGTAGTACACTGGAAGTTTACAACGAACACGGTATTAGCACAAGGCGAATAGGCGGGGAAGATGGTGAAGAATGACTGGCCTGACCGTAGCTTGGTGATCCTGGCGCTGGTCAATGGCTCCGGTGATGAAGGTCCAATGTTTCTGAGTTGCGTGCGTCTTCAAGGTTACAGGACAGGTAGGCTTCTTCAATGAGTGCGTTTATTTTGGAGTTTATATAAAATGTGATTTATTTCTTATATTCTTGACTTTATAACAAGATATAAATAGCAAGGATACGAATTATAACAATTTCTATTGAATTAGAGGTTAAGCGTGTGCGCCTTTCGCTTCGTGGTTGGTAAAGTAAGTTGATTGTCGCGCGCCCGCGCGGCGATTAGCGAAAACTTCTCCTCTTCATAAACTTCGTCGCTAGATGGCGTTGGGATGCACGAACAGTATATAATGCGCTAGCATTTTCTGATGGCTTATCAGGTTTTCAGGTATAATTGAGAAGCCCAGTCCGAGTCATCCAGATATTTTAATAATCATATAACTACGAGAGTAAAACACAGTAGCATTGATGATTATTTTGATTAAAATATCCTCACACTCAAAATACACACGGCTTTACTCACGATTTATTGTCATAAATAAAAATTTGGTATAGGTATCCATGATTTTCCATATATAAAAAAGTATACCTATATACATCCATCTACTGAAACTTTTATTTCCGGGAGGTAGTACAACATTGTTGAAAACCCTCTTTTATATTAAAGCTTTTAATATTAAATACCTGAATTCTTATGCTTTATTTGTAGTGTAGTTTTAGTTTTAATTTGAATTTTAGATTTATTTTTGATTTAAGGTTTATGTACTGTTATATCAATTTTGTGTAATAAAATTTACTCCCTTAATAGTTACAAATAAAAAAAAACATAATAAATATCTATTCGTTTATTACCGAAGAAGGCCTACGTAAGCGTCGTGACAGAAAGATAAACCACCGGGCGAGCTCCACTGCCGCTTCGTTATAAAAAATCAATAGCATTAGTAAGTTCGTACAAACGAATTATACGAATCCCGTTGTGTGCGTTCGCCGGCTCTCGGTGTGCGGAAAACAAAAAAAACAACCGGCGAAATTCTTGTAATAAAAATCAATCGGAGCGGAGAGAGAGAAGGCGCCGCGCGGGGCGCCGACTGGTCGCCTCCCCGCCGTACACCTACACGCGCTATAGTGCATCTACCCTCCTACCACCCTACCGGTTTATTCCGCGATTTTTACTTTCCGCGCCGGCCCGTTTCCTTAACAATCAAAACTTTCTCCGGAACTACCCAGCGACGCCAGAAATCGCCCCGAGTCAGCCTAGAATCGTAATATCGTTTACGAACTCGAGACGCGGCGCGCGGCGCTCGGCCGGTTCCGGGCAAAAAGGCGTTTGTTTTTATTTCTTCGGCTCGGGGAAAAAAACCAGCACGCGCCCGCCCTGCACCTCCTAAACATGCGCCACGCAACGACGCAGACTCGGCCGGGTGTGTGCCGAATTCACTTTCATTTGCGACATCCCATCGTGTCCCGAAGGTCACCCGGCGCGCTGTGCATGCGTGGCGCACAGGACTGGCAGCGGCGGGCCCCGCTGACCGACTACGTCTAGGTGAGGTAAGTTGAGTGGATTTCGCGCCCTTCGCTTCCCTCGTGTTTATCGCCTCCGTTTTACACCGTCCTTCGCGTCGGGAAGACGGTGAGTGTTTGATGTGTTCGTATCTCGCGCGCACGTGCGCTGTGTCCACGGTAACAGCTCCGCGATATGGGGAGAGGGTTAACCGCGCAACTTTACATTCACTATTTGCCCCGTCGCCCACCCCGCTAGCCGCAGGTGTCCGTGTCTACCCGCATCTAACCGCCGTCCCTTTCATAAAGTCGCGCCGAAATCACGCGCTATTCGAAGAAGTTTTGAATTTATTCGCGGGAACGTTACCAACATAATTGTAACTCGGCTTCGTTGTATAGCGTAGCTGTGTGGGTCGGCGTCCCGGCAAAAACAAACAGAATTAAAAAAGCTCGGGAGACGGCAGCCTTGCGGGCGACAGAAAGGGAGGGAAATTAACTTCGCACTCTTCATTTGTGCACCAATCGAGAAAAAATTCAATAAAGCTCGCTTCCTTTTGTCTAATTGCCTATGTATACGTACTTATGCCGACTGTTCGATTGCTGCGACATTTAGAGGGAAAATGGAGCATTTCGCTGTATTGCCCTGGAGGGCCCGCGAACGGGGCTGCACGGCCGATAGGTACTTCGGAAATAGTTTTATTGCGGTTACGCATTTGACAAGCAACTTCCGTTAATTAACATTTCCAAGAATTGAATAGCGTCGTATAAGTTAGGTTGTTTAGTAACTTTTTTTTATAACCGCTTAGCGGTCTATTGGACTAAGTTTTTTCTGCACCGAGTCACAAGTTTGTTCGATCATCAATCAGGGATGGTGCGCTAATGGAGTTACGTTCTGATTGAAGGAAATGCCCGGCCGCGGTCTCCAGCAGGTCAAGCGTGAGCCGGCCTCGGAAGAAGACAGCTGCAGCAATTCGCAGTTCACCCACAGCTTCCAGTCAAATCAGGTATAACTCTAGGGTCTATAAGAGGTTTTCAGAGGGTCAGTCCCAAATTTTCGCATTGTTTGAGATGAACTCGATGACGAGATATCCGACAACAAAATGTTAAACTTGTAATGAAAACAGCCATTTGCTTCGAAACAACTTTTAATCTAGATCATTACTATTGTAGCATGTAATATTCTGCTGATCCGGTTCTATAGTGCAAATTAAGTGTTGCTTATTTACTTGGTTGATTTCTCTATATAGGTAAGTTTTCAGAGGGTCAGTCCCAAATTTTCGCATTGTTTGTGATGAACTCGATGACGAGATATCTCGAAAACAGTTTTGTTAGTGGTAGAGCCAAACAGTAATCCTCACTAGATAATTACTGTTCGAATGGGCCGGCTCGACCGGGGTAGTACCACACTCTCACAGAATATCGGCGTAAAGTAATAGCTTGCTATTGCGTTTCGTACGGTGAGTGATGAGATCCGGAGGCCTATTCCCTCACCCCCATCCCATCCCCATTCCCCACCTTCCCTAGACTGGCAACGCATTGGCAGCACCTCTGGTGTTGCAGATGTCCATGGGTGGCGGTGACCACTTTCCATCAGGTGGGCCACAGTGGCGAAGCGTCAAATATTTCCTAAAGGAAGCCGGAAGAATTAGAAGCGTACGTGCGCGGCTGACATTTAGTTAGAGTCTGTGGTTAGAGTAACATGGACTTCACTGACAGCTAGCCGTAGCTTTCTAGCTTGGTAAAGCCGTCAGGAATCGGCTTGTAGGCAGGCTTCGCCACTGGTGGGCCGTTAGCTCGTTTGTCAGTCAATTGACATTAAAAAAAAATTAAAAAAAAATTGTTAAACTTGTACTGAAAACAGCCATTTGTTTCGAAACACCTTTTAATCTAGTTCATTACTATTGTAGCATGTAATATTCTGCTGAACCGGTTCTATAGTGCCAATTATATGTTGCTTATTTACTTGGTTGATTTCTCTATATAGGTAGGTAGTTTTTCGTCGCAAGAAAACCTTTCAAATTTCTGTCTGGGAAGGCAACTCCTTAAAAACTACTGTTATAGAGGACACCTTTACTCTTCCGCAGGTCTAGGGGTCGTAAACGGACAATTTACTTTGGCAATTTATTGCTGTAATTCGGGCTATTCCGATAAAGATTACATTATTACATCACAACCGTGAGCACAAAGTTTAAATGTAAACTTTTGAGGATATCAATACGGGCTATTGCAGCAATAAATTGCCTCAAAGATTGCTAGTTTACAAGCACATTTAAACCAAAGAGTTGGGTCAAAATCAAAATATAGATAACTTTTTGAAATCTTTGATTGTGCTCAGATACCGTCGCTGGAGCTCCGTCTGGTGAAGCTCGAGCCGGGCATCGAGGACAATGCGTCCGCGCACATCCTACGCCATCTGCAGGTGAGTTCAAGAAACATCCCTAAGAATGTATTTCGTTCACTAGTAGATAGTGCACATGAAAGTGATTTGGAAAATGGATAACTCTTTTAGTTCTCAAACCTACGTAACCGATCAGTTCAGTTTTATAACTGGTTTTATTTCAAGTGACCAAATTAATCTCTTATTCTAATTATTGATTTTTAGGGTTTTGATGGCCCCATTAATGTCTTGATGATTCTGCCAATGTCGAGGTTGGATAAGACACGATCAGAAAACAATTGGTCTATGCGGTAGCTCTACTATGTTCGGTGAACTCTTATTCTTAGAAATACTAAATAATAAATGACAGTTAAAACGTCAAAATAATCAGTAATGTCACTGGTATCCTGGTTTGGTTCTACAAAAGCGTAAGAGCCAATCTGTGTTGGTGTGGCCAGCGTGCAAATTATGTTAATTATATTCCGATGACGGCAGGGTTCGGAGGGTCTGGAGGAGCTGGCGCCGCCGGCGCCGACGGGCCCCACGGCCACACCGGTGCGCGTGCGCGTGAAGCAGGAGCCCGTCGAGCCCGCCCTCACCCTCGAGACGCTGGCGCCCGCTCTGCACTGTGACACAAGAGTACGTGGTGTACCGAGTTCATCACTCAAACTGTACCTAATATTAATGTTGATAAAATATTTACTGCTGCGTGTTTTGCAGCATTTCTTCTCAGCAGATGTCACCTTTGAAGTACTGATACATTCAGATATGTGAAAGAGCCTGTGTGGCCTACTTACAAAATATCTTGTTTCTTTAAATTTTTTTTTACATACATACAATGAAGTCCCTCCATAAGTGTACCTTTTTTACCTTCTAGGTACGGAACCCTAAAAATGCACAAAATTTCTGACTTCCTGATATTCTTTGATTATTCTTACATCGAATGCCCTCAAACCATACACATTCATAATATAATACAGAGTATTTTTCAGGGCACAACGCTGATAGATAGACACAAAACGCTGCCCGGGGCGAATGACGCCGACTCCATGGACTTTATGCCGCTCCTTGCTGTCAAAGACGAACCCTTGTCGGAAGGAGGTAGGATGCCAGAATACCCGCGACTTAAGCAGCCCTTTTATCTTTCAATGAAACATGATAGTTTTTCTTCATCTATTTTCTGGAAAGCCTACCCATCTGCAAATTACGGAGGAGATCTTACGTTACAATGCCTTATATGGCCTGTTAGAGCCAATTCCGAATAGTGGAAGTAAGCGTTCAAACCACTTTCAGCTGCCTAAAAGAATTCAATTATTTAAAGAGGAAAGTTAGGCTCAATTACGCTTTACAGATCAAATTCTTGAGCCTGTTATTAAGTGATACCGTCTTCAAATTCAACCTATATAGGAAGGCATCACGAACTTGCAGATTCTATTCTTTCTAGATTAATTGCAATCACAAGTTTGTCTAGACTTGTTGGGTTGGATTTGATGTCGTCGGAGATGTTCAGATGGGTGGCATGAATTTTCCAGAGCAACATCACCTGAGCGGGTCCGATACGAGTGACTCCAGCATTCAGCCCGAGCTGACGCGGAGCCCTAAGAGCTGGACACAACAGGACATGCAGCTGGCGCTTGAAGCACTACGGAAGCACAACATGAGCCTCACTAAGGTGAGTATGAGGACTAATGCAAAAGATATCTGACAATATTTTGGTGATATTTCAACGAAAAGCACAAGTTACTGAAAGTCATCTTCCAAAATCAGTTCTAAGTAAAATTGCTACTTAAATTGTTTATGCACCGACGGACTTTTGGTATCCTCAATTTACGAAAGATGCTTTTGACCTCTATAGCTTTACTATTATTGTAACCAGTTTTTTTAGTATACCTTTGAATTTAAACGGTCAACCCCATATTCCAGGCATCAGCCATGTACGGCATTCCGTCCACAACGCTGTGGCAGCGCGCGCACCGGCTCGGCATAGACACGCCGAAGAAGGAAGGCACCTCGAAGTCCTGGAGCGAGGCGGATCTGAGAGGCGCCCTTCACGCGTTGAGGTCTGGAGCTATTTCAGCAAACAAAGCTAGCAAGGCGTATGGTGAGTGAGAATTCTGCTACAATCCAAAGATCTCGTCAGCCTAGAATCATTTTGATTGGAATACTTCAGAGCCTGTTTGAAAGAGTTTTTCCAGAGATTATGGTTGTGAGGTTGTGAGTTGTCGACAGAAGTATTAGTAGGTCCGGTTACTCTCTGGTAGGTTTCCAGAAAGCGCTGTCGTAGCCTGAAAGCGAGACATGATTATACGATAGGTTAACTAGTCATATTTTAAGGTTGCTGGGGTTTCTTGGCCGTACGCTTATAATCGGATCGGACCCCTTAAGTCGGGCCACATGCTCGAGCGCACAAGGGCTTGCACGCTCTCCGGTTGCAGGCATCCCCAGCAGCACGCTGTACAAGATCGCGCGGCGCGAGGGCATCCGGCTGGCGGCGCCGTTCAACGCGGCGCCCACGGCCTGGCGCCGCGCCGACCTGGAGCGCGCGCTGGCCGCCATCCGCGCCGGCGCCTGCTCCGTGCAGCGCGCCGCCTCGCAGTTCGGCATACCCACCGGTACACACGAACAAATTGACAATCACATTGGTAATATTCCTAATTTCCAGAACAGATTACCAGTGCCTCGTAGGTGAGTGGCGCAACATTAGACGATCGCTGTTGGTGTTCCGGTCGAACATAGCGGCATTGTGGGATTCATCGATTTGTGCTAACTTGTACCTCGCATGCAGACGAGGGTCAAATGGATCTCTTTAGCATCGATGATCATTTACCCCGTTAGGAAACCACCTTAGAGAGATCTGTTATTCAATTTGGAAACTCCAAAAACCTAATCAGGAACCTATTTCTACTAATTTAATCCACTACTTGCCATAACAGGTAGCACTCATATTTTTTTTGTTAATGTTCAATCTGCTAAATTACAGGCACTTTATATGGACGATGTAAGCGTGAAGGTATCGAGTTATCGCGATCAAACCCTACGCCGTGGTCCGAAGATGCGATGGGCGAAGCGCTGGAAGCAGTTAGGTGAGGAATCTTTTGTTATTTTGTTAATATTTTACTTATTCTTGTCTAAAAGCATATAATATCCACAACTTTGTAAAAACTTCCAAGATCTATCATCATATTTCTTTTCACTTTACGCACGGTTATTTTCAGAGTGGGACAGATGTCTATAAATCAAGCAGCAATACATTACAACTTGCCTTACTCGTCGCTATACGGGCGGTTCAAGAGATGCAAATATCCAGTAAGCATTATTATTACGTCGCGAATATACGCGCCCATTTCACCCAAGGCTTTAATTGTTACATTTAGGTAAGGTTTAATTAATTTTAACAAAAAATTCAAATTTTCAGAGTTCTCAAGTAATCCCTCAGCAAGCCGTAGCCGAAAACATGGAAATGGACCCACAATCACAACCTCAAGAGATTTATTATCAACATCAAAACGTACCTTTAAATCAGAACATGCACCATCCTGAACAAGAACTTCAGAATCCGTATCTTCAGCAGAGTTATGGTATGGATGATCCTGGGTTTAATGCGATGCATAGCAACATGCTTACGGAGCAGAGTTATGCCATGTATTACCAGGGCTGCAACGGCATTGTCACCAGTTGAGGTTGCGGGGCCTCTGGTAATGAGGCTCCGTGACACTGCGCTTGCTGAGTAGACCAGCCCACTGAATTCAGAAGTGGCTTTTCGAATAAACTGTGACATGTTAGTATTTGAAATTAAGTATTTCTAGAAATATCAAGGACTTTCTTTATTTTCGTCGTTAGATAAAAAGTCCGTTAGATATGGAGAATTAAGGAGATTGAATTATATATTTAAAGCCTCACAATGGTTTCTAATATGAGTGTAAATGATGTGAAATCTGAAAGAAAGGGAAAACGTTTACTTTAACTGCCAGTCAAATATATTATTTTAGGCAAGTTGTAAAATACAAATTTGTCTGAATGAGAATGAAATAAATAATATAAGAAGTAAAAGTGAAGAATGATTACAAATCATTTTGTAAACCAATATACGTAAACTGATGGCAATTTAATATAAATATAAATAATAATTATTATAATGTAATCAGTGTCCGATAACAAAGTCTTAGGCAGCTCATATTTTTATATAAAATATTTTTTCGACTAAGTAGATTCCTTGTAGCTTATTTAGGTCTCGATTAGAATTTAGGGTATTGTCTATATTGACTCGTCGTTTAAATTATTATGGACTTCCAACAAACAAAATAACGTGCATAATTTTTAAGAGTTTAAATGGCAATTAACGTTTAAAAACTTATTTATAATCTTACTCATTCGGCGGATGACTATCTCTGTTCATTCGGATGCTAAATTCAGATCAACATTTTTCTCAATCCTTTCCACACACCAAAACGTGGGTCGTGCGTGGGGCGGATTGCTTGCGGGCCCACGGAGCAGTGTCACAGGAACTGAAATTGAAGCTTTCGAATCATTGAGCGGGGCAGAGGCGGCGTTAGGCGTGGGCGACGTGGGCCACCGCCTACAGCCTCAATGGTTTATGCATAACTCAGACGCAATGTAAAAATGTACGCATCACCAGAGGGCTTCGCAAAATGTACCTTGCCCACACCAATTTTGGTCTTGCCCCGCCACTGGACCGCAGGCCCGTGCGGCAACCACCATGCGGTCACTGAAGTGTATGCTTCCATTTAGTTCCTGTGACACTGTTTACGACCTGTCCCACGCACGATACGGTATCGGTATATGGAAGCCTTCATGCAATTTTCAAGGCTCTGCTCCTACCCGACTAGTTCTTCTATTGCGATTTCTCTACATGCAAATGAAGTCCTCTTAAGTCTGTCGTTATAATTCAAAATAGAACTTGTGAGAACGGACTGAAACCAAAATGCCCAGGGCATATATTTTGAGTGCAATAGATAATCCGTCATAACAATTTGTAATTAATTAAGGATCTTAAAGAGACAATGGTTAGTGAATTTCATGTTTCACGTTAGTGTTACCTTTTTTTGTAGCTTTTTCAATGATTAGTAGACTGCTAGATTATGAACTGCCATTATAACGTATTAGATTTTAGGTGTAGGGGTAAAAGATTATATTGTTGCCATACTAGCAATAAAACAGGTTGCAATATTTTTTGCGCATATTACGAATTAAATGGGTAAAATAAACATTAGGTAAAATAAATATTCGCCTGGCTGTATTTGCCAAATATTTCTGTTACATCTCTTTCTTGTGACATAAGAAAAAAAGAGTAGCTACCTTGTAACACGAATATTTGACAAATAAAGACCATGTGAAGTACACGCATTAGATACGTGTAAACAATCATATTCAATTTTCAATAAGGAAAAAGTGGCGCCCCCAATGCGTTATGATTACAACATTTATTTTGGTTTCATATTTGACCGCAGCGCCATCAAGCGCCCGTGTAGAATCTTGATGACGTTGCATTTGCTAAGCAATGCAGTTCAATTTACCAGGGTTATTTCATGTTTTTTCTAAAATAGTCAGCCAAATCAGTTGTCTTTAAAAACTTAAATACGTAATTATAATGTGATAGATAGCGCTCATTACTGAGCCAGTGTCGTCCGTTGTTCTAGTGTTTAACTGTCGCGTGAAATCTTGGTTGTTATCATTGCCACCTTGTTAAGATATCCAACTTATATTGCTAAACGGCAATTAATTTATAAGGATTTTAAGGGATTTTTCTTTAAAGTGAAGATGGTGCCTTTCTTATTTACAATAGCGCCATCTATCGTCAGGAGCTTGATAAGGTCACTCCTGTAACATTTCCTGTTTGTTATGTTGGTTGTTGGAATAGGGTCTGTAATGTTTTAGCGCCACTTATTTCAAGTGGATGGAATAAGTATTAATAAGTTTGAGCATCTTCTGAGTTAACCGTTTTTGTTAGTAGTTATTTACTCATTTAAAATATTTCAGGGATATTTATTGTGTAAGATTTTGGCTGTTTATAGTTGGAGTATCAGTGATAATGATCCGTTCGCGGAGAACAATGTTCAAACTAGCAATAATATTTTATATTCTTGTAACTAAATAGCGCTTTTAGATCTTCTAAAAAATAAACTTCATAGAGACTGCTGAATGCATTTTATTTCAACCCTCGGGACTGAAGTGAAAATTATCCGGTACTAACACATCGGACAAATAATATTCCTCTCCATCTGCATGAAACGAATTCTTGTCTTTATTTAGCTCTATTTGTTTCTGCTGACACTTTATTTTTTGTAACTGTTGATTAACAGTATGTTTGCAGTAGTAGTATTAACCTTCAAACAATATCATATATATAATTCTGATAATGATCGGCTTCTCTCGACGGAGATATTTCTTATAATACTTATGATTATTTCTTATGGGCAGGTTAAAAAGATAAAATGCAGGTTTGTACATAAAAAAAGTCGCTTTATTTAATATTATCTACAGTTAGATATAAAATAAATTACATATAATGATTTCCGTGTGACGTCGACCGCCACGCGGGCACATTTACAATTCTCTCAGTCACTACTACAGTATAAATTAACAATGTACAAAATTACACAATTGCACGTCTAAATCTATAACAGTATCTTTTTGAGCGTTTATTTATAAAGCATTTACAAATACGGTCATTTTTATCACGGTGGCAACGTCTGTCGTTCAGTTGATGCAAGGGGTAAAATATCATGGCACTTAGTTCAGCTCCTTGTTCATAGATGGCGCTTGATTATTCCCAGATCCACAAGCAGTTTAGTTTTTAGATTAGTTATTTTAGACAGCATCGGTGCAATCTGTATTAAAATCATTCTATATTTTATATATGGCAGGAAATAGCATCGTCACAGAGTATAATAAATTCAAAGTCTCCAAAGTTGACATGGTCAATTTTCTAACCTAACATTTAAAACAATGGTTTGTGTGAAACGGTACGTCTCCATTGTATGACCTATTATAATAAAATTGTACTTTTGAATCGGCAATAGTAAGCATGAGCAATACCAAAATTCCCGTACCGCCACATTTTAGAGACTCAACAACGTTGTAAGTTTCAAAGAAATATAATAAAGTAAATAAGCACATTCAAAATTGGTGAGCCTCTATAATTTGGTAGCGTGGGTGGGTATAGCAGTAACCGTCGCTTTCTATAGAATATAAACAAAGGGAAGGATGGTGTTACGCTTTTCTAGTATTACAAGCAGAATAGAGTTTTCTGCAATGTTCATTTTAAAGATTGAAAATGAGCCAATAGTATTTATTCATTTGTTTTAGAATGCTATTGGATAGTTATCGTTTTAACCAATAGTTTGTTGCAATACCTACTTTAACATGAGCATTGCAAGATACCCAGTTGTACGTGTGTTATTCTGTAACTGACTATGAACAACGCACATTAGTAATTTGTTTAATTGTTTCTGAATATTGGCAGTGTGGTTTTTGGAAATAAAAATAATTGTAATTTGAACAATCCAACAAGTTACTAATTGACGTGGTTTTTTCTGCAATAGCATGACATGGTTTGTTTTAACTATTTTCTATTTGCGATTAAACCGCTTGAAAAGAAACTGTATATGCGAATTAACAATTAAAAGGCTGTATAAATTAGCTAATATTGGGGACCAACGCATGCCTAGTGTTTTTATGACATCGAAATAGTTCGCAAATACAGTTATAAATGTCAAGTCATCGAGCCTGAACATTCAGGACTGAAGTTATAAGGTCACAAGCTATAGACACCAGTCAGTTTAGAAGTTGTAGAAAGTGAGTTAATTACAGAAACAGGCTCCGACGCCACGGCCGCCATTTTGTCTTACATCTAGTTACGTATATGTGCGCCGCGCGTTCGTTATACGCTAGGACTAGACAACGCGCGGCCACCGACCCACGACAGTCACATCACGGTCCCGTCCGGGCGGTATCACAAGCGAACTTTGACGCTTACGTCTATTCGGGTAGCTTCAGTTCCCACTCTCATCGGAGACCGTACGGCCCAGGAAACGCGGAGCGTAATTCGCGTACTTATTATTGCTTAATTTTGTGAACGCGGGGCGCAAAATCGTCGAGCCGGAGCTCGAAGGCGAGACCGCGCATCACTCTGTAGAGTCGGCGTCGACGGGTTCAGTTCGCGGTCGTCCGCGCTTAGACGGGCCCGTAGTCCGACAAGGGCTGCGCGGAGCGCGCGGATGGCGCTGAGGGCTGCGCGGAGGGCGCGAGGGGCGCGAGGGGCGCGGGGGGCGCGAGGGGCGCGGGCGGCCCGCCGGGCCCGGGCGCGCGTCACACGGGCGGCTTGACGAGCGCGCGCCGCGCGGGCGCCGCGCCGCCGCGCCACGCGCGCCGCCACGAGCCCAGCGTCTTGCCGGACCAGATCCACACGCCCGACGTGATGCCCACGGCCAGCGCCATGAAGTACTTGAGCATGAGCGCGGCGTACAGCGGGCGCGGGCCGCAGCGCGCGCCGCACGCCGCGCGCCGCAGCCAGCCCGCGTGGCCGCCCGCCTCGTAGGCCAGGCAGCCCAGCACGGCGCCCGCCGGCACCGCGTACAGCACGCTGAACACGCCGATGCGGATCATCAGCTTCTCCAGCTTGTCCGCCTTCGAGCCGGCGCCGAGCCCGCCCTGCCGCTTGATCACGGAGCGGATGCGGAACAGCGACACGAACCCGGCGAGCAGGAACGTCGCCCCGAGCGCGAAGTACACTATCAGCG
This sequence comes from Tortricodes alternella, assembly GCA_947859335.1. NCBI lineage: Eukaryota > Metazoa > Arthropoda > Insecta > Lepidoptera > Tortricidae > Tortricodes > Tortricodes alternella. The sequence goes on from OX401983.1 coordinate 15,195,804, forward strand.
GGGCCAGCACGTACTTCTTCAGGTTCTCCGGGGAGGAGTTGCCGACGTAGCAGATGCCGGCGACGGGGTCGCCGTCGACGGCGCCCGCCAGCAGCACGGCCACGGTCTTCGCCGCGGGGATGAGCCACGCGGCCAGGTGGTAGTACTGCGCGTAGCCCGCGATCGCCTCGTTGCCCCACTTCAGGCCCGCCGCGAGGAACCACGCGAAGGAGAGGACGACCCACCAGATCGAGGAGGCCATCCCGAAGAAGTAGACGAGGATGAAGACGAGCGTGCAGGCGCTCGGGCCGGCGGCGGAGGTCTTCAGCAGCGCGCCGTCGCACGCGATCTCGTCATGACCGATCGCGAGCCGCGCCAGGTAGCCGAGCGCCACCATGAAGTAGCACGCCGACAGGTAGACGATCGGGCGCTCCGGGTACTTGAACCGCTGCGAGTCGATGAGGAAGGTGGTGAGCGTCATGAGCGTGGAGGCGGCGCACAGGCCGCTCCACAGCGCGACCCACACGGCCGCGAACTCCTTCTCCTCGCGCGTGAAGAAGGCGCCGCGGCACGGCAGCGCGCAGCCCTCGGCGCCGGCCGCGCCCAGCAGCGCGCGCAGCGCCGCGGACGCGTTGGGCGCGCGCGCCGGCGCCAGCGGCGGCCGGCACGCGCACGCGCACTCGGCGCCCGCGGCCTCGCCCGCGCCCGCGCCCGCGCTCACAGCCGGGCCGCTTTCGCAGTTTTTTGGATCCTTGCAGTTCTTGAAGTGCGGCCGGCGCGGCGGCGGCGCGCGCGTGGGCTCGGCCTCCTGCACGCGGTCGGACTCGTCCATGCACAGGTGGTCGGGGTCGCCCATCGCCGGGAGCTTCTCGCAGGCCATGCGCTCGGGCCACTGGAACCCGTACTTCTGCATGAGGGGCGCGCAGCCGGCGCGCGCGCGCTCGCACACGCTGCGGCAGGCGGGGAGAGGTTTCGGGTAGTCTTCGAGACAAATAGGCGTGTAGACCGAGCAGAGGAAGAATTTCAGGTCCTCGGAGCACTTTATCTCGACCAGCGGCCAGTATTGGTGAACCTGGAATGATAGAAACATATTTTGAGCGGATGTGTGATGATTTAGGAATAGGTTAGTTCTATACTCAATTCTGTGGTCGGTGAGTCAGTATCATCAATTAACTTAGTCACAATTTTGTTTTAAACTATATTTTAGTAGGATCCTACCTAAATTTGTCACATCAATGCTGACTAATGGTGTAGAAATCTTGTGCGAACTTTAACCTTGGGAAAATTCGATGAGAAGTCATCTAAATAAAGTAAATCTTTTCCGAGAAACACTCTAATTCAGGGCTATAAAGATCACAGTGACAAATAATAATTTGTCGTCAAGTTCAGCGGCGGCGGCAGAGCGAATGACGACCGATTGCCGATCATGAAAGGGGCCCGGCAGATAAGCACGTAGGTACGTCTGTAAAGAATCCAAGTGTTTACCTCAAGGCCGGCCTCCTCCTGAGTGTCGTGATCGAGCGCGTTCGGGAAGGCGGTGTGGTTGTATCCGATGCCGCGGCACATGGGGATGGAGATCAGCTCGCAGCGCGGCTGCAGCGCGCTGGCCGCCGCCGCCAGGCACACCACCGCCCACAGGGTCCACATGGCGCTAAGCTCGCATCTGGAAACAATAGAAATAAAACCTTAGGAACTGTATCACTTCCAGCAAGTCACTGTTAGGACCTGTAAAGCGCGAAGACTTGCTAAAGAACTTATGAGACTGGTTAAGTTGCAGAAGTTCCGCTTCCATACACTTGCCAGTAAGCAAACGCCCGCTGAGAGCATGTGCCACTTTTTTACTATATTTACAATATTTTATAGATTATTGGTCCGAAATAGACGAATATTATACGCAATAAACACTATAGTGGCCGTCAACCAAAGTGACGACCGGGGCCCCATTAGAATTGTGCTATCTCTTTCGCACTTGCATAATCGTATAGTGCAGGAAAGAAATTTATATATATATTTATTATATATATATTTAATTATTAAATACAACCTGTGTCATGTTTGCTGATGACGTCTCCGTACTTTTGAGTTGCGCGAGCACTGCGGAATGCAACGAACACCTACTCGAAGTATTTGAAACAATAACGAAATGGCTCCAAGATCATAACTTAGAAATGAACCTTAAAAAAACTAAAATAATTCAATTCAAACCTATTCAGAAAAAACCATTAGAAATGACATTGCAATTTAATGATACGACAATTGAAGAAGTAAAGGAATTTCAACTCTTAGGAATAAATATAGATTCGAGTTTAAATTGGAAGTCCCACATACAGAACGTTAAATCTAAGTTATCAAGATTTATCTACGCGCTTAGTGTCCTGAAAGTTAATACAAACTTGGAAACTGCTTTATCGGCATATTATGCATATGCGCACGCGTGGCTCCAATATGGCGTAATACTGTGGGGCGCCAGCACAGAGGTGCAACAGCTCTTTGTGATGCAAAAAAAGTGTGTTCGCATCCTTACGAACACACGGAGACCAAATAGTTGCCGTCCGCACTTTGTACAACAAAACATCCTTACGCTACCCTCTGTATACATAATGGAGGCAGCACTTTTTGTAAGAAAACACTCGGACTTATTTAAAACAAAAGAGCAACTTAGAACAAATAGTAGACAGAATAAAAACCAATTGGCATTACCAAATTCAAAATTAGCCATGTATAGAAAAGGACCTTATTACCGATGCATAGTAATTGCTAATAAAATACCCAAATCGATTAAAGAGGAAGCTGACAACAACTTGTTCAGAAATAAATTAAAAATATTTCTCATTAACAAATGCTATTATTCAATTGAAGATTTCTTAAATGATAAAACTTTGACATTTTAGAATTTAAAAGTAGGTAGTCGGGCTTTGGTATTGATTTTTAATAATGATTTTAATGAATTAAATTAAATTATAATAATATGTATATGGAAATTAATTGTAACTAAGGATAATTTAGTTTTTAAGTTTAGTTTTTAAGTATAACATTATGTGCCCTTACAGGGTGTCATGTACCAACTGCCATGCACTTTATCAACTATAATTGTAATGAACATGACTTATGAATGAATGAATGAATGAATGAATAAATAAACAAAGGAAATATTTATTGGCCCAGTCGTCACTTTGGTTGACGGCCACTTGAGTTTACGGGGACACTTGAATAGTGCCTTAAATATTACATTCGATTGAAAATGGTAGTCCTTAATTTAATTCCATCATTATCATCATTATCGGCGTATATACGTCCCACTGCTACGCACAGGCCTTCCTCATAGTGACACGGACTAGGCAGTAGTCCCCACGCGGACCCATTGCGAATTGGGGACTACACCGCCATCGTTGAAGTACGCAAATGTGTTTCTTTATGTTTTCTCTCACCGGAATGCTTAAGGTAATCAAATTGAATAGGGATGTTTCCTGGATAAAAATTTATAATTCTAATTAGTCCGTCAGTTAGATTATCAAAAAATATTGAACACGTATTTTTTGCTTTATCAAATAAATCAAAATTGACAAAGATAACGCGCATCAAAGTTCGGCAGTGGGGGCTCATGACGTCACTTAATGGTCAAAAGTGTGCAAAGTCGTGACATCACAAGGAACTTCAACGCACTATATCTTCGTAATTTTTTGTTTAATTGCCAAAAGCAAAAATATGTGTTCAATATTTTTTATAATGTCAATGTCGGACTAATTCGAAGTTTTCAGGAAACACGCCTATTCCGCACATAAGTTCCGATAGTCTCAGAGGTACGAGCCCGAATTTGAACCAGACCCTCTGCAAGATAGGCGCGTGTCTCACCACTCGGCTACCACTGCCATCTACGACCATCCTATCTAAGACAATAACAGAAAATTCTAGTCGTGGTCGCTTGTTTAATAGTTTTTGTAAGGAATGTTATCAAATGTTGTTCTACGTAAAAATTATCGTCATTCTGATCGCATCACGTGATACTGATGACAATACTACGAAACAAAATTACATCTAAATTCCATATCTACAGACGCCATACGAGTAACTCAATAAACATTATATCAAATTACTATTTTTAATAGCGTCTGCTAGGGTGGTCTTGAGACCTGAGACCTGCATTGTGCATCGGAGATCACTAAGGTCCATAACAGACGAGATAAGCATATCGGCTACTGTGTGTAGATTACAAGTACATATACTGATTCCAATGAGGTGATATTCAAAGATATGACGCTACACGACTTATCAGTAAAATGGCCGAAACAAAAATTAAGATTATTTCATCGAAAACGAGTTCTGTGTCATAATTTTATTATCTGTCTGTTTGATCGTTTTGTTTCAAGGCTTAACTACCCTACTGATTTTTATTAATTTGGCTGGAAGGTAGTTTCACACCAGCGGCCCTAGCAACACACGACACGGGGATAACTTAACCCCGTATTATCTCTTTATCTCTTTCGTCGACACTAGTGTGAGAGAAACGCACTTAGACATAAGACGGTGTTAACTTATCCTCGTGTCACCTTACTAACTTCATCCTCCCATTTACCCCCCTTCCAGTTTTATTTCCCATAGATTCTATAGCCTATGTCCTGCCTGAAGTTGGAAATTCATCCAGTATTTTAAAAGTTAATCACGCACATACAATCAGACCTGCGGCCCTAACATGCATGGCATAAAGATAAATTAGAACCGTTTATCTCTATGACTATCTCTTTCGTCGGCACTAGTGTGAGAGAGACGTACTTAGAGATAAACGGTTCTAATTTATCTTTATGCCAAGCATGTTAGGGCCACAGATATGAAATTCAAAAACCATTGGGACGTGTTGTTGCTCACTCTGAAGCCCCCCATAGCATGTTTTCATTGTTATCTTCAATGTACAGTCATTTTCCACTTAAATTTGTATGTATAGATTCATTGCCTTCCGTGCCCCCGGTCAGCCACAGATAAGATGTTGGTGGCTATGATAAAGAACCGAACTAACTTCCATAAGTAAATAGAAGTGTTGGAAGCACGAAGCGGCGGTCGCTAGATTTAGTTAGTAAGTTAAATAGATTTATTTATTTTAGGCGGAACATGTGCACGGTAAATATAGCGCGATTAGGAGAGATAATTGACGTAGACGCGACGTGTAGAAGGTTTCTGCCTAAAGGAATGAAGCCTCGAAGAAGCTCTAGCGTGGCTGACACAGGGATAATTTAACCCGTCGTATCTCTCTGACTATATCTTTCGTCGGCACTAGTGTGAGAGAGACGCACTTAGAGATAAGACGGTTTAAATTATCGTTGTGTCAACCTAGCAAATTTTAAATGTTTGACAATAAATAAAATATATAATTACTTTAAGCGAGAAATTCTTGTATACATAGGTACATATATTGCAATTGGATTCTAGGAAACGGCTCTAATGACTTGGAAGAAATTTTGTATTTCCAAGTTTATATAGATAAGTGTCATCCCTGAGAAAGAAAGAAAGAAAGACGCGGAACGACGCTCAGTCCGTCAGGTACTTATACTTAAAATAAGGAGGTACATAATTTGAAGGTACATAATTAATTCTGTCTATTGGCCATAATTTACAAAATTGCCGAATAATTCAAAATATGTTCAAGCTATAATGCAAACATAATTCGAGCAGGCGATGCTCTTGTTTCATAAATGACAATACCAAAAGCAGCTCTCAATCCGTCATTGAAAGCAATAGACATTTCTTTAACCCCGTTACGAGACCATGGTTTAGCTATTGTGTGCCAAACTCGTCGCAATGAAAGTGAATACCCTATTAATACGTAGTCTGTGGCAAGACGCCAGAGCTTCGACGACGTCGGAACACAGCTTAATGCGCTTTTAACGACACACGATATCGACACGTGGCGTCTATGTCCAGCTTTACAATTCGAATTTGGAATGTGTTTTTAATTTTGAATTTGGAATGTGTTTTATCGTTGTTACGCTAGATTGTCTGTGGTTGGATAGGAAATGGAAAAAGTGTTTTGGTTTTGCGTTTTTCATGTTATTTTTAATGAGATATCTTTTATGAATGCGATTCGTTTATTCCATTAAGAAATGACAGATCTATTTGCGACGATCAAAGAATAACTAAAACTACTTTGTAGTTTAGAAAGGTCTCACGTAAATTATAAAGAATAAAATTTCTTTAAGAACACTTCCCTTTTAGACGAAGGAGTCTAGTTTCTAGAAATCTGGACCATTTCGAAGCTTTTCTCAACACAATTCCATTATTCCAACTATAGCTGGTTGCTAGTTCCATGAACTGCTACGTGCATAGTGCAGTTCCCGGTTATCAGGGCGGATAAACAAGCGTTTAATCGTAAAACTAAACCCGGCGTTCCCGGTACCGGGCTAGCCAGGTGCGGGTGGGGCGCGAGTGTTAGCGAGGCTGTTGAACCAACACGTTTCAATCAGAAGTGGGATAGCCTTACAAACACTAATATGCTATTAGATGCACATACGTATCCAAAGCAGACCTGACAGTCAAGCAAAACTGTATTTAGTCTTCGCAACTTTTGATTGTCAGAGCTTGAAGTCTGTTTTGTTTCACGTTATTGTCTTTTCCCGCTTTTGGCAGGTGATAGTGATAGGCCATCATAAAAATTCCATTGCACGTCACTTCTATTTCTATATCTATAGGTACAGGATCACCTTTCTTCCAGGGGGAAAACACATAAAGACATGCAGAAAGTAACGGAACGGAATTTTCGCCGGCGCAGCTCGCGCCTTGATGATACGTTTCCCATTGGGATCAAATTTGTAGTATATCGAAAACAACGGGGTTAAAAACAGGCTTCAAACTGTACTGGATTGTTGATTAGTGTTACAACGTATAAGTCCAGTCCGCTTCCGCCTATGCGACCGCTCACTCAGCGGCCCCGCGGCTCACGTTTATTCCGGTTCAGTGAAAGACCAACGTCACCTTACTGCCCGAGCCTGCGACCAGCTATTGAGTTATTACGCCTTCCGGGAACAACCGAACCAATACTGCGCCTGCGTGCGCTTTAATTGCTCATTGTTTGAGGGCATTGAATCTAGAAATCTAGATGTTTCTTAAGTTTAAGATGGTTTTGGTAGTTCTGGCAACGCCAGGTTAATGACACGCGTGATTCCGCCACGACCCGATTTTTATGTGTATATATTTTAATGTTTGGTAAAAAAGTTACTTTATAAACTACACAGATGAACGGTAAACTCTTTTTATTTTTAATAACCATGCAGTAGCGCCAATTCTTTTTTTAATTCTATACAAATACAACGCCGAAAATCTGGCAAGCTCATGCCACTTAAAAAGAAACTTCGCTTTATTTGGTCAATCATTCATAGGTCACCCTAACATCAGTAAGGTTTACTCCCGTAAGTACCTTACGTATTTACGAGAGTAATACTTACAGAGTAAAAGCGGCCTTAATTTTATCTCCAAATCTTTATATAGCTGACTCGGTAACCCTCTTTTGTCAGATACATATTTGACAATTTCCATTAGTTGCATGCTGCCAAAGCTCGATCGGTGTTGAGTTGACGCCCGATCCGATCGCCTGGCACCACTCCAACGGTTTAAATGCAGGGATTTACGGGTGCCCCAGCGCACAGGCAATCTGGTCAGAATGTGGATGGGTGCCTTAATGTTTAGCATATTTGTGAACCACGCCTGTCTTCGCTATTCATTCACAAGGTTTGATCACGTGCGACATGCGCTGGACAGTAATGGTTCACCAGTACACAAGTTAAATAGAATAGAATAGAATAGAAAAACGTTTATTTTGCAAACAGAATATAAAAAAGAAAGAACTTACACATTAATAACTAACAGTAAAACTAGGAAAGGAAAACAATTGACGTTTGCAAAAATGGCGTCCACTCAGCTTTGTGTCGAGATGCCCGAGGACATCACGACGCTGATTTTCAGTAAACCCAAGGTTGAGGTAGACGTGCGAAACAGCAAGAGGTGTAGTCATGATAGATACAATAAATAACGTGTACGTGTTAACTTTGATATGTGTGTGTGTGAGTTTGTGTACGCTTTATAATGTGAAATGAACGAGAAAGGTGTTGATTCTCTCCTGGCCCCCAATTCTCGGTGCATTCGATATAATCTCACAATCGTGATTAATTAACCGTCATTGCATACAGTCGTTTGACACAACTGTATGATTCTGACGTTTAATCTCGCATCGACATTATCTCTAATGCACCGAGAATTGGGGCCTGTCCCTCATTAGTTCGGGGTCTGTCAAATAAGAATGGCTTATCACATAAGATGATCCGCTAACCAAGAGACTTACACTGCTGTCGACATAATGGGAAAGGTGCTAGTAGTAGTAGTACAAGTTGTATTAAACTCCGTAAGTGCCGTTTTAATCTGTTTTAATATGTATGTTAGTCTATCAATATATATAAAACAGTACCGTGACTCGCTTAAAGACAATGCACAGCCTTAACGGGTGGCCCTAGAGGTTTTAAAATAAGAGGAGATATTTGAGTACCCTAGAGGTGCACTAAAGAGGGATTTTTTGAAATTCCATCCTTAAGGGGGTGAAAAGAGGTGATACAGATTGTATTGAAAATACCGCGGGCGAAGCTGTGGCGGGTCCACTAGTAAGGTATATGTATGAGCTAGTGATGTCTGAAATAAGTCTAGTCTAGTAAAACGCATGGGGTGCAGATTTCATTGGTCGACATTTGGTCGGGTTTGTGTATGGACGACATATTCGCGCGCCACGTGGGACAAGTTTAGCGTAAACCGTCGAGTTTACGATGTCACGTATAAAGGTTTTACGAGGTAGTCAGCCGTAACCTTATCATTATAATTATATTATCTTATGTCTTGTGCATGGCTTATTAGCTTACGGACATCATAGAGTAAGGGCAGTGCAGTACAGGAGCGGTAATAACTGAAAATGAAAATATTTATTTTGCAAGTAGGCCACATGGGCTCTTTCACATGTCTGATTCTACCAGCGCCTCGAAAGGTGAAAACTAATGGCCGTGTTCAGATACTTTAATTGGAACCGTTGGAATTATTTACAATGCCCGTGAAAGTACCTTGACCGTAACACCATTTTTGAAGTTGACATGACAACACCACAAACTACACTATATACCTACATTTTATACGGTGTTCAAAGTCAAACTATCTTTATTCAATTTAGGCTTTTACAAGCTCTTATAAAGGTTAAGGAATGAGTCTACCACCGGTTCGGAAAAAATCCTCTACTGAGAAGAGCCGGCAAAAAATTCGGTGAGGTAGGTATCATTTTTTCAAAACAGTACACATATAAATTGTCAATGATGTCTACAGTTTTATACAAATCTAAGTAGGAGTAGGTAGTCGTCGAAAAGCATTTGGCCAAATTGTTGTTTCGCCGAATGCCATTGTCTAAGTATATGTTATAGGTACATTTATATCAGGTAAGTAATGCTAGGTTAGATTTGTGACCGTGGTAAAAATTAAGCAGCCGTGGTAATCGTGGTATGAACTGCTCTTTTGTGAAATGAAAATTAGGTGAAACAAAATTTCGGCCAAACATAATTCGGTATTTTAATGGAGAACCATTTCATACATAATATACCTATTCTTTTTTGACAGCACGCAACACAAAATGCCATCGCGATAGAGGCCTAAACGAATATGCATTTATAAAAATGGAAAGTGTCAAGAAGCTTAATAAATTAATATTTAAATAAAGTTTCTCATAAAATGTGTTTGTATTTTAAGGAAACCGTGATAAGTTATAATCTCTATATGTAACGATCTAGTCGGTATGACATGATTGAAATGTAAAAGAGTTTGTTCTAGTTCATCATTTCAGCCGAGACTTCCACTGCTGGACATAGGCCTCCCCAATCATCGATCCTGTGCTTCTCGCATCCAAGTAAGTCCCGCAATCTTCAACAGGTCGTCAGTCCACCGTGTGGGTGGTCTGCCCGCGCTGCACCTTCCAGTACGCGGTCGCCACTCAAGAACTCCTAGGCCCCATCGCTCATCTGCTTTACGAGCCTTGCCCACTGCTACTAAAGTTTAGCTATTCTTTGGACAATGTTACTCTAGATCTTTTGTAAATGTCCTCATTTCTATCTACTTGCAGCTTGTCATAGTTAGTTAGATTTTATTAAATAACTGTGTTTAACAGCGCATCGAAATCCATGAGTAAATACGGCCCGAAGGAAAATCCCAGCGACAACTGCACGTAAATCTGCGCGTGGAAGTTTTACTACGAATAAAAATTTAGATAAATCTCTGTCTACAATGGCCTATTCTTAGCTGTATTTATGATGACTTTAAGCTAACTTAATTTCGACAGATAACAGGAATTATTACTAATGTCCGCAAAAAAGACAATGCCACCATTAAAATACTGCGCCATTACCGTACAAGATAAATTACAATGAAACATAACTCACAAAATACAACTATAGTTTATTTACTTAAAGTCATTGCCCTAGGCTAAAATACCAGAACGGTCTTACGCAAGTACTTTACACGTCACATAAGAGCCGCAACACACGCGCAACCGCGGCGCGGACGTCGTAAAAACGCCGTATAACCGCAGACCGCCTTTATGGGCCACATCCTGCAAAACTAATGCCGCGTTGTCAAAATTAGATACATATCTAACACAACACCGCATTGTTGGCGATGCGGGCGTCGGCGCAGGGAGGCGGTAACTGTATTGGTGCCGCAATATTACAGGCTGCTATGAAAAGGGATCTTGAGGCTAAGATAATATAAATAGATATCCTACTAATTCTATTATTAATATTACAAATGTGAAAGTATGTGAGGCTAGGGACTATCATCAGATACTTATGCTCAATCTGAGGCATCACAAGCGAACAAACGCTTTTATCTACACCCATATCATAAAACCTCCATTGGTTAATCAAAAACAGTATGAAATGACCACCATTTTGACAACCAATTAGGAAAAACCAGTGCTGCGATAAAGAAATAACATGACTTCTTTATCGTTTTTAGTAAAGAAATGAGATTAAATTTGGAACAGCTGTCAAAACTCAAGTGGGTCTCTATTCTAGTATCCATAGATATTAAAACAGTTATTGATACGAAACGTCAATTCAGTATGTTTTTTTAATATAAACTGCACAATATTTGATCTCGAGTGACGTGAGAATAGAGACTTCATCCGTTTGTCTATGATTTAAAAAAAAAATGGTCTTGACGGAGGATCGAATCGGCGCCATGCTGGTGTTTTGCTGAACGAAAGTAGAATTAATTGAATAGAAAAAGTTGTTTGTAATTTACATTTTAGTTGAAAATATGAATAGTAAGTAGTCTTCTCGGAGTGTGTGTGATGTGAAAATGCGCCGGATATCGGAAATATGCAGCCACGATTGCAACAAATAACTTGTTGCCAGAAAATATTGTTTCTGAACCCATCATGGAGGATCTATAATATGTGTGTAGATAAAGTTATGTATGCAACTCTGCATAATTTGGCCTTAAAACACACGTGCGATCTTATTATGAAACTCGCCTATCGGCTCGTTTCATGAAAACCGCACTAATGTTTTAAGGCCTATCATTATGCAACCGTTGCATAAACTACTATTATAGTTCTTGGCTGTTGTCGGTTTTTTTGCGGAAGTCGATGTAATAGGTTGACTCCGCGGTATAACTCTGACAGCAGTCAACTATTTTACTACTTTTTATTTTAAATACTTATACGGCTATTTATTGTACTTTAAACTTATTAATTCTATTAATATGCGCCTATATCAGAAATTATCAATTAATCCCTATCCTATCATTATGCAACCGTTGCATAAACTACTATTATTGTTGGATATTAGTCAAAGAACGAAGGTCTAAAAGGTCTGATTTTACCTAAAAATGCCGGTCAAGTGCGAGTCTGACTCGCGCGCCGAGGGCCATTTACCTTTGAAAAATAGACAGTACCGTTTAGGTACGGAACCCTAAATTAAAAAAAAAAATAGTTTTTAACAACTGGGTAACCATTTCCGACCTACCTATGAAATAAGACAAAAAACTACTTTCGCAACCTCCTATCTTCGTGCAGCCGCGCCGTCGAGTGAGACGTTGCAAAGGTTAAATTATTTTTTTTGTGAAGTAACTACAAATTTACAGTTTTCGGACTTTTTCTTTACTTGTGCTATATAAGACATTGCTTTTTACCGAATTTCATGATTCTAGGTCAACGGGCAGTACGTTTCCCTTGCGAGTATCAAAATGTGGCATAAACTGTTGATTATGGTGATTAAGAAGGTTGATTTTTTCTCAGCTACAGGAGATTGCAGACCTGAGTATTTGATATTAATTTCAACTTGATACCTCCACGCGTTCTTAAGAAAAAGGTCTCGACACAGACAGACGGACAAAGTGGTGATCCTATAAGGGTTCCTTTTTAATTTTGAGGCACGGAACCGTAAAAAGAACAGAGGATTAAACGCTTAATAACTGACAGCGGCCGTCAAACGTACTGCTAAATGTCTATTTTTGTTGGTGGCAGCGAGAGTACTGAAGATCATCTGTCAAATTTTATTGGGCTCGTTGACGAATCCACCGAATAAAAGCTTTTAAAAACGATTTATCGAATTGAAAGGCCTTGTGAAAACCTATAATTCAACATTTAATTGTTTTTGCCCGTGAAGGGAAGGTTTTACGACGCGGTGTCCGAGTCGTAAAGAAATCCCGTCGAATTGGAATCGAGTTACGCTTTACGCCGTGTTTGATTTACAGGGGAACAATATTACAAGGGAATTATTGAAATTCGAATCATCTAGGGAAATAAGGTAAAAAAATTGTAGGGCTTTCTTACTTGTAGGTAGGAATTGTAAAATTATCAACATTACATAATAAACTTATCAGCTTTTAGAAGAGGGACCATCTTCCATATAATGACAGATGTTACCCCAGCGGTCCCATTGTGTTGACAAATTTCTTGAAACAGAAATATACCTAATTGGAATTAAGAAGCTCATAACCACACACCTCCTGAGCGTCGTATTAATCTTGTTACTTGCATTTGAAGTGAAACCCTGTCAAATTATTTTAAAGTCCAAACTAATAATAGATTTAGTTCTTTTTAAAGGACGCGAAAACTTATTAGTCAATTTGGCCATAAAATTACACTGTGACAAAACTTAATTCAAGTTTAGTGAGGCTTCAGCTTTCATTACTTTTCGACGTCTTTAATTTTAAAACAATCACGTGACCAAAGCGTAACTCTTCAAATTTCAATAACAGCCCAAGAATAGCACTCAAGAAATCGCAAAAATAAAGAAGCTGTACAAGTATGAAATTAAAATTATTATGAATGCATTGTTCTAGAACAATGAGCCAATATGCCGGGCAATAACGAAGCGTATCCAGTTACAATTTTAATTTCCGTACGACTGTTAATGCTAATAAGAAAATTTTGCAAATTAGCCTTCGAATTCTTTCGTCTCGTAATGGAGATGAAGTTATTAGATACGAGTATCTCCCAAAAATCTATCTAGGTACTTCATAAAATTCAGCCTAAAAGTATTAATCTTTGCACAGGAGTTTCTTATATTAAGCAATATCTGAGCACTAAGAAAGAATTTTAGGGAATTCTTCCCCTAATAATAGGGGATGAAAGTGTGTTTGGAAGTTCGTCATTTTTAACTGCGCGATGTGATTGATGTGAAAGCTTCCTTCTTGGTTCCTGTGACATTGCTTACTCGCGGGCCCGCTTCCGACCCGTGGCAGAGCGGAATAGACTAGTCTATCGTCTAAGATGATGACATGTTTACAGAACGAATCATCTGGATAAAATGGAACGGGGATTTATCAGTAGTGTATTAATATGAATTGCCGACTGAAAACGGCAACTACGGTCAAATAAACCTAGACACACGGTTTATCAACAAAGTAAGTAAAGGCCGGGGCAAATCAAACGCGGTTGCGGCGCGTTTGCGGCGCGAACGCGGGTCCGCGCCGTTGTCGAACAGCGCGAGCGAATTTACCATGCCACACCAAAGTAGCCGCGGGACCGCGGCGCCCCCGCGCCGCCGCGGTGTGGCATGGTATATTCGCTCGCGCTGTTCGACAAACGCGCCGCAACCGCGTTTGGTGTGCTCGGGCCTTTATGGATTATTAATATGGACCAGACAGTCACTATCGCGTCTGTATTGTTTATAAATAAGGTGTGTTTTCCCAAAGCCAGTTATGTTTGGAAGCACCCATTGTTACGGTTATTAGCACTGTGACTCACCCGGCTATTCTCGGATGTTATATGTAATTGTGGCGTATGCATTAATTATATATTAATCAATCATGTTTTATAAACGTACAGACAATATTAACAACATAAATATACGTATCGCTCGAGTGCTTGGATGTGTTCGTGTGTGTGTTGGTTGTTGCAACGTGTAATAGCATCACTTAGGTATAAACCTCAGCTTTAAGTAAGCAAACATTCGCCCCATTTGTCATATCAAATATTGGGGCGATTAATCAACGATCGTTGCCGAATCGTCCCGAACTCGGCCGAGCTCGAATCAAACGAAGTTAGCCATTAATTTGCGCCCTTTGCAACGCAATCAGGCTAACTGGGTCAGCGTTTCTTCGGCGCGGAACAATTTTCCGCTTGACAAATCAAACTTGCGCCCCCGCGGTCCAGGCGATGAGCGGGGAGCGGGGCAATTGACGACGGCGGTTTTTTCTCCACATTTGTCTCTTGGCTATTCTCTCTTTTCTTAGATGGGTAATACAAACTTCTAGAAACAAAAATTGTCCCTCCTGTGACCAAAAGTTAACGAAAAGGACTGCTTTATTGTACGTTTTCGTCATGCAGGCCAAAACTATGCCTGATAGACATGCGGATATAGTCCAAACAAAAACAACGCCTCAGGGTCCTTAACTTTCGGGAACAGGACATTTCTGAACCTAAACGTCTGTATGACTTAGATAGTTAAAGTTTGAACAGTTTTAACAGACCGGTATTATTAAATTCTTTCGAATGTTACAGTTTTTCAAAAGAGTTTAATTTTACAGCGCAATCTATGTTACTGCGACGATATTCAAAGTGGATTTGATGATGATGAGAGGCGCCCGGTCGATCGGCACATGACTATCATGCCCTCTTTTGATCGGAGACGAAGGTTACTTGCTCCGGTTGCAAGTAGGTTTGCAGTTGCGGGCAGAAAATTTAACGTTTCTTCTATGGCGGTCGAATTGCCGTTGTATTCTGATTGGGGACTAGAAATATCCCTTAGGATTATACAAATAAATTATTGATCGATTTCAAGGTTTAATTTTCGTCAAATGTCTAGAAAAAAGTTCCGTGGCTTGACAGTGATTATTATGAAGTATTTGATGAAGTTCGAAGGCAATCTTGTGCTCAAGGACACTAGGAGATTTTGTTGTAGCCTTCTCGACGCTGCCACTCTTGCTTTGGGTCACATAATCAAGGGAATTAAGCCGAATTTACAATTTGCCCGGCAGATGACCGTCCCGGATAAACGGGTTAACTTGAGACGCCCCGGACTCTCGTGTTGACGCTCTCAAATACTCCCAACCTACGGAACTAGCTATAGTTCGGCCTAGACTAGCAATTCGATTAAAACCTGAGGTCTACAATAGCCCAGTCAAGTCAAAGACAATGGAATTGCTTCGACAACTTTTCACAACCAAGCATTTGTGCTCGAGAAATTTGTACATCAATTCCGAAGCTCCAAGAACAAAATGGCGATGATTGAAGCGAAAGTAATTTTACATAATCTATGTTCTTATTGTGTTCAAGAAGAATTTGTTTTGCATAGAAATGTTGAAATAGCAACGTCGCAAACCACTCCCAAACTTTAAACGATTAAGGATGATCCTTCTCAACTTCTAGTGTCTTCTCATCTTAAAGGCAGTAATATCCTAAGATGCCAGGTGTGAACAAATCAAATGAGACGTCGTAAGATAAAATGCCATACTGAGATTACGTTTACAACCGTCTGCATAGCATCAAGTTCATGCTGTTATTATCACTTACAGCCAGGAAGGATTAGTGGGCTCATAAGAACCGGAGACGATCAGTGTTTATTAAGACGACTGTGAACCAAATTCTTTTTATACAAAAGGCCATTACGATTTCCACCCCTTAAATGTTAAACGATTTTGACCAATTTTTGATAGGTCAGAACAAAATCTAGGTCTATTCGTTTTTTGAATATTTTTTTATGTTTTTTTTTTTAATATTTATATCTTATCAAGAAAGTCAAATAATGCCGAAATTAGTTTTGTATGACAATACTGAAACCACAATAAAACTGAATTTATTGATTACTTAACTTACTTAACTTATAGACCTAGATTTTGTTCTGACTGACAATCTATCAAAAATTGGTGAACATCGGTTGACATTTAACGTGTGGAAATCGTTATCGCTTTTTGTATGAAAAGCCGTAGGTTCACACTCCTCTTAAGTCAATATTTGCGTGATTGACCGCAATTGATCGAATTTAAGGAATTTAATCATTTAATCCTTAATAAGTCTTCTTATGTTTGTAAAAACTAATGCACTATAAATAAACTAGATTTTTCTATGAAAGAGAGAAGATTGATCGGTTTCGGTAACAAAAAAAATATGACATGAGCATTATCTATCCCTTCCGCTGTAACATTTTATACTTTTAGTTTTCCTGTAATTTATGTCTTATTCTCTTCGTACTTTGGCTGAATTATTAGCAAATCCTTATACAATGTAGGTATTTGTATCTGTATGTATATATTTATGTATGTAGAAATGTATTTATTTATTTATGTACATATATTTATATTTGTGAGTGCTTGTAAATTTAGGAAATGTTTTAACTTCAATTTTTATTTTCTCTGCTATGGTTGTCTGGAAGAGATCGCTATTAGCGATAAGATCACCTTTTGTTCCTTAACTTTATATTGTTAGCGTATGCTTTTCTGTTCTTTTTGTGGTGTTCAATAAAGAGTATTGTATTGTATTGTATCTTTGAGTCCATGCGATGGTCTCGTGGCACAGACCATAATATCCTAAAAACACCGGTTAGCCAGCTTTAACCAGCAAATAAAGCTGCCAAACTTGATAGTGCGCGGGCTTTTGAAAAAGCTGTGATTGCCGTTCTAGGTTTTATATGATCCTTGCCTGCCTAGGCCCTCCGCTTATAGTTTTTTGACCGTAATGTTGGCAGCGTGGGTCGCCCGGCTATGCGGAGACTAATGGATATACATATATGGATGATATTATTATGGTCTGTCTCGGCGCAATTATAGATGGAGCTAGTTAATCCGTCCGTCCACTCGACGCGTGCCAGACGCCGCGTCTCCCCGAGATTTACGGATATCCGGCCCCGGCATTTCGCCTCAGCTCTAAAACAATATTTGGCTGTTTAGAATGCCTTTGCCTTCGATTTGTAAATCTTCGAAACGCTTTGAAATGTCCGCGTGCTTGTCTGAACTGGGGCGAATTCCTTTATGGACTAGGTTTGAAATTTCTTTATTTATGAGTGTAGTTTCGGAAATTGTTTTGTTTCGCAACTTACTTAATTGTTATTGCTTCTAGTTCGTAAAATATTAGCAAGTGGGGTTATAAATTGTTACCTGCAGTTAGCGAACGTTGCCAATTCGGCATTGTCTGTGGCGAACAAGGCCGTCGGCGACAAAGCGACGCCTAACGGTCGCCGACAGCACAA
The DNA here is from genome assembly GCA_947859335.1 of Tortricodes alternella. Classification (NCBI taxonomy): domain Eukaryota; kingdom Metazoa; phylum Arthropoda; class Insecta; order Lepidoptera; family Tortricidae; genus Tortricodes; species Tortricodes alternella. The sequence goes on from OX401983.1 coordinate 15,213,479, forward strand.
TGCAGTGTCGCCGACAATCTGATCGTAACTTAGATCGAACAGTTTGAATAATGTTAGCGCAAGCGATTCCTAATTTAAATAAATCTTCGGTAGATTCTTAATTCGATTTAGGCGATCGCAATCACGCTTTGCCATGCATCTAACTACACGTATCTCTGTTTACTGACGTGACTGAGTTTCGACCGCGGCTGGTCACCATCCCCTTGGCAAGCAAAGCCATGCCGCCAAGCGACTAGGTAATCGTGTTCCGGCGTAATGCCTTGGGTAGCCATTTGGAGTGGTTGGGTTTGGACAGTTGCAACGAACAAGCGAACGATTTGCACTTCCAGATTCGATGCCTCGTCCAAGTTCATTCCTTTCCATGCTTATTTACCCTTAGAGTAAATATGCATTTCCTGGGCAATTTCCATCAGATGAGACCGTGGTGAAACGAAAGACCGGCAAGAATAAAAAAGGAATACTAAAGCGCTTATTACACCTTCCTAAATTTTGTCATCCTAGCTGGAATGTGAGAGAGGGGATAGCTGAGTTTTTTGCCGCGTTTCTTCTCAGCAGATGTCACCTTTCGAAGCGCTGGTAGATTCACAAATGTGAAAGAGCCCGTGTGGCCTACTTGCAAAATTAACATTTTCATTCTCATACCTATCTAAACTTGGCCTATCTAAAGTTTACTAACTCTTGCTACCTACGTAGTTAATCAGGTACTGCACGTCTAGCACACCTGCCCGTGAGTTATCTGTCGCTCAGGGCGTCCCTTACACATATGATTAGTTTGATAGTGTCGCACTGAGCGACAAACGAGTCTCGGGCTTGTCGTGTCTCGAGTTAGTGCAACTGCCCCCAATGCTTATCAATCTGTTATCATTCATAACATTCGGAACTAACGCGCGTCTGTTTTGACTTGATTAAATATCATGAATGTGGCAAAGGTATAATAGGACCACATAAATTAATTGGCAAATGCCGAGCAGCTCAACAAAGGTGTAATTTACTAGTCTAATTTAAATATCGGTCGCCGAGAATGTCTGCGACTTCAGAAATGTCGTGCCGTGTCCCTTGTTTCAAAACGGGGGCTTTTTTCGTATCGATCCCTCGCAGGTAACCGGGAGCGGATGATTTATTACCAGGCTTGTTGGTTCAAATAATCGATTCCCTCGTGCCAAACGCAACGAACCTTAACTTAAAACACGCACGGATGCTTTTCCTGTGTTAACCAGCGCATCTAGAGTTGATGGTTCAAATGTGAACCCGTGTGTAGCGTAGAAATATTTGGACAATACACGAGCTTGCTAAATTTCAATGCAAATTTATTAGGGCACTAAATCGAGGAGTCATCGCGCCGTTAGCCCGCGCGCAATAAAATATGCGCCATAATTTTGCTGCTTATCTAAATATTTTGGTTAGCAGCGAATTATTATGACTGTAAACAGGCGCTCGTACGAGATATGTCGACATTTCTTAAACATTTTTAGACATTTTTAAATTACGCGGCGACGAGCGGTCGCTTTGTTCTTGGGCGTTGTGCAAGCTGTGAAGTCCATTCAAATGGTATGTTAACTATAATCAAGTACCGCAACTGTTTAAATAGTACGAGGGCTAGTGAAGTGTTTACCAACACAAGTTTTATTACGGGCAGGACATCGCAATAAATTATCTTTACAAGGTATGGCTTGTACCTGATTGCATGATCGGAGATAGGGATCGAATCGCACGAAACGTTTCTTTATCTGGGTTACGAGATTATTTTATGGGACACTTGAGTATCAACATTTCTATTACATGCCATAGGTATTAAAGTAAATAGGAATTTTACGTTTCCGCATTCTGAAGTGCCAAAGGTGTTCAAGAATCTAGCACACTAGCTCTTTTGTCCCTTTCTGTCTGGGTACTCGTGCGATAGAGACAGTTGCTGAGGTTTTGTAGTAAATGCTAGCTCTTTTCGGTTTTAAAATATCCACGTGAACTCTTGGCAGCAAACGCAACCGTTTCGAATAAAACAGACATTTATTTAGTAGCGAATAATATTCATGCGCCGGCTCTTTGTGTTGAAATCTGTATTTACGTCGTGTCTACTCATTAGTGGCATGGATTGTGTTATAATTATGTACCTTCATAATTACTACGGATTATAAAAAGACTTTTATAAGGTTTTAATCTATGTAAGAGAAGTACGTATTTTATTTGTAGACCAAACAGAAATCAAGGTAACGCGTTAACGCGCATCGAAAGCGCCTAAAAATATGAAACGTTTTTTTGTCGAAATTTAGCCGCGTAGGGTTACCCAGTGACATTAAGAGGCCATAAATTACCCGGACCTGACAGCACAGATAAACAGAAACGTGAGAAGCGAAGCATATTTAAAGCAAACGCACCTGCGAAAAATTCATGGTGCTGCTACACGGCTTGTACGAGGTAGGCGTTAAATAGAAGGCGATGTTTGTTACAATGAACAGTGTAGAGGTTTCATACCAGAATATGATCTTTGCGTCTTGTCCCATTTTTTTAATGGTATAGGGTTTGAACATGATCCCTGGTTTGTCAGGTTGGGAGCAACAGTCATCTAACCCCCCAAACTTTTTATGGAAGCTGAACCAGATAGATGTATTAGATCAAGAAATGAAGATACCTAATACTTATAAAGAAATTATTAATACCCTATCAGCTTTCAGTAGTTATGTCAACCTTTGGTTTTCCAAGATATCGCACAGTAGTTTATCAGTGTGTTACATGTGTAAGCAATCATTATTCGATAAGATTTTGACAATCCTTATTTACCGATATGAGATCGAAATAAATCCTACATTATTTTCTGGTTGATTCTCGTTGTTTGTTTAATTTGTAGCGGCATTATCCACGCATCTAAGTAAAGTATATTCCTTAAGTTTGAAATAAACGTGCAAAGTTGTGCATTCGATTTGATTTATCGTGTTGCAGTCATACATTAATGACCCAGCTGTTTCAACCAGAAATATTAGTAAGTCTAGTGAACCCTATCATGTCAATTAAATCCATTAATGATCTATATTTTATTACCAATACTTTTCTTGTTAAAAAATACTCTGTTAAAAGGTCTGACACGATTGGATGCAGGTTTTACGATTGGTAAATAAAGTGTGGACTTTTATATACCTAATAACTAAATAATTCTAAAACGCCTTGAGCTGGAGTTGTCCTGGATGATCGATCAGCACGGCCATGTTTAATTACGGACTTATCAGTGATGATTTATTGATATTGCCCCTATCGTCCGATAACTGGTGACATACAGTTGGACGAATCATTCTCAAATTTAAACATGATGGAATTTAAAGGTGGAAAAGTGTCTTTGAAAGTTTGATAGCGAGAAGTGTTTTGAATGCATTTAAGAAAGCTTACATTATTATTTATTTCCTTAGATTAGAAACTATCATATTTGTACTAAGATGCCTACTTATTATCTCATCTGCAAGGATAATTAAGTTAAGCGCATTATCTCCTCAATTTTAATAGCCGTGAAAACCAATAAGAGGATTAAAACTAACAAATCCGCAGGAACTCATCAATAATATTTGTCTTGTTAAGACTAAGTCGAGGCGTGTAATCGCTTTATCTTGCTTATTTTTGGAAGTAGCTAATTATTTACTCTGTTATCTGTGGTACAGATTCTACAGTTTAATAATAAGTTAAACTTGCACGTGTGTGCAGTGGAATAATTATTTGCCTATCTACGTAGATGACATCTTTATTTGGTCGAGGTCGTAGTACTCCTTCAGTAGCGTGATCTAATCAAAGGAAATAAATTATACAGCAATGATTGTATATTAATAATAATTGTCTCTTCCCTATGATAGCTAAACAGATCGCTTATCGCTTTTGTGTCGGCCTGATAATCAGGTGATCTATAAGTATCTGACGTTTTATAATTTTTTATCTATCTAGAATCAGGGAGTAAAAAGGTTAAAAGCGCATAGTTAAGTCAATGGGTGGGCTTGGGGCTAAGTATAAATAATTTGATAAATGGCGGCGGTAGCGCAGCGGGCGACGGCCGCTCGTTTACGTTAATAGGTAGTTGTCCCTGACAACATGGGTTCTGCAAGATGTTCCGGGATAAACTATGCGCTTATTAAAATAATGTGCGACGCAAAAGCCATATTGGAGACTTGGAAAACGCGTTTGAAGTTTCTATAATCTATGGTGCTTTAAGGCCGGGGCAAACCAAACGCGGTTGCGGCGCGTTTGCGGCGCGAACGCGGGTCCGCGCCGTTGTCGAACGGCGCGGGCGGATATACCATGCCACACCGCGGCGGCGCGGGACCGCCGCGGTCCCGCGGCTACTTTGGTGTGCCATAGTAAATCCGCCCGCGCCGTTCGACAACGGCGCGGACCCGCGTTCGCGCCGCAAACGCGCCGCAACCGCGTTTGGTGTGCCCGGGCCTTTAAAGCCGGGCGCAGAATGCGCTTATGATAATTCTGTGCAGGTTGGATGGTTGGATGTAGGTAGTGCTTAGTTTATGGCAAGGATCATTTGTAGAGCAGTGTTTGTGATTCACACTCAAGATCTCTATCTCTAAACGCCTGAAACTGTGTTAAAACCTATCAATTCTTTAGTTGGGGTAGAAATAGAAACTAAATTACAGGTCCCAAAAAAAAGAGTTATTAGGTATTAAATTATTCAAACTAATATGGTATAATTCATAATTCACCTTCCTATGGACATCCGCATTAGCTAACTCACGCATATATTACAATTCGACACACACACACACACAACAAACAGCGTACTGTACATGTTGAATCGCGCTGTTTGCTTGCTTTTACCCACTAATTATATTTAATGCGTTTTACGTGTAATTAGAAGGTGTTAGAGTACGTAGAACAGTTCGATGGAGGCGCTCAAACAGCGCCATAATGATCGCTGTAAACACGTTGCGTAAAACTGTACAAATCACGCGCGCTCCTAATCTATGCGTTGGGTGTTTTTCAATGATCGCTGTTGTTTCATCGTTTAGCAGCTATTGCATTATCTATGCAAAGTTCTCATCTATATTTTAGAGGTAGATTCAGACATGTAAAAGGGTCTGTGTGGCTTGCTTGGAAGATCAATAATTATATTTAGATTTTTAATTTTTAAGTAAAATTTCAAAATAATTATAGCCAGCATAACTTTAGGTTGTGAGTAGTGAGAAGGAATAATTTTTTAACGGTATTCCTATTTCATCAGATTATTTTCAGTGATGCAACGAATACTACTCATACGAATATCAAACCGACTAGGTATTCGGCGAATACGAATACGAATATCTCGCCATGGTAATAAAAGACTTATTTATTTGATGAAAGTTTACTCTTCTAATAATTAAAATTTACAACAGGCAAATTTTTATTTAAAAAACATAAAATTTGTAGATTTTCTGGTTTTAGGCGATTTCTTTTTTCGGTCTGGATGTTCCCAGCCGTTGAAAAAAGTCTTTCCGAGGCGACTGTACATGGCTTCAGTGAAAAATATTGCGTCGTCGTTGCGGTTAAGGGCCTTTGCGTACAAAAATATCAGTTTTTAAATATTCGTATTATAGGTATTATTATTATTAATCGCCGAATACGAATATTCGGTAAATGTCTACTATTCGGCGAATACGAATATTCGTATTCGTACCTATTCGTTGCATCACTAATTATTTTTTGTTGACTTTATGTGAGTTTAAATTTTCATTAAATATCAAAATTTATTACATAATATAATTGGATCTAGGTAATCGTATCGTTTAGCTGGCTACGCATTGATGAATAATAATTTAAGCTACTGCCAACTTAATTACCTATGACTAGTTACCAACCACTTATTAAACATTAAAATGCTTATTAGACATTTCCGGTGGTCAGGTAGCCTAATTAGGTAGGTGTATAATATTACCTGTATCACAAGAAGACTGCTCGTGTGACTAGGTAAGTAGGTACCTATATATTTACAGAAGTAGTTATGTATGTATATTTTTATGTTTTTTCGTGCATCTCAACTTGCTGATGCTGGCAAACAATGCGCCATTCATTGATTTTAGAACTGGCTGTAAACTAAAATTCCTTCGCCATCCGTCGACCATAGACAAATAAAACTAATTTCTAAACGCAACACATGTGTAGGGCGGGAGCGGAGATTTGCGGACACTTGCAGAGCAGTTAATATCGGCTTCGACAGGGATACGGCCGGGAAAGTGGTAAAAGATCATAAATAAAGGCGTGAGTCAGGCGGCGGTGGCGTCCGTTCGAGCTATTTTCGACTTGCAAATGAGAAAGTGCATCGGCAGTGGAATAACCTATAGCTACCTACGGGATAGCTTTGCCTAGGTGATCAGGGCGAGTCTCTCTACTGGCATTGTTAGTAGGTAGGTATCTAGAACGAGAGCTCGCTTCATTACTTTTTCAATGGTAGAAGAACAAAAAAATAGAAGACGGTTGTTAACCGCCGGAACGGGAAATACCTACCTACCTGCTTCAAGGAACATGCACATGAACCTTGAGTTGATAAAATATTAGAGAAACACAAATTGAGTACGATGTATTCGTTTGTAGTAAGGCTACGTAATTGAATATGTATTAGGAAAAATTGTTATGATACTTGTCAAAATGTTTATTTCTGCGAAAGCATAACTTAAAAAATATAATAAAGTGTTGTTATTATATTTTTTAAGTCTAGGCTGTGATGCTGAGCTTTCGCACACCAACACGTACGACGTACCTAATCGAACAGTTTGATCAAGTGGTTAAGATAAACAGGTAGTTTGATGGCAGCTAGCCTGCCAACAGGTATTAAGGGTGCACCGACACTGCTTAGCGCCATTATCATACCCACTTATCGCCTCAAAACAAATCCGATCGCGTTATCGCCTCCGTACGTAAATTATGCGATATTGATTCAATGATGTTACCTACCACTGGCTAGTCAGGTCGTCGTCGGTCGCCGCACAACACTCACAGGGGACACTGCACCTCACCGGCTCTCAAACCACCTAATTGAATCCATGTTATCATTAAAGTATCGATCAGTCACACGCGGTACGACGTTTCTCCGCGACGCGTATATTTTTACATTCGCTTGAGATATTTTCGATAGTCGTTTGATTTGAAGCACTCACTAGAATACACTTAGCTTTTATAGTAAGCTACGTTGTCACTGTTATGAGAAATTTCTTCATGAATCAGTTGAGCGATTGTTTCAAACAATAATAGCAGAGTTTACGAACACTAACGCAGAATTTAAAACACACTACCTCCCACAGCGGTGTGTGGAGAGGGACTGACAGAGCGAGCGAATGAAGGGAATGAACGAGGGAGCTCTTTGCGGGGCGCGCGCGGCGCGGTAAGTTGCCAACCGGCTACCGCTAGATGGCATTACGTGCCGATTTTTTTCCTCTGGAACTCTTGTTTGTATTCCTATCGTAGCCACGAAGCTCGCGGGCTAAGCTTTCAAAGGTATTTTCTTGGGTTTTAATAATTCCGCAGGCGAGACGCCCACCTGTTTATAAATTAGGAAAACGTTTTCAAATTCACTCTCATCAAACGTTTGCTTACCGATTTACAACGCCCGCCTGCATATTTCTCCGATGTCCGGATGCGGAATCAATTTACGCGAAAACGCTCGCAGCTTTTAAGATTTCACGTTTGCCAACAATTTCATTTTGTCAATATTCGCGGCGGAAATTAGTGTGTACATTGCATTTCTCCGACGTGAGGTTTGCTCAAATTCCCAGCGCAAATGTAAAAATTCTATTAGACGTGGGATTGGAATGGTAGGTAGATAATTGAGAATGAAAATCGATTAAAGTTTGTGGAGCTCGGCCGGCGTCTATCTGAAGGGTCGATCTGTAGATGAAACTCATTTTCGGAGGCTCATTCCCTCCCAATGGAAATAAAGGAACAGTTCGTTCGCCTATCTCCAGAAAGCGTTAATGCGAAATGATTCTCTCTTTTCCAATCTCCAATCTGCAAATACCTAAGCTTAATTGAATCATCTATAAATAATTTAAAAGGAAACGAAGCAACAGTTTTCAGTTTTATTCAGGGTCACGCATGCAAACTCTAAAAGAAAGCCTCTTTCTTTTCCACAACCTACGTAACACTGAAGTACTTAAGTATATCATAAAAAGTGCACAGCCGCGCTCACCGGAAAGATAACGCTTCGCGATTTATTGCAACAGCAATTTCCACGATAAAATTATAATACGGCTTGAATAAAACTTAATAAAAGGCGTTAGTGGCGCATAAACAAGGCTTGTCTATGACAGATGATACGCGCGACCATAAACAATAGAGTGGAACGATACGGGAGCGATAGCCGGTGATTTATTGGAGGTGGAGCGCCTTAAATCAATTATGACGGTGCATCGAGACGATAGTAACAGATACACCGATTGCTCTATGGAAGGATTCGATACGGTTTGGAAGTGGGCCGATAAAAAAAACAATCTTTGGCTTACATTTAAATATCAGGGTCCTGTTTACATGTGGAACAGTTCGAATTGCTTGTAAAAAAATTACGAAAGAGTTGTTAATATTCTTGGATGACCACACTTGTTACGTTTATTATTAAGCGCTATTTATTTACTTTATATAAGAAGAAGGCAAACGAACATAATGGAATGATCAGCACCGCATGGGCACCAATAACCCCAAAGGTTTCATTCAGCATTGCCGACTTTTTAGAGCAACAAACTTTTCTCTTGAAGGCCCTAATGTCAATCGGCATACCGCTGACGGAATTTAGTTCCACAATTTCTTCGTAAACGTACGGTAGACCGACAATCTACAATATGGTTTGGGGAAATTGCAATTTTCGGAGACTATTTAGTACTATGGTGGTATAATATAGCGGCTGGGTATTAAATTGAAAATAAGAACTGTCTATTGTATTGACTTATTCCATTAATTAAGTAAGTAGGTACTCAATAACTTCTGGCGGGCGTGGGATCGGATGGGATGTCACTTGGCAGCAGCTGAAAACTAATTGATTTATCCAATAGTACTAATATTTTTTAACCTAAAATTTAACTAATCAACAGCTACATTTTTACGGAAGAACTTCCCACGAAACAGCGTCAACCCTTTATTGCTTCCGATCCGAAAATACCGAATTACCCACATCCCAATAAAAACATAACCAATTATTAACTATTAAAACCGTCACAAATCAAAATTAACTCGTTGCTTGCGAGTAATAATTCCCGCTTTACGAGTTATTGGAACCACGTTTGAATAGTTTAACGATTAACGAAGGGTTATGCGGATTAACTAATGTAGGATTAAACATCTGGTTTTAGTTTAAAATGTGTACTTAAAAGTAAGCTTCTTTTAGAGGCTTAAATTCAAATTTTGCGGTGTAATTCTTTAACGTGCTCATCGGCTGATCAGCGGATAAACGAAAATATTAATTTAGACCATAAGGACAAAGGCATGCGGTCTAAATTTTAATGTTTACCTGATGGCTTGACAGCCGTTGCGGACGTTAGAGCATCACAAATAGCAAAGTTGTGATTCTCTTTTAAATGATAATTCGTTCATGAAGTCACCGGCGAGCCTAACTTGACCCGTGAATGCGTAAAACCTGCATGTTCGTGCGTGTCTTCAACCTTGTTTTTTTTTCGACCTAGCCTAGTTAAACTTCAGCCATATTAAGAAGAATCCGTATATGGCCAGATTAAGCACCTCATTTTACATCAAACAGAACAGGCCCCCAATTCTCGGTGCGTTCGAGATAATGTCACAGTCACAGTCGTTTGACACAACTGTATGAATCTGACGTTTAATCTCGTAATCGACATTATCTCGAATGCAACGAGAATTGGGGGCCTGAACTCTATGAAGTTTTCTTTTATTTTAAAATAGCGCGCTCTCAGCCGTGGCTGTTACAACCACCGCGCGCGCACGCGTTCACAAATAACTGAGTTTTTTGCTGTTTACTAGAGAACCACAACAACTATTAAAAAAAAAAACAGTTTTAACGAAAAGAGAGGTTATTGTTAGTCAATTACTTAACCAAAAATTATCGTTAAAGACCATAGGGTTTCAAAGATTAAATCAAAAACATGTTAATAAAGCGTTAAGTTTAAAAAATGTAAGTATCGAGGTTTTTATTACTTATCGTGCTTTCACGGTTAAGCGTTTCAAGAAGAAATGTTCAAGATTAATATATTTAAAGAACAAACACGTAGCCCCTGTTGGTATTGAAATCCTGGGGGGGTTACCGCACGATCTCTAAATGCGATTCTTTTTAGGCCCTAAGCTGAACTGTGTCGCTATTTCATACCTCACCATATATTTTACGTATAAATACAATGTCGAGGTACGAAATAGCGTTACTATGTACCAATTATTGGCTCATGTAATCAGGTAATGGATCAAATTGTGCCAGGCTAAAGGACAGGTTTAGTTAATAAACGAAATGTAGATAAGCAGAGAAAACGCAACTGCCGTTGTCGATTGAAGACATCCAACATTGCATTCCAATCAGGGGGGCGATCTTGGGTTCTCGATTCCCTCCATTACTAGTTCCAGCCCTACCTTACCGGTAAGAAGCAGAAAGCGCAATATCGCTGCACGGCTCGTTTGTAGCGAACGAATAATCTTACTATAGTTACTTTGTACTCCTCTGCTGCACTGGGAGTGAAGAAATAGCATAGAATGCGTGCAGATGCTTATCATCCTGGCATGTCGTAAAAGTCGACTAAGGGACGGGTCCTCTCCAACATGGTGGACTATCTGTATGGGCGATGGGCTGATCACCTGTCACCGTACGGTTCATCATACCATCTTAGGACTAATTAATCGAACGTGGCCACAAGTAGTCTTGTGGCTCTGCCCACCCCAATAGGGATTTCGGGCGTGATAATATGTATGTATATGTATGTAGTTACTTTGTATTAGTCAATCAGTGACCAGCTTACCATAAATCGGCCTGCCGCAGGTGTGTGAGTAGACCGTTTTATGCATACTAATTTAAACGCACCTGATTCAGTGATCCAACCAATCAATACATACCATAGATACAAAGGACTGAGTTGTTTGCCTAAAATTAATAAGTTGCTTATATAACAGAATAAGCCAACAAAATTATGGATCCATCACAACACCGCGTCTTCTCCATAGATAAACTATTGTCTATGGCATTAATAAATGACGTCCCATCGACAGCGCATTAGCCGATGTTGGGACAGCGCTAGAGACAATCTCTTTATTGTAGGTATTGTATATTGCCGCATTAATTCGGGCCCGCATAGCTGACCATAAATCAAAGGTTCTGCACTTGATGTTTACCGTTACTGTTATTGTCTGGTTTGTGTCTATACCGGTATTTTATAAGTATGAAATAACTGCTATTGTGGTGTGGTCAGCCCGCATTACCTAACCGCCATTCCTTTTATTACCAAAAAGAACCGTTTTAAGGTATCTAAATAGCCACTATCGATATTGTTAAAAACGTTTGTCTTATATTTTTCTGCGGAAAAAATAATTTTTATTTTGGCACTCCCTACTATTTACCCCAGTACTTTTTTCCCACCTATTCGATAACCAAAGTCTTAGGTACTTGTACAATTATTAATGTAATACGTATTATTTACTTCAGGCTATTTATATATTTCCAAGCCAAGATTGGGCGCCAATAGGAATGTCTGGAATAATATAATGGGATTCATAAAGTATTAATTTGGTTTATGAGATGAATTTCTACCTAAAATATCCAATCAAGGGAAGCATTTACCTAGTCTAGATTCAATTTATTATTTTCCTAACCATATTGAAATTGTAATTTTCTCTAAATAGCAATATATTGGTAACTTACTCACTTGTAGTTTATTTATTTCTAATCCTTTGTGAACTTTTTTCGATTGTCAAGATAACTTTCTGCCAATTTTCGTCGAAATATGTCCGGTAGTTTAACAGAAATCGAACAAAGACATGCACAAACAAACTCTCTTTCCCATTAAAAAATTACTTACACATTAGCCTACTCTTCCTATGGTTGCACGATTTATCGCAATTTCTCTTTTAAGGTTAAAAATAACGATTTAATTGTATTAAATAAAGTCTATACGAGTAAACGAGATAGGGCAAGATGTGAGAATTTAACTTAATCTCTAAATACCCAAAACTATCGCGAAATGCCACAAAAGGGCTTATAAACCATGTCACCAAAGGGCTATTATACTTCTCGTGCTATCTCCAATCTGTCAAGCTCACTTACCAGTTTATCAAGTAACATGAGTCAAGCAACTATGGAGCTTTTTTCAACGGCGTAAGCACTTTTACGCGTGATTAAGTTTATGTGGTTTTTTTGTACGCAGGTAGTGGGACTATTGACAGATTATCCTTGTTCCAGGAATGGCGCCGGGTGACAGTTTAGGCGCGTGGGGTCCGGTGGAATGACAGTAAATTTTACAGAACAGATAACGTTGGCTTTCTTGGATCACTGAGTGAAGCAAAGGCTAAATTGTTTGGTTTGATTATCGCACCTGATAGGTTAGGTAGGGGATTTAGCCATATAGGTACCTACAGTCGAGATCAAAATATTTACGCGGACAAAGTTGTTAAAAATATGTCAACACAACTTTATTGTCAAGGTCATAAGAGCGCTCAGATATTTTTGCCGTAACTTATATATATTTATGACCTCGACTGTATATAGGTACCTACCTCCTTTATGGTTTTCTACAATGGGACGAGCCCGCGACTTCGTGTGGAATCTGTTATAGTTATTGCCTCGAGAATTTTTGAGTTCCGGGATAAAAAGTAGCCTTTGTGTTAATCCAGGGTATAAGATATCTCCATTCCATCCAAATCTGTTCAGCCATTGAAGCGCGAAGGAGTAACAAACATCCATCCATCCTCACAAATTTTCGCGTTTATATAATATTAGTAGGATATATTTAAAGTCTGTAAGTTTATTCAGTGAGAATAGATTTGGTTTAGATTAAGACGTCTATGAAAATGAACAAACGGTAAGTAATAATGTTTTTGAAACGCAACTGCTTGATTCAATGCAGAAAATATCTGAATTTCTATATGCGTGCCTATAGTATTTTAAGAGTTCCTTCGATTCCTATAGATCCTTTCGACTTTGATCACAACGAGACGAACTTGGAGAACTACCCTATCGACTAAAGAAAGAATTATCCAAGGAGGTCCAGCCATCTCCGAGTAATCGGCGTGCAAACAAAAAAAAAATCAAATTCATATACGCGTTGAACTGAGAATCTCCTCCTTCGGTTTTTTTGAAGTTGGTTAAAAATTAAGATAATTATCAAGCCAAAGAAACTTATTGTCCGAGAATTTTATGCAATTTTACTTACGTCTTGTTGAAAAGCTGTATCATGTTCAAAGCATATTTTTTACGCTCTTCTATATAAATAAATGTTCGGATTGCGTTACATCTCAATAAACTTCGAAAGTGATCGCTGTAGTTGTCAAAAAGGCGGTACCACGTTGTAAGTTGTCGCTTGTAACCATATACTCGTGTGTGTCTCGCATCGGGAATCGAACCCGCACCGACGGGAAACCACAGGCCGCAATTTAGATTAATAACTGAGATTAGATTCGTTAAGTCAAATATGGCCAACGAGGGTACATAATATTTTACGACCTTTGCGACACCATTAGCATATGTGGGTTTGACATTGATTCAAACGATGGTTTACTTAGGCTAGGTACTGTGCAATATATCTGTTTGCTTATATTGATCGTCAGTAGATGATATTGACGGTCAATATCGACTACTGACGATCAATATACTATTTTTCACAATGTTTTAGGCAAAGCTACATCGGTCTTAGTACGCATAGCATTTTTTTTACTGACTTACGCTGGTGGGCTCTGACGACTTTCACAGGTTCACCTGGAGACAATGCGGCGTCCTGAGGGTTCCTTAACAAGGATTTAGACACTAAGCATGCCTAAGAGTAGTGCTACTAGTGATTTGGACAAGTACGTTATCACTGACTGACAAGAAGCATCGCAAGAAACTCAGTCGTGTGTCAGAAAGCGCGTCTAGCGTGTCTCTAAGTGTTCGGTGTAGCCAGTACTGCAGATTATTGTAAGTTCGTTTAGGAGGATATATCATTTGAGCACTCAGCGAAATGCTTACCGCTAAGCGTCCTGTGTGGCCTTGACCTTAAGATAGCGGATAATTATTCATGATGAATGGTTTGCGTACCGTTCGTGTTTTTTATTCCAACACTAATGGCTAAATTGCAGACCTCTTTTAATCCTAATAATAATTTTAAAATCTTGTGGTAAGTAGATTCAACTCTGAAATGTATCCGAAAGTAATTTTGTCTGTCTGTGATATTTTCACGACATACCTACCTGAACAGATTTGGATGAAAGTCTGCAAGGATCTGCTTCGGTATCTGAATACTTTTATCCTGGAAAATTAAACACAGTTCCCGTACTTAAATTATTTATTTTCTACACCTGCAGTTAGTATTTTAAAGTACACACATACAAGATTGACTTCCTAGATTGAACTGTATAAGTACGTTTGTTTCGTAAACGCCAACCAGCTAGAAACATAGTTATCGAGTTAAGGGTAATTTAGTATCGGCGGCTGACAATGTGGGCCGACCTTGGTCCAGTTGCGCACACGCTCACGACTACTAACCGTAGGGTGACCTGTTGAGCGGCAATTTATTGGGATAACCATAATATTGATTTCCTAAGGAGAGTTAATCATTTTCAAACACCATATATAAAAAGCCAGTTACTTTTATGTACGCTTATTTTGAGTTATTGTTAGTATTGAATTACAAATTATTAGAGCTGTCATTGCCAATACGAATGAGTAGAGCACTACCCGTATTTACTGTATCTTTAATTTAAAAAAGTTATCTTTTTTGTTGTTAGGATATTACAAATGAAACAAAAATTTGATACTATCTGCTACCTTCCTTCATTCCTCTGTTAAAAACTCCTCAAAATTCCTTTACTAGTTCTCTTGTGATTCCTGATGAATGACACAAAGATAAATTTAACCCGTTTATCTATCTCTTTCCTCGGCACTAGTGTGAGAGAGACGCACGTAGAGATAAGACGGTCTATCTTATCTTTTTGTCATTCATGTTAGGGCCGCTGTTTAAACAAACGGACAAATATTCTATAAGTTACATTTTTGGGTTCTACGTTTATGTTGGCCCTTTTATTTTCTGCAAACATCGTTAACGTACTAAGAATAGACACGTGATGTTTACTGATTTATTAAGGATTTGTAAGATGACGTATCTAAAAAATAAAATATTTTTAATTTACGGGCTAATTGCGTTGGAGGTGGCGGCGGAACGCGCCGGATCGTTGTCTCAAAGCAAGAAGGCGACATTTCATAAAATGATATTCAATTACGAACTTTTTATTTAAAACAAAAAACAGACGTCTTGAATAACCTCCCCACGTTCCAAATATATTCGGAATTAGATACTATAATTTTTTCTACATATTTTTTATATGTTTGGTTAGGGTCTTACTTAATGCGATATAAACTAGCAAAAAGTAGGTTAAAGTATCTTGTTATTATTTTACCCGACGACGTTTCCGCTGAGTTGCAACAGCCATAGTCATGGGTAGACTGGTAGCCACCATGTCATCTTCGTTGTGAGTAATTAAGAAAAAACCTAAACTATCTTCTCAGTTATTAAGGTGCCGACATACCACACAGTATCAACTTGGTTGTCCGATAACAAATCCTGCAGCTTATATTAATTTATCACTAAATTCAATGCTGAGATAATTTGAAACCATCTTCCCGATTGAAATTTCGATACGTTTGATTATTTTCTGTCTAGATGTTACGAGCAGTATTTCAGCCCATTTCATGGAGAATCGCTAAGATCAATTGGCATTTAGTATCAAGTTAGTTTCGACCATAGACGCATCAGAGATCAGAAACATAGTTTTTTTTTGTGCAGGAATATCCCCGTCGCGCGGCACCACCTGTCCTCCCTACATGTGTACGAATAAGGATCTAATCGTGCGCAGTGCGCGTGAGCGCCCCTTACGGCTTTCGCAACCATGACGGACTGTCGCCACGTCGCTCCAGTATGGCCAGACATAGATCATTGATCTGGCGGCTGAGTCATTCTTGGAAGTAAAAGTTTATATTAAATTGCTAAAACTATGTTTTTTAGGATATTTCCCATTTCTTCGAGGCTAATGAGAATTCTTAAGCCGAACTCAGGGATTTAGCAACGGCTTCAAAATGACGGGATACAGTAGAAGACGAATGAACGGATAAAACTTAAAGGGATCCTGGTTTGACCAAAGATTCCTAAAAAGCATACGTATGCAAATTAATATTCATTAAACATGATAAAATCAACATGTCAGCACCAATCCAGCAATTTAAATAAGTATATCAATTACCGTTGTTAAATCAGTACAACTCGGACACCCGCAGTGATTGTTGACGCATTCCAGCGGATCGCGTTGCTAATGCGACTCCCGCGCAACTATAATTGTGCTCGTTGAGAAAACATCTCTATACGGTACTACATTACCATTTTAATAAGTCACATGACTCAAGTGAAATTAGCTTTTATGCTTAGGGTATAAAGCTTGGCCGAGTGACTTGGTTTAATGGTTCTGATTTTGTGTACGGCTGCGTGGTGCGAATGCCTTCGTTAATGGAGTTAAGTTATTGATTAGGTATGTTCATGATAATGATTTAATTAAGGATTGGTAACGTGCTTACATTACTTGGCTAAGTATTGGGTTATGAAGATTATGGTTTTGATTGTGGCTACAAAATGATTGTCTATCTTCATATTTTCGCGTTAATATAGGCTCTATAATACATGTGAGAGTGAAATAAGTAAGCATAAACAACAACAGACTATCATTAAGGACTAAGATTATGTATATACTATACTCGCTTTAACCTGCAACTTTGTCTGCGCGGCATCTTTTAAATATAACGAATTATCATGTTATTGACCATTTAGATATTTTACCCGCAAATTATGGGCTCTCACCGGACACTCACGAACTTGTCGTTAATACATTTTCCAGACCAAATTTGTAGGGGTTAGCTGTCTTAAAAAAATATATCTGTCCTTCCCCAGGCCTTAAACTATCTCCATACCAAATTTAATCGAAATTGGTTGAGCAGTTTAACTGTAAATCGCGCAGACATCAGCGGGCACTAGTCGGGAAGCACGAACTTCCGTAAATAAATTTTCCAACTTCGATTTCTAATGTTTAGGGTTTGATTTTCTTTAATAAAGGTAGCCTTTGACCTCCTCCAGGGCTTAAACAATCTCCATACCAAATTTCCTTACAATCGGTTAGGTTGAAAATGTAACAAACAGACAGACAGAGTTACTTTCGCATTTATAATTATTAGTATGGGTAATACTTGTTTTCCTTCGTGTCGCCCTCTATTCATTATAATTCCAGCTCGTTTTCTTGACATATCATAAATCTATAGTTATTTATACCCGTTCTAAGTTTTATATTAATTGCAAAATAAAGCAACCCTGACATTAAGAGCGTCGCCATTTAGCAAAATATACCTCGCCCAATGTAAAAAGAGCTCTTTTTACATTGGGCGCGGTATACCACCTGTCGTTCGATATGATTTATGACATGCAGTATACTGTTTTATTATAGTTATCGAAAACGGAACACGATCCCAAATTGAATTATTTAACGAGGCAGGCCGTATACTGAACACACGGGCAATAATTTAATTTATTTGTTTAAGTAATTTCTGTTATAAATAACGTGTTCGTTTAGAAGACACGACGTGAATGGGTAGTCGATGCGACCCACGCACGATCGATTCAAACCTCTTTGATCATAAGTTATTAGAAACTGAGTCCGATATTGACTTTGCAAGCTTTTTGAAGGTTTTGGTTTCTCTTTCATTTAATTGTCATTGGACATATTAGGATGCCAAAATTTGAAAGTCAAATGGTTCAATAAAACTACGTGCCCCTTAGAATAATTAGAATAAAGCTATTAGAAAGTTTTCATTCGGAGAAAGTTTCAGGTTTCACTTCGCCCTTTACCTTTAAATAAACCGGCTTACCCTAAGTAACCCCAAAACGCGCATCCCGAAAAACAATCTCGCATCGTGTCGTGAATGTTAAGGGGCACCTACACCGCGCTACCAGCAGGAGGCCTGCGAGGCGTCCGACTGATAGTAATCGATGCCCGCACTCGCCCAATGTTTACGACTTTTACGACTGACATCGATATGTAATCGTTTATTTTTATTCGTCCTACGCACAGGTAGCTTGGGAATCGCCGATTGTTCGAATTCTTCACACCTACGGCCGATCTGATACGTGTTGACTCATATCAACGGGTACGTGCCATTACAATTCAGCTATTTTATTCTCTAACAACTCATTTCGTCTCTCATATCACCCGACAATCATAAATTGACCCGCGTGTTTGTAGGCATTATGCGGAGTTAGGTACCTACGTCAGTGGCCAGCTGCGTCGAAATAAGACCAACGTCGAAGACACGCACGAACATTGTAGTTTATAAGCACTAACGGGTCAAGATACGTTTGCCAGTGAGTTAATAAACGACGTGTTATTTTAGAGAATCACAACCCAACTCGTGAAGGATCTTTTCTTTTAAACCGTGGAGCAAGGCTTTTGGACAATGTCAACGCGACTGAACTGCTAACTCGGTATAGCGCTTTCGTTAACACTAGAGAGATTTATCGTTATGATACGAAGCAAATACCACTAGAAGCCACTAAAACAATATTTATTCTTATACTTATTTATCCAAGTAGTTTTGTGTTGTTATTAGTTTCTAGTGTGTTTGTATAGCTCTCCGATTGCCACAGACGGTGCTGGCTGGAAATCAGCGCTGCAGGTGTCTGACCTAATAATAATAATATAATAATAATAAAAGACATTTATTCAGCACACATTTGACACAGACATAACAAGGACAACAAAATAAACAATGAACATAAAAAGCTGTGCCGAACGGTGCCAAAGAGGGTGCCACTCAGCGTTATGCCGTGGCGAGCCTCGGCGCTGATTTTCAGTGGCCCCTGGGTGACAGCACGAGCGACAGAGGACAATATTGTACTTTTGTATGGCAACACTTGAGCAAGTCAACCATTGAATGTTAAATTGTAACAAGCCACTGCCAAAATTAATTTATAATTTCTGATAAGGGCGCATATTAATAGAATTAATAAGTTTAAAGCACAATAAACAGCCGTATAAGTATTTAAAATAAAAAGTAGTAAAATAGTAAGTAGTTGAAAGCTGTCAGAGTTTACCGCGGAGCCAACCTATTACATCGACTTCCGCAAAAAAACCGACAACAGCCAAGAACTATAAAATAATTATCCTAATCATATACAGTTTTTAAAAAATATAAAAAATTGCGACACTTTGTCAATTATATAAACGATAGATAATATAATGTGCTGGAGATCTCGAAGAGCTTAGCAATGTGCATCATTACAGAAAGGTAAGGCAACGCTCTGTGTTATAAGTACCTACATATCCTTAAGTTTTTATGTAACATCTAAATTACGCACTAAATTATGTACTTTCCCTGCTCCTGGTACAAAAAGATTCTAGTTTATTTTTTTAGATTAAATTAAAATTTCAGCACGCAGGTGAAGGTGATGATACAAGTGAAAGACGATTAAAGATGATTAAACCAGCATCAGAGCCGTGTTGCAACGTATCGATAGCTGCCGTGGAGCGCCGGAGTAAAGTGCTTGCGGGTTCAAAAAGAGTCAACTCGTAGGCGCTTAACCAGGAGGTAAGTAAGTTCAGTTTTAATTTAATTATGTAGCCTTTGTTGTCCCCGAAATAAAAAAGCCTTGCATTTCCACTTAAAATTTTGTTTTGTTTTCAGAGAGCGGATGGGTGGAGGAAGGTTGTTCCAGCACTTTGTAGCCGCGTAACGGAAGCTGCCACGGAACGCGGCCGAGTGGTGCGGAGGACATACCAGTTGGAGGTACCTGACGGATCTTATCTCCGAAGAGCGAGCGTTGCGCGCCGAAGTCAGTTTATTATAAAGATACGAGGGTACTTTACATTTCACTATATCAAACATGAGGGCAGCTAAGTGTAGTTTACGTCGGGTAGACATATTTAGAACTCGGTTTTGGTTCAAGAATGGAGACACGTGTGCACGGGGAGGGATATTGAAACAAAAACGCGCGCAAGCATTTTGCACTCGTTGTAACGATGTCTCCATAGTTCAACGTACATAGTACCAGTGTATCACATAGCAGAATCCTTAGGTCTATGCTTATAAATTCTCGAATTTTATATAGTAGCTTGAGCCTGTAAAAACAGTTACGGACTGGGTTTTGCAAATGGTTTTCTAAGCGCAATTCACCATCCATCAGCAAACCCAGGTCTCAGCATCTCAGCACTATGTCAGCATAACGCTAAGGTGAGAGTGGTCACTGGCTCAGTTTATATAGACCCCAACGGCGAGCACGAATAAGATCGTAGGTTCGAGTGATACGATTGGTTTTAGGTCGTAGATCGTCACTTCCCTCAATCCCGCTGATCAGGCACAGGGCCAAGCTAGATGGCTAAGAGTCCACAAAAGTGGAGATGGTTCTTCGCCGACAATGCCTCAACCGCCAAACCAAGCGGGGAACGCGGCGTGCAGAAAACGTGCAAGTAGAAAGGGTGCTTTGCGGTAGATTAGTATTTCTATCCGTTACGAAGCCGATACATATACTCAAAATATTTTCACTTTTAGCTTTACTTCTCGGCAAATTCCATTAAAACTATACTTCCTCAGAAGTCCTATTACTCTTTGAGCCTTTTAAAAATCCGCTCTTCCAAACCGGCGAGCTATTTAATTAAAGAATTGGAAGGAAGTGAGGGAGTGACGCCGTCGCCCTGTTATTTAATCAACCTGTCTAATACCTTCGGGCTAACATGGAATGGATACTAGATTCCATGAGGGCTAAGCGTTTAATTAAAATCAGCTACTGTTGCGAGTTTGTGGGCGAAGCACAACTTCATTTAAATTAAGGCGACATTTTACTAGCAAAGAAAGCTGCCAAACTTTTGGGGCGCGCGGGGTTTTTAGAGCGCTGTGGTTTTTTGCCTCTAATGTTGGCAGCGAGTGGATCGCTCGGCTATGCCACGGAATAAATAATAATGTGCGGTCTATTGGTTATATGGTCTGGGCTCTGCCCATACTTAAAAAACATTACTTGTAGTGGATTCTTAACGGGAATCAATTTTTTCCAATCCCGAATCATATTTAGGTGCTGCCTATACGAACAAGAGCATGGCTTTGTAAATTTTAGTTTCTTCTTGTACGCCGCCCGTAGCAGTTACATTAAAACCTGTCGACCAGTTTTGTAACATTTTTATATCTTATCTTCGTATTTGCCCAATAAAATATAGCTATTATAATAAAGGTGACAAATTATTAACGTCGTGGGTGAACGCTCGCATTACGCATGTAAATGTTCACACCTCAACTCGAAAGGCGAGTCGATTGCCAGTCGATTGCCAGTCGATCGATACCACTAACGAGCGCCCAGCGCTATCGGTCTGTCCATCGTAGACCGTGCACGGGCGATTGAGGAGCCCGTGTGTTTGTATGTTTGTATGTCAACTTGCATAATATAATTTGGCTATCGTCAATGAATGAAGTTTGTTGTTAGGTGCATTGACAACTATCAACGAGTTAGTTATCTGGGAAGTTCAATTACCCTATTGGTATCTTTTTTGAGTCCACACGTCAGTCTATGTGACATGGTCGTATAATAAAATTAATAACACAAGTAAGTAGTTATCCCATTTACTGGAGTCCGAATAATCACTATCAGAGATTTACCGATTTGAATGGTATATATCCATATTACCATCATCATACCAGCATACATTTACGAAGAAAGCTGTACAATATTTTATAAGATTGGAAAAATAGGCAAAGCTGCATGACGCAGTGTAACATTCGCAGTTGGCTATTATAATATTGAAATTTAAACATACATTTGCTATTCATTCTCGTTAGCATATTTATTGCCCGCTTGTAGATATGGCGAATAATAATATAATAACAACCGTTCACACATTCACTCGTAGATTATTAATAATTATTATTATTATCTCCTTAAAGAAATAACTTTGCACGGATAGATATCATACTTAATTGACTACATGTAGCGGTGTTTTTTCAACCTTTTTAGGGTTCCATACCTCAATAGGAAAAAATGGAACCCTCTGTATGTCCGTCTGTCACAGCAAATTTGCTCCGAAACTACTAGACCGATTAAGTTGAAATTTGGTATACATATGTAAGTCGGTGACCGCAACACGGACGCGTAACGTAAATAAATGAATTTTAAACACGGGGCCATTTTTGGTGTTAAATTGAAAAAAGTTATGTGAACTATATCGTGTGACATATCAAATGAAAGGACATATCAATTGTGAGGATCTTAAATTTTTTTTTTTTGGAATTTTAAGATAAATAGTTTGGAAGTTATTAAAGAAAATAGGCGTAAATTGACCCCCCCCCCCCCCCCTTATTTCCGAAACTAGTGGGCCTAAATATTTGAAAAAAAATTACCGAAAATAGTTCTTTATCTATAGATTACAGGAAAACCTATAAGAAGTATATGGTATTTAAAGTAAGATATGAAATTTCAGATACTCATGTACGGAACGGAACCCTCTCCACGTGAGTTTAACTCGCACTTGTCCGGTTTTTTGACTAGCACCCACCTCATTTTTTTTCGGGTCGGCCCAATATTTGACCAGCTGAGAATACCTTACAAGGAAACCTCTCCACGCGAGTTTAACTCGCACTTGTCCAGTTTTTGAGTAGGCGACCCCTTTACAAGTAGAAAAAATTTGGCGATCCCCATGACCTTATTAATACTATGTATGAAATAACTATAACTGAATTCCACCCGCAAGTGTTCTTCTCTGAAACGCTCAATATTATTCTAATCGTTATCAGCAAATCGATTCAGCATATAGCTTACTGATCTATGTCATAGTTGTTTAATACAGTCCCACGGAGGCCTCACATGAATAACGCATGCGCTGAGCTGACGCCGACATGTATTTATTTAGCCATGATTTGGGCGCACGCGACCGGAATCCGATGCTAAATGTTTGAGCTTCGATACATTGAGGAATCCACTTTGAATTTGAAGTAGCTGTTCATGTTTAGACGACGAATTAAATGCTGGGAACTGTGGTATTGTTTTTCAGCGGCCCTTCCAATGTTGGCATAAGGATAAGTTATCCCCATCTTATCCCTCAGTGCGTCTCTCTCGTATTCGAATCGGAGAAAGAGATGTACTCAGAGACAAGACGGAAATAACTTATCTACACTACCTTGCTAGGGCAGCTGTTTTGTATTTCCGGTATTGTGTTTGTGTTCTTAAGAAAGGCCAGGTCAAGAGTACCCTAAACCGGCGAGCGTGCATGAACAACTTAATGAGAGTAGACGAAGCGAAAGGTGTGTCAGGATCGTAGCACGTGGAAATCCGTAGTCTCTGCCTACCCCTTTGGGAAACAGGCGTGATATGAAATATTAGTTAATTTATGTTATCTATCTCCTAACTAAAAATAGTGGCTCCAATTCGAAACGGTGTCCACTTAAAAACTCTCTTAACTTGAAATATGAAACGTCAAACGTTTTTTAGGACCAAGCTGTCAAAATCGAGTTTGACGTTTCTTATTTGACGGGTAGGTTAAACTTTGCTAACACGCTTTTGAATTGACCCCAGTATCAGACAATATAGAAACGCGACGTCAATACACGATTTAAGTCTGCATATCGATGCAAAATAACAAAGCCTTTAATTCTGTATTATCATTAACCGGCGCTTAAGTAGGCGTTTATAGTGTATTGAGCAATGAACAATAGCTTGAGCTGCCGAGTACAGGATGTCGATATACTAATCGGTTTGACGAAATATTTATATTCAGCGGGTGACATCAGCCAATGTGCCTGTGTTACTAAGTTTAAGAGGAGTGTGAACCTGCAACGATATCGCTTGGACGTTCCCGAATAGAGGCCCTGTTTTCACGTTATTTCGAATTCTACGCAACATTAATATATCAGTGCAATATTTAGCTATCGCGAGAATGCGCGTGTAATCGGGCATAACAGACGCGTGCGCAAGGGGCGTCCCAAATTCCAAGTTCTAAGTATCGTTAGTTCTGTCTCTTTTTACCTATTGTGTTATGACTGGAATTGAAGAGGGATGTCATAATGATATATTTGGTATATTAAGTTTTGAAGTAGCACTGATGCAGCGTTTGGCGACTGGTGTCGTAGACGAGACTAATACATTTAGTAGCCAAAATGTCAGTTTAATTGAAGCACGGTAAAAAAAACATCCGATACAAAATCGGTATACTAATTAGACTTTTGAAAATGTCTTTTGGAAAACGTATCTCTTTTTCCCACCTGCCCTAAAGACCTTGGAAAAACCCTTTGCAACATCTCATTAATAAATTTAATAACCAGCGAAAAATTTTACTTCGTAATACCATCTTTGGCGGCAACAAATTTTACTCGGGCGGGACCCGGTGATAATTTATGCCGTAATTAAGCCGGTCATGGCACCGGCTGGGCTCATTAAATATCCGGCTCTTATCCGGGTAAAAATGCTCGATAGTTTAAGGGCTGTAGCCTTGTTAGAGTGAGAATTAAGACTGTGTTAATGACTTTATTGTGGCGACGTTTAGGCATAGCTGGGCACAAGAACGTCAATCCGTTAATCGTCCGTTAATCAAAAAAGGTGCATTTTTAGGTTAGAAACTTGTTTACCAAATAAGACAAGTATGGATGACTTCACTTTAGGTGTACGGAAAAGAATATGAAATATTTTTCATCTCGGAAAACCGTGCAGTTCCCTCGGGAATAGCGATAAACGAATTCTACGCGGTCAAAGTAGGCAAAAGCTAGTCGCAACTAAATCTATACATAGGTATAATAAAATCGTAAAGTGGAAAAAGTCTGTACATTGAAGATAACAATGAAAAAATGCTATGGGGGGCTTCAGAATGAGCAACAGAACAAATCCAAATGGTTTTTGAATTTCATGTCTGTTTGTCTGTTTGTCTGATTGTATGTGCGCGATAAACTTTAAAACTACTGGATGGATTTCAATGCGGTTTTCGAAAATATATCCAGGAACACTTCAGGCAGGACATAGGTTATAGAAATTTTTGGAAATAAAAGTGGAAGGGGGTAAAAGAGGGGGTGAAAGTTAGTATGGAAAAAACTATTTGGATAAGTTTATCAACTTGAAATTTGGGATATATGCAGTTCAAAACAAACAATTTAGGTAACCGTTTCTAAAATTAATTATTGTGTGTGTGTGTGTGTGTGT
Organism: Tortricodes alternella; assembly: GCA_947859335.1. Classification (NCBI taxonomy): domain Eukaryota; kingdom Metazoa; phylum Arthropoda; class Insecta; order Lepidoptera; family Tortricidae; genus Tortricodes; species Tortricodes alternella. The sequence goes on from OX401983.1 coordinate 15,238,813, forward strand.
GTGTGTGTGTGTGTGTGTGTGTGTGTTTCTGTATGTTTGTTAACACTTAGCTCCATATGGCTGAACGGATTTTCATGAAACGTCGTATCGTAGTTAGTAATTTTTATCCCAGATAAGTCAAAAGTTCCCAAGGGAATAATTACAACCAAATTCCACGTGGACGAAGTCGCGGGCGGAAGCTAGTATATAATACAATTATGAATAATCGCCTGCGCCTGCGACCAGTATGAGGACATGGAATAACTAGCGAATGTAAATCCCAGATTACATGTAGGCAATAATTTACCGGCAACGTCGAATCTCATTAATCTCCGCACGGCAATGGTAACGCAATAACGGTAAATCATCGGCAATTACCGGCTTGTTACCGGCCGAATTAGCTGTTCCGGTTCGTAAGTTTATGAGGATTGTTGGGAAAATATTGAGTTGGGAGTTGGAACCTAAATAAATGGTTTATTATTATTATTATTATAAAACAAAAATAATTTAACTTACAGGTCGCGTCACGTAAAGAGTCGGCGGTCTTTTTACATGACGCCTACTATAATCATTTACTTGGTTGGCATTGTAGGTATCATCTTTGCATTATTAAAATTTTAGACGTTCTAAATCAAATGAGACTGGGACCAGGTCTTTTTAGAGTAGGCCGGAGAATGATAATGGCTAATTTTTGTCCTGGAAAATGGACAGTTCCTATTATTTTTTTTTTTTTATGTCAATTGACTGACAAACGAGCTGACGGCCCACCTGCGGCCCTAACATGCATGCCACAAAGATAAATTAGAACCGTATATCTCTATGACTATCTCTTTTGTCGGCACTAGTGTGAGGGAGACGCAATTAGAGATAAACGGTTCTAATTTATCTTTGTGCCGTGCATGTTAGGGCCGCTGATGGAAAGTGGGCACCGCCGCCCATAGACATCTGCAACACCAGAGGTGCTGCCAATGCGTTGCCAGTCTAGGGAGGATGGGGAATGGGGATGGGATGGGGATGAGGGAATAGGCCTCCGGATCTCGTCACTCACCGTACGAAACGCAATAGCAAGCTATTACTTTACGCCGATATTCTGTGAGAGTGTGGTACTACCCCGGTCGAGCCGGCCCATTCGAACAGTAATCATCTAGTGAGGATTACTGTTTGGCTCTACCACTACCAAAAACTCCTAAGGCGTTAAACCGTCGTATAAAAAAAAATGACGTGGACAAGTCACGGACAAATGTTATTATAATAGTAATGCTGAGCGGCAACCATTCGGGTTTAATAGGTTTAGATTTAACTTAAGAAGATACAGTTTCACTTTTATTTCTTCTTCTTCTACATATATATAATACTCGAGCGTAATATATTCCGAAACATACAAAAACTCAAGGATAAATTGTGTTCAGATGGTCTTCTAGTTGGACGACCAAACAGAACTACGATGTCAATAGCCATACTTACTCTCTGCCTAAATTAAAATGATAAATAATAATAAAATGCGAAAGATTTGTATAAATATAAATTATATTCCACAATAATATTGTAATCTTTTATATTGTATAGTTAATGAGCTGTTGACATTATTAACGTAAACATAAATTATTTTAATGTGGTCTTGATAAAAATATTCATTACTTTTTGGAAAAGTACACACGGAAAAATGATGAATAGGTTTTCATCCGAGTTAATTTTTATTATTAACGGTTACTGATTTTGTTTGGAATTATTTATTTAAGCTCTGGTAACACGTGAATAAGATTAATGTGGCAACACTACGTCCTCAATATCCGTCGCTTCGACGTGAATACATACAGCAAGAATGCAGCTTGTGTCTGTTAGGAATTTATTGATATATCGTTCAATTCTATGGTAATATTTTACAAGAGCAAGTACCTACGTACTAAAGTTTAACACATATTGCGATATAAACACGAGTCTTTCCAAACGTTTCCAGCTCCTTTTAATAAGTTTTTATTCAACTTTATCAATCTATACAAATACTATATTAAAATAAATAAAATTGAAGTGTCTGTCTGTAATGTCAAAATTGTTTACAACAGAACATAGGTTTTTGTCTACGCCATTGCGCGCATGGGTGTTTTAAAATGCACTGTATATCCATAGGTCACTGTTTTATATCCGGCTCGAAGGACCAATTTCATGTGCCACACAATTTTCTTATCAAAGATGATGTGAACAATTACCAACTTAACAATATGTAGTGTTTAAAAATGGCTGTTGTTGAAGTACGTTGCAAATCATTGTATCCGACCGTCTAAAATACCAATAAATGACAAAACACCACATATTAAAGTTTTTTCATTGCTTACATCATCTTTGATGAGAATATTGTGTGGCACAAAAATAACACATGTTTACTAAATGCATATGAAAGTGTATACACGGTACTTATAACCCAAATTTTTGTGTGTCTGTCTGTTCCGACTAATCTCCGAAACGGCTGGACCGATTTTACCGGGACTTTCACTGGCATATAGCTGATTTCATAGGGAGTAACTTAGGCTACTTTTGCCTCAACGCATGCCAGGCACAACTAGTTGTATAGGTAAAATGTGTGGCTCAAAAATAGGCAGAGATAAATCGATACATTTTTTATGATCCAAAACACACCGTGTGCATTGAAATTTCAAATTCAAATCATTTAATCAGCAAATTGGCCACCTGTGGGCTCTTATGACATTAATAAATTAAAATGGGTTGAATCTATCAGCGCTTCTGACAGGATCATCATTACTGATAGGAAACGCCACAAGAAAATTTTACATCATATGTATATAAAAATCCAAAGTATTAAGTAGAAACATTACAAACTAAGTAATAAAGCAATAAATGATAATTATAAGGACTAATAAAAATAAAAATCGATTGTTGAATAATCAACAAATATGAAAAACGAATTACATCGATCGAATGCTACGTGTCTGAAGTAGCTCTCTAGTGTTGGGTAAGTACATGCATAAAGCCACAGGCGTCGCCTTCCTTGTTTGTTTAATCAGTTGATACCCGCACACTGCGCAAACACAGGGACAAACAGACAGACACACAGTAACTGGCCGCGCCGGGTTACGTTTGTACAGCGCATAGCTAAGGTAGGTAAAGTTTTCTTTTTTTGGATTATCTTTTTGATGATCTTACAATGTTTGGGATAATGTGTGGAGCGAAGTTCCCACTATAGGCACAAATTAAATAAACGAGTTTGTTTTCTATATACTTCTACAACTTTCTTGAAAACTTTCTAATTATTAGTAATTTCAGGGTCAACGTGGATAAATATTGAAACAATTACTGTGAATAGCAAATAAAACACCGCAAGTTCCTGCAAGGCGTGACGGAAGAAGACTTTATTTCTTTAATATTTTTGCAGTCGCTCAACAAGAATGCAAAGACAAAATGCCATACAGCCTTAAAATGGGAGCGGTATTAAAAACGCTCAATCTCAATACTATTGCAGTCTTAAACATCGTTTTTTGCCAGTCCAACACTGTGCATGGCCCATAGCTATGGGGATTCTGCTACCTTTCATATAACAAACGATTGACCAAGTACTAGTTCTTTCTAAAGTTCAATTGCACAAGAGCTGACCTATAAAATAGATAAACAAGCTTCACTAAGCTTTTTATACCTAAGTACTTGCCAATGAACATCTCGAATACCTACCTTTTTCCTAAAATTACCTGCATAACACAGAATTTCTTGCGCAAGTTATTGAGATTGGTTTAATATTTCATTTCAATGTATTGATTTGATAAGGTATTTAAGCCTCAAATCGAAACGACATTAAGCAAACATGCTTTCAGATTGAATTTAAATGATAATTGTATGCATTTTGAATTACAGCAACCAACGCCATAACCGCGAGTTACGATCAAGTTAATATCCAAAAAGGTGTCTCAAACGATAATTTACTGCATTATAGATAATAAATAACACGTTTATTTTATAAGCGACAAATAGCAACGTATCTGAGTGGAACTTATGAAATATTTATAGTTACGCCAAAGTGGTTCGGCGACTTAGTCGTTAAGCCGTATTATTATTCAAAATATACTGAAGCAATAAATCACCCACGGCATGTATGTTTAATCACTTTTGCGCTAATAACGATGCAGTAAAAACTTCCATAGATTCCACCATCATCATTATTTTGAGTTGCGCCGCCCGCTGTGAAACACAAGTGTTCATTCGAATGTAGAGGGCGCCTGTACGGCTCAGTGTTGCCAGGTGATGATTAAAGACGGAGGCAATCGAATGAATAATGCAATCGATTGCGGGTAATTAGTATTCGATGTGCGCGACGCGACGTGACGACTCGGACGCGGGTTTGCAGATTTCTGTTTTAAACGCTTATCGGATTCTTAAGTTTACTTCCAAATACCGGCTTCGAATAATATAAAATGAATTCTACGTATCAATAAAGCTGCTATTAACTACAGAAAATATTAAATAATAACGAAACAGTTATTTTGATTACATATTCTATCGGCTTCTGTCTAGAATAAAACTCAAAATGTATTATTATTATTTATAATGTTGATACAGCAGGTATTTATATCTTTAGGTATGTATCTAAATTATATATTGTGTATTAAAATGTTTATTAAAAAAATATTTTTTGACTAGCACCCGGCTCAATTTTATTCGGGTCGGCCCAATATTTGACTAGTAGAGAATGCCGAAAGGAGTGTGAACCTACGGCTTTTCATACAAAAGGCGATAACGATTTCCACCTTAAATGTTAACCGATATTCACTAATTTTTTATAGGTTGTCAGTCAGAACAAACTCTAAGTCTATACGTTTTGATTTTTTCACTATAATCAATAAATTCAGTTTGATTGTGGTTTCAGTATTCTCATACAAAACTAATTTCGGCATTATTTCACTTTCTTGATCATTAATCAAAATACAAAAAACGTATAGACCTAGATTTTGCTCTGACTGACAAGCAATCAAAAATTGGTCAAAATCGTTTAACATTTAAGGGGTGGAAATCGTTATTGCCTTTTGTATGAAAAGGGTGATTTTTCCCTTGGGTTCACAGTCGTCTTAAGGCATTCAGTCCGCCATTTGTACTATTATGTATTGTGCAATAATTTATAAATAAATAAATAATAATAAATAAGTATATGCAGGCACAGAGACTTTGTTGTTCATCTTGTTGGTTTGTGTTCCGTAAAAGCCGAATGAATCATCAGTAAATAAAACGTGTGTATTATCTTAACGTACACTTTTTAGCACCTCAAGCGAAACAGGCAATTTCATTTTGAGTGTTGAAATCCATTTACTCGAATAAAATATACACGATAAGAGCATACCGATAGAATACTTCTGTAACGATTTTGTTAAATTCTGACTCCAAGATATTGTTTCAATTTGTGGCAACACATATAAGAAATAAGAAGCAACGGATCCGCCGGAAAAAATACTATTTCAAATCATAATTTATTGCAAAAAAGGATACAAGAAGGAAAAAATATAATTGTGCCAACAAACAAAGAGGGGTAGAACGTACCAAAACCAGTCAGAAAAGCAGCCCATAATAAAACACCAGGTCCCCCCCTTTTCATCCCCCGCCCCTATTGGAACTTAAGAAACGTGCATGCATCCCCCTCTAAAGTCAAATCAGCAGTATTGACACACGCAATACAAACTTTTCGCCATCTCCCATTTGCAAAAATGGCCCAGACGTAATTGTAGGACCGGGATGCGCCAATGCTATGGCTAAAAGGATGTCATGGCTTAACCTAACTAAAATCCAAGACTCCCAGCTCCGCCCTCGAAAAAAAAAAACGCTTGGTGAATTGCATCGCAAGTTAACCGAAATTAAATGATATGAAATGAAAGTTTGTCTCTTTCCAAAATAATCTTGTGCGAAAAAGGCCAAGCGTTATTAAAAGATCATGTTGGTGTTTGGTAACAAGTGTTTAATAATAAAATCTTTATGTCCTCATAAACCGCGTACAAAAACAAAACCTCTAAAACGACGCGTAGGCGGCCATCTTCAATTTCGAAATAAAACCACTTTTAAATTTGATAGACGATTGCGTACTCTACCACTCGTGAAAAACAATGTTTGCTCTATTTATATCGATGCATAGAACATAGAAAGGTTTTTATAGATAATCAACACAGAAAAATATAAGAGATTATTTGGCAATCGTATTTAATAAACTCAAATGTGGGAATATGAGCGGAACATTAAAAAATTACTATTCACAAAGAGCGCTATATTGAATCACGGTGCGCGAAATGCATTGTTAATCTCGAAATCAAGCGCAAATATGACGTTACTGAATAAAAATAATCGGATAATAGCGTCGAATACGGACGGGCCCAGCACAAACATGGCGCGCGCTTAATATAATGCAAACAATATCGTTTTAACGCAAGACTGTGCAAATGGCGTTTTGTTACGAGCGGCCAGTCACACCAAAAACACTTTTTTCAAATAACGTTCCATTCCACGCTGATACGTATGATATGGTAAAGCAGTCGTAAAATAAACTCGCACGGTATAAAATATGCACCAATCTTTGCCAAAACGGAACTTTATTGACTTGCTTTTACGATGTTTTTAATCTGAAATTTATTATTTTTATTTTATATTTGTTCCGCGTAGAATTCGTTTATCGCTCTGGATTCTTTTCTTAAGTTCCAAAACTTTTTAGATCATTCTGCCATGCTCGTACATCTTTGCTACCCAGTACATTTCGCTTCTCAGCTAGAGAGTCTATTCTAAAACATTGTCGGGCTTCTCATACGAAACTAATATGTTAAGAAGAGATTTCACCACCCACTTTCACCCACGCACAGATAGATACTCCTTCCAAATTCTCTTATCAGTCGGAGACGAAGGGCTACCGCAGGGGAGTGGGAGCAGTGTATAGTTGAAGAAAAGTCAGTGTTTGCGAACACACAGTTGGCTTTGATATGAATATATAAAAAGATTTTTAGCAGTAGGTATTTCAGAATAAATATTTGTAATTGTGTATTATTTGTACAATAAAATATCTCAATCTGAAATACGACGGTATAGAATTGTAGGGGGTCTATTCCAGCTAGTTGCTTAAGGACAATGCTGTTGTGACAACAAACGAAATGTTGACTTAGGGAGAGTCCGGGTGTAGACCACCGGGTAAAGTGCTCGCTGTCAAAAGTGAAATAATGACGTTTGGTTTGTCGCGACGGTGACCATTAACGGTCTTTCCGGGTATTAATCGGATGTGATCGAACAAGATGGAGTGGTCGGGCAGTGAATGGGAGGTTTTATGATCGAACGTTTCATTTTACAAATGGTTAAAGTATTAAAGATAGTAGAGAAACAAACACTGTGTAATTTTGTTCTATACGATAAATTTTCATTGCGAGTATTTTGTAAAGGTAAATAACAAACCGCTGGTTGTGGACAGAATTTTCAGGTGTTTTGTTTTGTGTGAAGAAAAAATGCGGTCAACAGAGCCACGAGTTGGTCATTGTTGGTTTAACTTTGGGAATGCTTAATTTATTACATATTCTCGGATAAAAAACCCTTTTTTTCCAAACCATAAATACATTTTTAAATTTTTGCTATATTTAAATTTGCATTTTTTATTCTAAAAGTGTTATGCTGGTTTTTATCGCCGTGATATGGTAACTGAATCCTCCACAATATATCTTTCTGAAAGATGATTCACATCTTGAAATCTCGGTTCATATCGCCTTGTATTATGATTGAAATAAAATGTTGAGTTAGATACTTTAATAATTAAGGAAATATTTTTGAATTCAAATTATAAGAGACTAGCGGACCTGCCACAGTTTCGCCCGCGGTATTTTCGATACAAAGTTTATCACCTCTTTAGGAATGGAATTTAAAAAAAAAACCCTCCTTAATGCACTTCTAGGGTACCTACTCGAGAAATGTCTCCTCCAAATTTCAAACCTCTAGGACCACCCGTTTAGGCTGTGCGTTGTCTATAAGTGAGTCACGGTACTGTTTTATATGTATAGATGTGAAAAAAAATAGGCAAAGAAAATTAAAAAATACGCGTTAGCCCTCTTAACAGTCGTGCATGATTTTTCAGATTGCTCAAGTTACAATACGAATTTTAAGCCGGGCATTTGCTCTCCGTGTGCAAATGATCCAGACATTTCGGTCTTGTTTATTTTTAGCTGGCTGTGCCGTGAGCCGGCTTCGTGACAGAACAGATGGCACCGATTGGCCGAGGCGGCGCCCGCGCACTGGTAATTGGATTAAAACAAATATCTCTCTCCAATCGGCACTCGTGTTTGTTTTGTATTAGGGCTTAGGGTTCCTTTGGGGACTAGCTTCTCTAGAATATAAAGCATTGTGGAGTTATTTTTATTGTCAATTTAATTATCAATACATATAAAACAGTACCGTGACTCACTTATAGACAACGCACAGCCTAAACGGGTGGTCCTAGAGGTTTGAAATTTGGAGGGGATATTCCTCGAGTACCCTAGAGGTGCACTAAGGAGGGATTTTTTGAAATTCCGTCCCTAAAGGGGTGATACATTTTGTATGGAAAATACCGCGGCGAAGCTGTGGCGGGTCCGCTAATATTCTATATGAGTCTTAACTTGAAAAGAATACTAGGTTTTTGGGTTATGTTGATCTTATTCTATTTTTATGAAACGTTAGATGGTCTCCCAAAAGTCGACGGGGCGCAGTTTGCGTAAACGCTAAAAGTACCGAGTCAGTAGTTTTTGATAAATATGAGACACTCTATTTCTTTTTTTTGTCACTACAGTCACAACGGGAGTTCAGCTACAATAAGGAGTTTTTATAAAGACCTCGGTGGGAAATATTTAAGTGGAATTTCGCAGCCCAAGCAATCTTAAATTGATGATGCAGCAGAGGAACTTGACTACTAAGAAGAAATAAGTGTACCTATAATATTCAAGGCACATTGTATATTCGGTTGAAACGATATCCGATAGACAATGGCTTTTTTTTCATTTAGAGTTGCATTATAAACATTTTTATCTACACCCATATCATAAAACCTCCAATGGTTAATCAACAACCGTATGAAATGACCACCATTTTGACAACCAATTAGGAAAAACCAGTGCTGCGATAAAGAAATAACATGACTTCTTTATCGTTTTTAGTAAAGAAATGAGATTAAATTTGGAACAGCTGTCAAAACTCAAGTAGGTCTCTATTCTAGTATCCCTAGATATTAAAAAGTTATTGATACGAAACGTCAATTCAGTATGTTTTTTTAATATAAACTGCACAATATTTGATCTCGAGTGACGTGAGAATAGAGAATTCATCCGTTTGTCTATGATTTAAAAAAAAAATGGTCTTGACGGAAGATCGTATTTGCCGCCATGTTGACGTTTTGCTGAACGAAAGTAGAATTGTTGTTGAATTGAATAGAGAAAGTTGTTTGTAATTTACATTTTAGTTGAAAATATGGATAGTAAGTAGTCTTCTCGGAGTGTGTGTGATGTGAAAATGCGCCGGATATCGGAAATATGCAGCCACGATTGCAACAAATAACTTGTTGCCAGAAAATATTGTTTTTGAACCCATCATGGAGGATTTATAATATGTGTGTAGATAAAGTTATGTATGCAACTCTGCATAATTTGGCCTTAAAACACACGTGCGATCTTATTATGAAACTCGCCTGCGGCTTGTTTCATGAAAACCGCACTAGTGTTTTAAGGCCTATCATTATGCAACCGTTGCATAAACTACTATTTTCAATAACGAACAGCAATTACATACTAATATTATAAATACGAAAGTGTGTTTGATTGCTTTTGCCGTTTTCTCGTTAAAACGTTGCAAAATATTTTTTAACAATAATGATAGTCGGAGGGCTGGAAGGAGTCTACTTTTTATCCCGGAAAATACCCGAGAGAACGCGATCAACAAATTCCACGCAGATGAAGAAGCAGACAAAAGCTGGTTATGTTTGTAAATATTACAAAACAAGGGATTCTTGTGAAACCAGTCCGTGGGCGAATAGAAAACCAGAGTTGTGCAACCCGGTGATAGGTATGACAGCATGCTGAGTGGATGCCACTGTCGCAGCACTTTGTAGCAGCACAGCAAGTTGATTTCATTTCTAAATAGACATGGCAACAGAAATTCTGGGTGAGTACGGAATCCTCTTCAACCCTTAGCATAATATGACCACCAAGAGGCGCTTGTTAGTGTCCCAGGGACCACTATCAGCATCTCGTTACAAGACGGATGGCTGGCACATAATGTCTCATTTTATTTGAGTTGGCCCGAGCAGATTATCTTACGGTGGCTTCTGTGGGGTTCCCGAGGATTCATAATGAGTTCAGTTGTCATGATGACGAGTTTTTATGTCAATTAAAGATTTAATTTAAATCATAAATTATAAAATAATGTTACGGGGTTTATGTTGTGTAGGTAATTGAGGAGTTCACATGGCTGCCTTCCGGAACCGTCATCAGACCAGCTCCATGGTCACTGTCACATTAGGTTTACCAAATTTCATCTCAACGGGATCCCAGCAAGTGCTTGAAAATCGGAAAGAGAATACAGACATATACTTATACGAACGAAGCAAGTTGTTTTTTGCAAAAGGTTGTAATAAACTTAGAAGAAACAACATAAAACAGTTACATTTATTTACATTGGTTCCAGTAAACCCGATCTTTCCAGACGTACAACATTATTGTGTTGAAAGGACAAGAAACAAACTAACTCGCAATATCATTCAATATGACACCTGATATGATATGAATACCTTTCAGATATTACAGACTTTGGTATTTCTTTATAAACTATTAAGAAAGAACATTGACTGCCGCCAGCTACTCCTAAAAATGAATTTAGGGTTCTTTTCCGACTGCCCCAAAAACCTATAGCACCTCTGTGCCCGCCTTCCCGTAGGACAGTACTTGGTTCGAACTCATCCATAGCACGTCTCTGCAAGTTGTTTAACGCCTTTAGCGAGTCCGTGGACATAATGCCGATTCACTTCTCAAATTTCTCCACAAGGTGCGTGATTTCTTCACGTTACCATGTTTTTCTTCTTTTTGTTTTTGCTACGGAATTATGTTTTATATTGTGCTTTGTAATTTCCTTCCTTATTACTATATTTCAATTTTGTTTGCACTATGATCGGGTTACCTACCTTTGTTTCTTAAGTTTTAGTTTAATTTTTGTAAGAAGTTCACTTTGCATGTAGTGTTTACCTTTAATTAGTTGTGCAATTGTACTTGACCTAAATGTATATATGAAGCAATGTCTTTTTTGTAACAACTGTTGGTGAACTAATAAATAAATAAATATGTAATAAATCTTTTCAATATCGAAACTACTAATAATCGTATTTGACCTCATAAGTGGGTTTTTACAGAACATGTTAATCAATTACTTAAATCTCGCACTGAAGCTTTCAATCTGCTTCAGTGTCGCATCTATTTCAGTAAGCAAACATATCTTCGTTAAATAAACTTTCTCAATTAATTCCCCGTATTTCGTCACCAACAGGTGCGTTTCTTAAACCCACAAAATAAGGTTACGCGAGAAAAATCTTATACCGTTAACATAAAGGTTATAATTGCTTAAATGACTCGAAAAATTTGTGGAAACCCGATACGTGGACAACGTGAAAAACGAGGGAACGAGTAAGGATGATGGGATACAAAAAATATTCGTAGAATTCGTGGACGTGAGATATTTGTAGTGATAATATTAGTTTCTGAAGCTTCTGAGCGTCGTTGACATATTAATTACTAATAGACGGAGATGTCTTTCCGAGGCGCACGGATATTGCGGATGGTGCGGACGCGTGATTAGAATATGGGGTTAAATTAATGAGTTAAGTTTTATCACAAAGACGCTTCTCTAGTCAATTCTAATATAAAATAAAACTGTGGAAATGAAGTGTCTTATTGAAGAAATTTACAAGGAAATGATAGTGACAAAATAAATATAATGGAATCCAAAAAATTCGTAACTGTCATTTTTATCTGTTTGCTTTTTTATATGTTCATCTGTTTGATGGAACAGCTACAAAACATCCACTGCAGGACATAAGTCGCCAACCCGCCTGCCAAGCGTAGCGACTATGGCAAATCCCCCATTTTTGGGGATTTGCCATAGTCGCCACGCTTGGCAGGCGGGTTGGCGCCCGCAGTTGGTCATGATAGTACTCGAAGGACGCTGCTGCTCATCCTTCGGTTGGTCCCTCTCTCTGTCGCCTTTCATGACACCCATGGGAGGAGATCAGGGTGGGGATTCCCAAGATACCAGGCCAAACTAGGCCCAGCCTAGTTTGGGGTTCGTTGGACATTTAAGGTTAAAATAAAAATTATTTCCAGAAAGAGTATACTCTTTCTATGATTCTCTTAAGTTCATAAGAGCTACCATATCTCAGTAAAATAATTTGCGATATCACTTAGGCAATGCGAAAAAAAGCCCAGGTTGATGTAAGAAATTATCAAAATCGTTTCAACTTTAGTGGGGTAAAGGAAAGTATTTGAGAGTCGTTCTTTTTAAAGATTTTCAGGCGTACAAACTGGGGTGAGCTCCCGGGCCTTAATGTCTCGACGTATGGGTATAAAATGTTCCTAGCCTTACATATCGTAACTCAGGGCTGCTATCGAATGGCTGACATCTTACTCAGCGTTTGGCGAAAACAGGATGTGGGCGGATATTGCTTGTATTTAAATCATATTCAACGCTACCTATGTATAAAAGTTGCCGTAGGAACTACTGTCACGAGCGAGGAAATTTCGTAAAACCTACTTGCTTAAATGAAGTATAATTATTGTATTCCTAATAAAACGCCAGAGGAAAACATAGAGTTATATCTCTTCTGTTGGATTGTCGTTTTAAAAATTATATGCACTGTTGTTTAATAGATATAAATTTACATTAATAAAAATATCTCCATACATAAATTAAGCACTAGCGTCATAAATATTTTATAAGACATATTAAATATCTTCATGCAAAGTAAGTGCACGTTATTACAAGAATAGTTACCAATGCATCGCTTGTAAGGTATTTTAAAGCGCTTAAGACTCATTCCTCCCGCCTCCTCTGCTGCACTGGGAGTGAAGAAATAGCATAGAATGCGTGCAGATGCTTATCATCCTGGCATGTCGTAAAAGTCGACTAAGGGACGGGTCCTCTCCAACATGGTGGACTATCTGTATGGGCGATGGGCTGATCACCTGTCACCATACGGTTCGTCATACCATCTTAGGACTAATTAATCGAACGTGGTCACAAGTAGTCTTGTGGCTCTGCCCACCCCATTAGGGATTTCGGGCGTGATAATATGTATGTATGTATGTAAGACTCATTCACTAATATTTCTCAATTCTTTTTCATGTTGACTTTTGTGCAATAAATCATTCCGCTACAATTGAATTAGAAAATATATTTACGCGCCTGTTTTGCGTTTACGCAGAATTGAAATATAAGGTATAACGAACGGACTTGAGCCACAATGCGGACGATTCATCACAATTGGCAGGTAAATTGTTTACTTAAGGGCAATTTGAGTCAAAAGCCCATGCCAAATTCCATCATAAGGCGAGCGTACGCGTGAAATTGACTTTGTCACTGCCCATAAATCTCCCGCTAACGTTAACGACAAAAAACAACAATATGGCGGCGGATGCGTTCGGATTCATGCTCGGGTGTTTGTTTACACAACAGCAGACCCTTCGCAGTAATCAATAGACGTTTTTTTTGCGAATCGCCCAAGAAACGCCACATTTCGGTTATTGAATACGCTTCTGCGATTTGTATTGTTTATCGGAGTGTTTGGATGAACTTGTCAAATGCTGCAAGCTGTGTGGAAACAGTTCCGTTTACCATAAACAAAACCTCAGCGTAATGTTGATGTATATGGTCGGCGTTTTATTGGCGTATTTTGCATGCGGAATATATTGCAGGCCCTGGCACCAACATATGCCATTACTGGTAAAATATGATGTTTTTCAGCTGAGCAATGAATGAATTAATATCAAGTGCGTGGACGGTTCCTCGGTGCCCTGCTGGAGCGTTGCCAATAATACAGTTTTAAGGCGAACTTTTTGCGCCCCGCCGGCCATAACTCCGGCTATAAATGTCGTCGGAGCGCTACCTAGCGCTATCAATCCGGTTCTGCATCCACTATCGAGAGCCTCATCTAACGGGCGCCATGTTGGAGCGCGCCAAAAAGACAGTTCAAGAAAGAGAGCACAAAAACTCGCGAAGGGACGTCTAGACAAAAAAATCAGTGCCGTATGGCAGGCGGCCTGCGGTGGGTTTGTTCAAACGTTCACGACGCTCAGGGTCTACTGCACGGTTAGCCGACGGATTGTCCTGCGGGTTGGGTTAGCTTGCTTTTTTTACCAGCCTGAACAAGGTACAATTATAACGTCGAAATGAATTTAGCGGGCATTATGCTCTTATGAAAAGCAATGTAATAGTAGTTTATGCAACGGTTGCATAATGATAGGCCTTAAAACACTAGTGCGGTTTTCATGAAACGAGCCGATAGGCGAGTTTCATAATAAGATCGCACGTGTGTTTTAAGGCCAAATTATGCAGAGTTGCATACATAACTTTATCTACACACATATTATAAATCCTCCATGATGGGTTCAGAAACAATATTTTCTGGCAACAAGTTATTTGTTGCAATCGTGGCTGCATATTTCCGATATCCGGCGCATTTTCACATCACACACACTCCGAGAAGACTACTTACTATTCATATTTTCAACTAAAATGTAAATTACAAACAACTTTTTCTATTCAATTCAACAAAATTCTACTTTCGTTCAGCAAAACGTCAACATAATGGCGGCGAGACAATTTTTTTTTAAATCATAGACAAACGGATGAAGTCTCTATTCTCACGTCACTCGAGATCAAATATTGTGCAGTTTATATTAAAAAAACATACTGAATTGATGTTTCGTATCAATAACTGTTTTATTATCTATGGATACTAGAATAGAGACCCACTTGAGTTTTGACAGCTGTTCCAAATTTAATCTCTTTTCTTTACTAAAAACGATAAAGAAGTCATGTTATTTCTTTATCGCAGCACTGGTTTTTCCTAATTGGTTGTCAAAATGGTGGTCATTTCCTACGGTTTTTGATTAACCAATGGAGGTTTTATGATATGGGTGTAGATAAAAAAGTTTTCTTAATTATGTTGTAAGAGCGTTAAAATTTGAGAGAAGTTTTTATATTATTTCAGTATTTTATACAACTTTGAACCCAAAAATATTTTAGCAAGACAGACATTTTGTAATGAATCAAGTATTTTATTATGTTACATGTGACATACATCCTCTCATATTTAAAATATCTTAAGAACCTTCGTGCACTCTGCAAGCCATAACTCTCGCGATAAGCACAATACTTCATAACCACAGCCGACGCGTCTCCATTGATTTATTTAACCTACTGCATATATTTCAACTCCTACAGGAGGAACTGTGCACGTTAACATCATTATTAACTGTCTTTATGTTACTATAAACAGAGTTGAAAACGCTTAACTTAGAACGCAAAATAAAAATTGTCAGAGCGTAACTTGTCAAATTTACGCGTGCATCCCACTTAGACTTTAATATTTAATAATAAGGTCCTAAGTGATTTTATTCAGGTGTAAAGATAATTTTGTGCAGTCCGGTCTGTGGTGGGTGGTGTGACAATGGGTGCGCGTGGGCACCTCACCTTGCTTGCCGTTTTATGGCGCGTTGCAGCGATTCTAATTTAGATTGAAGTTGTAAATATTGGAGACATAAAACGTCTTGCACTATGACTTGGTGGTGATTTTTCTGACTGATAGGTATTTATATGATTCGGGTCCTCATGTAGACTCTACATGAACTCTGCTCATCCTTTGCTTCTTAACATTGCAAGTGTATGCGAGGAATGTGCGACGAATTTAGAGTAGCAGACTCTTAAAAGCATTGTTGAAGAAAAGCCCTTGGTTGTTTATCTTGCAAGTTTGGAACAGACGAGCTTTTAGCTAATATATTTGAGCTTTATAGGGTCAAATAGTTTTGGCTTAGGGGAATTATTTGAAATTCCATCCCTAAAGGGGTGATAAAGTTTGTATGGAAAATATCGCAGGAGAAGTGCAGGCGAAGCTGTGGCGGGTCCACTAGTAGAAATATATAACCCGTGTTATGACCAGTTCCTCTCAATTATTTTATTTTTATCTTCTCATATTGTAGTCTCTATATGGCTCATCCTTTACCTATTTCCGCCCAGGATGTAAATCGTTAGAATTTAATTCCGTCCAATCTCTCAAACAATAACAAAAGAATAACAACTAACAACAACATTCGATTTTGACATATCCCAACGCCACAATGACGTTTGTTTTACATTCGTAACGTCAAATCTTTAGCGACAGAAACACGTTTTACACTCCCAAACGTATATTTCTGTCTCTATTAGTTTTTATATAAATGAGTGAGAGATGTATATATGTTAAGTCTTAAAGGTGTCGTGGGTGGCGAACGGTTATTCCTGAAATCCAAACATCTCGAACGCTGTCGCACGCCCCCTCGAAAATGTGATTGTCATTGTTGAACTTGCAACGTGCTACTACGGAGAAGTCGTGCGCTAACTCACCGAGGTGAAGTGAGGCGAGGCATGAGAGAGTAGTGAATCTTTAGGGAATATCATAAAGTCATTTAAAATTGAGTGCATGGTGAAGTAGCATGGGGTCTAATTCAAACCGGTGTCTTCTTAATAAAACATTTCCTTAATTTATAATTTAATAAGAAACGTCATACTCGATTTCGAATAGCACAAAGCTATCAAAATCAAGTTTGACGTTTAAGAAACATTTATTTACAAGAATATGTACAAAGAGAGGTTCAATGGTAAAGAAATCCGGTCTCAGTATTCAAACGGCATCTTTAAATAAATTCTAAATAAAAATAATTTCGTAGTCAAATATCATAAGCAATAAATTATATAAATCATTTTCAAATTCCAAACATTCTTTAGCCATGTTGTTATCAAAACGAAATTGCTCATAAGTTTCCCTATAACAGCATAAATAAACCAAACCTTACTGAATATACTGAGAGGAAACTGAATGGCTGTTGCAACAACCAAAATCAAATAAAACGCCAAAGCAAAAAGGAAGCACTTGCTCCTGGTTGGTGATAAAACCACACTTTGCTTTATTTTCTAAAGAATCCAGTGAAATAAAGCAAATAAAAAAGCGAGTATAATAAATTACACAACTATGCAGGGCTTTCGCGTGAGAGCGCAGGTGTTATGACACTTCTGCGCGGTTTCCCGCGCTTCGCTCCAAATGAAAAATGATAGCGGAGTGTCACCTCGCAGCAGCTTATTTTTTAGATGCACTGTTTTATTTAGTATTAAATTTTACGAACGTTCTTAAGAAATACCAGGCCAAGAGTACCTTAAACCGTTGCGCGGGCATGAAGAACTCAATGAGAGTAGACGAAGCGAAAGGATCGTAGTAAGTGGAAATCCGTAGTCTGCCCTACCCATTTGAGAAACAAGCGTGATATACATATGTATGTATTTATTAAACAGAGACCACAATGGTTATAAATAGTAACATACTTACTACGCTTAAATTCACTGGATGTCAGGATGCTGACTATTTTATTACATCCAATAGATCGAAGACAGCCCTATTCTCCGGCGATCAAACGAGAACAAATGGTACCTCAGAAATGTTGAAGCATTTTTTACGTGTCCCTGTCGCCCACGTCCTAAATAAACTAACTATTAGTCAAACAAAAAGTCCGGCCACATGTTTGTTGAGCCGCGGACGGGGTGCCTCCACGTGGTATTGTTCTGGTGCTAGGCCATATTACACCATATCGACAATCAGAAATAGTATTTTTAGGGTTCCGTACATCTGATGAAAAAACTGAACCCTCATAGGATTACTCCGATGTTTGTCTGATAGTTACAGCCTATTTACAAAAGATAGGTGACCCAAACAAAAGGGTCAATTTTAGGAGGCATATTATAAAATAAAACCAGTGTTAAGCGCATCACATGATATATCAAATCAAAGAGCTAGTTATAAGCACAACAATTTTTTAAATAAGTTTAAATATAATTTGAAAAAGCATCGTTTGAAAGATCTTCAATAAAATTTACGGAAATTGTGTTAGTGAATAAATGGTTTTCTTTCTTTCTTACAATTTTGCATTTCCCCATCTTGTCTCTGAAACTACGAGCCTTAAATTTTTAAAAACATATGTAATACAGGATCTCACTCCTTTTTCTCATAATAATGCGATTCATTTGATAAGCAAGTGATACACTTGACAAAAGTTTTGTTTTTTAAATTTTGTAATTGCTCCCCGAAATCAGAATTTGTCTATTTACGCTATGCGTCCGTTATTGGGTCACCCAACTCTCTACACCTACCAAATTTCAATATTTTCGTCCAGTAGATTTAGGCAAAAAAGGCTGTTGATGATTAATAATACCGAACTCTCGCCACGCGAGTCTAACTCTCACTTGATCGGTTTATTTGTTATGTGCTTTATTTGAATAAATTCTTAAGTTTTTTTTTTGCCTTCCCTTCTTCCTAAAACTTAAATCTCAACGTAAAACTTTCAAAAAGAAACTAAATTAATCACATAGAGCAACATTTCTTTTTAATTATTGAATATAAAATCGCGACTCTTTTCAAGAGTCTATTTCTAATTCTAGTCTAGAAATCAATTGCCATGTCTTTATTTGAACCAACATTAAATCACCGTAAGAATTTGATACTATAAAAATAAAATCCGAATTCCAATCGCGTCGCGTCCGTATGTTTACACGATAAGTGGCGCATAAAATTAGCGTGTTATAAATTGTTATTATAATTAGTTCCAGGTATAAAAACGAGATGTCGTAAATATCGGTGGCTACAAAGCTAATAGAACCATTATTGCCTGGGAGCCGTAAAATAGCCGGTACTATTGACTTCTGATTCGGGGTTTACTAAAAATATATTTGTTTTAAATATTCTATTCGTTTATGTTGAGAAAAACGTTGAATACATCCTTTACTAAAGTTTTTACCGATAATATCAGTTAAAAGTTTTGTTTTTTTACTATTTCTGTTGGTCCTCCTGTATTGGAACAATCACCGGGAAGTTCCTGCTTTAAGGGCCTGACTACACCTACATCGGCTTTACTTAACAGCGCCTCTATTCGGGAATGCTAAGTGATTCTGTAGCGATTCGCGAGCGAGATTTCTCATCTCGCTCTTACGCATTACGCGTCGCGTGGAAGAGTGGCATGAGAAATCTCGCTTACGAATCGCTACAGAATCACTTAGGGTTCCCGAACAGTGGTGCAGTTCTTTAACAAAACATTTGATTTGGCAAAGCGCAACAAATATATGTTCATATTCTGTATATTATTGAAAGCTTAACTATTTCCAAAACACGATTTGATGGAATCAATACGATAGAAAAAAATTGTGAAGTTACGTCTGAAATCTTCTTTAAACAGTTTTGTCTTGATTTTTTTTTAACCTTTGCGGCTATAATTAATAACACTATTACATCATGCCCATACTAAAAACTTGACTAATTTATATTTTTCGTGTAGTGTGTTTACTTAAATAATTCACCCGTTTTTGATTTTCCCCATACAAAGAACCGCACAGTGCTTCTCGTTCACTCCGGTGTAAACAGACAGAGACCGATCGCTCAAGGTCATTGGCTGTTGTCAGCGTCTTAAATAGAAGACTACTAGGTATGTATACTTCCCGGCGCATAAGTTGACCCAAAATGAAAGCTGTCCGCGCAGGTTCAAATATGGAAAAAAAGCGTCGCACCTCATACCGCACCTTTGAGACCCGAAAATGAGTTAGAAACTAAAAAGAATTCAGAACAAATATATAAGAAATCCAATCAAAAACTTAATTGATAATTTACTTACTATTACAGACTCGTGAGAGACCAGTGAGATCCAGACGAGATTCAATCGAGAACCATTAGTACCAACCTCACCTATTAGTTGAGCCTGAATTAATTTGTATGCAAATGAAGTCCTGCCTGCAGATATTAATTTGTACCGAATCCATTCTAAGAAGCGTCACGATGAAGTAATGAATGATCGAAATATTAATTGCTCCGGTTTGAGATTATTGCAACTTAATGAAGTCTAGAGGTTACTTGAATCATTAGTTACAGAAAAAGAGAAGTCAACAGAAGCAAGGCCATATCTACACTGCATGACTTATTTTGCGAAAGTAAATTATTTTATTCATGAATCAGTCATACTAAAGTTTAAAGCTGTGCCCAAAGTTATCGATCTTGCGAAATCAAAATACACAATCAAATGATTTATTCAGCAAGTTGGCCACCTGTGGGCTCTTTTACTTGTCACATGAATAAATTAAAATGGGTTTAATTTACCTAGCGCTTCGGACATGACATGACCATCATTACTGAGAAAAAACGCCGCAAGAAACTCAGCAGAAAGTCATCTTTACAAGTCAAACATTGATTTAACATTATAGGTATATAAGAACCAAAAAAAATCATTAGAAATATTACAAAGTAATAAAGCAATAAATGATAATTATTAAGACTAATAAAAACACAATAAAAATCGATTGTTTGCGAGGTATTTAAATTTGTAATTTAAATGTTGAAGCGTTTGAGCTTGTCCACAGTGTAGTCCGACGCGTCTCTGTGTGAATTAATCCAGGAGACGCACAACACAGACGATATATCCAATAGACTCCACTCCACATATCCGGGCGACCCCCGCTGCCATCGTTAGAGGCAAAAAGCTATAAGTGGCGGGGCAGGCGCGGGGTGCGCGTAACGGCGAACGCACCAACGGTGCTCTTAAGACCCCGCGCGCCCCACAAGTCTTGCAGTTTTATTTGCTAGTAAAAGTTAGGCTAAACGTTGTCTTTAGATATTTAGTCTGTGACACATAATTCGGTAGTTGACTATAGTAACAAATATGTTTCTTTGGAATGATACCTTAACCCTCAACAATACATATAAAAGAGGAGTAATGTAAGTAACAATAAATCGAGATTATTAATATTTTAATAATTTAAAAACTTAATTTTTTGCTTCGAAGTCATGTGACTTAAAACACTAATCACGACCGCATAACATCACGGTAATCGGGTGCGTTCCGAATCGCGATCCCAGCGCCAGATCGCGCTCGCGCTCATCATACCGATTTATCGAGTCGTGCATTCCCTGGTCGTACATTATTGGATCCCGCTTCTTTACATTTATGACAACCTCGGTATTTTTGTTTATTTCTACCAGTACAATGACGTCACATGCGAGAGCTGACAGTAGATAGCGTTATGGCGGCAAATTTAAAAATGCAAAATATTTTTAGCATCTTTTCGTTGAAAATGATAAAACATAATTAGGAAAAAATAGTAGTTTATGCAACGGTTGCATAATGATAGGCCTTAAAACACTAGCGCGGTTTTCAGGAAACGAGCCGACAGGCGAGTTTCATAATAAGAGCGCACGAGTGTTTTAAGGCCAAATTATGCAGAGTTGCATACATAACTTTATCTACACACATATTATAAATCCTCCATGATGGGTTCAGAAACAATATTTTCTATTCAATTCAACAACAATTCTACTTTCGTTCAGCAAAACACCAACATAATGGCGCCAATTCGATCCTCTGTCAAGACCATTTTTTTTTTTAAATCATAGACGAACGAATGCATTCTGTATTCTCATGTCACTCGAGATCAAATGTTGTGCAGTTTATATTAAAAAAACATACTGAATTGACGTTTCGTATCAATAACTGTTTAATATCTATGGATACTAGAATAGAGACCCACTTGAGTTTTGACAGCTGTTCCAAATTTAATCTCATTTCTTTACTAAAAACGATAAAGAAGTCATGTTATTTCTTTATTGCAGCACTGGTTTTTCCAAATTGGTTGTCAAAATGGTGGTCATTTCCTACGGTTTTTGATTAGACAATGGAGGTTTTATGATATGGGTGTAGATAAAAAAAAATACACGTTCAAATCGAGTTAACAAGCAGCCTAAAATATATATAATAAAATCGTCTTACTTAATTACGTACTTACATTCTGATTATAGGAGTCAAAAAGGTGTGCAGCGCTATCTGAAACAACCAATTAGACATATTAATGCACTTAAAACGCAATAAAACGCATCAGAGTTAACGAGCAAAATGCTTGGAGGTGCCTTTATTTGGGTTCAAGAGTGTTGCGTTTCAAAGGACGTTTTTTTGCGTCGAGAGCAGCTGTTCGCCGCGGGACTCTTTCCGATCATAAATATCATTTCACAACCAACAATGAGCATTTATATTTATTTATCCAGACCCAGGGACTTCCTCCGCTTGCAAATTTCTATTATTAAAGTTATTACCACGGTTTACGAGTGACGTAAAATTGGAGAATTAAATGCCTGATTTATTATTTAAAATGTCGTTAAATTTGATTCTAAGCTAAGCCGGAGTCGTATGTCACGTCATCGAAATTGCTTGTAAATTATACGTTTTATGCGTAAACTAACAACATAAGTATTTTTTTTAAATAGCATTTTAACAATCTTTTTTGCTTACTTGCACTTTAAACTGCAATTAAATGTGTACACAAAATGTCGTGTCCGTGTTGTTGACCGTTGAAGAGTTCTTTTATCTGGAGCTAACCCTGAATGTCGATTCAAGTAATGCTTACCATAAAAATGTATTGTCATCGGAACAGAACCAATATGTAAAAATTCAGCTTCGTAGGATAAGAGGAAGTGGTTCTAATTCAGCTTGCAAGATTTGACCCGAACATACATACAAACATTGCAAGTTAATATTTTTTTTAATAATATTTATATATAATAATTATATAAACGTCACAGCCGAATTGTAAGGTACTACAAAACTGCAAGATGTATTTATTGCAAAATGGCGGCGGCGTCATAACGGTTAGCCGCACTAGACGTTATGTAGTGATGATACGCTGCTTAAATGCTGTAAAACGGCGGCAAAACATTCACTCACATCACATAAGAATAAGCAGTTTGATAGGTACTAGATAATCAAAACAGTCCTCCGTGCTTCGCTGGTTACACTACCAAAGGCAAAGTGGGCAGGATTATAAAAAGGTACCTAGATTGTAAAACAGTGGAATTTTTCAGCCACATTAACATGAAGAACGTATTTGTATACATTGACTGTTCGCTGAATAAAACGGCTTTTCAAAGCCCGTTTGTAATACGCCATCTTGCAATCCAGGCCGCACCGTGCACTGCACATTCCCTTAGAACTGTTCCAAAAATACAGACGTCGGAGTAAACACAATTATCGTAGGAAACGCCACCTAACATGAACCGAATGGAATTAAAAACGAATCAAACGAGCCACAAATTAAGTTACAGCTAATGCTGTTTGCTGACTTAATGCCGATTCAAAGCGCAAATTTGAAATTATTGGTAAACACGCTCCAGGAAGCACGTGCGCCATTTTGCTTCCTCAAATGGCATCGTGACACAAGATGGCCGCCGTGACCAGAGAGAATTTCTAGATTAATGACTTAATTGTTCGAGTTTAACTGTTAAACGGTAAAGTTTGAATGGGTGATCGTCGAGTGCGAAACGGCTTGAGTAATGAAAGCGTATCGAGCGATTTTGGCCACTTAGGATGAATCAGATTACGGGAATTCTCCAAGACGATGGGGATAGTCCATTATCTGGGCTGATTTAATAATTCGCAAGAATGAAGTTTGGAAACGCAAAGAAAGGGAAGTTTTTAGCCTTTTTGTCGGACTCTCTAAGGGCACAGGCTAACAGAAGTTGAATTGCTGGTCAGACACGCAGAAAAGTCCGCAAGACCTTCTATATTACATTAAAAGTATTCTCATTTTCAAAAACTGTCCAAACAAATTAATTCGTAAACATTGCTTCATGCTGCATTGCACATTCACAAACAACACACATTGATCTAGTCCTAGGGCGCGTAGGGGGGTACTAGGAGTTCTTGGGAACTCTGTAATATTATTATTATTAATAAAATTAATATAAATATAAATTTGATCAGTTGAACAGTCAGTCATGTAGAATTAAGGTCATACAAAACCATATAATATACCGTAGTCTTCAACAATCAGCGCGATCCAACCGACATTAGATTTGTTATTATTAAACTTTACATAATGAAATAAGTACACAACAACAACATTTGGTCACGTCGCATAGACCTTTGCAAGTCCAATGACCCGATTCCTCTGTGTAACTGTAAACATGTCAAGCCTGATACAGGGTATCGCGGACGTTCTCGTAATCACGTAGGTAGTCTAGGTCTCATAGGCATCCCATTGGAGCTGACTTATCTGGGGTCAGGCGCCGACCAGACGACTGATAGCGTTTGTTTTTTATACCCTCAAGGTAAAATGAGGGTTACGTACCGATTACTGCAGCTATGTTAATTTTTAAGAAATCTCGCCGCTCATGTCGTCTCTCATTTTTAGGGTTCCGTATCCGAAGGGATGAACCTATTACTGAGCCCACAACATCCGTCCGTCCATCTGTCAGAGGCCTCTAGCTCAGCAACGGTAAGAGCTAGAGGAGTGGAATTTTCATAGAATATGTGTTGTAATGGAATAAAAAAATAATTTTAACAAAAACTGACTCCAAAAACGCTTTGAATATGTAGATCACGGATGTCCAACGAAACTCCTCAAAGTATTTCACGGGTGGCGATTAGATTTCTGTATTAGGTGGGGAAGCAAGTTATGCTGCTGAAAAGTCATGTGGTAAAATAGAACCGCTGGTGAAGAACCAAGAGAACTCCTCAACGATAGACGTCCTTGCACCTTGGATAGCAACATTTTGTAAAGGGTGATGAGCAATTGGAATTATGTTATTGTTACTTGATGTAGTAAATGTGTGTCTTTAAATCACCAAAAAAAAATGAAAATATAAGAATTTGAAAAATAAATTAACCGACTTTAAAAATCCTTTGAAAAGTAAGAAATAATGATCGGCCTTCTTAATATTCAAAGGGTTTTTGAAGTCGGTTTTTTTATTGTTAATAAAGATGTGAATTCTTGTAAAGTAGTTGTTCCAAACTTCCAGTATGAACTGTTTTTCTTACCGAGCGACGGCCGACCATTAACTTTGCGATTAAATCAACTGATCAGGAACTAATTTAGGTGACGAAACGCACACCACGCTGTAGGCGTAATATTAACCCTATATTCCTACTACACCATTGAAAACAGCACCTTCACATTACCATCGTAAAGTCCTAATTCATTTGATAGTTGCCAGCTTAGGCTTTATCATGATCCAGGCTAATTTGAATTGTATGCTGTAACAATTAAGGTGGCTTTCTGTTTAATGGATTGAGAAAATAATTATATACAGAGGGTGTTGACACCTAGTTTAGACGTTAGGGCATACATTCACGTAACGATACGATCCCGATACGATCTTTTAGAAACGCTAAGTCGAAAGTGAAAGGGATTATTTTAATAGCAGTTGGTTTAAATATTGAATGTTGGTTGCCACTTGTGAAGTTTATAGTGAAAAGTAGGCGATATATTTGTTTAAACGTTTTGTAACACTGTTCTATAGTTTGGAACAGTTTGTTTTCCGTGATGATATTATTATCAGCACACAAATTATATGATAAAGCCATAAGTAGCCTAAAATCTTCTAAGAGAAAGAGATGAGAGTTATCTGGCAGGCGCGGATCCAGCTCTCAAAAAAGGGTTGTGGTCACAGTTAGATACCCAACAATCGGCTGACTGCGAGTCCCGGTATGAAATCGCTCATGATCGATATGGTGCGTTCCTACAAATGACGTCACAAGTCTATTGGGCATGCCCATCGTGCCCACAACGGTGGATCTGCGCTTGTTAGCTGGGTAATGGCCGAATTCAGGAACGCCACGTAAGCATTTGTTTAGATATTAAATAGTTAAATGTCCCTCAACTAGTTGTCAACCCGTTTGCTATGTGTTGCTGTGCCCTTGCAGGGCGTCACATGTATACCTACTTATTCATCTTTTATTTTGTAATGTGATATGCAATAAACCATTTGAATTTGAATTTGATTTAGAATTTGAACCTATATAGAAACGTCACTTTAATTAAAGCTCAATATGAGTGGCCTTTCTGAATTCAGCCATAGGTCTCTTTGTAGCTCAGTTGGTAAGAACATTTCCTTCGGCGAAAGTTTCGCTTCGAGTCCTGCCTAAGTGTTTTTAGGGTTCCGTACCCCAAAAGGAAAAATCTGAATCCTTATAGGATCACTCGTGTGTTTGCCTGTCTGACCGTCTGTCACGGCCAATTTACTCCGAAACTACCGATTGAGTTGAAATTTGGTACACATATGTAGGTCGTTGAGCGCAACACGGACGTGTAACGTAAAGAAATGAATTTTCAACATGTGGTCCACTTTTGGAGGAATAATTACAAAGTTAAAAAAAAAATAGTCTCGCAAATAATAAATGAAATGAAAGGGCTCGTTGTGAGATTCTAAAATATTTTTTTAGGATTTTAATTTAAATAGTTTGGAAGTTATTTAGGAAAATAAGCGAAAATTGACCATTCCCCCGTTATATCCGAAACAGGAAATTTCAGATAATAATGTACTGATCGGAACCCTCTCCAAGAGAGTTTAACTCGCACTTGTCCGGTTTTTTCCTGTGTTGGTCGGTACTTTTCATTGTAGGTAATAATAGAACACAAATGTCAAACTACAAAGTCACCGTAAAATACCACCTTAAATTCATAAGTTTTTCTTATAATTCTTATGAAAAACCTCGTTCGTCGTAAAAAATAATTCACTCGACTACCATATATTTCTATAAAATGTTGAGACCATTAACGTAAGTTTAATTTGGCGATCTAATTTAGCGAAGTGGTTCCGTTAATTAGACGTCTAGGCATTGCTCGTTAATATTCTTAATATGTGCCTGCGCCGAACCCGGAAGCTTTCAGGATATACACGGTGCAAGTAGCTGACCAATAAGACAGCTGCTGCCGTCGCATAATCGATTGTTAGAAGCTTGCATCACCGTGCAGACAGTGTTTTATTTATTCAAACTTTATTGCACAAAAAAAATATATTTACAATACGCGAATCTAATGCTCAGAGATTCTGAATGTGTGAAAATGGCCCTGAGTCATACTACAAGCAGTTGCGGCAGTTGCGGTCAATATCGGTACTATTGCGTAAAAAAACTTAAAATAGCGCATGCTTTCTCGTAAAGTCGACTAAGGGACCCGTCCCTCCAACATGGTGGACTACTGTATGGGCGATGAGCTGATCACCTGTCACCATACGGTTCATCATACCATCTTAGGACTAATTAATCGAACGTGGCCTTGTGGCTCTGCCCACCCCATTAGGGACTTCGGGCGTGATGCTATGTATGTATGTATGTATGTTTCTCGTGACTGGCAGCAACAAAAAATGTTAGGATGCCAAATACTCACGTGTTATTATGACAGTAACTGGTATCGTATTATACGGTGCGAGTAGCTGCGTTCTACTTCCCTCTAACTCGCACGTTAGCTCGCTCCGTGTAACCCCACGAGTATAGCGCGAACTTGCAGTATGCCTCAGACCCGACTCCAGAGGCAATAGGTGAGTTTGTACCTAATTAATTTTGACGTTACATACGTCTGAAATTTGCTAGGGTTGAGGAATGAAGGAAAGACTATTTGGATTAAAAAGATTCTCATCTATAGGACTATAATCATGAAATTAATTAATAATTATGTAATTTTTTCCCGACAGAAAGCCTATTAAACCTTTTAATAGTATGATACAAATATTGTTCAGATTTATAATGTCCACTACACTATGTTCAATAAAAGTTAGGCAATGTTAGATTTCTTACATTCTTATAATGCGAAAAATTAATAGTCAACGTAGTCTCTCTCTTCTTGAACATGATTTATTTGAAACAGTCTGTTAAAATAAAGTTAAAATTGAACCGCTCTTAGAACGCGCAGCCAAACTTTGAAATGGTTTTAAATATTGAAGTACCTATCTACTTAATGGGTAATTCCAGGCTTGTGGCAGCCTAGCTACTCAGCTGGAACTCTGGTGCTTTGAGTAAACCTCATTGAACCTTATCTTACAGCGTTTTAACTATTTACAGGCAAAATATATTAAAAAATTCTAAGAATTGGTTCAATAATTAAACAACCAAAGTTATCTTTTTTAAACAACAAACACCTATTCTGAAACAAAATAAATAGTCGTTATTATTATGGTTTCGTGGGACTCTCACAGGGAACCATAAAAACAGCCCTAACCAACCATGCTAAGGACAACCACCACCGAGAGTGGAAATCCTTGGCTGGTCGAAGGCATTCAAAGCTCTTAACAGGGAGCGTAGACTCAAGCTGGACCAATAAACTTTAGAAACTCAGCCGTAAACAGCTCACATATATAATCGGAGTATTCACGGGTCACTTCGGGGTTAAGTACATCTTAGCCAAGATGGGACTGTCTGACAACACAAGCTGTAGAATGTGTGGCGAAGAGGAAGACACAATGAAACACATCATGTGTGAATGTGATGCCCTCGCTAGACTAAGAATGAAAATTCTTGGTAGGTAATGGATATCCAGAACCAGGGGAATTCAAGGCAATACCACTGCGCTCCACAAGTCACTTCATTGAAGTGGTGGAGAATGCTATGGATAGTGCTTAGGAAAAAGGGGTAATTACAAAAAAGATCCCATAGGGTCGAAGTGTATCCGCAAGAACCCCACCCTCTGAGATAAGATAAGATGGTTATAAAATTTAATAACAGAGGAAAGTTTAACGGGACATTTACGACAAATATTTTTGTCGCTTTTTAATAGATGTTTAAAAATATGAACACGCTGTAACATCGATAACCATTGATGCCATTGTTTTCATATTATGAGGAGATACGCTAGGATGCATCTGATTCTGGATTAGGTGTAGTTAAATAACTACACCTGTAGCCTTTTATTTAAAAACTTGGTAACCGAGTAAGTATCAATAAAACTTATTTAACGACATTCTTCCCGAGGACGTCATTGAGCGCCCATAAAAATATTAATAAAACAAACAGAATGTCACAGCGATGCTATCGGCTGATATATGGCGACGGCTTGGGGACAAATGTTTTCTACATACTGCTTAACCTTTCAAAATGCGTCTAACAACACCTTTTAACCTTGACATTAAAGTCTAATTTTGAATATCCCGCGCGTCGAGATCTTTACCAAAAAAAATATAACCCTCTACCAAAATAAAAGTGAATATCTCCGGTGAACTACGCTCCGGAAACATTGCTGCGTGAACACGGCTGTGGCTATGGAGCTTGGAACAAAGCGAGCATTGGAAGCTGGAGAGTAGAGGTTGATGTTATTAGTAAGGGTGCAAGTACCGTTCAAGATTTTGGAAGGCTATCCGGTCGAAAAATGAAACAATGAACGTAGATTTATGTAAAACTATAGACAAGTGATTGTTCATTTAGGCAGGACGATAAAAAAAAATGTCGGAAATTTCTTCCAGGCATCGTTGTTGCCTTTTCCGAATTTCCGAAGGAGTGAATTGAGTTTTTTTACGGATTATATTTTAGATCTTAGGCAGGTTTGGTTCGTGGTTGTCTATTTCAGTTGAATTTTTACGTATGTAAATGTAAAACATTTTTTTCCGTTGTAATATTTACGAAAATTATCATTTTGATTATTTGTCTTGTTTGGTTTTGTCTGATTATTGTTCTTATTTACGTATTATGTTCACTTTGGTGCAAAGTGGGCGGAAATCACCATACATTTGTACATATACCATACGTTAACGTCCCCTATTCCCATCTTTTCTATAGGTATCGCTAGATAGCTCTGCTTTCTTGTCATTTCAGCTGACGAATCTATTTATTACCAGTGATCTATCGTACAAGAAGTCGTGTAGCGCGCGCGCGCATCGATCTCGCGATACCATCGACACTCGACATCGACACATTGTGTTATACCAGAACCACAAAAAACAAAGCACACGTTTAGGTTGTTATATGACTGTGGTAAGGTACATTATTGCTTGGCTCCGGCGCATTATTTTCGTGGTTTTTCTATACGTGTGTGTGTCGTGTCTAGTGTCTTGTCATTAGATATTTTGACATTATGCATTATTTATTGTGTTATTGACTTATAGGGAATGTTGTGTTCATGTTATTTATATGTGTATTAAAAACACCACATACATGATCTTCAAAATAGGACCGAATATTATATGATAAAATTAAAAAAAAACTTTAAAATTAAAACGAACAGACTGATAATTAACCACGAAATTACTTTATTAAATGAAGTATTGAGACGTTGAGCCTCTGATCGGTGAGGACAGCAGAACAGCAGCACAGCAGGTGAGGGTGGATGAAGGCTGCAGGTAAAGAAAGGAATGGAGTATTGGTAAATTAATTGTTTCAAATGATAATGAGAATAATAATAATGATATTTGTGGTAATAAGAGGCACTCTGTAATAATATTATAAAATCACTTATAAATATAGTAAAGATGTAGATGGGATGTTTGGGAAGGCTTGGTGTGACACTTTACTTACATGTAAGGGCCTCAATAGTAAATCCTTTATATTCACAATAAGATAAAAGGTATTTGTGTTTCCTTCATAAAGGACATCGCACTCTTTTTTATAAGAAACTTCCACAGATTCTAGGTACTTTAAATAACAAATATTCAATATGAACTAGAAGGAAGGTCTATAAATAAATTCGAAGGCAATGTGAAAATCGACCTTTCAGGGCCAAGATCTGTTATGGAATGATCTACGTCTGAATCGATCCATCGATCTAAATTTAAAACTTGAAATACAAATAAGAAATTGAAAATAAAAGTTGTCAACATCTAAAGGGTATTGTACGACTCGGTGATATAGCGCCTCGTTACAGTGTGTAGTGGAGTAATTACCTCTAACATTGTTAATTTAGGACAAATTAAACGTAAACTTATCTTTGGCGAGAATTAAAGCCGTCTAAAGTAGAATAATATTTATTTTATCAAAGTCAAAATATATGCATTTAATTAAGGCAATTAAGGCTTTAAAAAGCTCATACGATTATGGAGGCCAAGGAGTGAATTGCGACCGATTCGGAAAAAAGCCGCCAAAAAACTCAGCGAGGTAGGTATAACTTTTTCAAAACAGTACAGGCGCCTCATTCGGGAACACTAAGTGATTCTGTAGCGACTCGTAAGCCAGATTTCTCATCTCACTCTTACGCATTACGCGTCGTGCGTAAGAGTGGGATGAGAAATCTGGTTTATGAGTCGCTACAGAATCACTTAGCGTTCCCGAATGAGGCGCCAGGTTTAGTCTTAAGTAATTTGCTGGGAACAGCCCGCTTTACTGCTTAGCTACTGGGGATTTTATTGCACTAGGGCTGTCCCTGTACTAATCAGTAAACCAATTACAGTTACTGACAGCCTGGCGAATTGAAAATTGCCTGCAATTAGCCTGCGCGGCCGTAAAGGTCTGCCGGAATAGATCACACGTACACTGGAGTTTATAATAATTATCAATAATTTAACAAATAAAAAAACCGACTCCAAAACCCCACTGAAAAGTAAGAAATAATAATTGGCTTTTGTAAGTCATTTACGTAGAAATGGGAGATATATTATTGGTTAAGTGACGTCATAAATTAAATATATCGAAGTCGATGGCAAGTTGGTGGTTGGTGGTTGGTGGTGACTTGTCAAGTAAATGAACACAGTATGAGGTTGGTATGAGGGATGTATTGGAAAGTCCATTTATTCCATGTACCTATTACCTTATTAACTTGCCACCGACTTCGATATATTTAATTTATGACGTCACTTAATCAATAATATATCTCCCATTTCTAGGTAAATGACTTACAAAAGCCAATTATTATTTCTTACTTTTCAGTGGGGTTTTGGACTCGGTTTTTTTATTTGTTCAATTATTATTTTATTTTATACTTTTTAGTGCTTATCAAAGTCAAAGTCAAAGTCAAAGTCAAACTATCTTTATTCAATTTAGGCTTTTACAAGCTCTTATGAAGGTCAAGGAATGAATCTACCACCGGTTCGGAAAAAATCCTCTACTGAGAAGAGCCGGCACGAAACTCGGTGAGGTATCATTTTTTCAAATCAGTACACATATAAGTCAACAATGATGTCTACAGTTTTATACAAATCTAAGTATATACCACAGCAGGTACGCTCATCGAGACCCAGGGATTGCCAGTGCAGGTCACGATTTAAGCCAAACGTCCCTGTCCATGACGTAGTCTTTTACTGAGTAATATGCCCTAGAAATAAGAATTCGCTTTACAGTAGATTTGAACATTGTGTCTGTTTGTTCTATTATGTTCTCGACTTTGACTACAACGGGACCAAACTGGAAGTATACTCTACCGATTAAAAAAAGAATTTTTCAAATCGGTTTATAAATGACGGAGTTCTGAAGTAACAAACATAAAAAAAATAAAAAAAAATACGACCGAATTGAGAACCTCCTCCTTTTTTTTTGAAGTCCGTTAAAAACAGCACAATACACTCAATCAGACATTTGACTATATACATGTATGGTGTCAATCTTAAGTGAAGTTTATTAATTAAAACTCCCGAAAACCAAGAAACAATTTCGCTGGCGATTTGTCATATATATATATGGAATCAGATATATGTATGGGGTGGGAATTGCCACCAGCGTGGATCCCGTTGTCCCAGCCATTCGTAATACTGGAATTACTGCTATACACTGTGAGCTCGGTATGTTTGCCGCCGTTCACCATCCACGAGGAGCCTTAGCACATCACCGGTGCTGATGCCGCACCCCGCCCCTGCACCCTCAGCAAGGGCGAAACAGGCCGCGCGGCGCAGCGCGCGTGTTGCTTTGACCGCGAGCGCACTCAACCCTTGAAGAAGGACTCCATACGAGCCCGAAACATGTCGGGCTATTTCTGATAATAAATCATGAGTAAAGCTGTGTGTATTTCAAGTATTAATTGGAATAACTTCTTAATTTTACCAGAAAACGACAATTCTAATTGTTCGATTACATGATTATTTATTAGGATTTCTTCGTGTACTGTCAATTACCCTCTATGGACTAGTTGCCAACCCTACTGGATACTAATTAAGGGAGGCACGCAATGCTCCGATGAATCATTGTTACTTTACCGTCCAAAATAACTGTTTCATTCTCCTGACAGCAGAAAGAGCAATCGATACTCCAGTTTAAGGGGTTCTCTTTCGTACAATCCGTTAACGAATT
The DNA here is from genome assembly GCA_947859335.1 of Tortricodes alternella. Lineage (NCBI taxonomy): Eukaryota > Metazoa > Arthropoda > Insecta > Lepidoptera > Tortricidae > Tortricodes > Tortricodes alternella. The sequence goes on from OX401983.1 coordinate 15,272,061, forward strand.
AACTAATAACGCGCAAGCCAGTCAAGACACTGCGTTTTATTCGGTTTTTCTATCTGGTAAGTTAATGTTTGCAATGACGCTAGGTTAAAAGGAACTGGGCCTCTATTCGGGACTGCTAAGTGTTTCACTATATTTTTTGGCATTATAGTGTCGGTACAGTAAATCACTTAGCGGTCTCGAATAGACGCCCACATGTATGCTGCAATCTCCTAATGTCTCAAGCATTCAAAAAAGTAATTTGTTCCCCGCTTATCATTTGCGATTTGCTTCTCAGAAAATGGTCCTCGGTGTTTCAATTAATTCACGTATATTACAGCAGTTCCCGTTGTAGTTCTTCGTAGGATCGAAATGCTAATATATGTCCCAAGTTGGTCCCATTTCGGCACAACCAATAGTCCCATCGATCTACTCTCCAAAGCCTGATTTATCTCGCCCACCGCTCGTACATTTTTGTTCCAACTAAGTGGATTACATGCTCAGCTCAAGTCTGTTTGAACGTTTGAAATGTCTGTCTGTGTTTTGTTTTAAGTTCCATGTTTGTATAATGTTTGTTGTATTGCAACTTAAGCTGTGCCTAAACCGTGGCCTGAGTGTGAGGACAATTATGGCATATTTATTTCCCCTCGCTTCCATTTTAGGCTTACATTAACTTAAACCATCTTCTTGCCAGTTACATGCCTTTTCGGCCGTTTACGAAACTGTAGTTTCGTAACTGGTTTCGTTGAAGGAATAATTCGTCCATCGAAACCAGTTACGTGCAAGGAAGAATAATCCCTTCATCGAAACCAGTTACAAAACTAGTTTCGTAGACGGCCGAAAGGTTACATACCATCTCATGATGAACGGGAGCGTGCCATTCCCTTGAGGGTTCAGAAGAACTTATTTGTACAGGTATCTTCGAGATCCGGAGGCCTATTCCCTTATCCTCTTCCCATTCCCCATCCTCCCTAGACTGGCAAGACGTTGGCAGCACCTCTGGTGTTGCCGATGTCCATAGGCGGCAGTGACCACAGGTGGCCGTCTGCCTGTTTGTCAGTCAGTTGACATAAAAAAAAACCTCAAGAATTTTCCTTCACTGAAATGTGGTACATTTCAAATTTGTGTTCGCATAAACCCATTAGTGCATCGGCACTTATGGTCTTCTGAGAGGTTTGAGTCCACGACCTTATGCTTGAAGGATACCATTAAACTAAAAACAACCAATCATGTTGATATCACAGATAACACCTACATGCGCAGGCGCAACGACCGCGCGCCGCGCCGTGATTGGGTTAGTGTGATTGTTATTAATTATTTATTTATTACTACTGACGTGTGTGGCGCGCGGGCTGTGCGAAAAGTGAGGGCGGGAGCGAGTAGCGTGGAACCCTTACTAAAATGTCACAAACGAATAACTGTGTGGTCTATAAATTTGTTTGCGTGGAACAGTGCAAACGAGTTATATAGCTCGTTCCCACTAATCTGACTACATACATACATACATATTATCACGCCCGAAATCCCTAATGGGGTGGGCAGAGCCACAAGACTACTTGTGGCCACGTTCGATTTATTAGTCCGTAGTAAGTCCGTAGTAATCTGACTATGTGATTGCATTTCCTGTTTCTGTTTATTTAGACAAGTTATTGCCCCAACTTGGTTAGTATGGAATCCGTTTATCTCTATGTCCTAAGGAATTGTGCATTTTCCCGGGATAAATGTAGCCAGCGTCTTTTACCGTTCCTCCAACTATCAGTGTGCAAAAAATCAAGTCAATCCCTCAGCAACTTCCAACACGAAAGAGGAGACAACAAACAAAACACACTGTTACATTTGTAATATTAGTACTTTTGTCTCCGAACCGGTGATATTCATTGACGTTACAATAGCTTTACCAGTCCTTAAATTATATTAAAAAGATGCCTTAACTTGCGTGTCGTTTTCGCTCTCGCTTCCGCTTCCCCCATCACTCTGTCGCTCCTCTATCCCGAATTGAAATAAATAACATTTTGACAATTCCTGCTGTCAGACGGCGCAGTAAATCACACGCGACGCCTCACCATTTGTCACATTAGACTTCACTGCGATGCCTAGGGTGCGCAAGAGACCCTCAACTGGGGTTTGTATCTGTTCTTTCCTATCACTATATATTTTGCCCTTTGTTAGTTAAGTTAAAAAAGTTCTGCCGTGTATATTTCTTTATTCCTAGTACTTCTGGCGACAAATCATTGCATTGAAATACGGACAGATAGATTCGCATTTATTATATTGATAAGAATAAAAAGCTTTCACTTGATGTATTTTGAATCTCTTTGTTATAGAGTGGCTTAAACCGAAGAGAAGCATTTAATAACTAAATAGATGAGCTGTGCTAATGAAACTATCCCATGTTTTATTCCAAGATATAGTTTGTCTGCCAAATTGTATCCGGATCTGTCCAGCCGTTAGCGTGTAATTGAAGGACAAGCAACTTCACATAAGTAGGTACTTTCGCATTTATAAAATTGGTATGAGAAACACCTTCGGAATATCGCCAATGTCATGTCAGTTTTCAATGAAGTATTTTATTTCCAGAACGAGTTCACCTCTCTCATCCCTTTACGTGTCACGAATGATCGTACCGTGTAGGGATGGGAGTATAGCATACCTGCGTACCTACTCCAAAGCGTCTAACCAGCTGTAATATTCTGTAACAAATCCCGTCGCTCACATCGTCTCTTATTCTCGTCCGACAATAATAACGCACTTCGAGATAAGACGGTTTAACTTATCCTTGTGTCTTGCATGTTAGGGCCACTGGCACAAACCAGTTTTGTAATTGTATGGCGCTTGATTGTATGGCGATTGACCAGCTCGTCGTCGAACAAAGGGAACTCTGGTTATAACATGACGTGATAAATCTAGCTCCAGGGGCTGGCCTGGCAGGCCTGATTCTCAATAAAACTTCGTTCGTGAACTCATCGGCGAGCCTAACTTGAGCCGTCACTGTGAGTATATACACTGTTCGTGCGTGTACCCTTGGCCCGCGTTCGAAACGTGACGCGCCGCAAACGCGTTTGGTGTGCCCAGGCCTTAATATAGTGGGATAGAGACGTGCGCCAGAGGGCGCGGCCCCTCATTAAAAGGATGTACATTTCTGTAAACGGCGGGTTCCAATTCAATTTCTCAATACCCCGCCTTTTAGAATGTTTAAGCGCTATTGTTCCGTTGTGAGGTAGGCGGCAAGGGCCATCAGTGGGAAGAATAAATGTGGCTGAGTTCCGGTGGCAGGTTAAAAAGGCTTTAAGGTTTTGACGGGCATTTTAATGACATTTTCAATTTAAAATCTCGCGAAAAGAACATAATATTTTTAAAAACTAACTTAAATATTAAAGCGGATTTAATACGGATTTTTCGCATAATTTAAAAACGTAAATAAGTAAATTATATTGTTTCGGAAACTATTTGATTGTTATTGTTGTAAACATATTTAAAAAAATCGTACTTATAACTTCTTTAAAATTCAAGTTTTTTTTATATTACTTATGTTCCGTTTGCTAGTTACCAAAGAAGACGCAAATGCCCGTCAGCGGCCCTAGCATGCCAGACTCTCTCTGACTATCTCTTTCATCGGCACTAGTGTGAGAGAGACGTACTTGGAGATAAGACAGTGTAACTTATCCTTGTGTCAACCTTGCTGGGTCGTTGCGTTCTATAATAACCTAAAACTCGGAGTGGTTGACGGATTTGTGTGGAATTTCGAGAACAAAGTGGTGGTGGCAAAAATAGAAGAAGAAATCTTTTTCTTTTTATCATAGATGGCAGTATAGAATATGAAGCTAATGGAAGTTTTAAGGCTATAGAAACGACTGGCTCATGATGAAGTAGCGTTCACAATCTTAAAAATACTGGCGATAATGTGACAGAGGCGATTTTTCTCCGAATTATATCATTCTGCTGTAGATTTATTTATAATAAGACTAGCTTCCGACCGCGAATTCCTCCGCGTGGACAGCGTAATCACCTAGCGGTATGAAATATACTTTACGACATATTCTCATACCTATCAAATGTATATAAAAAAAATCCTAAAAATCGGTCGAGCTATTTCAGAGGAGTGCGGCCACAAAACGAACACGGTGACACGAGATATTTATTCACACAAAAAAAAACATTGTATCGGTTTGATCGAATTAGGCCTCAAGAAAATGTTGAGTGGAACGCTAACAATCAATAGGTACACACCTATACACGTCAAAGTTGTGCAGAATTTTAGACATACCCATGGCCGGATTTAGGGGAGGGCATCCGGGGCCACTGCCCCGGGTTTCCAGAAAAGAGTGGCCCCCACAATAGGGACCGTCAATATCATCTACGTCATATTATATTCTAGGGGGCCTCCATTCCCTTGTTGCCCCAGGGCCTCCAGACCTTAGAGGTCCTGCTCCGGCCCTGGACATATCAGAAAACAGACAGGAACAGTAAAAGAGTCGCACGCGCCGCGCCGCGCAGGGCTCACCGTTAATGGCGGCTTCGTTACGCGTGGATCAAGTATCTACTGTAACGTAATTATAGACGTTTTTTGTAGAGATTTACCGTCTTTCAGGGTGAATATGCACATACCAATGTTTTTTTCAGAACTTTGCATTGTATCTCGGCGTCTCTGTCAGCCTTTGTATGAAGCTAAACTCTTAGGTTCTGTGAAAGATAAATAAATAAATAAATAAATATCAGGGGACAATCTTTACACAAATCGATCTAGTCCCAAAGTAAGCTCTAAAGGCTTGTGTTATGAGTACTAGATGACGATATAAATACTTATATAGAGAAATAAATACTTAAATACATAGGAAACATCCAAGACTCAGGAACAAACATTCGTGCTCTTCACACAAATATTTGCCCTTACCGGGGATCGAACCCGGGACGCTTGCGTCGGAGGCAGGGTCACTACCAACTAGGCTATCCACGTCGTCAAAAAGAGCGTGGAAGAGAAGCAGAAGAAGAAGGAAGTTTGTGTGGACGGCACCGGTCATCTAGTTATGCATTGGACAGATCAGTCGAAATCTGCTGGAGGCGGACCCTAGCATGAGTCTTACTGGATATCCATTGAGAGGGTTAGAAATCTTGTGGCAAGCTAACATCCATCTAATTCAAGAAGAAGAAGAACAGATAACAATCTTTGTCTGATCTCTTGTGTCTCTCTCTGATGTCTTGATATTTTTGGACAGCAATTGTAACTTTATTGTTAGAGTATTGTTTATTGTAAGACAGAGCTGGCGCCTCATTCGGGAACGCTAAGTGATTCTGTAGCGACTCGTAAGTCAGATTTCTCATTCCACTCTTCCGCACGACGCCAAATGCGTAAGAGCGAGATGAGAGATCTGGCTTACGAGTCGCTACAGAATCACTTAGCGTTCCCGAATGAGGCGCCTGGTCTCATGGAAAGATGGTATACTTACATTGAAGATGTTTGTTTTCGACAAATAATTACTAATCACTTTGGACAGGCAGTTCTTCGCAGTCGCTGATATGATCATAATTGTTCTCTTTAATCTTTCTAAGCCGTTTAATGCATTTCTTTTATTAAAACAAAAGTTTTGTCACGGTGTTCACTTATATTAGTTATAATTGGCGTCATGACAAGGCGTTTCGACGCAAAAATATATTTAAAATTTAAACGGCTTTAAATACGTCTACAATAGAGAAAACGTTGTTGTTTTTATTATTTGTCAGTATTCATACCACAACAACACAATCTGTGAAAATTTAAAACTTTCTACGAGTACCCCTTACTGTTGCTGAGATATAGAAGCTTCTGACGGACAGACGGACGGATGTCATAAACACGGTAATTGAGTCACCAGTTCTCAATCCAAAATCCTACATAATGTCTGTAGCTTCAAGTGTTTTTTTATGACCGGGGAATTAAAGCGCGATTCAATAACAGTCAGCGGCCCTAGCAAGGTTGGCACAAGGATATGTTAAACCGTCTTATCTCTAAGTGCGTCTCTGTCGACGAAACAGATAGTCAGAGAGATAAACGGGTTTAACTAATCCCCGTGTCCGGCATGCTAGGGCCAGTGCAATTGCTTTACGTTGAATGCCATTGCACTTTTTTTTATCCGGCGATAGTTTGATAGAGAATCATAACTAGGTCTCTATTCGACATTGTCTCTATTTTGCGATGCATTAGTCATTGCTGTTAATATTACTCTTGAGATCTCTTAGACATTGTCGAATAGAACATTATTTAGCTTGCTCTATTGTCTAGTGAGCAGTGGCGAAGCGTCAAATATTTTCTAGGGGAAGCCGGAAGAATTACAACTGTACGTGCAAGTTTGACATTTAGTTAGAGTAACATGGACTTCACTGACATCTATCCGTAGCTTTCTAGCTTGGTAAAGCCGTCAGGAATCGGCTTGTAGGCAGGCTTCGCCACTGCTAGCGAGCGTTAAAACGGTCCTGTTTAACCACGCTTCTTCCGTATTGACTGAAACACAAATAAAGAGCTAATGCATGCAACTGGAGATGTTTACAGCAATTGTAACCGTACATCTGGTCACCTGCATTGTCTGTCTAAATATAGCGGTGCACGTCGTAAGGAATGCATCAGTTGGATGGAAGACATGTACTGAACAGTTTTTGTTGGTATTCAGTTTATCAAATGACGATCGCTTCTCAAATTCAGGCAATGCTTGATATAAGTCACCAGATAAGTTCGCCAATAATACTGATTGTTATATTGTGCAATATAGTTTAAATATAATAATTATAGTTCACAAAAACTAAAACAAAAAAACTAAAACGTACAAAAGACCCTCATCATCAAGGTAATGTATTGAACTCGTCAAAACAAATCATGAGCCCAAACTCGAGGGGTTTACTAGTAGTCATTGAAGAGTTGCACTATCCACACCCTGGCTCCATGGTCCGATCAGCTCGATGGTACCAAATTATTGGATTATCATCCGAATTGCATACATTACATACATACGTTTCAAATCGTTACGACAATAAAATTAGAAGAAAAGTCTGTTCGCCGAGAATTGATAAATATTATGATATCGTCTCGAAATAGCGCCTGTCGCTTACCTGTCGCAAACCGTATGACGGGCGTCACTTACGCCGCGTGCACTGAGTTTTGTGGTGCGAGGGACACAGTTGTTGTCAAACACGGCGCCGCACCGGGCGACCGAGCGCCATATATTGCCATTCCGTTCTGGAATACGTTTCGAGTTTGTCGTTTGGGGTTTCGTGTGTTGTTTTAGATGAAGCGATTGAACGTTTCATAATAAACGTCACCGACACTTATTCTTCCTCCGACTCTGAGACTTCGTCATGGTCGTTGTCCGATGATATGTCAGCAATGGGACATGCACAGGATATTCAATAATAATATTTTATAAAAAAAAGTTTTTCCCTTTAATTTTTTATTATCACCGTAAAAAATAATTCGCTGGCTGCTATTTGTAATGAGCCCTGATTATTTATATTTTTATCAACTTTTGGCGAACAGACTTTAGTTAAAATTGACTTCTAATTCTATTTTATTAAATTGTTTTGTTAGTTAGTTAGTTAGTTACAAGTTAAGCTATTAAAAGCGTTAATTAAAAATAGACATACGCCTATTTTCCGAACTAAATCAAGAGGAGCTGTTGCTTCTGGCAGGATAATAAAGTAATGAAGCATTTAATAAAATAAAGAAAGTTTCTAAAATCTTCAGACACTGAACAAACAACTTGAAGCCGTCACTCTTTTATTCGCCGCTAGCGACTAAACTTGGTAGATAAAGACTTTAACTCGGCTCAGAGCACTTAACAAAGAGTTAATGGTCGTCGATAAACGTGAGGTAAATGGACTCGTGGGCCTTCTTCAGACTGATTACAAATCAGCAAAACGATTTTTCTAGAATATTACTTTTAGAAGATGGTGAATACATCTCGACTTTGGATTAAATGTTTAATTTGGAACCTAAGTTGTAATAAAACTAAATAATTGACAACATAAACTAAGACTAAGTTAAAACTACAGAGCCAGGCAGCAAGGTGCCCAAAAGGCTGGCAGCGTTGCCACGCTTTATGGCTAAGTTGTGCCAATCATGACCCAGCCCTCTGGTCACCGGTCGATTCGGCAAAGCACTGACCCCAAAGCCCGAGGGTTTCAACCAAGAATGGCGAAAACATGTAACCGCTGTCAATTGCTGCATATTTGCACAGTTTGAGTTGCTCAGTAACTTCCCCGACAGATCCAGCACTGGTCGAGGTCACTGGGAGGTGGGACCACGTAAGAGTGTCGACTTTGGATTGAACATAAAGTATTGACAGGTGTCATTAATTTGTTAATTACTTAAAGCGGTAATCGGATCGGGTAAGAAACACCCAATCAGACGCAAAGGCACTAGCTCTTACACAATGATAGTGAATCTTATCATTGTGCAACCTAACATTTCCTTTTGCTATCGTTTTTCACTCACATACTAGTTGTTGCGCCGATGAAACCCAATTTTAACAAATCTTTCGTGACCAAACTTCTTCATTTAGTAACCATTTTCCGAAATATATCTATAAATATAAATGTAAGAATGAAAAATTTTAGTTCTAATGTACGAATTTCATTCAAATGTAAAGATATGAATGTAAATCTTGGTAACAAAGTAGGAAAAGTCAAACTTTTAGAGAATTACATCATCTTTGAAAAGCATTTACTTGAAGGGTTTTCACTAGATATCGACTATATGCAAACAATGTCGCAGGCAATAGAAAATAATCTCATACATAAAATTCCATTTAAATAACAATCGATAATTCTAAATTCAATTGATCACAATCTTTCAATCACTCGACGAGTTAAGCAAAGAAAAGCCCGGGCTCACGACAATGCTCGAATGAAATTACCTTTAGCAACCGACTAATCCGATTACGAGTCGGCTCGCAATCGATTCCACATCGATATTACGTCGATACTTTATCGATATTAACGTCGAGTTTAATTTGATCAAGATGAGTGGGCGATGGGATATTGCCTCAGGTTATTGGTAGGTTTGCAATAAGTACGTAAAATACGTTATATGGAAGTAGTTAATTTGAAATCGATGTTTATGTTATGTATGAACAAATCAGTATACCTACAGCGTGTAAATTTCATACGGGCGATATTTTAATGACAATCAGTGTCCGACCTATTCAGCATATTTAAGCATATATATAAATTTCGTTAACCAATTGCCTAATTATTCTTTTCATACAAAAGAATTGAGTGAGCAATGTAATAAATCTAAGTAAGTAATCAATCGATTTACGTATCTCGGTAAACGTCATGTCATGACGGTTCATTTGTTTAAATTTGTCAAATAATGTACGCAATACAATGCTGGTCATTCCTTCTTTAAAAAAAAACTCTTTATTAATTAAACTATTTAACAACATTTCTTATCACATAATTTTGTACAATCGGGAACTATAGCTGGATAAAATAAACGCCCGTATGAAATGAACACGTTGTATTTACTGTTTTTGGATGCAGCCTTAGAGTAAAGACCAAGAAAATCAAGGACTGATCTCTTAAAAAACACATTTCATAACATGACAAATCAACTGACTTTTTAATAAAAATCATTATTAAATAAATAAATAAATCAGGGGACAATCTTTTACACAAATCGATCCAGTCCCAAAGTAAGCTCTAAAGGCTTGCGTTATGGGTACTAGACGACGATATACATACTTATATAGAGAAATAAATACTTAAATACATAGGCAACATCCAAGACTCAGGAACAAACATTCGTGCTCATCACACAAATATTTGCCCTTACCGGGGATCGAACTCGGGACGCTAGCTTCGGAGGCAGGGTCACTCCCAACTTGGCTAACCGCGTCGTCATTATCACCATCATCGGCTTTTCCTGACACCTGACTAAAGTTACAGGTACTAGCTAATTCGATATTACGGAGACAACTCCAAACTCCTGACTATAAACAGAAAATTTTAAATTAAACTACCTTAGAGCATAATAAAATAAAAACTGTCCCACAATCTTTACTGTGCATTCATATCTCTTTGGAGGTCAAGATTCAAGATCACGTTTATTTCAAATTGTATTCAAATTACAATCTTCTGTCAAGCCATCAAGCCCCAATTATATGTAAATGTAGTCAGCACATAATCCTATTACATTTGATCTTGATCTCACAACACTGATGATGGCATTGTGATTATTATGAAATTGAAACCTTTATGAAAGCAATAGGAAGCTATGTAAGGAATACAGGTGACTCCAAGTGTAAATGATCTAGGTGTTAGAAGAATTCTTGTCATGAGAGTCGTTGCCATCAGCAGTTAAGGGGCTCGTAAACGGGATAGTTTTTCGGCAATTTATTGCTGCTATTCGGGCTATCCCCAAAAAGATGACATATTAGATCACTAATGGGGACAAAAAGTTTGAATGTAAACTTTAGAGGATAGCCCGAATTGCAGCAATAAATTGCCGAAGTACTAGACCGTTTACGAGCGCCTTTACATATAGTACTGGTGGTTAAACTGTGTCGCTTTGGTGGAATAGCCTCACTTGACTTTGACACCACACTCCCAGAATAAAGAGCCTGGCGAATGACTTAACTTCTACGGTTTTTGTCAGTCGAGGACTAACCGCTATTAATTAATGAATTCTTTCATTTGCATAGTTACACTTACACTTCCCTGATTTCATTGGCTTTGGTAACCTCACAGAGCGGTTTAAATTCTTAAATGAAACCGGCCATTAATTCCAGTGCCTGACAGTATCTCACCCCAAAACGAATAAGATACTGGCTGAATAGTATTTAATTAATTTAGATGTATTCGGAGGCTGGGTCGCGGAGATAGTTCGCGCGATACGACTGTTGTCCTGGCTCGCTGGGTTGAGACGGAGATTAGGCTGGTACCAAAAAGGACTTTCAATTCGGTGCACACATCGCACACTGTAAACATTATAGACGTATTATTTCAATGATCAATTGGCTACTTGACTATAGTAACAAATATTAATATATTTCTGTGGAACGGTAGCTAAACATAAATAAATGCATGTCAAAGATTATGTAATTGAAATTGTCCATGTTTTACGGTGAACTCTTGGAGTAACAAATGCTTTTCAATGAGCTTTGCTGCTTATTTAAGTATTCGTTTCGTGCCCATTTCTATACACAGGCGTTTTTCCAAAATTAGAATGTTTAAGAGCACTGTGAACCAACGGCAAAAATCACCCTTTTCATACAAAAGGCGATAACGATTTCCAAATATTAACCGATTTTGACCAATTTATGATAAGTTATCAGTCAGAACAAAATATAGGTCTATACGTTTTTTGAATTTTGATTAAATTTCAACAAAGTCAAATAATGGACGCAAATTAGTTATGTATGAGAATACTGAAACAAAAATAAAACTGAATTTATTGATTATAGCGAAAAAACCAAAACGTTGATACGTTGGTTGATACCAAGATTTTGTTCTGACTGACACCTATCAAAAATTGGTCCATATCAGTTTAGCTTTAAGGGGTGGAAATCGTTATCGCCTTTTGTGTATGAAAAGCCGTAGGTTCACACTCCTCTTAATGTATGGAAATCGGACCCTGACACAAAAGCGTCTTGAACATGCCCGATGTGCCTGCCATATTGATTGTTCCATAATGTATTACGTGAAAACCTATTTCGAGTCAAAACCCGTCAGCTAATGAATACAAAAAGATATGAAAGTGATTTGACTGTGTCCTACTACTCGACTTCTATAGAAATGTCTCTCCTGACTTACTTAAGAAACTTTGATAGCGCAGAAGGCACTTCAGCTTCAGTTATCCAAGTTTACACCGAGACGCCTGTCACTTGGCTCCCTGCTACTCGATATGGTATCACTAACCTACAATATCCTACTATAGTATATAGCACTACGTCCCCCACTTTGTCTGTTATCAGCGCCAGAGCATCGGGTCAACTCCAAGATGTGCGATAGCGAGACCGCTTTCCGCGCTGACCGACTGAACCGAATGGAACCTTCTGTTTTGATTTGGTTAGTTATTTAAACGATGGCGAATTTGCGACTTGAAACCAGTTATCGTACAGTCATCCTTCAGTAAGTTACAAAATGTATCAACGCTTATAAGGTACAGACAGGGTATTTTTAAACCAACAGACTTTCCATCTCTTAAAAATATGGAAATCTCACAAAGAACTTATAATAATTATTGTTTATTATTAGATAACTAAAAGCTCAACCCAACATTTTGTATTATAAAACGAACGACTTCACCAATTTGTAATTAACATATAACTTTAGGGCTAACTTCCACCTCTCTCATCTCGATAGAAAATCAACCCGTCCTGAAACAATTAGGGGCAGATGCGCAATCAGCTGGGAGGTAATTTGAATCAATACAGCGTAGTGACGATGATAATGGAGGTGTTACCTAGGCGTTGAACTATTTTCGGCCTTATTGTAAAAGGAAAATGTTCCGTTAAATAATAACAATTTAACAACAAAATTGATATATACATTTAATTTTAGGTCATTGGCATTTGATTTGTTAAATGGATTCCGCGAGCGCATTATTTTCGTGTAGCTTATTTCCGACACGCATTTTTCCGCGATCGATGAATGTCTTCATCGGAATTTTACTCGTAGCTTTCTTCCAAGTCGCATTTTTTCGCGACCGGAAAATGTATTCCTGGGCATTGTACCTACTCGTAGCTTTATTTAATGACGCATTTACTTTCACTTTCAAAATGTTGTATACGCAAATAATGTTACGGATGAAAGTTATTTACGAATGTATCATACCTACACTTAACTTTTGTCAGCATGTCCAATATTTTGCCTGCAACTTTTGATAAAGTAACCACCATTTGGTTTTGTTTACACGATTAGAATGCTGATGAATAAACGAATCGATCGATCGGAATAATGCAACAAGAGAAAAGCTACGAGTAAAATTCCGATGAAACAATTAATCGATTGCGGAAAAATGCGACTCTGAAAAAAGATAGATACATGAAAATAATGCGTTCGCGGAACCCATGTCACAAATCTGGCATTTAAGATGTACATGTTTTTGTCGGACCCCGGATTACATCAAAATAAAAGAAAGAACTTTGGTATTTCACCCGAGCAAAAGCTCGTATAAGCAAATAGTTTGACCTGCAGTTGCAATGTTGCAACGAACCCATGGTTTTAACGCTTTATGCTAATCGAAACCTATTCTAAATCGACCTGTGCCGCACCCTTTTGATCGGAAAAGTTTTGCAAGTGTTCGCAATAGTTTCAATTGTTTAAATAAGTATCAATTAATCACAGTTGTTTATGTATGTAGTTCAATTATATTTATTTCGGGGAAGCTATCTGCGTTTCCGTTGATAACCCCGCTTCCGTCGACCTTGTATAAAAAGATTAACGGAGATATAATAAATTATGAATATTAGGTCCTTTGTGAGCGTGCTCTGTTTTAAACACATTATACTAAATCCCGCAGTTACCTATATCAGATTTAGATTCAGCTGTTGCAAGACTGTTCAACTGTGATATTCTTTATACGTTTCACCTAGTGTTAGTTATTGTTACAGTTTCACGCGGGGGTTTCCATAAGTTGACTTCTTCCCCTAGAATGTTCTTCCGAGCATCACTAAGTACAGGGTTAATCACTTTAGTAATCTTTTTTCTTGTGATTATGTTTAATTCATTCTTTCTAACAATCGTGACTAGGAAACAAAAAACTAAGAAAGTAAAGACCCTTTCAGTGTTTATGGTAGATTAACATTTCACAATAGATCTCGAAGATACAAAAAATGTCAAAGCCCATTGTTGTCCAGTCACTCATAATCCTGTTAAACTGTCAAAATATTTGACACGTCTCTACCTGGCTGGGGCTTTTGGGATCAAATATTCAAATGTACACGTATTTCAAAAAGTTTAATGGTTTACGGTTGTAAAACATTATTATTAGTTTTTAGAAGCTCTTATGTAATCTTAAGTTTAATTTTAAATGACTAGATTTACAAGAGGCACTCTCACTTTTACGCTCAATCGTACGTACTTACCAGATAATCAGTGACTACCGGGTTCTTAAAACTTAGTGCGTAATTTAGGCTGATATTTATGTAAAAACCGAAAAGGTTCGCTGAAGTAACTAATGGATCTTATTCATGCGAGCACATGTTTTGTGGTTGTATTGTTAATAACTTGGATTGATTTGCTATCGGAATACATTATCGAAAAAAAGAATTATGATCCATTTTGTGAAGCGTACACATTTCATCTTTAATGTAGTGATCGGTCCCTAAATTTTAACTTGTCGTTTGGAAATCTAGTAAATCGTACTTCATATGAATAAATATGCTTTGGTCTGTTATTTATTATTAACACAAATCCCAATATTTTTTGTAGACCACCAGAGAACACATTAGTGTGCCATTTCCTAGCTTATCGTTATCGCCAAGGGTTTTAACAGCGCGATATATCCTTCAACACTAGCAAACATGCCAACGCAAAAAAGCTGGCGTCGTTCGGCCATTTTTTTCGCATACGATTGTAGCTCCATTGGGCTCGATAGGACTGTTGGTTTTTCGAATGTTGCCCTTTTTGTTGCATCCGGTTAACATTTGATCTCACAATGTGATAATACTTCTTTTATGTCCCTTAGATTGTGGTTGGGTTCGCGACTTAAAGTTAAGTCTTTAGGAAGCCATTATTTTTTACTAGGCAAGCAAATGAAGGAATGCGTTCACATTTCCATACATACTCGAAAGTTTAGCAGTTATTAGACAGCTAAACTTAGCATGTCATCAAAGGAAAACTTTGAGATCACAATACCAAAACAACAAGATTACCAGTACATGATTTAGTAATGAATTACTTTCTGAGAAATGATTGTAATGAAATGCGTACGAATGATTTAATGTAGAAAACACGGTGTTAATTCTTGGTTATGGTTCCGTATCTATGTATCCCATAATTTTTCCTTAATATTGTAAGTAGGAAAGGTATCCAAGCACCTGATGGATACCTGATTAGCTTTATTAGTTACGTATAATATATTTACGACATCAAAAAAGAACTATCTCTTGCGCTCACCTCCTTCCATCCAAATAGACTGTAGTCCTCATTCATACATAATATATGTAGTCATTCTTATGAAAATAAGCCTTTAGGTTGGCTTTATGAGACATCGAGGCGGCGCAGCATATATAATATTGTGTCATATTTACGCAGGATATTCCGATATACGAGTATTTTGCATCCTTGCGCTCCGTGACTTTGCTTGTATCTTTTGAGTTTTTTTCATGAATTCAGTGGCCAGACAATAGGCCGGCCATATTGTTATCGTTAATTACCTACATAATGTATTATGTTAATTTCTACCTGTTTGGAACTAGCATCGAAAACTTCCAGAAAAAAGTGAACTCAGTGGTAAGACTGCAAATCATAACTGACGTCGACGGTTGAATTTTAATTGCACTTCTGGAATGCAATTTGAATAAATAGGCAATTTCTACATAAAATATATGTTATCTATTATCAATTCTTCATAATAACAAAGGAAGTAAGATTTTGCTATCTCCAGCAGTGTTCTTAAACAATCAGATTAGGACGATGAATGATCGATAGATACTTACATACTATAGTGATATTTATATGTAAATGTATGTATATGTTAGGTGGCGTGTTTACCCGTTGTCGGGATCTCTTTTGTTCTCCATCCTTTGACTCCACCAGCTAAATATATATGTGTATTCTACACATGACTGCCGGAAGGAAATGGTTTTATTACAAGGTATTGTTTGATTTCTCATGATAAATAACATTCGCGTTCTGCTTCGATATTGATTTCTATCAGAAAAATAATATTAATAGTAGTTATTAATGTACCGAAAACGCTTCCGTCCGTAAGATTAACTGATAGAATTACCGAAATGACCGCTATTTACTTCCTATAGGGGTGAATTTCAAAAAAAATTGTACGTAATTAAGGCCTGGTTAAGAAAAAGTTTAAAAAGTTCCTCTGCGTTACGAAAATTTGCAATACAATTATATGCCTTATGGCCACAATTAAAAAGGTATATAATTGTTTGGTTAATTTTCGTAACACAGAGGAACTTTTTTAACTTTTTCTTAACAAAGCCTTAATAACGTACAATTTTTTTGAAATTCTCCCGTAGGTCGTATATTACTATCCCCGAAGTTACAAAATCATCCATATCGTCACAAAGTTCTAATTTGAAAAGAAGTTCTAATTTGTAAATAAATTAAAAACAGGTTCATTTATTTGAAAAACTTAGATGCACGCTACCTTTATATACGTTTCACAAATCCTTATTTGCTACATAAATAATTTATGCGAAACGTTCTGTTTTTTGTCTGTCTGTGTGATCCTTCTTTCAGTCTTAAGGTGTTAAATAGCTAAATATGCATGCATTATGTACAGGTCAAGGAAGACGCAGACGATCAATAAATAATACCATTGAGTTTCGTTAATACGAGTACGAGTATTATCCGTCCGCGTTTAGAATAGGAATAGCAAGCCATTCCGATAGAATTGTCTCCAACATAAAAAAATGTAAATGTGTTTTTATAAAATAGACCTAAGCTAATCTAATATACACGTAAGAATCATAGAAACCTTGTAACGTTTAAAGTACAAGCAAAAATCACGTTAAGATATGCGATAGATTTGGGATTTGTCAGATCGGTTCCGCAAAAGCATTATTTTCGTGTAGCTTTTTTTCGAAGCGCATTTTTCCGCGATCGATTAATTCCTTCATCACAATTTGAAGTCCATTGACAGTGTCTGTTAGCAGTCCCAACTACGTCCGTAGATGGCGCTGGTCGGCGGTAATTAAGATGGAGGCGCGCGCGCAGTGTCAAGTCAACCGCTACGAAGAACAGGATCGCTGGACGACCAATTTGGGATATAGGGTTATCTATCACAATAAGTTAAAATGAAATTATTACAATGCTACGATATATTTCTTTGTCCCATGTAGATTGTAGGGTCATATTACGGTAAATAAGTAATTTAGTTGTGCCTTTATTTTCAAGAAAGACATTATTAAAAAGAGCTGCCTGACAATAATCAAGAACTGCATAGTTTTTCAGACAACAAAGGAACGTAAAGATCATAAAATATTTAACATCCCAGAAAACTCCGTAAGTATTTCCCATCGGAATATAAACGGACTCGAACATAGAACAGTAATGCTAAGGCTACACACATCGCGATAGAATTATCGCGATAAAACTTCGTCTTCGGCCTACGGTGAATGTGCATGGCCACACTGCTATAGAGAGCGATGCCGCAGAGTTTATCGCGGAAAAATGGACGAAGCTGTCGCTCTGTGTTTTATGGCGCTTAGCAATTTTTTTTTAGTGTTCCATAGTATAGGCTCATCCTCGTAATTGGAAATAAATTCCAAGATTCTGTCATTACTCCAATTCATCGTAAACAACCATGAAATCGTAAACAATACGTGGCCGCTTGCAGTTGACAGTACGTCCGCAACGCACGATGAAGTTGAGCCGACTGAAGTGTGGCCGCGCAAGCGAAGTTCATCGCGATAAAAGCCTTTGATGTGCGCAAATTTACCGACAGCGGGGCGAAGGGTCTTCGGCTTCGGGCGAAGTGCCGAAGCACAGATTACATAATACTGCCGAAGTATTCGCGAATATTCGGCTACACACATCGCGATAATGCGAATATTCACGTTATCGCGATGTGTGTAGCCGTAGCATAAGAATCACGTTTGAAATAAAACGGTAATTATATTGGTATGTAGATTAATGAGTAAATTTTAAATTGGTACTTTATACTTTTATAACTTAACATTACATCACTCATCCCTATAAGCATGCGCGTACTGGTCTTGGAAAAAACCTGCTACTGTCAGGGTATCAAGTACAAGCTCCTTGCCAACTTATGCCTTGTTCGGCCACGTTCCATCCGAGATTGAACTTTCTATGCACAACTCGTATCTAACATAATCACGATCTTGAAAGAACAACTTTATAAAACTGTACAAATAATTACATACTTATTAGCTACCATTCAGTGAAACGTCCGAGTGGTCATCACTTGTTACAAAACTATGTTTGAAACTATCAACTATTGAACATATTAATTACTCGTGATACGAGTAAACTTTGCCGTTGGAAAACAGTTATCCCAATATTCCCATACATCGACACAGGTCGCGGCCAGATTACAAACACCGCAAATAACTTTGTAATCGCAAAAACCCCCGTAACTCCGCCATTTTGAAAAATTTCGCTAAACTGAATCCATTAAAAATCCATATAATTATCGAACCTGCTCCCAAAATTACACGAGAATCGGTTGAGAAATGCGACAATATGTACTAATAAATGGACGATACGAAAGCATTTTTACGCAAGCTGAAACAGAGACGTTTCGCTCGCTCGGTGGTTAAATAAATGTATAAATGTATTTATTAAATAATTACTCATACATATTTACCTAAGTTATTTATCCATTGCTACGGAGATCTTGAATTATTAACCGCGCTTGACCGTAAAGCGAGCGGTCGTTTGCCATATATTTCTGAATCAAATTCAAATATCCTTAAACCGTAGACCGTACTTCATCATCTGCACAAAATTGTGTAAATCCTCCATTTAAATCAATTTGGTAAAAGAAACTTAATATCATTATAACTTTAAGCAATCTTTGATGTTCCTTTACCAAAATTTTTACTGCTGTCTGATTTATGTTATGAGTGCGTTATTCGTTTCTCGCATATCTGTTACCATACCTAAAGTCGGACCTCCCAAGCCGCCATAATAATCAAAGACGACAGTAATGGGGTTTGGAGTAATGGTAATAGGTAATGTTACCCCTTTATGCCACAGTTTACCTTTGCGTGTGAAGTTACAATATATTTAGCAGTTATTTTAACGAATGGGTTGAAATGACAACTTTGTGACGCGGTGTCTTTGAAAATAGGAATTGCTTTGAGGTTTTGATACAGCTCGTTACTATGTATGCTTCAGAACTTTATTTTATCTACACCCATATCATAAAACCTCCATTGGTTAATCAAAAACCTTAGGAAATGACCACCATTTTGACAACCAATTAGGAAAAACCAGTGCTGCGATAAAGAAATAACATGACTTCTTTATCTTTTTTAGTAAAGAAATGAGATTAAATTTGGAACAGCTGTCAAAACTCAAGTGGGTCTCTATTCTAGTATCCATAGATAATAAAACAGTTATTGATACGAAACGTCAATTCAGTATGTTTTTTTAATATAAACTGCACAATATTTGATCTCGAGTGACGTGAGAATAGAGACTTCATCCGTTTGTCTATAATTTAAAAAAAAATGGTCTTGACGGAGGATCGAGTCGCCGCCATTATGTTGACGTTTTGCTGAACGAAACTAGAAAGTTGTTTGTAATTTACATTTTAGTTGAAAATCGCACTAGTGTTTTAAGGCCTATCATTTTGCAACCGTTGCATAAACTACTATTTCACTTGGGTATTCGCTACTAATTAGTTCCTTTATGCGACATCGGAATATTTAAGTAGAGTTTTTAACTACCAAATAAAAACTTATTTTGGATACGTATTTAGGAATGCCAG
Organism: Tortricodes alternella; assembly: GCA_947859335.1. NCBI lineage: Eukaryota > Metazoa > Arthropoda > Insecta > Lepidoptera > Tortricidae > Tortricodes > Tortricodes alternella. Next base: position 15,291,649 of record OX401983.1, read on the forward strand.
GATTCAATATAATTATTGAATCTTAGAGCCAATTTGACATTGTGATTGTTTGAATCATAGAAACGTCGTCTGCGTGGAAATGTAATCTTTAAAATATGACGAATCTCCATATTACTGACTTTTTACATTTAGATTTTTTCCCTTAAATATCGGACTCACGCACGCACAAACATGCCTTTCTTCCCCAAGGCTCAAAGTATCTCCATGTCAAATTTTATCAAAATCGGTTAAGCGGTATAGCCGTAAATCGCGCAGATATATAAAAAGAATCAAGGGGCTCAAGCGAACGAACGAACGAACTCCCGTAAATAAATTTTCTAGCCCCTTTAAGAGGTTAATTTGCTCTGAAAAAGTAGTTTCCCAGTGCTCAAACTATCTCAATACCAAATTTTATCAAAATCGGTTCAGTAGATTAGCCGTGAAAACGTAACAGGCAGACATATACAGATAGATACAAAAAGTTACTTCCGCATTTATAATATTAATATGGATGATAACATCTCCGAATAACATGATACATGGTAGAAAATTATCCTGTAACCCTTCGAACTAGATCTTTAAACCTTCTTGTTAATGTTGGTAAACTTTCCAACATATTTTAATAAATCCTAGGATTCAGAAATTGAGATGGACACTTAAAAACTCTACTTATTCTGATCCCTGCTTATAGATAATGTATATTCATCTGAATAGGAAAATAGGCAAACATGGCCAACGCTAGTGACAAACCGGTGCGCGCGGGGCGATATACACGCTGTCAAATTGAAAATTACCGCATTACATCTTGCTGTCTCTGTAGAATATTGCGAGCGCCGCTGTGACAAATTCCCACTACCTAACTTTGAAAATACAAGCCATATTCCTCCGTATCCCAGTGGCATAAACACCAGTCTTCAGTGCGCAAGTGAGTCAGGGCTGTCACAGACAAAACTTTCAAAATTTACATAATTGCAAGTTACTTTTGAAATTAAATTTAATCGTACAAAATGCTTTATCGGTCTGTCTGTGATTTGGATTTGTGAAGCGATATTGAATTTTAAAACGTGAATAAAAACGTCGGCCTGTCAAAATACTTAACGAGATCTGCGCCCGCGACTGCGGAGCGCATAGAACTGGCGTTTTGATTGCTTAAATGATTTACGAAATGATTAGTTTTGCAGTGCACGGCCCGAATTTGCTAAGTCAATTAAATATCAATGCTAATAATCATAAATGCGGGAGAAATGTCTGTCGGTCGGTCGAATTGTTTTAACGGCTTAACTACTGGACTGTTTTCGATAAAATTCGTATTGGGTAATTGTAATCAAGAAAATTGTATGAAGAAGACTAAGTCCCAGGAAAATAATGCATATGATGAAAAGAAATGTTTCGGAGCGAATCGTTTAAGGCCGTCGTTGTAATACCTCAACGAAGAAAAAAATTTCTAATTTTAACGCACTGCCAAAACCCAAATTACTTTACTTCAACAGTTTTTTAATAAAAACTATTTGATTTTGCAAAGCGATGGAATACATGTTCATATTATTTATATTATTGAAAAACCTAGCTATTTTAAATACACGATTTGATGAAAGCGATACTTAAAAAAGAAGTGAAGTTACGTCTAATAACCTCTTTAAACAGTTGTATGTCTTAATTTTTTTACTTATGTGTCTATAATTAATAACATTACATCACGCGGATACTAAAAACTTTACTAATTTGTATTATACGTGTAGCGTGTTTACTTATATAATTCATCCGTTTTTGATTTTCTCCATACAAATAACCGCACAGTGCTTCTTGTTCACTCCGGGGCAATCAGACAGGGACCGATCACTCAAGGTCATTACCTCTTGTCAACATTAATTTATCTATGTATGTCTAAAGCTGTAATACGAAACCATATTAGGACTGTAACCATTCTATTTTGCCGTTTCTATATCATCTATAGCCACTAATTTATTCCAAAGTTTATTTAAGCGCGTTTCTTTGAATAACAATCAACAACAGGTACAAAAGAACGCAAAACAATACATCATCTCGTTAGTTTGTAATGACGCAATAAAACACATCACAGTTTTTGCTCACATAATCGGTTTGATTTACAAACGGATCACTGTACGTACAAAAACTTGTAAGACGTGGCCCGATTCTTTTGCTCATATATTACGGCTAGCATGGTGAATGTGCATAAATACTATAGACAAAAACTGGACGGCCGAGGGCATAATCAATGGATAAAGTGCATCATGCTTGTCGTTGAGTGAATCGTTATCTTCCCTCCACATACTGCTCGAACTAATGATTAATGGATGAATTTAAACTACTTAGTTTGTTTGAATGCGACTTATTCTGTGTTTGTAATGCGAGACTTTTTCTTGATCACGGACGTACCTAAAGCTTTGACATTGTCCATAGAAAAAAAACAGAGCTCTAAACGCCAATAAATGAAGTAATTCGAAACGTTTGCAACTTTTGCGGCTCGGACACCAAAGATGGGGATATGAATGGGGGGACCCGTACCCCCTAAACCCCATCCTTATATACGTCCATGTTCTTGATACTAAACGTGTGTACCTACGCAATATAGGTTTCCATGTGATGGGAAATTATCCAATTTCTGCTTACAAGGTAAGGTCTGAAAAGATGCATTTTTATATTTATTTTATGGCAGATAAATATTGAATATAAATTATTCTTTATAGAAGTGGCATTGTGGATATTTTTGCGTGCTTAAATTATCTAGAAATAAGACACACTGTACTTCACAGGCTGCCGAATATGCAACGCATTCTAAACAAATGTTTCTTATAATGAGACGCAATTTAATGCTTTTTAAACAAAAAAATCGTTAAAACTGTTAAGTAGGTCTTCGTTAACACTTGCCTCCATACTTTATTACATTTTAAAACTTTTAGGTTCAGAAAAGCAATTATTAATAATCTTGTTTTAGAAAAGACCGGTTAATACTTCAATACATATCATTCAAATATTAAATTTATGTATGGAAAAATTCACAAAAGTATCATTCGCTTTTTCGGTGTTAAGTTGCCAATCGGTGTTAAGAAGGACATAAGAAACGGATAAGTAATCTGTCTCTTTCTACCTAAGCTTGTGCAAAATGACAGATAAATCTCCGAACCGTTTGATTTATTTGCTTTAAATTAATATATGTAGCTATGAAAGTAAATATTCTGTAATAAAGGCAAATGTTTTAAGAGCAGCATATGACATTTTCTGTGTAAAAAGTGAAATAAAACGTTTCATTTATATAAAGAATTTTTTTTTAGTTTTTTTTTTTAGTTTTTTTCTAAAATGTACATAACATTATTATAAAAATAATTTCCTCGCCAAACTGACAACAGTTTGTTGGCGAGATCGCGCTCAAACTCACATTTTTTTTGCCATGTACCTAAATTTACTTAATCCTACACAAGTCTATATTCTAATACAATATAAGAGATAACTTACTTAAAAGAGAGGGTTTAGGATACTCGTACTATTGGAAAATTTGCCCTATGCCAATCTTTCCAAAAGTATTTTTTTTAACGTATCTTTCACTACTATTCTGCTATTTTTTTTTCTTTCCTTAACCAAACAATTTCGTTATACATTTTTGGAACCAGGAACATATTTGTTCTCCTACCGTAATAGTTTTTAACAGGGTGTTGTACAAATTTTCTTAATCTAATATTCTTTGTATTATATTTATTTTGCTTAAGCACCTTAAACTCATTAACATAATAATTTTCTATAGCTATCAAGTACTGCACTTTTAGATGTATAAGTAGTATTTTACAGATTTGATATAACTTGTCGTAGTTACCTTTGCATTTGTTCTTCTTTGCCTTATTTAATAAATATTTCATGGATCTTAATTTTAAAATTTCTTTATCCCGTCTAAATATGTTCGGAATGTTCTACCATTTACACTAAGTCCGTAATTAATCACTGAGTCTGCCAATGCATAATAGACTACAAGCATAGTTTGTTGCTACAAAGTTAAATAATATGGTTAAATTAAAAAAAAACTGCTCCGGCAAGATGTCAAACGTCTATTTTTACATTTGATTTAATTTCACAGGAATTTGTACGCTACTAACAAAATTCTGCTTCAGGCATCATTATGTGTATGCCTTAAAAAAATACTTAACGAATCAACTTCCCTATTTGCGAGGTGAGAGCGAGGTCAGCGCGGGCGCAGCTCAATCAAGTATAATCGTTTCTTCGTTTTATTATGAGGTATCACTACGCGAATAAGCGTTGGATAACTATGATGAATTTTGATTGGTATTAGTTTTGTTTATTTTGTGAGCAACGGTTTGATTCTAGGATAAGATAATTAACTCGACTCTCAGGAACAGGATGGATATATTTAATTATAATCTCATTTGATTTTTTTTAAACCATGATTTTTCATGCTAAGTTGTTTTAGATCTTTTTGCTATTTTTCAACGTAATTTCGTTGCGTTTTTTATTAATTTACTAGTGTACCTGTCACATCTTCGCTTGCGGTATTTTCCATACAATCTTTACTATTCCTTTTCATCCCTTTAGGGATGGAATTTCAATAAATCTTTCCTTAGGGCCTTTCCTCCAAACTTCAAATCTCTAGGATCACCGGCTTACGCTGTGCATTGTCTATCAGTCAGTCATGGTACTGTTTTAAAGGTAAAGATAAAACATGTTTTTATTTGAATGTATACATAATATGATGGCGGTTTTTTTATCTCTTGATCAGTCTCAAGTGATGGAGAGTAACGAGAAACAGAAGAGTCCAAACTGCCGAAGCAGTGTCAATTTGCTCTCAAGGCAGTTTACTCCTCACAGCCATTTATCTCTCTGACTATCTCTTTCACCAGCACTAGTGTGAGAGAGACGCACTTAGAGATAAGATGGTTTAACTTATCCTTGTGTCAACCTTGCTTACTCAATTTTTAACGACGAATGCTTTATGAGCGCGATAGAAATTAGTGTGCTCGGGGGCAGCTTTGGCTCCTCTTCTAGTCTTCAGTTTAAAGTTGCCTAATAAAACAACATCGATTCCCAGTGGGCCACGTGTCGCATCCGTCCCACAGTAAATCCTTCGCCGGCGCCATAACGCATGCTCACGCGCAACCTAAGCTAAATGTGTCAGCGCACTGGCTGGCAAAAACGGCAGGATATAGGAGGAATGTGACGACGGCTAGAAATCTTCAAGTGCGCCGTATTTGTTGTGCGTTTTGGTGGTTGTCGAGAGCATAATATGTCAGTCAGCTTCTATTTAATTTAATTTGGGTTTTTAATATGATGTAAACACAATGTTTAGACATGAAAAGATGCTGATGAGTTTCTTGCGGCGATTTTTTTCGGTAATGATGGTCCTGTCCGAAGCGCTGCTAGATTCAACGCATTGTAATTTATTCATGTGACAAGTAAAAGAGCCCACAGGTGGCCAATTTGCTGAATAAATGATTTGAATTTGTTCCATCAATGGGACAAACGGATACAACCTGTTGATACGGAATAAAATAAACAATTATAACGTATGCTTTATTTCAACACGTTGAAACATATGAACACACCCAAAGAGGTAGCATAATACATCTTGCTTTGTTAGGCATCTTGCGTTTTAGGCAAGTCGCTCATAATCGACGAATTTTATGAAAAAAGACTTACTGCTGAGTTTCTTGCGGCGTTTATTCTCAGCAGATGTCACCTTTCGAAGCGCTAATAGATTCAGACATGTGAAAGAGCCCATGTGGCCTACTTGCAAAATAAATATTATCATTTTCATTTCATTTTCAATCGAACATAACTTGTGATTATAATTATGCACGAGGGGTAATCTAATCACAGTTTGCAACAATCCTTAATTTTTAAGCCCAAGGGCTGTTTATTATTTTATTATACTAAACAATACATAAAATACGCGTTTCTTTTGGTATTTTCAGTATCCAAAATATAACAAATAGAAAAGAATAATAAAACCAGAAAAAAACGTTTTTTTTTTGCAGGATAATGCCAATAGGTATACATTATTTTTTAAAACGAAAAAGAATAACGGCCACTTGGGAATATTTCAAGTAGCTGTTTTTAAGGAGCCCGTTTGCTTTTAAGTTAATAAGATAATTTATTCAGTCATTAGTATTTTTTTAAACATTAATGACGACACTTTTAATGAAACGGTTCTTTACAAAATCTAACCGCAGTTAGGCAACTAAACAGGATAAAGATTTCTCGGAAAAGCTGAGAGATAGCGGGGTTATCGACTATTAACCTATTCGAGGAACAGTCTCATTAGATTAACTTACCGATTACTTTATTTCAGAATAATAAACAAGTACGGTTTATCAACAGTACTAATTTGTAACAAATACTTGTTTTGATACTGTTAAGGTTAATGTTTGATCTCGCTCAGACATTATATCTACCTACTTAGGTATATATAATGGTATACTCCTCTGCTGCACTGGGAGTGAAGAAATAGCATAGAATGTGTGCAGATGCTTATCATCCTGGCATGTCGTAAAAGTCGACTAAGGGACAGGTCCTCTCCAACATGGTGGACTATCTGTATGGGCGACGGGCTGATCCCCTGTCACCATACGGTTCATCATACCATCTTAGGACTAATTAATCAAACGTGGCCACAAGTAGTCTTGTGGCTCTGCCCACCCCATTAGGGATTTCGGGCGTGATAATATGTATGTATGTATGTACTTAGGTATATCACAAAACATGCAATCATATCAAATAATATGCGTATAATGATAATAATTACGTTAAAGACATAAGTTCTAAGACAGATCTACGCACATACTTATTTAACACGGACTGTAGTTTCTCAACTAAGCTTGCTTAGCGCCTAGAGCCTGACTAAAACAAACGTTCTAAATTTTTCGGCACCGGCCGCACAGCGCACTTGGCGCCTTTCATAGTCACCTGAATCGCTTTGGGCTCTAGGCGTTAGGCAATCCACCTGGATACGGATAAGCTAAACCGTCTTATCTCTAAGTGCGTCTCTCTCACACTATAATAGTGCCGACGAAAGTGATAGTCATAGAGATAAACCGGTTTAACGTATCTTTGTGTCTTGCATGATATGGCCGCTGCCTGTGCAGCCTTAGCCTAAATATTCGCAATAGATTAGGTAAACATTGACAATATCTTAAATATTTGCAATTCCATCATTTCATCATCCAATAAATCTCAAACTAAACAAAACTTATATTGTGTTTGTTTTTGACTCGATCGCAAAACGTACAGCGAGTCAATGTTTGACTTGTATGTTTATGCGTCGTGTGAATACCGACGCCTGCGCTACTGGATGCGGAGCCGTTCTATTACAAGTCATTATTAGACCTCAGCTTGTGCACTTTCACCAGCTTGTGTACATTAAGCGTTAATTAAAAACATGGCTGATCAGTAAAGTCTTCTATAATCTTAATGAATATTTTAGCTATAATAAGATTATGATGTAATTCACTTAAACCATTATTTTAGTCTATATTGCATACCCGATGAGGATTACCGTTGAAACTTTATCTAAATACCTATTACTCATCTTTTGTATCACGGTTAAACAATAAAACATTTCTATTCTATTCTCTATTTGATATTGCCTAAGTGATGTTGCGTCTGGTATTTTTACGATGCAACTACTATACTAATTTGTAGAATAATTTGCTTCATCGCTTAGGCATTGTCGAATAGCCAGATTTGCCTAAACTCTGACTAAACTCTTTGAATTGGGTGGACAGGTGTCCTCGTCTCAATGTGTCTTGTCAACTCCTGATGGCCTTAATGCTTAGATTTCATCGTGGAACTAATTTTGCGAATATCAGCCTAGATTTAAGTGGCTTTATGTGGTCCTTGCCTACCTTCGAGGGAAACATGCATGATTTGAGTATACATATACGAATAATTACTTATTTTATCACTAAAAATCTAGTAGATAAGGAATCAACGCACATCAAATCGTGACTTCATATCATTTGAAGATCCCGCTATGTCATGTTTTGAGCACATGTACAACAGAAGGGTCAAATTCCTTCAATGATTCGCTAAAATTGACTTTGATAGACATTGACACACGGCACGTAAATGAAATCTTTGATATGCTTTTGTCGGCACCCGAACAGAAGATGAAGAACTACGAAACAGAGGCGCATGCTTCAAGCAAGAATAGACTTTTTATCGACGTTATTAGAACTTAAAGAGATGTCTTAATATCATGGTTTTTCTGGAGACTGTCTGTTTGCGGGTAATGTTTGTGGCCAGTGTTGTTTCTGCAAATGGCGAGCGTACACATAACTGTTATTTGTGTGCTGGTCTTTGCTTCGCAAGTTACGAATAAGCAGCAACTTTTCTACATCATAGACGCATTTTTGGGTCGAGTTTGTAGTTTGAATAATCATTTAATTTAAAAAATAAAAAAGCCGACTTCTAGTAGCCTTTGAAAGTAAGATGTAAATGTGAAAAAAAAATATCACATTTTAGTTATAATCATGTTACTCGTATTTTACGACACACATTTACTACATCAAGTAATAATAGCATAAGTAATGCCAATTGCTTATCACCATTTACCAACTGTTGATATCCATGGTGCAAGGATATCAATCGTTGAGGAGTTCTCCTTGTTCTGGACCAACCGGTTGTATTTTACCACATGCATTTTCATGAACATGAATTGTTTCCGAACCTTATACAGCAATCAGCAATCTTACCGACACCCGTGAAATACTTATCATTTAGGAGTTCCGGTGATTATCTATGATCTTCATCAACAGTTCTACTTCAACAAATAATGCTTTTCAAACGTAACTGCTTGAGTTATTATAGGAAATACTAAAATTGCTATATGCATGCCTATAATATTTGAAGGGTTCCATCGATTCCTCATAGATTCTCTCATCACACCTCGACTTTAACTACAACGGCACTAAACTGAAGGAATAAAAAAAGAATTTTCAAGAAAAGGTTGATAAATGATGGAGTTGTGATGTAACAAACATAAAAAGATGCGAGTCTCGCTTGCGGGTGCTGCAGTATCACTGAGACGTTCCCGAATAGACGCCCTGTTATAGTTTTACAAAAGAGCTAGTCAAAATCTAAGTAACCTAGTAAAACAATGGGACTTATAACAAAAATACATCAGTCCATCAGTCCTTGTCTACGATTGGTGTCCTGCTGTTTACGAGCTATTAAAATAATTCTCAGGGACACAGTGCATGGTGGCATCAGCGTCAATTTTCGTCGCCGTATTTGTTGTGCGTTTTGGTGGTTGTCGAGAGCATAATATGTCAGTCAGCTTCTATTTAATTTAATTTGGGTTTTTAATATGATGTAAACACAATGTTTAGACATGAAAAGATGCTGATGAGTTTCTTGCGGCGATTTTTTTCGGTAATGATGGTCCTGTCCGAAGCGCTGCTAGATTCAACGCATTGTAATTTATTCATGTGACAAGTAAAAGAGCCCACAGGTGGCCAATTTGCTGAATAAATGATTTGAATTTGTTCCATCAATGGGACAAACGGATACAACCTGTTGATACGGAATAAAATAAACAATTATAACGTATGCTTTATTTCAACACGTTGAAACATATGAACACACCCAAAGAGGTAGCATAATACATCTTGCTTTGTTAGGCATCTTGCGTTTTAGGCAAGTCGCTCATAATCGACGAATTTTATGAAAAAAGACTTACTGCTGAGTTTCTTGCGGCGTTTATTCTCAGCAGATGTCACCTTTCGAAGCGCTAATAGATTCAGACATGTGAAAGAGCCCATGTGGCCTACTTGCAAAATAAATATTATCATTTTCATTTCATTTTCAATCGAACATAACTTGTGATTATAATTATGCACGAGGGGTAATCTAATCACAGTTTGCAACAATCCTTAATTTTTAAGCCCAAGGGCTGTTTATTATTTTATTATACTAAACAATACATAAAATACGCGTTTCTTTTGGTATTTTCAGTATCCAAAATATAACAAATAGAAAAGAATAATAAAACCAGAAAAAAACGTTTTTTTTTTGCAGGATAATGCCAATAGGTATACATTATTTTTTAAAACGAAAAAGAATAACGGCCACTTGGGAATATTTCAAGTAGCTGTTTTTAAGGAGCCCGTTTGCTTTTAAGTTAATAAGATAATTTATTCAGTCATTAGTATTTTTTTAAACATTAATGACGACACTTTTAATGAAACGGTTCTTTACAAAATCTAACCGCAGTTAGGCAACTAAACAGGATAAAGATTTCTCGGAAAAGCTGAGAGATAGCGGGGTTATCGACTATTAACCTATTCGAGGAACAGTCTCATTAGATTAACTTACCGATTACTTTATTTCAGAATAATAAACAAGTACGGTTTATCAACAGTACTAATTTGTAACAAATACTTGTTTTGATACTGTTAAGGTTAATGTTTGATCTCGCTCAGACATTATATCTACCTACTTAGGTATATATAATGGTATACTCCTCTGCTGCACTGGGAGTGAAGAAATAGCATAGAATGTGTGCAGATGCTTATCATCCTGGCATGTCGTAAAAGTCGACTAAGGGACAGGTCCTCTCCAACATGGTGGACTATCTGTATGGGCGACGGGCTGATCCCCTGTCACCATACGGTTCATCATACCATCTTAGGACTAATTAATCAAACGTGGCCACAAGTAGTCTTGTGGCTCTGCCCACCCCATTAGGGATTTCGGGCGTGATAATATGTATGTATGTATGTACTTAGGTATATCACAAAACATGCAATCATATCAAATAATATGCGTATAATGATAATAATTACGTTAAAGACATAAGTTCTAAGACAGATCTACGCACATACTTATTTAACACGGACTGTAGTTTCTCAACTAAGCTTGCTTAGCGCCTAGAGCCTGACTAAAACAAACGTTCTAAATTTTTCGGCACCGGCCGCACAGCGCACTTGGCGCCTTTCATAGTCACCTGAATCGCTTTGGGCTCTAGGCGTTAGGCAATCCACCTGGATACGGATAAGCTAAACCGTCTTATCTCTAAGTGCGTCTCTCTCACACTATAATAGTGCCGACGAAAGTGATAGTCATAGAGATAAACCGGTTTAACGTATCTTTGTGTCTTGCATGATATGGCCGCTGCCTGTGCAGCCTTAGCCTAAATATTCGCAATAGATTAGGTAAACATTGACAATATCTTAAATATTTGCAATTCCATCATTTCATCATCCAATAAATCTCAAACTAAACAAAACTTATATTGTGTTTGTTTTTGACTCGATCGCAAAACGTACAGCGAGTCAATGTTTGACTTGTATGTTTATGCGTCGTGTGAATACCGACGCCTGCGCTACTGGATGCGGAGCCGTTCTATTACAAGTCATTATTAGACCTCAGCTTGTGCACTTTCACCAGCTTGTGTACATTAAGCGTTAATTAAAAACATGGCTGATCAGTAAAGTCTTCTATAATCTTAATGAATATTTTAGCTATAATAAGATTATGATGTAATTCACTTAAACCATTATTTTAGTCTATATTGCATACCCGATGAGGATTACCGTTGAAACTTTATCTAAATACCTATTACTCATCTTTTGTATCACGGTTAAACAATAAAACATTTCTATTCTATTCTCTATTTGATATTGCCTAAGTGATGTTGCGTCTGGTATTTTTACGATGCAACTACTATACTAATTTGTAGAATAATTTGCTTCATCGCTTAGGCATTGTCGAATAGCCAGATTTGCCTAAACTCTGACTAAACTCTTTGAATTGGGTGGACAGGTGTCCTCGTCTCAATGTGTCTTGTCAACTCCTGATGGCCTTAATGCTTAGATTTCATCGTGGAACTAATTTTGCGAATATCAGCCTAGATTTAAGTGGCTTTATGTGGTCCTTGCCTACCTTCGAGGGAAACATGCATGATTTGAGTATACATATACGAATAATTACTTATTTTATCACTAAAAATCTAGTAGATAAGGAATCAACGCACATCAAATCGTGACTTCATATCATTTGAAGATCCCGCTATGTCATGTTTTGAGCACATGTACAACAGAAGGGTCAAATTCCTTCAATGATTCGCTAAAATTGACTTTGATAGACATTGACACACGGCACGTAAATGAAATCTTTGATATGCTTTTGTCGGCACCCGAACAGAAGATGAAGAACTACGAAACAGAGGCGCATGCTTCAAGCAAGAATAGACTTTTTATCGACGTTATTAGAACTTAAAGAGATGTCTTAATATCATGGTTTTTCTGGAGACTGTCTGTTTGCGGGTAATGTTTGTGGCCAGTGTTGTTTCTGCAAATGGCGAGCGTACACATAACTGTTATTTGTGTGCTGGTCTTTGCTTCGCAAGTTACGAATAAGCAGCAACTTTTCTACATCATAGACGCATTTTTGGGTCGAGTTTGTAGTTTGAATAATCATTTAATTTAAAAAATAAAAAAGCCGACTTCTAGTAGCCTTTGAAAGTAAGATGTAAATGTGAAAAAAAAATATCACATTTTAGTTATAATCATGTTACTCGTATTTTACGACACACATTTACTACATCAAGTAATAATAGCATAAGTAATGCCAATTGCTTATCACCATTTACCAACTGTTGATATCCATGGTGCAAGGATATCAATCGTTGAGGAGTTCTCCTTGTTCTGGACCAACCGGTTGTATTTTACCACATGCATTTTCATGAACATGAATTGTTTCCGAACCTTATACAGCAATCAGCAATCTTACCGACACCCGTGAAATACTTATCATTTAGGAGTTCCGGTGATTATCTATGATCTTCATCAACAGTTCTACTTCAACAAATAATGCTTTTCAAACGTAACTGCTTGAGTTATTATAGGAAATACTAAAATTGCTATATGCATGCCTATAATATTTGAAGGGTTCCATCGATTCCTCATAGATTCTCTCATCACACCTCGACTTTAACTACAACGGCACTAAACTGAAGGAATAAAAAAAGAATTTTCAAGAAAAGGTTGATAAATGATGGAGTTGTGATGTAACAAACATAAAAAGATGCGAGTCTCGCTTGCGGGTGCTGCAGTATCACTGAGACGTTCCCGAATAGACGCCCTGTTATAGTTTTACAAAAGAGCTAGTCAAAATCTAAGTAACCTAGTAAAACAATGGGACTTATAACAAAAATACATCAGTCCATCAGTCCTTGTCTACGATTGGTGTCCTGCTGTTTACGAGCTATTAAAATAATTCTCAGGGACACAGTGCATGGTGGCATCAGCGTCAATTTTCGGTTGTCACATTGCATCTCTCATATTCACATTGCCTTTTATTAGTCATGATAATCCACTTATACGTTCGCCGCAAAATTCGATACAACTCAAACGCTTCCCGCAAATCCAATAAGTCAAGGAAACCCAGAACTTACTCGAAATTATGCGTACGTTTACCGTTATTGGTCTAAATAGTGGGGTGCATACATGAGTGTTTCAACCGATATAACATGAAAATTCATAGGTATTTTACATTATGCCTTTCGTATCTTTGTGAAATACGAATCAAATTCGAAAATCGGAGCCTATGTTTCTCTTTATATTTTGTGCTCTTTGCCGGGTAGGTACCCAAGCAATCTAATGTTCTAGCCGAACCCATTACTTACTTAAAAGACTAGATTCATCGTTGTTCCTCTCAGGGGTCTCTAAAACTTCCTATTGTTAATTTTTTATTAATTTTATTTTATTTACCTTGTTTAGTCAATATAATTTGGAACTATCTGTACAAATACATGCATTCGGAATTATTACATAAACTTAAAATGTTGTACTCCCTTGAATTCCAAAAGGCCAATTGCAATAAAATCCAGCTTGGAATGTGCCAAAATTGTTATTTTTGAGATTTCGTGATGGGCTACTGAGAGGCGTTTTAGCAAACTCATGAACGCAGTCATTGCTCTACCATAAGTATAGTTAAAAGATAATAAATCGGCGTTCGAACCGCTCGGATATCCGTCAGCATTCGTTTCTAATCGGCCCCTATTTGCCAAGCTACAAGATAATGAAGTGGCGTGGGGCGCAAAGTGCTGCCGATCGGGAGTTATCATGTTTCCGCCACGGGTCAGGTTCCAGCCAATATTTACAGGAAAATATAAAACCGTGTTGAAAAAGAAAGTTTTGAAATTCCGTTTTCCCTAGAAATATCGGTGAAATTAAATTGGAGTATGAATTTTCATTTTAATATAAAATAGGAAGAAAATCAGCATTTGGCTTGTTAAAAAACGACATTCAGAATACCCAGAACATTGGGCAGCAATCGACATTTTAAGCAAGGACCAACTGCGTAAATAACTAACATTCTACTCACTAACGTCTCTTGACTGAAATCATGATCATGATGGCATAATCTATGTCATTCTGGAAGATGTACCTACTGAAAATCAATTTGGGAAATAATCGTGCCTTCTAAGTGAATCTTTTTAAACTTATATGCACTAAACGGTGCACACCATCCATTTTCCAATGTTTGATATCAGATTTTAGCGACACCCGCTTTCCAAGAGTCATATTCTGAACATCATCGTCAATGGTTCTATCTCTTTCACGTAAACCAGTTTCTGTAAGATACTGACAGAGATGAAACTAACGTTTGTTTTGCAGGACCGTATTGGTAAAGTTGTAACTATATCTGCACTCCGGCTCAGGGAGCACGAGCTGTTTGCTCAGCTGTTCTAGTCTCACGAACCTTGCTGGTGGGTACAGATGGCAGTGACACTCAATAATAGAATCTGCTCACAATATTAGCAAATAATTTCATATTTGTATTAGGTTTTAACATGCTCAGTAGCTTTTTATTTTTATACTTATGTATAAGACAGCTGCCTGTACTCTTACCAAAAGTTTACGAAAAGAGCCAATCAATATAAAAAGCTCTTCCAAGAAAGCCATTTCATTCACTGGTTTGGTAGTCATATTGCAGGGTAGGTATAATGTTTGGCCAATGCACATTCTGGAGTGCGATTTTAAAAGCAATTTACAATACAATATAATGGCAACATTTGTCATAATTATTGTGCTACACAATTATCATGGTGCATCGTGCTATCATCATCATATGACCATCATCACATATTATTTCTAAAAGGTATTTTTTTTTAGACGCACGTATCTCTGTTAATTCTTTACCAAAATTAATGATTTAAACGTCATTTTATAGCTTATGTTCTTCGCTTTGTCACATAAATACACAAATAGAATATAATTAAAGTTTTCGTTAAAAAAACAATAAAAAAAACACGCGATTTGTAAGCGCCATCTATTGACAGTCTGTTTAACTAACATGACATGTGTGTTGGCTATTTGCACATGCAGACTAATGTGAATAGATGGCGCTACTATCTTTGTGTCATTCATGTTAGGGCCGATGGAGGGTACTGTGTTAATTATTATCTTTGTCAAAATTATCCGTCACTATATAGTATAGGTATTATAATAATACGTATTAAGACTTCCAATTATAAAACAGCGCGCGGCCCACAGCCGCGTACGTAAATAAAAATTACCCGCATTTCAAGCGCCATCTATTGACAGTTTGTTTAACTAAAATATGTCTTGGCTATTTGCAGACCAAATGTTAATAGATGGCACACCCGCAAGTACTCCGTTAATTATTATCTTTGTCAAAATTATCTGCTATTGACGAAAAATAGACAAATAGAGTACTAATAATACTTGCATTTACTTATTCTCACACTATTATATTATTATTATCCGGTGTTTGATCACGATACTGTGCG
This sequence comes from Tortricodes alternella, assembly GCA_947859335.1. NCBI lineage: Eukaryota > Metazoa > Arthropoda > Insecta > Lepidoptera > Tortricidae > Tortricodes > Tortricodes alternella. The sequence goes on from OX401983.1 coordinate 15,307,406, forward strand.
AAAATTTGCACGGGTCAGCTAGTCATAACTTACGCTTATACATATGTGCCATTGGTCTCTTGGAAACGGCTCTAACGGTTCGGGTGACTTTTGTTTTTAGATAATGTTTTACTTTCCTATTTTATATGTGTCATCCTTGAGAAAGAATGAAAGAAAGACGCCAACCGACGCTCAGTCGCCCAGGTACTTGCATACAAAACAGCCTATTTTCAGACATCCTTTATCCTTGTACAAGTACAGTGTCGACTCTAGACGTCCTAGCATGCCCGCGTGGGTTGGCTTGAGACAAAGTGTAATAGGACTGAAGCTTTACAGCTTTATTAGTCGTATGATTTAAGTAATAATAGACTTTATTGCTAAAGATGTAGGAACCTCATCATGTGAATTATTTTTGTAGTTCTATAGTTTGCGCCTACGCAGCGGTGGCAAAACAATGCCCGATGTTTATTGAGTCCATGTTAATGCTGTGCTGACGTGTTGGTGGGGATTCCATCGGTTTGGCATATAAGTTTATCCTTCATTGTTTGTGACTTTTGTTTTACTTATTTCTCAATGTATGACTGTATGGTTAAAACTCAATTGTTTTTTTCTATTTGTGGTTTCAAAGGTTAGAAATGATTACCTACATGAAAAGCTGAATCTACCCAGTTTTCTAATCTGTGAATCGATTGTGCTCTTTCGTTATTACCTAATTTAATGGAGTCAGACCGAAGATACGTAGTTCTATTATTTATATATTTTGTACAAGGGTGGTTACGTTAGGTTAGTTATACAATTTAGGTAGGTAATTAATAAATATTTTGTATTTTCTATAAATAAATGATTAATTATGCTTTTACTCACATGCGTTAATAACATTTTAACATTACTTAAATACATCATTTCTTCCAACTTCGAAGGTGTTTTCAAGCTATATGCAAAGACAACTATCTTAGATTTTGCTGACGATGTGGTGCATCTACTTGAGTCTTAGTCAAGGTCTGATATTTAACTTGCTAAGTCGACGGGGCGGGCGATTCCAAGAACATCATTCATATACCACAGATATTAACATAATCGAGCACGTTTCCTTTTCGCAAGCATAATATTAGAAATGTATATTTTTTTACATCCGAAACTCAAAGAAGCTTCTGGGAGAAATCTCAACATAGGTTTGCTCAATAATATACAACTAATGAAAATGTCTGTGACAAGGAGTTATTTGGATTTATGGGACATTCCTTCATCCTTAGTGCTACAAACCTAGAATCCAAAACACACGTGGAAGTTGCGGTGTGAAATTTAAATGGAAAATACTAAATGCTCAAGAACATAGCTCGCAGGAATCATGGTTATAAATATGATTTCGGAAATAGAACCAATCCTTACAGGCCCGTTAAAACAGGACGCAGCCAAGGGATGAGCCTTAGGGATGCCTAAAACGTGATTAAAGTGAAGGCTAATGGTTCGGAAAACGAAGATGGCACCAGAAAGAGTCCAAAAATGGTAATCAAGATCAAAATTGCGTGACAATCCAAAGTTTACGTTTTCCCCGGTTGATTCGTCAGTCAATACCCGTTTTTCTACACAGTAGGAATGCAAAAGCTTGCTTGCGTATGCGTGTCGTGTCTGGATGCGCCTCACGGTCGGGTTTATATTGCCCAAAGAATCAATGTAGTCTGCATAGCTATTTTGTTAAGTAGTTTAAAAGTTATGCCACCGCCGTCTGTTGCTTGCTGTGGTTGAAAAGCAATATAATCTGAAGATTTTTAGATCAACGAAAGCACTTTCCATGGAATTTCGTGCCAAAGAGATAGAGTAATGCTTGTAAAATGTGAGATAGTTTTCATTTGTTGATTATCACTGACCAGGTCATTATGGGATGTGTTAGGTCTTTGGGGATCCTAGGTTTAGCTGCGACTTTTACTTGCCTGGTGCTTACCAATTAATTGAATCTGACACGTTTGTTAGCTAATATTTCTTCAAAAGGCAGTTAGCAAGCCCAACATGTATATGCATGTTTGTCCGTCATGTTATTTGTCATCATGATTTAATCGCGCGCTCGTAACATTGGTTGGCTCCGCCCACGTCGGCGCCCGCGCACCGATAGGTGTTATTGCGAACTATCGCATATATAAGTGATAATATCGGTAGAAGGGGCATTTGACTGAACTAAACTAGGCTTATATTGATGCCAATGGATCATTTAAGATTCATCTCCATACGAGTGTTAAGATAATTTATGTCACTTAAAGTTACTTGTTAATTTTCTTTAATGTTACCCATTCACTGCAAGGGCAAGTACCGAAATATTATACCGTATAGTACCTAAAATGTACCGAAAGCAACCACAGAAAGTTTCTAAACTTTTCAAATATAGCTACAAAAACACACTTACTATGTGAACATATACAAAAAACAAACACTTTGATAAAATCCAAACCTCAACAGCTTCAGAATTGCTCCATAATCGAAATTCTTCCTTTTTATTTTTTGCCTCAATTGTTGGCACAGACCTATTTATCTATCTTATCACATCGGTTACACAATTATCAGCTCCAGTCTGGCCAACGGCCTCATCGTCTAAAATATTATCGGCTTCAGTCTGGCCAACTGCTTCATTGTCTACAATATTATCAGCTCCAGTCTGACCAACTGCCTCATCGTCTTCAACATTATCATCTCCAGTCTGGCCACTTTTGTTCTGTGCAATGAGCTTGTATCGCCCACCAGCCTGTCACAACACAACTCACAACCACTTTACAATTACACGTACAGTCGCCAGAAACAACATGGTCTGATCGAACATCCAAACAAGTGGTATAATGCAGTTATTGTATATGCATCGTAATTTATCATTAACAAATCCAAATTGTTAAATTTAATCTCACACCTCATGAACAATCAACTAATGCCAGGGCGATTATCCTAAGTTCTAAATATAACTATCGAAACCGACTTAATCGAAACCTATTAATCATTAGCTTGGACTACCTACTACCTGTTTAAGTAAATATAAGTACTCCGTAACACGCACCGTGATCCTTTAGCTATTCAAAAACAGTTCTTATATCATAGCTTTACGGTTTCTACATCTTAATAATATGATAATAAAGGGGTAATAAATCGATAAAGCGCATAATGGAAGCGCATTGTACGCGTTGAGTTATGCCTGACATCTGTTGACGATTGACATAATTATAATTGTGATAGTCGGGCATGCGAACGAGTACGCCTGCGGCCTTGCGTTTTTATTCGCTGTATAGAATCAAGATGGGTAATTCGATATAATTGACCGTGGAGACTGTCTACACCTCCATTTAACCTAGATTAATCTATTTAGATGTTTCTTTGCTTCAATTTTTATTTTATTATTATGACCCTTAGAGACTTTTTACATCTCTAAGTCACTTAACTTTTCCAGACGTGGAGACTATACATCTCCCTTATTAGTTATTTATTAGAATTAATTTGTACCGATTAGGTTTTTATGTTGCACATTTTGTTTTAGTTTTTAGATAAAACTGTACTGCCAAAGTTGAAAAAAGACTTACTGCTGAGTTTCTTGCGGCGTTTCTTCTCAGCAGATGTCACCTTTCGAAGCGCTGGTAGATTCAGACATGTAAAAGAGCCCAGGTGGCCTACTTGCAAAATAAATATTTTCATTTTCATTTTCATTTTTTCTTCGTGGCCGTTTTAAAATCGATTTTAATCATGTTACGATTGAGATTTCAATATTAATTTGCCGACTAAAATAATTTTGTCTCTAAGTGCCGTCATATTGTAACTGTTTTTTATTGTTGAATATAAGCAGTTTTTATGAAAAAATATAAACAAAATATATATATTCTAACGCTTTATCATTACCTATTGAAGATACATATATTTGTTTGCTTACATTAGACTTTTACCAGGCCTATTTACTGGAATTTATGAAACTTACCTAGGGTAGAGATGGCCTATATGAAAGGCTCGGGAAAGACGGTTTCTGAAAAGCAAAAGAAAACATGTGTTAGGGACTTTATATGAAGTGAAGCGTAGGCAAAACTAATGCGAATAGAACCTATCTGGGTTCAACTTAACTCTAGGTATCTCCGACAGAGTATTTGTGTAGGTTGCGTATGTATGTATATTTATAAGTTGTAAGCGGGTCCGGATCGGAGGAGTGAGGAGCAGAGGGCCAAACCCCCCAGGAGTCATTATAAGATAGCAGATGTATCTTTAGCGTAGTACACCGGTATTAAACAGTTATTGATACGAAACATCAATTCAGTTTTTTTTTTAACTATAAACAGAACGACATTTGATCTCGAGTGACGTGAGAATAGAGACTTCATTCGTTAGTCTATGATTTAAAAAAAAATGGTCTTGACGGAGGATCGAATTGCCGCCATTATGTTGGTTTTTTGCTGAACGAAAGTAGAATTGTTGTTGAATTGAATAGAAAAAGTTGTTTGTAATTTACATTTTAGTTGAAAATATGAATAGTAGTCTTCTCGGAGTGACCGTGTGATGTGAAAATGCGCCGGATATCGAAAATATGCAGCCACGATTGCAACAAATAACTTGTTGCCAGAAAATATTGTTTCTCAACACATCATGGAGGATTTATAATATGTGTGTAGATAAAGTTATGTATGCAACTCTGCATAATTTGGCCTTAAAACACACGTGCGATCTTATTATGAAACTCGCTAAAGCTCGTTTCATGAAAACCGCACTAGTGTTTTAAGGCCTATCATTATGGAACCGTTGCATAAACTACTATTATAAAATACGAGGCACTAATAAAGTGCCTCACTGGTAAATCCTTTGTTTATAACAGGATAACGGGTACGTAACTATGATTAGGTTATTTTATAGATGGCACTGCACTTTTTAACTGATTATTTCTATGTTTCTAGTAGGTACTTTATAATATGTATTTAAGTACTAAAATAAAGCTCTATTTCTGTAGCAGTTTTAGACTTTTCTAGGCCGAGATCTCTTATGAAGTGATGATCAATTGTCCGAATCGATCTATTGATCTCAATTTTGAATTTTGAATTTGGAGAAACTAAATTTGAATTGAAAGAAGAAGAAGAAGAAGTTGTCAGTCGAAGGAGTTTTGTACGAGTCGTGGTAGCGCCTCGTTATTACGAATAACTTATAAAGTAGGCAGAATTACTTAATAGAAAAAGAGTTGTACGAATTATGAAGGTTTGGGGTGTCAGACAAAAAGGAATTTTATCATAAATTTCTGCAGTTCTTGAAACCGTATCGCACGTAGACGATGCATCTTTAACTACATTATCATTATATTCATACGAAAGTGTCTAAAGCACGGATGCTAAATTACCCCTCTCCCACCCCCCTAACCTGGGGTAATTAACTGGAATCACCCGATGACGAGGGCCCGCTTAAACCCGATTTGCTTCGGGTCAAATCAGACATATTCCCATGACATTAGATAACGAGCTGGATTATACTTGTTTCAGAGGTGGGTCGTGTTTTTCACAAAAAGTGTAAATTACCACTTTTATAAGTAGTTTCCTTTCACGGTTTTTGTCAGAAATGGCCGGCATGTTCCGAACGAGGTTGGAGCCTTTCTCTAGGGGTTGGGTGCGAGTAGTCACAGAAACGCAAAGATCGTGATCGTTAATAAGTTAAATTATTTAAGCAAAAAGAGCCTTTTGATAACGCCACAAGAATTTTGGTAAGTACGTGATAATCTTTTGTTGCTGTGTTTTTTATATTACGTTTCCACGGGGGTCGATGGAGATGTGCTAGGATGAAGAACAACGCATTGGTATATTAACAGGGTGAACAATACAATTCTCTACAGCGACTCACGCTGTGCACGGACATATAGTTTTGCGTGATTTAATGGCTTACGTATGGCTTCGCTTTTATTAAATGTAGGTGACATCACCCAAAGCTATGTGCCTGTAAAAAGCAATTTAATCTTGATGCTGTTCAAACCTAAGTTTGATAAAAATAAATGTTCATTTTGTGTCGTGATAGCGGTAAAAAGACTCTCATATCTCCAACCGTGGTTCTTAAGGTGTGAAATTAAAATGGCAATAGCAACCGTAATTTTCATTTAATTAAGACTTTTATGCCATTTTCCGACAGCAACGTGTCTTTTCGCTTAAATGTAAGTAAGTTACGTAACAAATTCTATTTAAAACTTATCATTATGATGGTTATGGGTATAAAAGAAAGTTTGTGCAAACTTACTTTCATTCAAGATTAAATAGTTTCAGTACTGCCAACACAATTCCGCTCACGTTATGAAAAGGCAAAGCGGCGCTGTGATTCGAGTACGAAATGCACTCGGACTAACATTTGCATTCATGTGTGCTTGTCAGTTGCAACTTGCAAGTGATACAACGGGACAACTAACTTCTGAACACGAATAAAGTTATGTTGTTGCTTAGTAAGGCTGCAGTCTGCGGTGGATGAAGCGATTTATTTACCCATTTCATTATTATGATTTATTTCATGTATATTGTTTGAGCAATATAATTTCTTTTAATTTGATAATATTATTATTAAACATTAATTTCGAATAACAGAGATTCATATACAATTACAAAACCAAAAATTATTATTAAATTAAATTAAATTAAATTTCAAGGTATTAGTCATTTCGTGCAGCTTGACATATGGATTGAACTGTAGTGGTTGAGGTATGCCCCGTCCAGCCTGTCAGCAAAAATCGCCAGGATACTGTTGGTACTGGCCCGCACCCTGCCGAGCAGCGAGGCGGCCTTTTTACGGAGAATAGCATGAAAGCTGTCTGTATGCGCCTCCGCGAACATGGCCGACGCGCTGCAGTAGCGGGGCAGCCCCAACAGCACCCTAAACGCGTCATTATATTGCACGCGCAGGGCGCTGTACTGTTTTTGTGTATAGTCCACCCACAGGCATGATATGACATGCGATTTAAACCGTATATTATATTGAGTAATACATACACTTAACTAAACTAATTAAAATTATGTTGTAAGTAATGGCGAGGTTTATTCGTCTTTTTTTATCGTTCGCTTGTTCGGTGCATGTCCAGTAACCAAGGACATGGGGGTGGTGACCAGCCGCGGTGGAAACCTACCACCGGTAGTGTGTGGCTCGTTTTGCACCACCCTGGGATCACGTGTAGGGACGCGAAAGTAAAACTCAAGGACGCGAGTAACTTTAATCCTTTGAAAGATCCTCTAAGTATGATCAGACATTGGCTGCTCTTCCGAGAGTGACACTTGCCTCCGTTACTATTAAGTTCTTATAGTCACTTAATTTCAAGATAAACGTAATTGTGCGTACCCTCGTGCCATCCACGTGAGCACTGTTCACTTGAAAGAGTATATTATTGCAACAAGTTTTCATTGTTCAGTGTTTCAGTTGTTCCGTGAGCTGCAGAACTCGCAACATGATTATCTGAAATTTACTACGTTACTTTAAATACCATAGACTTCTTATAGGTTTTCCTGTAATCTATAGGTAAAGAAATATTTACTGTATTTTTTTCAAAATTTTAGCCCCAGTAGTTTCGGAAATAATGGGCAACTTTCGCCTATTTTCCTAAATAACTTCTAAGCTGTATGATTTTTAATTCAAAAGAAAATATGTTTACGATCCTCACAATAAGCCCTTTCATTTGATATGTCACACGATATAGGTTGCATAACTTTTTATTTTATTTTCTAATTTACCCCCAAAAGTGGCCCCCGTGTTTAAAATTTATATATTTACGTCACGCGTTCGTGTTGCGGTCACCGACTTACATATGTATGCCAAATTTCAACTCAATCGGTCCAGTAGTTTTGGAGCAAATTGGCTGTGACAGATGGACAGACAGACAGACAGACAGACATACGAGTGATCCTATAAGGGTTTCGTTTTTTCCTTTTGAGGTACGGAACCCTAATAACCATATAATTATCGAACCTGCTCACAAAATTTCACGAGAATCGGTTGAGAAATGCGATCTGTAGAGGAGAACAAGTGGACAGCCGTACAGTCCAAGCTGGAACGGAGATGCTTCGCTCGCTTCGCTCGCCCGGTCGATGATTATGTATATATATTTCTCAAGTTTCGCTACACGAGCGACTATTTCTTTTACGCGACTTTCCCAGCGCTTCAAAAGTGACATCTGAGAACCGCCGCGGGGAACTCTATAGTAGAATTAGGAAGCACATATAATTTTACAGTAAGTCCTATTAAAGCTTTTAATATTTCATCGCACGGATCTGCCAACGCTCGCAAATTTCATTACCCCGCGTCGACTGAGACCCGTCCTGAAGAGTTATAACGATATTAAATTGTCCTTTAAATGTATCGTAACTCGAGTTAACCTCGTTACGCTCGAGCGCCAGTAAAGTCACGGGTTGTAACTCGCAACGTCGTGGAACAGGCAAAACTCTTCATTACTCATTTGGTTAATAATTATGAGTTACTTAGGTGATGAATTACGTGTGACGCATGTGCCTATTGAAATGTAACATGATGTTGGAATTTGCATTGTAACGGTGGTAGTCTAGTGGCATAGACCAAATATCCTACAGACACCGATTATTTGACTTTTACTAGCAAATACAGCTGATAATGTTGCGGGGCGCGCGGGGTTTTTACTCGGCCAGCGAGCGAGCGAGCGGCAAGCTACTGCGATTTACAGCTCCGAGCTGTCCTCGGCCGAGCGTAAAGTGCGGAGTGAAACATCCCCTGGCCGGATAGCTCAGTGGTCTGACGCCCCTCGTCGCGGGTTTAAATCCCGGCTCACTGGGATCCGTACTAGGCTCGCATGGGCAGTAGCCCAGTCCCTCTCAATAAGAGAGGAGGCCTGCGCTACGTATATAGTCTGATGATGATGCGGATTTCATTACGATGTTTTCATTCACCGAAATGCTTTAAGTAAAAATAGAATTCAATACCGCAATTGGATTTATTAACTAAATCAAAAATAAAATTGAGAATCCTATATAATATTCCGTTTGATAAATAAATAAATAAATCAGGGGACAATCTTTACACAAATTAATCTAGCCCCAAAGTAAGCTCTAAGGCTTGTGTTATGGGTACTAGACGACGATATACATACTTATATAGATAAATAAATACTTAAATACATAATCGAACGTGGCCACAAGTAGTCTTGTGGCTCTGCCCACCCCATTAGGGATTTCGGGCGTGATGATATGTATGTATGTAAATACATAAGAAACATCCAAGACTCAGGAACAAACATTCGTGCTCATCACACAAATATTTGCCCTTATCGGGAATCGAACCCGGGACCGCTGGCTTCGGAAGCAGGGTCAATACCAACTAGGCCAAACGTGTCGTCGTGATAACAATGTAACATAAAAAAACCGGCTAAGTGCGAGTCGGATTCGCACACGAAGGGTTCCGTACCATTATCTCTAAAAACGTCACGTTTGTTGTATGGGAGCCCCCTTAAATGTTTATTTGATTCTGTTTTTTAGCATTTGTTATTATAGCGGCGACAGAAATACATCATCTGTGAAAATGTCAAATGTCTAACTATCACGGTTCATGAGATACAGCCTGGAGACAGACATATGGACGGACGGACAGTGAAGTCTTAGTCATAGGGTTCCTTTTTACCCTTTGGGTACGGAACCCTAAAAAATGCTTGAAATCGATTGACATTTGATTAAAAGTCGTGTTCTCCTTTTGTATGTAGAGTTTTCCGACTTTAGCAATATCACCGATGGCAATAAGAGTTGTTGAATATTGTTAGTACCAATTGGTAAATTCAATCTTATCTAACATTCAACAAATTCACCGAAATCATCGTAGAACCTTCCAAACGACGGTATTAGGGCGTAAATACCACAACTAAGGACCTAGCCCAGACCTCGTAGTTCAATCCCTCTGGAAACTCTTGACACCCTCATCAACTACCCTCATGTGAGTCAAATATGTGTTAGCCCTGCAATCATTACAGAGCTAACAGCAGTCACTATTCAAACAGTAATCTAGTTGAATGTATTTATTTACTTAGGCCTACATTGAGTACCTAATAAATAACGTTAAAATACTTACAATTTACAAAAACAAGTATAAAGAAAATTAGTAGAAATTTACAAACATAAACTATTTATACAGAACCACTTTGCCTGCTGGCAAATACGCTTACCTCTTCGCTCATAGTTGCATGTCGCTACGTATTTTTAGGATATCAAGAGAGCATATTATTGTTATTATTTATTTATTTATTAGATTCTGCCCCGCTACTAGGCAAAGACAATTACAATTCTTCCCTTCTTTGGCTTTCGCAAGAGAGCATTATAATTATCTCTTATTCGGAGGTAAAGTCACGCACTCGATACCAGGCGCATATGTAATTTTATCTAACGTAGGTACAAACGTACGTCACTATTATAATAGCTTTATATGTAAATAATCTAACAAAATACGATTACGGACTTTTTCGTACTACATATTGCACGATGCATATTGCATTGCTACGGTGAAAGCGGTTAAGCAACGCATTTTCACTTCAATTTAATTAAAGTCACGTTTATATTATATGGGTTGAGAGCTGCTTGACGAAGCTAACTATTGGAATTCGGATTAAACGTTTAAATAGCCTTTCTGAATTCGGCCAACAGTTTAATGTTATAAAATCGACTTGACTTACTGTTCACATGTGAACACTGTGTTCACATCCTTCAAGCCATTAAGCATAGATAGAGACGTCCTTATGCCACTATAGCGGTGTCCCGGTCCCACAATGATAACCAACAGTTCTCGAACTATTCGGATTCGCTCGCTAATGTATGTAAAGCGGCAAGGCGGACTAATCGCGCCATCACAGCTAACTTCTGCCAGGATATGGTAATTTTACCGAGGGCGCCCAAATAAACAGTTGTGGTATTCAAATGTAATATCTTTCTTAGTATCTGGAAAATGCGGAGGGATAGTTTTCCGAGGCACTTTGCATGCCGTTCGTTCGCTAGTTATTTTTTTGTATATTGGACACTAACAAATGGATCATGGCTCGTTTTTCAAGTTAGGATCCCCAGTATTATGGACACTAAACTTAACATCGGTAAGACCTTCGCTTTCCTGATCCGATTTCCGAATTTATTTTCCGTATTCGGACACTCCGAACACAGGCATTTCATATATTATTCTAAAGTCGATTCCTTACTTGTCTTATTTGGTAAACAAATTTATAACCACAAAATTTAACTTTTTTGGGTGAAATAAGTATTTTATCCTAAGTAAAGCAATTCTAGGTGAAAAATTGGCAAACTGATGTCTAAAATATTATCTTTGGTGGCTTTATTTACTGCCCTGCTATGCGGAGTCTATTGGATATATGTATATTAAGGTCTGTGGCTACCACAGGACACCGATTCTACGTGTCTGCGGTATCCGCTTGACAATATAAATCTTTTGTGATTTGATCACTAGCAAGATAGACTCTCCTAACACAATTGACTCTTTGATATTACTCATTTGTTACTTTTTACCTTTTTCCCTTGAAACTTGACTCTTCTCCTGCGAACCTGATACTTAAAAAAACCTAACCTAACATTACTTCCAATGATTTTGCTTTTCACATTACAAGAAAGCTTTTTTTTAGTCGCCCCACGCTTTGACGCGTCATTTGACGAGTTGACAATCGCCGAAATTGTTCCTTTCATATGTTCACACTCAATTTGATGCACGTAAATTCTATGGGCGTTTATCCGAAAAATTAGGGATGTCACAAGCTTTGCACGAGGAGTTGGGAGTTACAAATTGATCCAAAGCATGCTTTGCAATCAACTGGACGCAAGAGAGAATGCGTAAAGGTTAAAATGGACTTGATAATTTGATAAGTTATTGTTAACCTATTCACGAGTAAACACCGTTCAAGCAGATACAACCTGTTAAAACAACAAAACAATAATAAACCCGCATTTCCTACTCAAAAATTACTTTTATTTACTTCTTAGCGAGAACCCTAGCTCTTATAAAGAGTCCACAATAGAGGCGTGCTACAATGGCCACATCACAATATTGTGATCAAAGCGACACGGCATTGGCAAACAATTGGCGCATTAGGGCACCATTCAGGAACGTCTTAAACGCTACTGTTCGAATATTTTTCTTTGTTCGTTTTGCACGTTTCCGTTGTTAGTTACCTCGGCATAAAGCTTCGGGCTGGGGTGAGTGGTTTAAGTACCACTATTTAATTTCTTAGGAGATGCCAAAGCAGAGTAGCTAATCGTAAAATAGCGAATTGAATTTAAAACAGTACCGTCACTTCACTTATAGACAACGCACAGCCTAAACGGGTAGTCCTAGAGGTTTGAAATTTGGAGGAGACATTTCATGAGTACGCTAGAGGTGCACTAAGGAGGGATTTTTCGAAATTCCATCGCTAAAAGGGTGAAAAGGGGTGATAAAGTTTTTATGCAAAATACTGCGGGCGAAGCTGTGGCGGGTCCACTAGTACAATATAAATCATATCCTATATTTAAGAGTCATCATACCATCTTAGGACTAATTCATTAATCGCACGTGGCCACAAGTAGTCTTGTGGCTCTGCCCACCCCATTAGGGATTTCGGGCGTGATGCTATGTATGTATGTATATTTAAGAGTTCCGTTTCGCTTGAAACCATCCATCCATCTCACACAGCTCATTATAAAGTTTATGTTTAGGTCACCTGAAAGTAGTCTAAACTTTTGATCTATATATCAGTCAGTCAGTGATAAAAATAGTGATTTTCGGACGTCATTATCCCGTGAATGGTAAGAGATTTTTTATTGAAATTTGGGATTTAACAAGACGGTTTTACTAGACACGCAAAATTGCAAGTGTGTCGGTCAATTAGATTTTAAGTTATGGGGGGTCGAAAATGACCCAAAATGGTTAGGGCCCTACATGTGCCGTTGTGTCGCGAACTTTAGCTGACACACTGCCGTGTGTCTAGCTAGATTCAACAGACAGTCATGAACTGAAATCTTCCGACAATGGAAACAGAGCGGCGTCGCATGCGCATGTTTTTGCGTGGCATTAAGCGATATTCACGCCCCTGTCATAACGCCACTCGGTGACATTGCGCCTTTAATCCTGCATCTGTCACGAACAATCCCGAAGAGGCCCGAGCGGCTAGCATGCTTCATACAAAATATCTTAAGTCGATTCCAAAACGCCTCAGGTTTTAATTTCTGCGAAGCTTATGTAGTTGTGTAGATCCAACCTTTGAGTTATACTACCACTTGCTGTAGTCTTTCTTCCCCAAATTCTATAGATTCTATGAAACTCTGATTTTTTTATGTCATTTATAAAACATATTACATCGTCGAAGATTATATACAATAGTGATAATTAATAATTAACTATGTTTGCCGCTCTCTTCCACGTTGCCATGCCTGTCAAGGTACATACATGTGAAGACAGCGCTGTGTATTGCTTAATTAAACTTGAATATATAAATACTGCAACAAATGTACCTAATGCAGTAAATAAATAAACGACCTCAAAGCGGTCCCTTTTTAGCGGAAAGGCTACTTATTCCCTTTTTTGTATTTTTTTTATTTCAATAATTTTGTTTAATAGGAGTATTTATGAAACGGTTTACTTAAGACATAAGTAAAAATCAAGGCGCGAAGCGAATGTATGTGGTAATTAATATAAAATAGGGTTCGTACAAGCGTTTGGATTGAAGCTTTGAAAAATATACTTAGGTCCATTCGTCTTCGGTTCAGCGTATCATGCTTGCCTTATTAAACGGATTTAAATCCCATTCGGGTTGACACGTCTTTGTGTTAATTCTTAAGAATTTAGTCTTTTATAGTGCACTTCTTTATTTCTTTCAAAGTTATACGTCTGCCTGGTTAAGGAGTAGCTTCAGTGAAGATCTTTTGATAGCGCGACTTAAGAAGTTATTTCAAAGCAAAGTAAAAATCCTTAAAAAACCTAAATGAGCTCCAATATTAGTAGTAAGAACTTATTTAACTGCTTAAGTGCTTACGAAAAGTCGGTTACATTCCAACATCCTTACGAAAATAAAGAAGCCATTACAGCTCATATAGGTACATTCGTTACAGAATGCAAAAGCGATTTCGCGACAATAAACTTGGAACATAAATGTCCAAAAATAGCGGTAATTAATTCGAGTCGGGGGACGTCGGCGATGACGGTAATCTGTTCAGCAGAATGAGTGAATCACGCGCCGGTATTCTGAACGCGATACAGATGTCGCCGAATACAATGCGGTTAAAAATGACCGCCGTCACAGAATATAACTTTAATCTTCTTCCTAGCGCTTTTTCCCGTCTAAGCTTACGCTACGGGGTACGCTTTGGCCATGATCCCGGGTTCGGCAGGTCGGGTTATTACAGTGGAGCGACTGCCGTCTGACCTTTGTAACCCTTGTGACAGGGGAACCTGACCAATTACCCTGGCCAGAATAGAACTTTAATACTTAAGTTAAATTAGCATAATGTAGTTTAAATTAAATTTGTCAGTGTTTTAAATCACTATTATTAATCAATTCAACTTATATGCTAGATTATATGACTCACTGGTGTAATAAGTGTTGTTCGTCCCTATGAATAAATAAACTAGTGGCTGTAGACCTCGCAAGTAAATGTTTTTTAGGGTTCCGCAACTCATAAGGAAAAAACGGAACCCTTATAGGATCACTCGTTTGTCTGTCTGTCTGTTCGTCTGTCACAGCCAATTTGCTCTGAAACTACTACTTCTGCTTAACGGTTAATACTATAGTTTCTCGTCACACACACTGGCTGACAGAACCAACCTCTCCGAAAATAAACTACACCTACTACTACTATGAGACTAACAGAATATGGATTATGTCCGAAATAAATAATTTGATTTGAAATTTGGGATTTAATTTTGGTCCCAAAAGATATGTGCTAACTACTGTTTAAATGGTTCTTCAGATTCATCATTTTACAATCTCATTTCAAAGCTAGAATACGTTTTCATTTCACACTCTTGTACACATCAGCTTAACGAGCACGAGACGAACTGCGAACGACCTCGCCGACTTTAATAACTTAATCTGGCGACATTAAATTATTTTAACGCGAAACAAACAAAGCGACTGTCGCGAGACCATGTGGGGATGTAGGACGAGATGATGACAGGTCGGTTTGATAAAGCTTGGGAAACTAGTGAGATATGTCATACACCCTGTGTGACCACCATTTTTAACCGATTGCGCGAAAGCAAAGAGAGGGATATATGTAAACGCGATTCTTTATTATCACCAAGCAATGGAACAACTCATCGGATTTATACAAACCAGGTGTTGTTAGATTCGTCTTTACATCGAGATTGCTATATTCTACACGAAATTATCAAAAATATTAACATGGCCGACGCCAGCGGCCATTTCTCCACTATGTTTTTTTAATTTGTCCGAATTATATTAATATTGGTATCAAATACAAAGTCTCAACAAGCAGGTAACAAATATAATTTATATAAATATGTATTTTTGCATACGTCAGAAGCGAATGAATATTTATATTTTAAAAAATTGTTAAAAAAACCTTTTTGTTTGCTTTTAACGCAAGCAGTTTTTTATATTAATTATCATGGATGACGAATTGCCATGCAAACTTTGTACAGCTTTTTGATTTTCAGTAATAGTGCAGTCTAGTGCAGTGGTAGCCGTGGTCTGCCAGGCGGCTTCTCGAGCAGAGGGTCAATGTTTCAAATCACGGCTCGCACCTCTGGGTTTTTCGGATCTCATGTGCGGAATTGAATTGGATATTTACCGCAAGAATTTTGGTAAATATCAAATTCTAGAAGTGAAGGAAAACGTGAGGAAACCTGCAAGGAAACAAGCGGAGTAGTTTAATGTGTGTGAAGTCCCTGATCTGCGCTGGACCCGCGTGGGAACTACTGCAGTGGGATGTACATAGGCTGATGATGATGATGACATGATTCTCTTACTTGGTACAATTTGTAAATTACAATTAATGCTTTTAACTATGTTTGAAAGCAAATAAAGATTCGTATAATAGTTATTATCATTGATGTAAGCTCAATGTTCCATGCGTTTTATTATCTGTGGCTGCAACTGGCAACACTGTCATCTGTCACTCGTCGCGCGGTAACATGGCGGCCGGCGGCCGCCCGACACCGACACTGACTAATTTGCGTCGCGCGCTGCACATACTCCGAAATAATTAGTCCCTTACGAACGCCGTAAAATTAGACCGGCTATCACATGAAATTGTTAATGTCGGCAGTAAAACAAAACAAGCAGTTGCAATATTACACCTCATACACACATCCGTTCGGTTCTAAATATACGCGGCCGCAGCGTCCGTCCGTGCAATACGAGCCTTAAAACAAAACAAGTGCATAATCGCTATATGAAATACAACTTTATTCGGACCGAGTAGAGTCAATTTTGGGATGTGAAATGATTTATGAAGTCCAGAAGCAGAACATTATGATAACAAAATAAAAAGTAAAACGTTCGAAATTTAAATATCATTTGAAAATAACGTTACTATGTATTACGAGGACTCTATCAAGGGAATTTAAACCTAACAAGTAGTTGTTAGGGTTACCTTTTTATTGTATTCGTTTAGAATGTTTATTTAAAGTGTGTTCGGAAACGGCGTCGATGAACAAATTTATCTGTTTGTATGCAAACGCAGGCGCAGGCATTCGACAGTCAGATTGATGGATATTGTAAACAAGATAACCGCGCCTTGTTGGGCTGAATATCTTGACTGTTTCCCTAACTGGGACGTAGTGATTTCAAGATAACAAAATCGATGTTTTGACATGCGAGTTCCGTGTATGACATGTGTTAGTAGCGACTGACAAATTTATTTTGCGGTTACCTATACAAATTGAGCATTGATCACATTTAATCCGGTTGGCATTCGGAATGGCAATTATAAGTTGGTTTTGTTATGTAAGTTCGTATTTTGAGGGTTCAAGTTTACGATTGTAACATGTAGAGGCAGATAACAGATAACTGATTCGAAAATAGTTTCACTCGCCACTGCTTTCCGTAAATGAAAGAATGTCATCTCAATACGAACCTTTGATTTATTTGTACTTTCTTGAGATCAAAGCTTTAAATAACAAGCATTGAAAAATCATAGTATAATTGTTAGGTTTATTTATAAAATCGCGTTGCGTGCGTTTATCAAATCGGCCCGTATATTTATAACTAGCTGACCCGGCGAACTTTGTTCCGCCTTAGACGCCATAAATGAGCAGATTTTTGATTTTATTAAGTTAATTGTCTGAATTAATAATTTTATATGGTGGTTAAGTAATTTTAAATTTTCTAATTTTCCGCGCAATTTCCTTAATTTTTTCTTTCATAAGAACCTTCTCCTGATAATAACGAACAGAACAAAAAAAGAATTAGCGAAATCGGTCCAGCCGTTCAGGCGTGATGCCGTGACCAAGGGAAATAGGGATTCATTTTTATATATATACTAGCGGACCCGTCAGACGTTGTCCTGCATACGGACTGCAGCGCCATCTGCCGGCCTGATTTGTGAATCTAAACCATTCCCAGATCCCCTTGAACACACACAAAAAATTTCATCAAAATCGGTCCAGTCGTTTGAGAGAAGTTCAGTGACATACACACTCACAGAAGAATTATATATATAAAGATAGATAATAATAATAATCGTCAGGTTTCTCTCTCTGTCCCCCCACCACCGGTGGCTTGAGCCTTGCTTCGTAGGTACCCGGAGGCACCCTAGGGCATTATAGTGTTTTTTTTTGTACAGATATTGTATTTTAGTTTTAATATAAATATTATAAAAACCTAATCATAAGATTAAATAATAATAATATCCTAGACACTAACAGACTAATTTAATACGAAACTAAAAATCCTTGTTATAGGTACTAAGCAATCAGACGAATACTTATAACTAGTGGCTCCGTGAGCTGTAGACCTCGCGAAAAACTTAACTTTGACGTTGGAAAACTGTATATCCGCTAACTCCTCCTAAACCACGCAACTCATTTAGATGCGGGTTTCACCAATGGACGACTTGGTTCATTAGGAAGGTTTATATGTACATAGCATTCTAAATAAATTATAATATTTTAGAGAAAATCCAATGTTTTTTAATCAAGACGTCAAAAAAATAAATTATTTGGCGCTAAAATAGCTGACGCCTGGCTTATCCTTAAGAAATATATCAAAGTAATGTACTAACGAATTGTAGTTCATTAAAAAGCCTAGCGAAAAGTCCGCGATGGCATATGTCTATCTCCTAAGATTGACTCACAGTAACCGTTTTTATTTTAGGTTATTTGCGTAGCTATTTTCTCCTATTCAGTATCAATCCTTATCGAGACAAATACCTTCTTTAGCTTGGGCATTTAACGTAGATTAAAATTGTCCTTAATACTATATATCATTTAAATAAATACTTTAAAAGATATCAAAGATAAAAGAAACGGAACAATAATTCACGTACCGCGAGCTGTACCTCACGACAAACTTAACTTTGCCGTTGGAAAACTGATATCCTGATACATCGACTTCGGTCGGTTCAGTTTACCGACACCAATTGCAAAAACCCCCATATCTCCGCCATTTTGAAAAATTCTGAAAAACCGAATCGACAAAGTTTTCTATATGATTATCGCACCTGCTCACAAAATTTCACGAGAATCGGTTGAGAACTGTGACCAGCGCCTCTATTCGGGATCGCTAAGTGATTCTGTAGCGACTCGTAAGCCAGATTTCTCATTCCACTCTTCCGCACGACGCGAAATGCGTAAGAGCGAGATGAGAGATCTGGCTTACGAGTCGCTACAGAATCACTTAGCGTTCCCGAATGAGGCGCCTGTAGACGGGAACAAATGGACAGCCGGACATCCGCTCGACATACGAAAGCATTTTTGCCCAAGCTGAAACGGAGACGCTTCGCTCGCTTCGATCGCTCGGTCGATTATATAGATAAATACATAACATAACAAACGTACTTATCAGGCAAAGTTTGTCTCTAGCAAGATTCGAGCATACGACCTCAGACACTCCTTTGCTATGATGTCAAGTATCAAGTAGGTATACATATTGCACTTGCAACTGTAAATATTGTATTTCAGTGTTCATTTTTTTAACCCTTAAATCAAGTAGGTATCTAGAGAGGTAGGTAGGTAGGCTCACAAAATGACAATACATTATTTATGTAAAGTTGGCAAAAAACTTATTTAATGTGCGTGACCGCGCAAAGCTATATGGATATCTGTATTTTCTCTCCAATATACAAACAGGACGCGACTATAAATTTTAAGTATGTGCTTAACAGGCACAGTGTACACCGAAAGAATCAAAAGAAACGAAATTAAGATCAATCAGTGCGCAGGCGATCCATCACTTAGTGCACCGACGTTTCCATTTACGTTAAATACATCCTAATTTATGTTCACTCAGAAGTGTCATTTTTTTATATTGTCACCCAACCCCCTAGCTGGTTTTCGGCATCCAGAAGCTGCAGCAGGCATGATGAGTTGGAGCGCTCTTGTCCGACAAAAATATCCTATAATCCTATGATTCTTTAATGACCTATGCCTTCTCAAAGGCTAAGAAAATGATGTAATATTAGAAGAGGGGTCTGAATGGTGGTGGTTCGAAGGAGTAATAAGTCGACGTAGCTCCATGTATAGAGCTCTTTCATTACAAAATGTATCACTATTTATAACAGTGTTTTGTAGCTGAGACCAGCGCCTCTATTCGGGAACGCTAAGTGATTCTGTAGCGACTCCTAAGCCAGATTTCTCATCTCGCTCTTACACATTACGCGTCGTGCGGCAGAGTGAGATGGGAAATCTGGCTTACGAGTCGCTACAGAATCACTTAGCGTTCCCGAATAGAGGCGCAGCTTATGTCGCAGTAAATCGAACTGTTAATGCTAATAAGTAAGTTGAAGTAGCCATATGCTACAATGATAATGATGATAGTCATCAGTTCTGCGGTCTCAGTGGATCTCTTTTTTCGATATTAGAGCATGAGAGACGCACTGAGAGATAAGATAGGGATGGTTTATCCTCGTGTCATTAATGCTAGGGCCGCTATGGTGTGGCAAAGGTGGATTGGCCGGGCGCCATAGTGGGTTCGAATCGGATACGCAAGAAATATGCGCAGTTTTAATGGACACATTTGACCGCAATACTTTTAGGGTACAACTATGTGAAATAACCCTGCTTTTTGCTTCTAATTTTCTTATTTCACAAAATGTTACAAACATACCTACTTGAGAAGTGTCTTTTCAAAAGGGCTTATTTCCATTTATCTTTTTTTTTACTAAAAATTTAGTTCTGCTTAAGACAGAAAAATACATAATATATTCTTTGAGTTTAAAGTTCTAAAAAGTCTCTTGTTCTTGTTGATCAAAAGGGCCTATATCTTCCATATATACACCTATTATCTACGTTTAATTGAAACTTTTTCTAAGACTTTGTTTGAAGCTGGCCACTACAAATAAACGGGGAAAAATGCATTTGGTACCTTTTGTTATCAGCAAGATATGTCATTGGAATAAGTTCCCGATAATTTCCCTATAATAATAAATAATTATTTTTATTATGGCACCAAAATCGCTTTTAGGATTAACAATGATCGCTATGTCGAAACATTAGCCATCAAAGTAATATTTAAAATTGGATGAAGGTAATAGAAAGAAAAAGTAAGTGGAGGACCATTTGTCTTGAATATTTCTCAAATAGTCTTATACGTTAACGTCAGTAACTTTAAATTTATTAACAGATTTTCCAACAACAAACTATTCGTTTCATTTCTTAATTAAGTAAGAAAACTAATTAAGCAATCTATGCATAACTATTGAAGAGTCCCTTAACAGAATTGTAACGAAACGATAAAAAATAATGTTGCTGACGTAACCAAGTTAACTATCTACAAACTATTTGAGAAATACTCACTTAATATAAGTTCATTGTTACTTATTCCTTATTCATTTTCCCAGTGTCGGTAGAGGACAACTTTTCTCCGAACACCGTGTAAACTGAGGAAGTGATCCATCTCGAGATGTCATCGCGACCGTATCCCACAACTCAGCGTCTCGTTCTGTTACTAACTGAAACATGGATCATTCGTGGAGGCGATGAGTTTAAAGAAAACTCTATTTTAGTTAGTATCGTTAATGCCGCCGCAAACTTTTAATAATCTGTATTAGACGAACTATTTAAGAGTAGTGTGAACCTACGGCTTTTCATACAAAAGACGATAACGATTTCCACCCCTAAAATGTTAACCGGTGTTCATCAATTTTTGATAGGTTCTCAGTCTGACCTGTACCAATATGTTAGCAATATAATCATTATCATTATGATCATCATAATCAGAACAAAATCTCGGTCTATACGTTTTGATTTTTTCACTTTAATCAATAAATACAGTTTTATTGTGGTTTTAGTATTCTGATACAAAACAAATTTCGGCAGTATTTGGCTTTTTTGATCTTTAATCAATATTTACAAAACGTATAGACCCGGATTCTTTTCTGACTGGAAAACCTATCAAAAATTGGTCAAAGTCGGTTAATATTTAAGGGGTGGAAATCATTATCACCTTTTGTATGAATAGCCGTAAGTTCACACTCCTCTTACTTAATTAATAAAAAGTAAAATACACCTCATGCCAGTAGGTAATTGCTCAATGCCGAAATGTCTTCGCTAAATTAAGTCAATACACTTAAAATAAAAAACGTCAAAACTTGATTTTGACAGGTTGGTGCTATACAATACAAAATCGAGTTTAACGTTTCTAAGTTCAGAAAATTTTAAATTAAGAAGACGCCCCGTTTGGATTCGGATTCGGACCGAGTGTATTAGCAAATTTAATAATATAATTCCTCCCGAATCGAGTAGCTAATCTTATTAGCTGTGCTTCTAATACCAAAATACGCAGCCGAAGCAACTTGCATTCCATTTTCAAATGCGTTCAGGAGTCGATAAACCTGTCAAATCTAACTGGCCAGTTAGCTTATTTAAACAACAAAACTTTCGCTTGTGGACAAGCTGAACTGAACCTTGGGAATCTATTGAAAAAGTTGAATAACGTTTGGCGTGCTACGATGAGTTGTGCCGTTTTGGTAGTGATAGCTAAGTTTGAGGTGTGGAGTGGAACAGACGAGTTGAATGTAAACGGATCCAATCAAACGCGCGTCTCTGAAGGTGTTCGTACGGAAACAGACATTTCACTGAATTCATAGTGAATTGTTTTGTAAAGTGCATGATAATGTGCACTACAAATGATTTACAATGTTTTTTCATCTAGTAATGTACGGGACGAATTAACCTCCTTTGTTTTCAAAGCGGTTGATAACTAAAGAAAGGCAGTGTTTTTTAAATATAAAAATCACAACCTTATCCGTTCCAATGATCAAGAACTAAGGTCCTGGCTATATCGATATATAAAGTGATTTATTTATCTGTAGACCAGTGCCTCTACCATACAAACCACTACTTAATTTATGCTATGGTTTTGACATTTCAGTGACTATATCATTGGTGATAATTCAAAACGGCGTAAGTGATCTTGTAGAAAAAAAATTGTGATAAGCAAAATCAAATCAGTGCAGCGTGTAGAACCTATAGGCGAGAAGTTTTGCTATTTTATGGATTTACGCGGTTGTTACAAACGGTTTTGAACTATCACCGACGATAGTAAATTAAGCAGTACTGGATAGAGGCCTAGCACCACGTGCGTGTGCG
Organism: Tortricodes alternella; assembly: GCA_947859335.1. Classification (NCBI taxonomy): domain Eukaryota; kingdom Metazoa; phylum Arthropoda; class Insecta; order Lepidoptera; family Tortricidae; genus Tortricodes; species Tortricodes alternella. The sequence goes on from OX401983.1 coordinate 15,330,095, forward strand.
TTCAAAATTCCAGGACCATATTGACTTTAGAGTGATAACGCATGTTGCAAACTTAACAGGAATCCATGAAATTGCATAGTCATAAGTTTATTTTTAGTTAGTATAATCACTTGTAAACAACAGTGGCTCTAACGCCTGAGGCTATTTGTCTCCGTCTAGTTAGATGAGAATTGAGCTAGGGTTGCTAGATTTTTTTAAATAAAAGCTTTAAAATTCGTGGTTTGATATAAAAGTCGATTAAAAACGATGAAACCATTCACGCACTTTAAGAAAAATCTCAAGAAACTAACTCGAAATGCCTCATTTACATGCAGTCGAAGTGAGTAGGGAAGTGGGCAGCGCGAGTATACAAATGGATCACTTCTCCTGCTCCTGCCAATACTACTCCTGCCTGGGGCGCAGTGAATCAGAAAGCAGCATGTAAATACCCACCGCCTTCGAAAGCAGTATGCGGGAATTATTTCTGTCAGCGCGAGCAGCAGTAGTAGTGACTGCATGTACCTAAATACTATTTACATTTGAACGTACTTGTAGTTGATACAATTGAACAATGAGATAAAATAACTTTTCGGACTTTAATGAAAATAATTTTGTTCACTAACCTCTACTGACCGCTAGGTCTAATATTTCTCTCAACCGCTCAATCACCCCGTTTATTAACTCTGTCAACCCTAACTCGTAGGACGTGTCGTAATCGCAACAGTTGATCGTAATAAAGTTATATTAATATCAGTTGCCGACCGCTGCTCATCCATCATCGCTGATTGGTCGGCGCGGTGACAGCGCGCGCCTATTGGGTAATTGTGGGACTAGCGCGAACGCCAGCCTGAGAACAAGGGTTGTCAACCTTTTAACCTTTGATATGTTAGATAGAATGCTGGAAATAGGCATTTATTGAGTTCTACTTTTGAATGACCTGATTATAGTTGAACACTCTTGTCATAATGATTAAAATTGTTAGAAAGCTAAAGAACGTTATACACGCCCCACTTAAGTATTCTAGTTATTACAAAAAATCTCAGTAATTTTTGATATTTACCCTAAGCAGCATGTTTCAAATTACCATTCTGTATGACCTAATTAGCTACAAACGTATTATAGAGTGCTTAGAATGTAAAGATTTTCAGAACCTCTTGATTGTAACTAAAAATCCATAAGTATTGATTCAGTGAAAATCACCCTATGCCGTGACAGCGAGGTACCGCAATCAGTTAATCATTATCACCATCATGATTAGCCTATATACGTCCCACAGCTGGACACAGGCCTCCTCCCACAGTGAGACGGACTGGCAGTAGTCCCCGCGCGAGCGCAGTACGGGTTGGGGACTTAGGGGACTCCTTTAGTTTAGTTCAGTTCAATTTATTTCACCCTACCAAGTAAAGTACTCTCATATCTGATATAATTGATGTTGACTGTATCTTATTATTTAATCAACTATGATCACGATATTTCTTCATTATAGGAACAAATCAATTTATTTTTAATGAAAAACACCTTCAAATAAGAACCACTGAATGGTATCTGTTGTGAAAGCTGTTCGAACTCCCAGGCGCCCGAAGTTAATAATCTTCGGGAATCTAGGACACGGTACAACACTTAAAGGACACAGCTATAAGACTAAATACTGAATTAATATAGAACTGTTTTTCTTCATTCATCGATATTCCCTCGGGAACTGTTCTCTTCTGGAATATGAAGATGCAACGGACAGTGGTTTGGCCGATACCGGATATTCGGTATGGCCATTGGCCGGACAGCTGGATATCCGGCTGCACATGAGCAATCTCTAAAGTCGTGTTAGATGGCGCGGCGTTCGCGCGGCGAGCAAGTTTCGACTTATTACGAATTGTAAGTGCGCGGGGAGGCCCTTTGAGGTTCAATACGTGCTCTATTTCGTCAGTTCGGAATATTCAAACGTGCAGGATGTGATTTTAAGTGAAGCTTTATGTTAAAATTACAAGAAACTAAGCTTTAATTTGATTAATGATCCAATCCCGATACTATCCAGTATCCGGCCGGATAGTAAAATCATGGCCGGATAACCTGGATACCGGGTAGTAAGCGGATATCCGTTGCATTTCTACTAATCATGCCTTCTCTCTCCGCTGCATAAAACGTGCTCTTTCGTGTACGCTAGGGGCTGTCAGTTTTGTATCCGCGTCACACAAGAACACCACACATGATGCTACTGATGACGCGCGATTCGGCCAGCAGCGAGCGAGCGCCAACCTACAGCGATTTACATCTCCGAGCTGTCCGACAGCCGAGTGTGGAGTGAGACCCCTTGCCTAAAGTAGATCCTTGCCAAAGTTCAACAAAATCGTTTCAGCAGTTTAGCCGTGAAAACCTTACACAGACAGATAGACAGACAGTGTATTTAATCTTATGGCACATATTTAGGGTGTTGGCTCATGCCTGGGATTAAGTCTAAGCCTGTGCCAGCGGCCCTAACATGCATGGCACAAAGATAAATTAGAACCGTTTATCTCTAAGTGCGTCTCTTTCACACTAGTGCCGACGAAAGAGATATTCATAGAGATATAGGGTTCTAATTTATCTTTATGGCATGCATGTTAGGGCCGCAGGGGATGATCCAGACTAACACGCACCCGATTACCAAATTAGCCAAACATTCGTTTCGTAACTGTTCACCTAACAGTGTTTGAGGGCGCTCTCTCACGGCGACTTTTTGTAGCGATATAGTCGCACATTTCGTGAACGCTATCACTATCGCTATCGATTCCAACGCGCGACTGTAGCGATGAAACTATGCTGTTTCGATTCAGCATTCAACTGTATCGGGCGACATCAAGGGATAGCGAAGCGGGACCGCGAACGTCTGTATCGATGCTGTATCGCGACTATATCGCGATAGTAGCGAAACAGAATTGTGTCTGCGTGGGCTATGGTACACGGTCAGCGTTAGCATCACGTTAGCGTTACGGCCGTTTGCGACTCTAACGCGACTACATCGCTTCAAAAAGTTGCCGCGGGCGAGTGCCCTAAGGATACTGATGAGTTTAAAATTGTTGGATCATTTCGTGAAGTCTCGTGTGATGCCACGCAGTCCGGTCCGGCGCAATGCCACAAGTGTGGACATGTGACACCATGTTCATCGTGAGATGGTTCGTGCCATGTCAGCAACATCCAAACCGTCCACATTTAGCGTAACAAGTCCTGTGCGATCGTACGCAGTCCGATCCGGCGCAGTGTCACAAATGTAGACAAAAATAAATGAGTCTTGAAAATGAAATGAAAAATGGAAAAGTTAAAAATATACAACTCTTTAAATTCGGTTGTTTTGACGAAATTCGTTGAGACTTCCTTGTAAGTATGTAGTAGGTTAGTCTTATTTCTTGCAATCTCTTAGTAGACCTCACAGGTGTACTTATTATGCTGTTATATAACTCGAGTATGCTAAAGAAAACCAATATAACTTCAATGACAACCAATCTCCGATATTGGGAATGTTCTTCGTAACGAGTCTGAGACTTAATCGTCACAAAAATGAAGTCGAAGAACAATTGCAAATAACAAAATGATCTGCGAAAATATTAACACAAGAGGTCCTTTGTTCCGATATTGAAGTAGGAGAAATATAATTGCGTATTATTTGCAGCTGTAGCTTTGATTTATTTTGTACTTCTTGCTTGCGACTTCGTATGCCACTAAGGATTTCTCGATTGGTTTTCAGCAAATAGGAGTTATCTAAAAATAACTCAAAATAATCATTCATAAAACAGGATAACTTAAATATTTGCGAATGTTTTAATTTATCGTTGATTAGAGAAGGTTAAATGAAGATACATTTTATTGATTAATCACTGGTAGTTTATTACAATGGATGGTGTTTAGTTTGAGGATAGGGTAGTGAGGATTACATCGTGATATTTGTAAAACTCATCGCAATTTAGGTACAAAACAGAACTTGACCAATACACCGATTGCTACAGACGGTGCTGGTTGAACATGAGCGCTGCGGGTGTCTGACACCTCAGCATTATGCAGCGCCTCTATTCGGGAATGCTGAGTGATTCTGTAGCGACTCATAAGCCAGATTTCTCATTCCACTCTTCCGCACGACGCGTAATGCGTAAGAGCAAGATGAGAAATCTGGCTTACGAGTCGCTACAGAATCACTGCCGAACGATTCACTGCCGCGGTTAAACAAGTCCCTAGTTTATCTGTACCTATTACCTTTATGTTTTTATAAAGGGGCTCGTAAACGGGCCAGTTTATCGGAAAGTTATTGCTGTTATCCTCAAAATTTTACATTCAAACTTTTTGTCCCCATTAGTGATGTAACATGTAATCTTTTCGGGGATAACCCGAATTGCAACAATAAATTGCCGAAAAACTAGCGCGTTTATGTGCCCCGGTGTGCGGTCAATAAATGTGTTTTCCTTCTTGCATTATCTTGTCTTAGGTACATAGAAAAAATATTAAAGATACAATTATGTACGTCAAAGGTAAGAAAAAGAAAGGATTCATTGCGCTAGTTATTTTCATGGCTTCGCCTGAAAATGATCTGTTTATAATAATTCCAAATAAAGTGCAATTTTCTGGAATAAAAATGATCATATATTAATTTCCAGGTGAGAAGTTCTACCTTTGCCAAATTTGATCGAAATGTGCATATTTATGATTTTAGTAAGGACAAGCGAGTAAACAAGATACCCTAACTGTTACACACTGTTGTTTAGCTAATAGTCGCAGAGCTAAGGTTACTATACCTAGAGAAAGCCTAGCTCATGTCCATGACACATGTAAGCGACGTTGATTGGTGATTGCATTAGGTGTCTGCTCGTTAGTCGCCGCCGCAGGCGCAAGCGGCTACTGATGGCTCCCGGCTTGAACCACTTCGGGAAAGGGACTGAAATTATTGATGATTAGAATTGCTGTGTTCAATTTCATTTTCATGTCATCTTCTTTCTTTTTGGGTAATATCATTTCATACAAAAGGCTATAATGATTTCCACCCCTTAAATGTTAACTGATGTTCACCAATTTTTGATATGTTGTTAGTCAGAACAAAATCTAGGTCTATATATTTTGTTCTTTTTCACTATAATCAATACATTCAGTTTTATTGTTGTTTCAGTATTCTCATACAAAACTAATTTCGGTCATTATTTGACTTTGTGATATTTAATCAATATTCTTAAAACGTATAGACCTAGATTTAGTTGTGACTGACCACGTATAAAATATTGGTCAAAATCAGTTAACATTTAAGGGGTAGAAATCGTTATTGCATTTTGTATGAAAAGGGTGATTTTTGCCGTTGGTTCACAGTGTTCTTACGAAACAACTGTCTATCCTGTGGCCAAAAATTAACGAATAGGAAGGGTATAATTGACGTTTTGTTCATGCAGACCAGAAATATGTCCGATGCACTACATGCGGATATATTCAGAGTCAATAACTTTTGAGAACATTTCTTATTTATTTCTCTGTGATTATTACCTTTTAGGCTTCCGAATTTCTGATGGAAATAGAAAACTTAGATTATCACTCTCGTGTCTGTCTGCCCATCTGTCATGGCCTATTTTCTTCGACTGCCTTGTAAGAAAGAAGTTGAAAACACGGACGTTTAGGGTTAATGAATATGAAAATCTATTATGAATGACCTAGATTAATCGCAAAGGGCTGCCACATTAGATCAGCAATGGTCGAAGCGGCACATATATAGCCCAGTTAACCACAATAATAATAATAACAGATTAATCTTATGTCAAATTAGAACTGTAATAGAAATAAAGCCTATTTTAATTTTACGCTTATTTTATTGTCAAGTGCATCACATGACATATCGAATGAAAGGTCTCGTTATGAGAAAAACTAATATTTTTCTTTATAATTCAAAAATGCTTTGTTTAAAAGATATTTCCTACTTACATTGAAATTGGGTTATCTGTGATGCTGTCCTTAACTCTCTGTCAGCCTTTTAAATTGAAATATAAAATAAGGCTTTTTTTATACAAAGCCGTGTCTCCATTTCCTCACCCTCTGGTCTGGACAACGTCTGATTTGTATTTTTAAATAAAATGGATTCTAAAGAGAACCTTTCGACAGCCTCTTGAGCCCGTGATGTTTTTAAACGTCATGTTTCTAATTTTAGAGTGGACACGCCGAGATCGAACCAACACTCGAGTAGTGCCAGTCACGCGAACAAACACAGGAAAGCACGAAGCTGTTGTTTACTTATATGTTAGAAAGGCGTGATTTGTGAATGTCTATGATCCAATAAAACATGGTGTCGTTTGAAGTGTTCTTACCACAAAGTAGCCACTTTATTTTCACAGACTATGCAATCTTTGTCCTAGCGCTTTTTCCCGTTTCTAATTCAGGGCACGCTTTGACCATGATCCCAGATTCGACAGGTCGGGTTATTACAGTGGAGCGACTGCCGTCTGACCTCCGTAACCGTTGTGACAGGGGAACCAGCAGGACCAATTGGGTCATAGTTAGACATTTAGTTACCTAAATGTGCAGGTTGCCTCACGATGTGTTCCCTCACCGTAAGAGCATCGGTTACCGCAATTCGCAGCCAGATAATGTACATAAGTTAGAAAACTCATTGGTTAATGGCAACCGCTTGGATTCCAAATTTCCAACCCAGTACTCCACGATCACAAATCGACATCCTTAGCCACTAGGCCACCTACGCTCTGAAGACGCTATACAATGTAGAATATGTATACAACTGACTTCATACCGTGCATGATTTGCAATACGTGCGGAAGCTAAAGGCGTAGGCGCAAGACTGTAATATCCTCCAGAATCATTGAATGCCGCTAGCTTCAAAGGCACAGCGTGCCGCGTTTTTGCCGCGCGACAACAGATTCTAATATAACATAATACAACACCCGCGCCTCGCTTCACTTGTCATTATCAGCATATATCGGCGAGGGCCATGAAACAAGCGACAGACTTTCCCAAAAATAAAATACCTCATTTACATGCAGCCACTGCAACTGCTGCTCGCGCTCCCAGAAATAATTCCCGCATACTGCTTTCGAAGGTAGTGGGTGTTTACATGCTGATTCTTGAATCACTGCGCGCCAGGCAATGCGAGTAGCAGCGGCAGGAGCAGGAGAAGTGACCCATTTACATACTCGCGCTGCACACTTCTATACCCACTTCCCTGCTCACTTCGGCTGCTTTGGCAACGCGAGTAGCATCGGCAGGAGCAGAAGAAGTGACCCATTTACATACTCAAGCTGCCTACTTCCACACCCACTTCCCTGCTCACTTCGGGTGCATTGGCAACGCGAGTAGCAGCGGCAGGAGCAGGAGAAGTGACCCCTTTACATACTCGCGCTGCCCACTTCCATACCCACCGGCTGCATGTAAATGAGGCATATCAGAGGGACTCTATTTTTATAAAAATAGGACCAACTCATAAGATCTACTGCAAATATTTAACTCGACAGTGCATTAAACCTTTTAAAGTCTTTGTCGTATCCGAAAGCGGCGAATACTATATTGTATGTAGAAAAAAAAAATCTCTTCTAAAACTTGGCACGAAAGGCATATTTTCTTAAGATTGTTTTAAAATTTTCCCAGCTTATATTTGTATTAACAGGTTGCGCAATCCAAATAGGTCAGTGACACCAAGTTTAATTTCTTCCAAGATACCATGCCATTGATTTAAGAGTAATTTAAAGATTTTCGAAAACTTTCATACCCAACCGGAATCGAACCCGCTCATTTTACTTAAAATTCATCTTATTATGGAACTCAGTGCCAAAATAGAAAAGTAAAAAAAATCTTTAAGTGCAGTTTTTCTTAACTCTAATATAATAACTTACTCGCGTTTCTCCCAGCTCGTCCTACAGAAAAAATATAGTATCAAGTAAATATGAAATTTGGCTCGAGAATTGATACGACGGCGTCTGTCGGTAATAGTCACGGCCGCTCCCAATTCAATTTGGCTGACGCGGGTCTGCCGGGATTGTGTTACGTGGAAAAAATGACATTTGATCGCCTTTACATCCCTGATGATGTTTTATGAAAGGTAATTTCATTTTTTTGGGGGTTATTGGCGGGTTGACAGCGGGAGTGACAGTTACACGACCTGACGCCGGCAAGCGACAAAGTAAAACATTGTCTTAATGTCACAGTGACGTGAATGGGCTCTTTATTCATGGTTTTTTATAACTACGGGGAAATGTATTTTTAAAATGTGAGCCAGATAATGTACATAAGTTAGAAAACTCATTGGTTGATGGCAACCGCTTGGATTCCAAATTTCCAACCCAGTACTCCACGATCACAAATCGACATCCTTAGCCACTAGGCTACCTACGCTCTGAAGACGCTATACAATATAGTAGAATATGTATACAACTGACTTCATACCGTGCATGATTTGCAATACGTGCGGAAGCTAAAGGCGTAGGCGCAAGACTGTAATATCCTCCAGAATCATTGAATGCCGCTAGCTTCAAAGGCACAGCGTGCCGCGTTTTTGCCGCGCGGCAACAGATTCTAATATAACATAATACAACACCCGCGCCTCGCTTCACTTGTCATTATCAGCATATATCGAGGCGGGCCATGAAACAAGCGACAGACTTTCCCAAAAATAAAATACCTCATTTACATGTAGCCACTGCAACTGCTGCTCGCGCTCCCAGAAATAATTCCCGCATACGCAGACGAATTTTCGGTTATCGTTATTCCCTCAGGAACTTTAATTCTTTTGGTATAAAATGTACGCTATAAGTTGAGATACACTATCTACACGCCAATTTTTCATCCAAATCTATTTATCCGTTTAATACGTCATTAAGTACAAACATCGTCACAGACTTACGCATTTATAATACTACTTAGTGGCTCTGTGAGGTGTAGACCTCGCAAGTATATAAATTATGTTTTCTTTTACGTTTTCAACCCCATATATCCGCCATTTTGAAAAGAGTCAAGAAACTGAATCGACAAAAAAATCCATATAATTATTATTATCGAACATGCTCACAACATTTCACGAGAATCGGTCGAGTCGAGAAATGCGACCTGTAGACGAGAACAGCCGGACATCTGGAGATCTGCGCCTATATTCGGAAACGCTAAGTGATTCCGTAGCGACTCGTGATCGAGATTTCTCATCCCATTCTTACTCATTACGCGTTGCGCGGAAGAGTGAGATGAGAAATCTCGCTCACGAGTCGCTACAGAATCACTTAGCGTTCCCGAATAGAGGCGCTGGACATACGAAAGCATTTTTGCCCAAGCTGAAACGGAGACGCTTCGCTCGCTCGGTCAATTAGTAAAATAAGTGCGAGTCGGACTCGCGCACGAAGGGTTCCGTAGCAATATCCATAAAAACGGCAAAAAAATCATGTTTGCTGTATGGGAACTTGGGAGCCCCCTTAAATATTTATTTTATTCTGTTTTTTTAGTATTTGTTGCTATAGCGGCATTAGAAATACATCATCTGTGAAAATTTCAACTGTCTAACTATCACGGTTCATGAGATACAGCCTGGAGACAGACGGACAGACGGACAGACGCACAGACGGACAGCGGAGCCTTAGTAATAGGGTCCCGTTTTTACACTTTGGGTACGGAACCCTAAAAATGCCTTGTAGCGGGTATTAAGCGCATGTAATGTGATGTTATTACAAGAGGAGTAGAAGGTATTTTGCACCAGATGTTTTACATCTAGTTAAAAAGTTTCTCTACTTCACTTTGTCATCCCCTTTAAAAACACAAACTTTGACACCCTGCATATGCCACGTTTCGTGGCCTCATATAATATTTACCGCAAAAAATCAAAAAGAGCCATAACTAACATAGATTTTACGCCGTTTCTTTGCAGGAAATGATGGTCTATTTTAAAGTTCTATTGTTTCTACTGAGAATTAATTATAGTCGAAATAAGGTGTACAGAAAATACCTTCAATTAAAAACATTCTAAACATATCATTAATTCAATCTACGAACGCTTTACATATTGTTCCTTGAAGCATAAGAATTATTTGTTGATGATCTCATGCCCTCCTAGAGGGCTTAGTTGGCTAATAGACTGTCCTAATTCAAGGCCATAGTCAATGGGCCATCGTCGACATTTGGGACGAGACGGTTATGAGCATTATATCATAGTTTATGTCTTTGGAACACTTGTTCTCCGGACCCTTCATGTACTGCCAACATATCTTTGCAGTCGCAATAAACCTTAATAACAAGACATTGGCGTTAAGTTTGGTTAACCAAGCGAATGCATCGTTGCAAACTTCCCGCTGCCTCCGTGGGCATCTTTACAGGTGGCTATATAAAGGTGATTTTCCAAGTTGTGTAACGCTACGTGCTTGTTTTGTTAATGTTATTGTTATTTAGGTCACGTGTGAGGATTGCTAAGTTTTTCCCTGTTCAGGAAGTAAAGAGTTGTGTTTATGCGGCGGTCCGGGTTCGAACTTGGGGTTCATTAGGACTGGTATAATCTTGTGAGGGCATGAGTGGCATACCGCATAGGCCGGCCTTACACACAACGGTGCGTTCACGTTTGCAATGGTGCTTAAATTGACTAGGGTTGTCGACACTGTGATGCGCCGTTGAGAAATCGCAGCCGTCGTAACAGGCAGCGCTAGGTGAACACTAAACTCTGTTCGCCGAGAGTTGATAAATAGAAATGCGATGAAGAAATACACGATTGCGGGAAAGAGCAACGCGAAAATACAGCGACTTCTTAACAATGAGATATTAAAAGTAGCTACGAGTAGAAATGCGAGGAAGAAATACACCGATTGCGGGAAAAAGTAACGCGAAAAAAAGCGATTCCGGAACGATGAAACATTAAATAAAGCAACGAGTAAAATTAAGATGAAGAAATTGATCGATCACGGAAAAATGCGACTCGGAAAAAAGCTACATTGAAAAAATGAGTTCGCGGAACCCAACTAACAAATCCTTGTGTCTTTCTGTAATAATATGTCATTGGCTTCGAGTGTGTCGTTTAGGTGTTCGTGCGTTCAAATATTTTATTATCATCGGTTTAGTATCCCTGATTTTTAATTCTTTTTATCAACTCTCGGCCAACAGACTTTAGCTTACGCTGACTTACGGTATTACCATCAGCATAAGTCTTTTTTAATTATTAATTAGTTAATTACAGCATTTTACATAATGTTTTATCAAATGTGTCATGCTACGTATAAACTTCATTAATATCATCGACCTGCATACGCCCCACTGTTGGGCTCTCGTAATATATTTTCGTTTTTCTTAGGTAATTGTGTTTCATGTTTTCCTATCTCAGTTAAAAACAAATGAAGTAAAACCCATCGTCTAATTTTAATTAGTAATTAAGGTGATTTCCTTACAGCTATCAAGTTGAAAGAAACTTTCGGCAGATGGCGGTTGGGAGTTCGTTAATTAGTCTATTCTCGCAGTATCAAGTTGTTTCCACGTGTTTTGAGTTATTTGTAGCCTGTACAGAACGATTGTGAACATGTTTTGAGTTTCTCTGAAAATATTGGCATTGAGGTGTGTTACTTGGAGGCTCTAAGATGTGCTTTCAGGATCCAATAAGTTTTTAAAGATTTTTACAAATATCTAAACGTTTTAGATACTGCTTCTTTCCTTCCTTTTTAAGGGAGATTACTCGGGAAAGAGTCATAAAGTTAAATAAACAGATGAAATATTGATAAAGTATATAAATGAACAATTTGTAGTTCATGGACACATTATGCTAAACAGTGAATGGCCCGTTTAAGACAATTTCCAAAAGATCTTCGAAAAATTAAACAATTTTATTCCATTAAGCCAGCGGACAAACAACAAAAATAAACATCTATTTGACACTTCGAGCGAATTCGAGCCTCGACATACTAAAGAAACAGAAAAAACTCGAGAAAGCGGAACGGTATCGCTGACTGTGTGCGACGAACTGACGTACGGTGGCTAATTGGCTATGACACGTTGTGTGTGAAACCGGCCTTAAAATAAAAAAGATGCACATTCAATTTTAAACTCAAAACGACAGTTCCAAGATTCAAATTGGAATGGTTTTGTTTTGAAATTATCTCGCTTTGGTTTAGAAAGCACTTTTTCCGAATGTTAATTAGGTTTGTTGATATAAATCGTTTTGGACTCTTAGTTCTAAGCACGTGCTGTCATGTTATTAAGACGGACATAATATTTGTGTGAGCATTCATGTCGAGATCAAATGTGACCGCAGATTTCTTTGATTTGAATGACTTTTTGGGTTTAATACGAATTCTTCACTTCAAAATTATTCAAGCTGACAGTAATATCACTTATGACGAAGTTGATACATGAAACATATTTAGTAGCGAAGGGATTTTTTGGGGGGGAAGGGGCTGAAATCCTATATTTTAGAAATAATACGGAAATGAGGAATATTTTATTTACGAATTTACGTTATTATTACGAAATAACGTTAATTTGGCGGAGTCTCCTGTACCCTTACCACGAGTTTACGCAAACCGTTCTCGTTATCGAAATCTATTGAAAATACTGCTTGTTGCCGATGCAAGTAAAGCGAACCGAGCGATAGTTTTCGATAAAGAGAACGGTTCGCGTAAACTCATGGAAATGGTACAGAACTGATAAAGTAAGAAACCAATATATCCGTGGCACCTTTAAGGGTGCCAATGAACGCGAAAACACTCACAAATTCGCATTTACAATATTAGTGTGATATACTAAACATCCATGACTCGAGTAGAAATATTCGTGCTCATCGAGCACAGTTTTCCCCAAATGGGACTCCAACTTTCTTACTTTACTGTGAATAATATGTAAAACCAAGTCCATATTCATAAAATCACAGACCCGTATCTGTGACGAGCCGTCGGCCCGGCTTTGTGGTTCATACGCACATTATCGGCCCTGCCTTCGTAAAAACGTCGATAAAGGATTTTCCCGTAATAAAACCTAAAATGGTTTACGGCTTAAAGTTCAGTGGTCGTCGAATGGCTGCTTTATTTGGCGAGATTTTCACCACCTAACTTTCACATATGTGAACTGAAGAGAGAGCTTATGAATATGTTTTATTTATTTATTTTCTCATATAAACGATATTAAAACATGTACACAGTATTTAAAGTCTATATTACCTAGCCGCGTGTCGCAGCATACTTTCGGCTACACTCGCGTGTCGGGGAAGACGCCCGCGGTCAAGCTGCTGTACGCGGCTAGCTAATATAGACTTTAAACACTGTGTACATGATTTAATATCGTTTAAAGATTGTAAATCCGTTCCGATCCGATGCGATGCGGACCGTTTGGTGGAAATCATGCATGTATGCATGCATGTAAATTAAAAGAGAAATTGAAACAAAACACTAATACTATTAGACTTGTATTCTTGGAGAAACGTGTTCCTAGAGGTATGTACGTATGTGAATAGGTACATTGGATCGGATAATCTAGAAATGACAGATAACAAACAACCTGAATTTAACTTTCGCTGAAAAGCTCCCAATTCTCTTCAATACTCCTTAACTGATTAAAATAAAACCCTATACAGTTGTCACGTAATCATAGATAGCAGAAACAATCGTAAACGCACAATAAAATCGTCGGTGGCAAATGAGTTGGTATTTACGTTAACGGCAACGGAACGCTGTACGCTGGAATACGCGGTGCTCACGAAATAGTCATGGCCTGGAAATTGAATGGCACCAGTCATAAGAGGTTAGAGAACTTGAAAAAGTTTAAGGTTTAACGCATATTTTTCGCAAATAAAATAGGAAAATATACTTACTTTAATAGCTATTTATGGCTTTTTGCGTGAATTCCCAGATTAAAGGCGGGTAGTGCCCATAAGAATATTAAACAACGGTTATCCGGTCCGGTTAATAACAACTTGCACGTCTACCCGCGAGTCATTTCGTCTCTGACGTATATGATAGTTTAGAATGGGACGCCCTGAGCAACAATCAAGTCGCGGGTAGATTGTGTTAGCTCCCCTGCGGCCCGAGCATGCCATACACGGGGATAAGTTATACCCGCTTATGTCTCTATCTCTTTCGTCGGCACTAGTGTTAGAGACACGGACTTTAAGATAAGACGGCTTAACTTATCCTTGTGTCAACCTTGCTAGGGCCGCTGTTTAGATAAATTCAATACAAATATTTATTAAACTTAGATGCATATTAATAAAATATATTAACTATCATTATCGTATACAGTTTTTTCTGCCGCTAAAACGTTTCCCTTAAGGCAAACGTGAAGCTTCATAGAAGCACATCTTGGCCCATCATTGAGCCATAACGCGCGCCATCTTACCTGCGACACCCGGATCACCGGCTACAGGGTCGTGCCGATGGGAATATTATCCGGTACGGTTATCCGCCCGGTTTAAGACCCACCTGTTCGGATTGATTGGAATGTAGTGCGGTTTTATAGCGGTAGGGGATATTATGTGTACGTATTATAATAGCAGTGGCAGTGTTAGGGGGTTTAAGGAGAGAATGGATAGTGGACGCTGCCTACTAATGAAGGTAGGTAGAAAAGGGCTCTCCCATCCATAAAACTTCCGTTGAGTAACCGTCAAAGTTATAGTAACAGTCATCGAATTCACGCGTGCCTTTGCGTGTTTCGATATTTCTTTTATGTTTTAATGTTGTATGTTTTTAAGTGTCCATTTTTTTCTATTCTATTCTAAGCGAAATTATTGTCACCGTCAAAACTTTCAGTCACGGAATAAAAAAGCAAAGGCAGGAAAATTGTCGTGTTTACTAAAGAAATAGGCAAAGAAACATCAGCAAAGAAAAACCTACACAAAAATATCTCTAAAAATGACGTAATGTAACGTGTGTCTAGTGTCTACTGTAATCCAACTGACGAATATTACATAAAGCAAAAGAAGAATCTCCATATTTCCAAGACAATGCGTTCGCCTCTGGCGTTATTTTCTTAGGCTTGGTGCCTACAGTTCGCAAACAAAATGGTCAGAGAGCACTCTTGGCGCTAAAAAATGCACAAACACTTACCTCGCCTCCAGTATGAAAGTTTAACCGGGCCGGTTACAGGTGGCCGGTAAATTCCGGATAATGCCACGTTACAATGCTCGGGTGCTTGCCGGTTCTTTTATATTATTAGAGTAGTTGGGAATATTGTTTTGGTATGCGTATCTGACGGTATGTTTTTAATTAAATGGCCGTTTTTATGGTATTGTATATTTGGTGCGTTCTGGCAAGAATGGCGGGAGATTGCTCCCGGTAAGGACGTTTGGAAGATGGGAATGAGGCCTTTGTCCAAACTTGGGGCATTGACTGACTACGACGACTAAATAAATAAATATGGGGTTCCCAAAAATCTTGTAAATATGTATTTAGAGAGATGGTACATATTACACCTTGAAAAAGAGCTAAAGCTGTCTGAGGAATGTGATAACTTGACAATAAATATGGTTGTCATAGACGTGGTAGAACTACGCTAGAAAAATGAGAAGCTGAAAATGCTGAAAACTACTCTTTTCTCAATAAATCCTGAAATGCAGATTTCCCGAACAGCCGGGTCCGGCAGGGTTTGGCATCCATCGTGATTTAGCGAGGTCAATGAACTGAGAGGGTTTGGGGTGCGGTGTTTAAGCCTCAGCTTTGTAGGCAAAGCTGGGTTGGGAAGTATTAGTTTAGGCGATATAAGGATAGTTAAAATTCAAGAGTTTAAATGAGTTTTAACTCAAAGACAACAATTAAAAGAAAATAGATCTGACACGTGTAAAATGAAAACATTGGGTCACTAAATAATAAAATCAAAGAAATTAGTATATATTTATTCATTCCAAAGTACTTAGAAAGTGAAAATATCTACCATTGGCTTCGGCAATACAATAAAGTAACACAAATCTTAATATCTTAAAATAGCCTCAATAAAGTGACAATACGAATGTCCTGTAATATGATTTTGAATAATTCAATCCTATTTTCCAAGACTAGGATGGAATTATAAACAATGTTCTCTCTCTCTCTCTCTCTTTATTGGCCTCTATCATAGAACACAGGTTTTCCAAAAAAACCAACCAACATTTTTTTCGCAACGGAGCATCAAGCAAAACTAGTATTATAATTTTTTCTCGGTTTTCGGATAAATTTGTATTCAGCAAACTACGAAAAAGTCGTATAAATAACAGTTTTTTTTAAATAACCCACGTTTAATTGTCAGAATACGTCATCTAGCCTAGTAAAAATGTACTATAATTTTGGTATAAAAAGAAGAAAACCCTAATGATCCTGAAATAATATTCCTTAAGGAGTATTAAATAGATATGCGATTATGGTTCGTATGGACAGGAGAAACTTGCAGAAGACGTTCAACCACACAGGAAAATCCCAATGAAGTGAAAAAATATTGTCAATGGCCTCCGTAATACGCGTCTTCGTAACCAATGGGCATAACAATATCCGGGAGGAAAGGCTCGCTTCCGACCTTCTTAGTGCGGCGGGTATAATGGGGCAGCGGCAGGGTTAATGAGGCTTTGATAGTGAGAAATAAATAAAATACGATAAAATAACTGACACTTTACGTTAGGATTAATATATGTCTAATTTTAAGGTCGGGTTTTATAAAGCTCCCTCAGACCAAATAAATGCCTTATAAAATTTGAGTACCGTCAGTTCAGTTTTTGACATTAGTGGCTGAAGTTTGATTTATAAAAATTATTTTAGCCTAAATATTTTTTTTATGTTTAGATTTATGGGTGCGGTTCGTTACAAGCAAATATAATTAATTAATTAAAAAGTATATCCGAGCGAAAGCAAACGATAGAAAAACAAAATAATAACGGATTTCGAAAATAGAATAGTAGTTTATGCAACGGTTGCATAATGATAGGCCTTAAAACACTAGTGCGGTTTTCATGAAACGAGCCGACAGGCGAGTTTCATAATAAGATCGCACGTGTGTTTTAAGGCCAAATTATGCAGAGTTGCATACATAACTTTATCTACACACATATTATAAATCCTCCATGATGGGTTCAGAAACAGTATTTTCTGGCAACAAGTTATTTGTTGCAATCGTGGCTGCATATTTCCGATATCCGGCGCATTTTCACATCACACACACTCCGAGAAGACTACTTACTATTCATATTTTCAACTAAAATGTAAATTACAAACAACTTTTTCTATTCAATTCAACAACAATTCTACTTTCGTTCAGCAAAACGTCAACATGGCGGCAAATACGATCTTCCGTCAAGACCATTTTTTTTAAATCATAGACAATCGGATGAAGTCTCTATTCTCACGTCACTCGAGATCAAATATTGTGCAGTTTATATTAAAAAAAACATACTGAATTGACGTTTCGTATCAATAACTTTTTAATATCTATGGATACTAGAATAGAGACCCACTTGAGTTTTGACAGCTGTTCCAAATTTAATCTCATTTCTTTACTAAAAACGATAAAGAAGTCATGTTATTTCTTTATCGCAGCACTGGTTTTTCCTAATTGGTTGTCAAAATGGTGGTCATTTCATACGGTTTTTGATTAACCAATGGAGGTTTTATGATATGGGTGTAGATAAACGTGTTATAAACATTTGGATTTTGAATTATTAGGCAAACAAAAGTTACTATCGGTCAAATTGGCCAAAATTTAACAACGGCAATTTCGTAAGTACAAATGCTTAAAAAATACTTAAATCTCATATAAAAATACCGATATTTGGGCATTTCGGTATAATAGATTAGTATGATATTTGGATGTAACGAACCGCGCTCAGGTTTATGATGTTTTATTAGTGCTCTAATAAAAGTCGACGATCGACGTGAAAATAATAAAATAATCGTTAAAGTAAAGTAAACTACATCTTAGAATATAAATTGGATTCCGCCCAAGCTCAAATCTACTTAATTCCAATAAAAAACCATGGTCAATTACAATATTACGAATATTCTCAGGGCACTAATATTACATCTCACTGACTGTTTTGCTGAGATTTTACGTTGCTTTATCAACTAATCAGTTCTAAAGTTATAATCTGATTTTATATTTAACCTTCTTCAAAAAAGGAAGAGGTTATACCCTATATCTACTGCGGCCCTAGCATGCCAGACACGGGGTTAAGTTAAACCCGTTTATCTCTCTGACTATCTATTTCGTCGGCACTAGTGTGAGAGAAACGCACTTGGGGCCGCTGGTGTATTCCCGTTTTTTAAGATTTTCATTTCAAATTGATTCTTAATTCAAAGGTTACACAGTCAAATATTTACTCATTTAAGATATACGCAGAAGGTCTCTCTGAATTTCGGAAAACAAAGATGTTGAAGGTATTTCTCAACTCTTACATTTAAGTACCGTTGTTCCATTACTGCCAATAAGTGTATAAGCACACCTTTGTTCCGTAAGCTCCCGGGCCATCCTGATTTATTCCCTGGTCTCGCAAAGAGTAACGAGTTTGTTGGACCGACGCGACACGATTTTGATAACGACTTCATAATGTAAAAACAAAGGACCAATATGACTTGTTAAGAAAGCACTCAGGGGCGGCCTTAGCCATTTCGAGGCTTCGGGCGGGTAGATCTTTGCGAGGGTCTTTGTGGAATTAGTTTTAATGATCATGCTACAGATATCAGCGCGATAACTCCAACGCAAGAGAGCGCGAGTGGCATGACGTGAGTTTAATAATGCGCGGCGTAAGGCGGGAAGTTCACATAAACATTAGTACTACATATTAGTACCCATTTTTTTTCTTTTTAGTTGTTGGGTTGGTTCGCGAGGCCCCTGCAAGAGCGAGGTCCCGGGTGGTTGCCCTGCTCGCCTGCCCCAAAGGCCGCCCCTGAAAGCACTACCTGTTCGCTGCCGGGAGGCCATTTACAGAACGCAGTGCCATCAGCGCCAAGCTTCGAAAACATTACACCCTTTTTTGAATTGACTGGGACGTTCAGAAGGTTAAAGCTTAAATGTGAGTCACGGTACTGTTTTATATGTATTGATGATTATGACTTATGAGTGAAGTGCTCAGCAGTGGGCGGTAGGACGTGGGGCTGGTGATGATGATCATGATTGTAAGTTGCACTTGCCACGCTTGCCTTTAAGTACATGGTTTTGTTATTGGGTCGTGTGCCTGTGGAATCCACTTAATTTCCGTTAGCCATTAATTCATAATATCAGAGCTTAAATTTATTCTTTGAAATGACTAGTCTGTTCAATCAATTATACTCTATGGCACAGTATTAGTGAGTTTAAGTCCACCTGCCCGGGGAGACTATCTCGGGGCCACAGGAGGCCGGATCCCACTGGCATTTCGTTATCTGCATTTTTCATTAAGGTTCGCCTCTGGTGTGCATAGATTACACGAGCAAAGAGATTTTAATAAACGGGAAGTAACGGGGTTATGGTTTGTGTTGGCTCTGGCCACATGCACCTGTGATTCTTTTATCATCCCCAGGACTTAAACTATCTTCATACCAAATTTCATCAAAATCGGCTTAGCGGTTTGGCCTGGAGCCTACTGATAAAACGCATCCAGCCACGCTGCAGGCTGTAGATCAGCGCTGTCATTACATTATCGTAGCATAGGCTGAGCTCTGAGTCTTTTGCTACAATTGTACACATCAGAGGGCTAGCACGACACGCCCGCGAGTCGTTTGTCGCTCAGTGCGTCCCTGTCAAATTAGTCAAATACGTAAGGGACGCACTGAGCGACAAACGACTCGTGGGCAGGTCGTGCTAGACGTGCAGGGAGGCTAGCACACCGAGCCTGCGAGTCGTTTGTCGCTCAGTGTGTCTCTGTCAAAGTAGTCAAATGTGTACAGGACGCACTGAGCGACAATTAACTTGCGGGCAGGTCGTACTAACGTGCTGTTTGCTTACTTGTTTACTTTCTCAAATTCGTACATTACTTAAGTTGTTGTAAGTTGGACTACATTAGTGTGGCAACACATGGTTTTTAATAAGATTTCTTAGGATTAGTTTATTTAAATTCCCTATGAGCTAAGCATAATAACAATACGAAAGTTACTCATCGTAAGCAAACACGCATTTATACGCAACAATGTTGCGGTTTTAAAAACTAATAACACCGTGTTGCTTGCTCAACAAGTCTAATGCATGCTTAACACCTTAAATGATTATTAAAAAACTAGCGTGCACATATAACGTCAGGTTAAAAATAAATCCTACACCTTTTCTAAGATATACCCTAAATATTCACGCAAGCAGTATCAGGTCACATTGATTCCGCCGCCCAAGCGCCCACATAAGTCAGGCAAACCCGCGATATTTCACTGCTATTTGTAACCCTAGCTTAGCTGACAAATCGCGGGCGGCTTTAAGGAGGGCCACGAGTTGTACCTTTCACCCTTTTTCTGGCTTGAAAGGGGTTTTTTATGGGTTGGCTCTTGATTTTGCAAAATTAATAATCTTTACTGGTTAATATACAAATTGAGGCGCCACTGTGGATAGCGTAAGTTTTTAAATATTGTATGACCGTTTCCATAGCTGGGCACCTGTTAATCGCTAATCGTTACATTTCGGAAAATTTAACGGAAGTTAAAGTTAATCGTTAACTCGTGTTTGATATTATATGTCGTTGCGTTAGTGATTTACGTATAAAAAATGTTTGTATGGAACTTAAGGCAAGACCTGAAAAATTAATAAAAGAAGGGTGTATGTAACAATAGATTTTGTATTTAGTCTTTCAAATCAATAGCTGTCTGACATAACATACATACATATTATCACGCCCGAAATCCCTAATGGGGTGGGCAGAGCCACAAGACTACTTGTCGCCACGTTCGATTAATTAGTCCTAAGATGGTATGATGAACCGTATGGTGACAGGTGATCAGCCCATCGCCCATACAGATAGTCCACCATGTTGGAGAGGACCCGTCCCTTAGTCGACTTTTACGACATGCCAGGATGATAAGCATCTGCACGCATTCTATGCTATTTCTTCACTCCCAGTGCAGCAGAGGAGGGACTGACATAACTCAATAATAAATAATAAATAATTCAGGGGACAATCTTTACACCCCAAAGTAAGCGCTAAAGGCTTGTGTTATGGGTACTAGACGACGATATACATACTTTTAAAGAGAAATAGTTACTTAAATACATAGGAAACATCCAAGACTCGGGAACAAATATTCGTGCTCATCACACAAATATTTTCCCTTACAGGGGATCGAACCTGGGAGGCTAGCTTCGGAGGCAGGGTTACTACCAACTAGGCTAATCGCGTCGTCAAAGTGCATATTCCCCTTTATAAACATCAATTTATACAGTCTGTGCCTTGTCCTTATGGCAAATACTCGTACTTACTAAGGTACTTAATTAACGATTAACGGACTTTAAATGTTTTAATGGAAGTTAATGAGTCCGTTAACAATTTTATAAAGTTAATTTAGAAGTTAATATGTTACTCGAAGTGTTAACTTCGTTAATTAACGATTACCGGTCTTGTGCCCAGCTATGGCCGTTTCACTCTCTCCTCCCAAGATGGCTAAACGAAGCGTGTGACTTTATGTAAGCTCCTAAGTTAATTATATAATTCTTCACTAATTTATGATCCTTTTTCAATTCTCTCCTCGCAACCTCGTGTCCCAGACAAATTGGTCCTTCGAGCTGGATTAAAAAGAAAGTGATAGAACAAAGTAATAGTTCGTTACTATAGGAACGCTCGGTTTCAATCAATCAATCAAATAACTTTTTTATATAAGAGAAGGCAAACGAGCATGCGAGTCACCTGATGGTAAGTGGTCACCGCTGCCCGGACATCGACAACCCCAAAGGAGTCACTGAGCCGTTGCCCTTTTAGTCGTTTTATGTCGCAATCGTGCTTATTGGCTGAATATAGGTTTTTTGCATTAAGATGGTTCTTATATTTTATGCCCTGTGTAGGTACAGAGCCTGCATGTAGGCGTGCCAAAATTGAAGTAAAATAATAGTTATACGATGTGAATTTCAAACAACAAATAATAAGAAAAATAATAACAATTAACCATAATAATTGACAATTAAAATGAATATCAATAAATACTAAAATACAATTACAAATCGTTATTTTGCTCTTTGTTTCTGATGGCCGTTCCCAATATTCAATCCGCGGATAGATAGAGGTTACTACGGGATAAAATGTGACATTTTCCACGTACAAAATCCGTTAAAATTGTAACTGGCAGTAAGCAAATCTATCCACAGATTGAAAATTGGGAACAGGCGTTAGACCTTAATATCGAATCGTTACCCTTGCTCACGTATGACTTTGAGAGACACAATAAACAAACATTCCAAGCCTGCCAAAGATCCAGCTCGGTAAACCGGAGCCGGAAGTGCGACCGGACGCGCCAGTCTGCCGGAAGCCCACCTCATTTCCGGTATGCTACGCTAAGATATTCCCTGAAAGGTATTCGCAACTTAGTTTTCCGCTAACTTTGATTGTGCGTAATTTAACTTTAACCCTTCGGTTCGTCGACCTTTGAGGGCAAAGGACTGGGGAATTCATGTTTTTTTTATCAGCATTAACTAACCCCCTGGCTATAGGGGCAAAGGCCTACCTACCTTCTCTTATTGGGAATATTACTTGTTAATCTGCGTTTGTATCTTTGTAAGACCAATGTCAATAAAAACGGCCGGGTTGCGTGACTGATACGACCGTTTTGAGGGCTGGTACAGACAGCATTTGAACTGTAAAATGGCAGTTCGAGTGCAGTTCTGATGCAGTTGATGTAACTACATCAAAACGTCAACTCCATCAGAGCTGCACTCGAACTGCCATTTTTATTGAGCTATTGATACTTTGTAGTAATAATGTGCACTTCCAATTTTAAAGCAAAAAGAAAAGTAGGACAGGCAATCCGTAGCCTTAGAAACGCCTGTTTACTAATTGTCTTGCATTGTATTGTGTCATAGGAAAACTTCCTATATAAATTTGTTTACTGGAATCTTAAGTTTTATTCATCTACGCGTATCAAGAAAGCTACGCAACAATGGTTATGGGCCCAGCGATGATGAAAGAAGAATCGGAATAAATAATTTACGAGTCGGCGAATATAAGGTACGAAATAGAGTACGGAAAGGCAGACGAAGTATAATTGATATTTTATTGAAAGAGTAAACAAAGTCTTAGTACTATGAACGCAGTTAAAATAGAACAATTAACTCAAGATAATTATGAAACCTGGAAAATCCAAGTTGAAGCAATTCTTATTAAGAATGATGCTTGGGGCTACGTTAATGGGATTACCATCAAGCCAGTATCACTGGCAGAAGCCCAAATTTGGGAAACCGCTGATGCTAAGGCGAAGTCCGATCTCATTTTGTCTATTAGCCCAAGTGAACTGCGACATCTCCGAGGATGCACAACCTCGCGAGACGTATGGCTAAAACTCAAAAGCATTCATGCCTCCAAAGGTCCTGCGAAGAAGGCAACCTTATTAAAAGAATTGTTGCTTCACAAAATGGAGGAAGGTGGTGACATTCGAGAACATGTCATGAAATTCTTTGATGTCAGAAGTCAATTAGCTGATATGACGATCGATATGCATGATGATCTGATTTCAATAATGCTTCTGTATAGTTTACCGTCTAGCTTCGAGAACTTTAGATGTGCTATAGAATCTAGAGATACGTTGCCAGACCCTGAGACTCTGAAGGTGAAAATATTAGAAGAAGAACGTTCCAGACACCAGAACGGCAATGGAGAAAAAGCACTTCTAATAAAAGGAAAGAAACCTTTCAAATCTTTCAAACCAAAGAGCGTTACCGTCAAAGAAGATTTGAAATTTAGATATAAATGTTTTAAATGTCATCAGTACGGCCATAAGTCTTCCGAATGTCCAATGAAGAAGAACAAGGAACAACATCAAGATACTGCTAGGTTTATTTCAGATAATAATGAAACAAACGATATCGATACCGATTTTGTAACATTCAATTGTTTTTCAGACGATAAAGCTGACAATGAGAATGGAAACTGGATCATCGATAGTGGGTGTACAACACACCTGTGTAAAGATGCAAGTAGATTTGGTGAAACATTGTTACCCTTGTCTGGTAAGCTAAATCTAGCGACACATTCAACCACAAATGTACGAGGCAAAGGTACGGTAACATTATCTTCATGTTTTAATGGTTCTAAAACTATAGTTCAGTTGCCAAATACTTTATACGTTCCGGATTTGCGATGTAACCTGATTTCAGTTGCAAAAGTTGTTGATCAAGGTTATACCATAACGTTCAACCGAAATTTAGCTAGTATTAATGATAGCTACGGCAATACCAAGTTAGTCGCAAATCGAAAGAGTAATTTATTTTACGTTGAGGAGCGTAATGAAACAGTGTCAATAAATTCGGACAAAAATATTGATGTAATGTCGTGGCACGAACGATTAGGACATTTGAACGCAAAAGATCTTGTAAAAGTTTTGAATAAATCTGATATTAATATTAAGTTAGGGGATGCGATTCAATTACACGATTGTGATATTTGTGCAGGTGGGAAAATGAGTGCTTTACCATTTTCGAAATCTGACGGACCATGTGAGGAAAAATTGAGAGTTGTCTACTCTGATGTTGTAGGTCCTATGCAACATGAGGCCATAGGTGGAGCAAAGTATTTTGTCACATTTATAGACGATCATACTAGATGGTGTGAAGTTTATTTACTCAGCAAGAAGAGTGAAGTTTTTACAACATTCAAAATATACAAAAGTTATGTCGAAAATTTGACTGGAAAGAAGATCAAATATCTACAGACTGATAATGGCGGAGAATACTGTAATCGTGAGTTCGATAATTTCTTAAGGAACGAAGGAATAGCAAGAAGATTGACAGTCCCTCGCACTCCTCAACAAAATGGAGTAGCAGAGAGGATGAATAGAACACTAGTGGAGATGGCGAGGTGTATGCTGATCTCGTCGGGCTTATCAGCTGGTTTTTGGGCAGACGCTATAGTAACAGCGTGCCATGTAAGAAATCGTTGTCCAACGAGTGGTCTTGGGGGTGAAATACCTTTCGAGAAATGGTTTGAGCGACCTGTCAAAGTGCAATATTTACAGAAATTTGGATCAAAAGTACACGTTTTGGACAAGGAACCAGGAAAAGATAAATTTGCCCCTCGTAGTGTAGAAGGAATCTTCGTGGGCTATCCAAGAGACAGAAAAGGATTTAGAATCTGGTTACCTCAACAAAGAAAGGTTATTATGTCAAGAGATGTGAAGTTCCATGAAGCCAAGAACCAAGAAAAGGAGAATCATGATTTTAAAATTGACCCTTTGAAGATTCGAGAAGAATTATTGGATACCAATGCGAGCCCAAATGGAGTGGAAAGAGCGGAAGTAGAGTGGGAATTGAATACAAAGAAAAATACTCTAAATCCTACTGTACATATCCCTGAACCCGAGAATGAAATCATAGAGTGTGTGGAAAATCCCGCTCTATCTACTGATGAAGCAGAAGTCATTGCAGGTCCATCACACGATCATCCCCGACAAGATGCTGATCATAGTGATGGAGGGAGGGAAATGAAGAGAGCTCCAGGTAGACCACGATTAGAACGAGGTCATGTTGGAAGACCAAGAAAGAATTATCGCATGGTAGATATAGAGCCAGAAGCTGTGATTCAGGAAGACAATACTGAGAGCGAAGAATTCACCGATTGTCAAGATTTTGCAGGGAATGCAGAAGTGACACTGAAGCAAGCCTTATCTGGCAGTGATAGAAAAGGGTGGGAAGAAGCCATTCTGTCAGAAATAAGAAGTTTAGTTAAGAATGACACATGGGAGATAGTAAATAGACCCATGAACAGCAATGTTGTAGGCTGTCGATATGTTTTAACTAATAAAGTAAATGTAGATCTAACTGAAAAGAAAAAAGCAAGACTTGTTGCGAGAGGTTATAGTCAACGTTATGGTATCGATTACCACGATACCTTCGCACCGGTTGTCAGGCTTGATACAATAAGATTGCTAGCCGCACTTGCAGTGGAGCTTAATCTAGAAATACATCAGCTAGATATCAATACAGCTTATTTAAACGGTTCGTTAGAAGAACAAATTTACATGAAAGTGCCAGAACTCTTGGAGGAATGTTTAACCAAGCTTATAAAGTCAGAAGAAAAAGGTTCTGTCATACATGAGAGAGCCAAGAAGATGTTAGACAGTGTGAGGGCAGGGGGCGATGTGTGTCTACTGAAACGGTCCCTTTACGGCCTTAAGCAGGCCGGTCGCCAGTGGAACATCAGGCTTGACGAACAGTTAAAATGTATGGGCCTAAAATCATCTTTAAATGAACCATGTCTGTATTATAAGGACATAGACTCCGATACGAAACTTTTTGTCTTAGTCTTCGTAGACGATATTTTGGTGGCATCACAAAAAAGAGAATGTATAGAACTTTTTAAAGGAACACTGGCCACTGAATTTGATTTAAAAGATTATGGCATCGTAAAATATATGTTAGGTATAGAGTTTGACAGATCTGCCAATGTAATTAAATTGTCACAACGAAAATATATCAAGGATATTTTACAAAAGTTTGCTATGAACGATTGCAAAGACTCAGTCTCCACCCCGATGGAAACTAAAAACCAATTGAAATGTTCTGTGAAAATATGCGGAGAGAATGAAGAATACCCATATCGAGAACTAATAGGTAGTCTCATGTATTTATCTACAGGGACGAGGCCCGATATCACTAATACTGTGGCGAAATTGTCGCAATTCCTTAATTGTTCTAATAAGCAATGCTGGAATGCCGCAAAACGTGTGTTACGTTACTTGAAAAGGACGATAAATTACGGAATTGTGTACAAGAAAACGGGAAAGCCGTTAGTAGGTTATTCGGATTCAGATTGGGGAGGATGTCTAATAGATAGAAAATCGTTTTCAGGTTACGTGTTTATGCTAGGAGGCGGATGCATATCGTGGAAGTCGCAGAAACAAAAATGTGTTGCAACTTCTACATGCGAAGCAGAGTATGTGAGCTTATCATCTTCAATGAAAGAAGCTGTTTACCTTAACAGCTTGCTAACTGAAATTGGGTTACGTAAGTTTGCACCATTAACCTTACACGTAGATAATCAAGGTGCGATTTGCCTCGCCGGTGATCCAGTATTCCACTCTCGGAGTAAGCATATCGACATAAGGTATCATTTTATTAGAAATGTATTGAAGAACAATAAAAGCATTGAGGTAAAATATATTTCAACAGACTCCATGCTTGCAGATATTTTAACTAAAGCCTTGCCTAAAGTTAAGCACTATTTGTGCATGTCCGGTTTAGGCCTTACATGTTAGTTGAACTTTTTGAATGGTTGTTCTTTGATAATACTTTTGCTTTATATTTATATTGAATATGCACATTAAGGGGGCGTATTGAGCTATTGATACTTTGTAGTAATAATGTGCACTTCCAATTTTAAAGCAAAAAGAAAAGTAGGACAGGCAATCCGTAGCCTTAGAAACGCCTGTTTACTAATTGTCTTGCATTGTATTGTGTCATAGGAAAACTTCCTATATAAATTTGTTTACTGGAATCTTAAGTTTTATTCATCTACGCGTATCAAGAAAGCTACGCAACAATTTTGCAGTTCAAATACTGTTCGTCTGTGCCGGCCCTTATTTAGAGCATCGCGAAAAGCTGCCCTTCTGACTTTTCTGACTAACAACTACAGACTATAATAGATTTTATCTACACCCATATCATAAAACCTCCATTGGTTAATCAAAAACCGTATGAAATGACCACCATTTTAACAACCAATTAGGAAAAACCAGTGCTGCGATAAAGAAATAACATGACTTCTTTATCGTTTTTAGTAAAGAAATGAGATTAAATTTGGAACAGCTGTCAAAACTCAAGTGGGTCTCTATTCTAGTATCCATAGATATTAAAAGTTATTGATACGAAACGTCAATTCAGTATGTTTTTTTAATATAAACTGCACAATATTTAATCTCGAGTGACGTGAGAATAGAGACTTCATCCGTTTGTCTATGATTTAAAAAAATATGGTCTTGACGGGGGACCGAATTGGCGCCATGTTGACGTTTTGCTGAACGAAAGTAGAATTGTTGTTGAATTGAATAGAAAAAGTTGTTTGTAATTTACATTTTAGTTGAAAATATGAATAGTAAGTAGTCTTCTCGGAGTGTGTGTGATGTGAAAATGCGCCGGATATCGGAAATATGCAGCCACGATTGCAACAAATAACTTGTTGCCAGAAAATATTGTTTCTGAACCCATCATGGAGGATTTATAATATGTGTGTAGATAAAGTTATGTATGCAACTCTGCATAATTTGGCCTTAAAACACACGTGCGATCTTATTATGAAACTCGCCTGTCGGCTCGTTTCATGAAAACCGCACTAGTGTTTTAAGGCCTATCATTATGCAACCGTTGCATAAACTACTATTATATTTTATTTATGCATCCAATTAATTTGAGTGACATGATTCGTGTAACTATATATGGCGTAAACATGGATGACATACGAGTTTAAGAAAGTTACTTGATAACAATAGTCAGTATCGTAGGTACACATTTCTAACTCAAAATAAAATCAAATCAAAAAATAAGTTTAACAAAGTTAAAATTTTAAAAACTCAACAATTAACTATCAAATGAAACTTAAAAACATCTCGACCATTTCCGGCATAAAGTGCGTCACTTCATGCTGAAAATACGCCACAGTATAAAGTTGATTCATCCTTACTTGTTTTATTTGGTAAACAAGTTTATAACCCCAAAATGTACTTTTAAGGTCGAAACAGCTAATTTATCCTGAATAGAGTAATCCTAGGTAAAAAGTGGCAAATTGATATACAAACTATCATCTCCGGTTGCTTTATTTACGAAGAAATAGCTGTTTAAGCCAAAAAAGGTGCCTTTTGAGGTTAGATACTTGTTTACCAAATAAGACCTATGTAGAATCGACTTTACGAACTGTATGAAAGCAAAGATGTTTTTGTACTACATCAAAATATTTACATAATTTCAGGGCTCGGAAAACGATTCCGGTTTGAGTTCCCAGTTACCGTTACATTAACCGGTTAATTGCAAGTCAGTGTTTTACAAATTTCGTTCCTGTTTAAATAATCTAGTTATATGGATTTGAATTTCATCGAAATAAGACCGATGTATTACGCCATACATTTACATACTTTTTGAGTTCTACGCCAATGGATAGGCGCCCAAAAACCGGTTAATATCAGTAATCGCGGTTTTTAAATTTCGTTTTCCATATTAACTGGTAACCAATATATTTTTGAATTGCTTGAAACTGTTCCTTTGACTAACTGGTTAGTTTAAGAAGAAAGTTAAATCGGTTTTGTGATCAATATTAACCGATATTCTAAAACAAGTTTTGAGCCCGGCATCAATTATTTACATTTTGTTTTTTGCGGTACGGAAAAAGGTTCTAGGTAGATCTAATTATAAACTAAACGTGTGGCCCAGCCCATTATCTACTCAATACAACTCTAAACACTGATTGACAGAAACATAGCTTAAACAAGTGTAGAAACATGTAGTTTTGAACGGGAGATCTTATATAACGTAGCTGAGCAGAGCACTGAGTAATGATTTTGAAGAATTCATCCCCTAAGTGGGTTAAACAGGGGATCAAAGTTTGTATGGGTCTTACGTGTCATTATGTTATTTATATATTATGTTTGTTTACTCGTTAACATTGGTTAACTGTACAGATCACCACATAACCATCCGCTTGATTTTTAAACCTTAAGAAATTTGATGCCATTAAAATATAACGGTTCCAGTTTTTAATACTTTTTATGTTCTTAAGTGTTTGTAGCAAGTGTTGTTCACGAGTACGATTAACATCCGCCCTCGGAGATTAAATGTTTTTATTATCTGCGGGACCTTAAGACTTTATTGCTAAACAAATAAAAATAACACCCAGCGCCTTTAAGTTCCCAGTTTTGTGCGAGTGTAATATCAAATTACTCCGCATAAATTATCGCAAGGAATCGTAAAGGAATTGCTAACATTCTATATCCAATTCGATTCAAAACTTTCCGCCACTTTCATATGTACAAGAGCGTAGGGTCGATTATTTAATTATCAGCTGACATTAATAAGTTGGCACCCAGCGACCCCGACAAACAAAATCCTTAGTTATGCGAATCTCTTATAACCAAGGTGTTAAGGTTGGTTATTGAGTTTTCGAATAACGTAAATATATTGGTAATATAATATGGGTTAGTATTTTGTCTCGCGGTTTACGAGCCGATACGTGTCACGCGATTCAATAAAATATCTTGGCATTATATTTTGCGCGGGCGCAAGGTACAGGTAGGTATCAAAGAAATATTGCACAAATCTAACGAATAAATAAAATTGAAGTGTCCGTTTGTAATGTCAAAATTATAGCTGTTTAGTAAATTAATATAAAAGTATATCCGGTATTTTTGTCTGTCTGTCTATTTGTTTGTTCCGGCTAATCTCTAAAATAGCTGGACCGATTTTGACAGGAGATTCATTGGCAGATACTTGATGTTATAAGGAGTAAGTTAGGCTAGTTTTATTTTAGAAAATGATTGAGGATTCCGCGCAAAAAGAGTAAACCCATGAAGTTGTGAACAAAATACGATCTACGCGGGTGTAGGTAACCACGGGGGACAACTAGTGTTATTTAAGTTTATTTTCATTGAAACTTAAGAAACGGAAAAACTGGCGCGTATGCCTTGCCCCACGCGTTTATATTATTGTCTCCAACGAGCCGCAAATAAAAGTGCGCACACGCCTGCTGAGACTACATATATCATGGCGCTAATGTTTAAGACTTCGTACAGTGTGCGTCCGTGCACTGTGCTCACGGAATTATAGTGAACCGTTTGTTTATTTATGAGCTGATCAGACCGGCCAGCGCAGGATACGCCAGAGCCCTCAAATAATGCACATAAAGTTTACATTATGTCAGCAAAAGACTAGGCCCTGTGGCTTCTTGGACCATGTAGTCCCTGGATTATAGCCTAGCAAGTCAATAGGTAGGAGGTATTGCAGCCAATTTGTAATAAATTTTTCAATTAAGAAGACATCTATGACATCTACCGTATTGCACCGGCCCTGGATCTCAATCCTCGGTGTATTCGAAGTAATGACGATTGCGAGATTAAACGCCAGATTCATACAGTTGTGTCAAAGTACTGTGCACTGACGTTTAATCTCGTATGTGACATTATCTCGAATGCACCGAGAATTGGGGTCGTGGTCACGCAGACTTAGTGCCGAGTTCACTAACCACTAAACAGACATTTAAGCGTTAAACAATTGCATACGGTTGTCAAATGTACCATTAAACGGCTAATTAAAAATAAAATGTCTGTTGTCTGTTTAATTGTTGGCACTCTCCGTACTAAGGTGGCTATCTACATAACTCCTAGTGACACGTGTTTTTCGTGCTACCCGCACATGATCTTGTTTATTCAATGATTTATAAAAATATATCGCGACCATTGAAAATTTATAAGTAACAAACATACACATACAATTATGTGTACCTATGTGTGTTTGTTATACAACAATAACCACGTTTCTATCAAAAACCAGGTGTGACGACGCTAGGAGCCACGCCTTTACGTCGCCTAAATAACTTTAATTACTTTTAAGTTATTTTAATATGTAGGTTTTTATTTATGGGCCATTAATGCCTGAAATAAATGGTTATTATTATTAAAAACAAATGCAACTAAATAATAGTAGCACACGTGATGCTTATTAGTTGCACTCAAGTGTAGCGCATTTGATAGCGATTTTATGCAGGACGTAGCGCTCGTACGAATGTCTTCATCGCATGCAAATGGCCGCCGTTAGCGCCGCCAGCGCCATCTAGTTTCTGCCGATACTGAATAGAGTTACAAATTGTGGAGTTTATGCGTGTTTGACTGTTTCAATTAGCTGGGAGAGTTTATATGATAATGGTGTCTATTTCGAGCCTATATTGTTTTATATGCGTGAAACATTATGTGTTTATTTTACAATCCAACGCCTGCTACTTAAGACAAGAATCTTGTTCAAAACTTGTCTCTGTTGAGACGGACCACGATATTTTGATGATGTAAATTAGGTGGACGACCATCAAAGACCATCACCAAATTTTCTATCTAACAATTAGGATTAATCGAAAATGAAAATGAAAATATTCATTTGCGAGTAGGCCACAAGGACTCTTTCACATGTCTGAATCTATCAGCGCTTCGAAAGGTACCTGCTGAGAAGAAACGCCGCAAGAAACTCAGCAGTAAGTCTTTTTCAACTTTGACATTAGAGTTTTATCTAAAACGAACAAATAAAAAGTAAAAAAAAAACCTAATGGGTACAAATTAATTATAATAAATAACTAATAAGGGACATGTATAGTCTCCGCATGTATAGTCTGGACAAAAGACCCTTAGAGGGTCATAATAATAAAAATAATAATTAAAACAAAGAAACATCTAAATTGATTATTCTAGGTTAAATTGAGATGAACACAGTCTCCACGGTCAAGTACAAAGATGGAGATGTAATGGAGATGGAGACCCTATTTAAAGGATCCACACCTATGTATCAGCATTATGGGCTTTGATACGTCTACAGCTGACCATATTTACCAGCAGATTCAATTCAATGAACACAAACCCTTTGCCAAAATACGAACGCAAACAACCTCACATCTCAGACTAAGTGGGTCAACAAATCAAGTCCAGGCGGCGCACCTATTCGTGATAAATCACGGTAGCTCTGAGGGCCTTAATATAAACAAGGCCCCTTCTAATGGGGGGCACCGAGGGCCTCATTCTGTTATTTTTTGCTGGAACGACGAAGAAATTAACAATCAATCAAATCGAGTGCCTTAAGTGCTCTCGCGTCTTGATTCACGCGCGTTCGCTTTGGCAAACGATACGTTATAAAGTCGCTAAGCTTGCAAAAAGATAATTCTGATGGAAGGTTCCAGTTTTTTGTATGAATTATAAGAATGATAGATATCGGCTAATCCTTATCCTTTCTAATATTAAAAATCGTTTACATTTCGCAGAGAGTTACAAGCTTGATATCGCAGTATAAATCATAAACGGTTTTTCTGCAGTCACAAGAGCAGTCATAACATATTAAATTACCATTTCTTGTGTATTGTAATTTTGAAAATAACAATATTATCTCAGTTTCTTGCGGTTTTTCCCTCAATATTCATGGTCTTTTCTGAAGCGTTGGTAGATTCCTGTTTTTAATATTTGACGAGTAATGAAATAAACATTTTTAGCTTAAAGTTTAAAATGGACACACGCAATTTTCTCGCTCCAACTGCACTCGTGTCGTCCAATCTCCCGAAACTCCCGACACTTCAGTAATTGCTAATTAATTTCTATTATTAAGACAGAACAATACATAATTATTCAAAACTTCATTATAAATTCTTACCGAAACAAATGAAGAAATTTGTATGCTGTTGACGTCTTTTCTTTGATCTTTTTTTTTCAAATACGTGTTTTGTTACGATTAATGAAGCATGCTATTTCGTTAATGGTTGTACGCAATACACACAAATAATTATTTCATCACACTTGCTCGGAAAGGGTGTTTATACGCAGGTGTATAGAACAGCTATAGCTGATTTAGCTGCTCTATACGCCCGGACCATAACTCCCGGGAGTTATGGATTTTGTATACCTAGTTTATAACTCCCGCTGACAGCGGGACGTGTACCAGGTCCGGCGAGGAGCGCGCGCGCCGGCTCCGGCGGTGAATGTTTTCTTATACAAGTAGCGCACAACCGGCGCGATGTGCAGTTTATTCTACCCACTTGATGGTAATTCACAATATTTTTCTTTGTCTAATGTTTATTTCATTTCCTCGCAAATGTGATGAGAAACATTGTGTGTATCACGGGCAGTAAGGGGATAACAAACTCGAGTCATTAAA
Source organism: Tortricodes alternella (assembly GCA_947859335.1). Lineage (NCBI taxonomy): Eukaryota > Metazoa > Arthropoda > Insecta > Lepidoptera > Tortricidae > Tortricodes > Tortricodes alternella. The sequence continues at coordinate 15,363,956 of OX401983.1, forward strand.
AGCTCTCGCCTTCGGCATCGGGCTTCTAACAGACTAGTTAGTTATCCCCTTCTTACGGCTCTAGATGCACAATGTACTATTATAACATGATTAAACTGATTCCAATTTATTATTATTATTAAACTGACCACATTTATAATGGTGAAATTATAACAAAATGATATAATTCATTGTTCTAACCTGGGATAACATGACCTATATAAAACTCCTCACGAGGCACAAAAAGTACCAACATTCACGGCATGTCCCGGCAGTGCTAAAAAATGTCAAGTGCAAAGATAACATTGTGCTTAATGCATTTTATCAGCAGACAGGAATTTATCAGTGACTCGGAGGCGGCAGACAAATGACTGTGTTTGCGATGTTCTTGTTTTTTCCGTCGAGATTTATTTCGCCTTTAGAAATGGCCTTCAATGGTTTCAGGAAAAGGATTGACCACACCGATGCTTAAACTATGCTGACGCACCGTTTACGCAGTGACGCTTAAGATTATGATAAGTGCATGCTCCCAGTACGTAGCTCACAGCCAGGTCATCCCGTCATTTTCTTGGTCTGCTTTCTCTTCGGTACCCATCTTGCGGAAACCAAACAGAAGCAGTCTTGACCCATCTTTTCCAAAAGATATTCTATAAATTAATAAACCAAACATGCTTCACACAACCTTACTAAACTTTTTTATTCCTTTTCTCTTTTTTACGTGGGTTATGCGACGCGACGGCGACATCTCAAGTGCGTGCAGCAGGTAGCCGCTTATCTGCCCATCTCAAGAGCATCTTGGAATTCCGTTTTTGTAATTCTCAAAGTTGGGAACAGCTCAATTTACTAATTGACCTTTTTTTGTCAAAGAGCATCCATTTGAAATCGGTACGTCACGTATTTTGATTTGAATGAATAGTTTTTGTGAATTTAATTGGGATTAATGCCATAAACCTGCGTGCTATGAAACGTGTTGACTGACATCTATCTGCGCGCGCTCGTTCGTGTTGGTCTGCGAACGCGTTCATTGGCTGTCACTGTAACTGTTCCTTGCGATATCTCTTTTAATAAAACCGGACAAGTGCGAGTTAAACTCGCGTGGACAGGGTTCCGTGATTATATGAAATTTTATGTTACCATGTTACTATACCATAGACTTCTTGTAGCTTAGCTAGGTAGGTAAGACCATCACAATGAGCCCTTTCATTTGATATGTCACACGCCTTAGTTTGCAAAACATGTTTTTATAAATTATCTAATTTACCCAAAATTGGCCCCATGTTAAAAAATCATCTAGGTATTTACGTTACACGTCTGTTTTGCGGGCACCGACTTTCATAAATAATATGTGTACCAAATTTCAACTCAATCGGTCCCGTAGTTTCGCAGCAAATTGGCTATGACAGATGCCCAGACAGACAGACAGACACACGAGTGATCCTATTAATGTTCCGTTTTTTTCTTTTGAGGTACGTAACGCTAAAAACTAGTATTTAATATCAAATTGTAATGGCACAACAAGACAGTTCATGAACGAAGCATTCGTTTAAGAAGCCTTGTTCTCTATCAGTACGAGTAGGTAATTTGCGTAATACCTAAATAGGTAGTTTCAGAGCCAATGAAACTGCAAATAACAAAGCCCTTATGTAGCAATAACTTCAAAACAACGGCAAGACCACACACAGCCGATACCAATAAAGTATTAACTATAGCGAATGGGTATCATTGATAGTTCGTCGAGAGATAGCCGCATAACGGCTCCGTGTGCGCACGTGGTGTGGATTACGCGGCGCGCGCGCACCTCACACTGTATTCATAGACCGAGCGATATCGTTTTTGACTAATAATCCATGATATTAGTTAAGTATATTATTTAAATAACTAATGTAGACTTTTAATAACCAAGATAAGGATACTAAATTTGCATTTGCGCATCCGAAAAAGGAAATGCAAAGTTGGTGTTGGGTAAGACTAGAAATAAAAAACATGTGTGAGTCGGACTCGCGCACGAAGGGTTCCGTAACATTATCTATAAAAACGGCAAAAACATCACATTTGTTGCATGAGTGAGTGTGTTTTTTACTATTTATTGTTATAACGGCAACATAAATACCATCATCTGTGAAAATTTGACCTGTCTATCACGGTTCATGAGATACAGCCTGGTGACAGACGGACAGACAGACGGACGGATAGCGGAGTCTTCGTAATAGGGTCCCGTTTTACCCGTTTTACTTTGGATACGGAACCCTAAAAAACCAAACACGTACTTACACGTACACGTACAAAAACAAGAAATTGATTCTGCCGTACTCGTGGGGTTGATATGGAAATAGCAGTTGGTGACTTCATATAGATCAAAACGATAAAATAGGATTTCATGGAGAGTCACAGACTGTTATACTTCCATATCGACCCCACGAGCTCAGAAAAATCAATTTCTTTGGGTTTGATTGGCTTTAATTTTGATAATTAATAAATTTTTTGTACTTTGTATTGTTTTGATTTTTTTTGTATTGTTGTTGTATTATCCTATCTCCACCATTTTACGTTTAATATGCTCATATTGGTGTAGACCTGCACGACGAATACGAGCGGCGGCACGTGGTTTCCCTCACGTCCGACTAATGCCGGTTGTACACGCCAACAGACTAGTGTTTCTTGTTCCTCTGAAGTGCCCTTAACTCATAATGGAATGTATCATTAGAGCCCAGCGACCTCTTTACCGTCGATCAATGACCACTAGATTCCAAAACCCAAATCCGTTCCCAAAGAAACTTCTCGAAAATTCTGTAACCACCAAGTTAATAGCTACTTAATAACAAGATACGGCTATAAACGCTAACGCATGATCAGAAACAAGTTTTTTTTTAATTTTAGTGGATGTGTTTATTTATAATGGCATGGATAATTTTTTTGAATTTTGCATTTGTTTCAAAACGCATATAATTTTGTGCAACTTACCGCTCTGGAAGTATTCTTGTAGTTCAAGTCGCAATCTGAAATCAAAATAATATTTTGAGATTAAATATCTATACAATAATGAGTAGGAATAAAATAGAATAACGAAACGTGTCATATTTTGTTTAGAAAATAACAACTAAAATTATACATAAGTTATCTTAAGTATCTTACAGACATTAAAAAGGAAAAAAAGGAAAAACAATTTGCGGTGGTACCTAGTTAGGTGCAGGCAGGGGTTTGCTTGAACTTGGGCAGGGAGAATTTCAACACGCAACCCTCTGCATGAGAGGCCACTGCACTTAAATATAAGTTCAACAAAAGTTAAAAACGAAATCCCGTCCGGCGATGTAAAAGCATTTTTCGCTTAGTATAACGCATCCTTGGAATTCCTTTCATATGGTACCCCATTTATTAAAATCGGTCCAGTAGTTCAGGAGATATAGTGGAACATCCGATTTTAGGTCACATACATACATACATAAATACTTCGCGCGGTAAGGTAAAAATACAATAAAACACACATTGTAAAAACAATGTTTTAAATAGCAAACAGTCATAAGTATCTCGAATTCAACTCTAAACAGGGTAGTCAGAGCGCTGCCCCACAATTTCCCATAGCCCCTATTACTTACTTGCCGTATAATTGCTAAGTCGTCTTATGGGCACAATTTGTCTTGTGGAACAGAGTAACTAATTAATGCTTCTGGATATTTAAATGATGGAAGGTGCGAGAAGAGTTGTATTTAGCTGAAGGAAGTTCTGTATTCGATCTGATATACCGGTTACATGCTTGGATATATACAAAACTTTTATAATCTGAATAAGTCTCAGAGCGCAAAAAAGTTTTCTCATTAATGATAAAATTGAGACGCGGTGTCCTCAGGAAAATTTCCTTTGATATAATGCTTCATAGGTCATTTTCACGACACTGCTTGAGATGAGAACTCTATTTGCTAATTATTTTGCTGTGATATGGTACGATATGGTTTACTAACTTCACAGCAAAGGCGGCCGCATCGTAAAGAAACCATACGCAATATCGAAATGTCGAATAGCGGCCCCGGGCCTCTATTTGGGGCTGCTATGTGATTTACTGTATCGTCACACAAATTGCCAAAACCGCGAATGTGTCGCTATTCTGTACGTGTTTGACGTTCACATTCGCGCCTTTGACAATTTAGTGGCGATATAGTAAATCACTCAGCAGTCCCGAATAGGGACCGATGATACTTACGTTTAACTAGACTGCGAATTTAAAAGTTAATTAAAAACTGGATTCATATTTCAGCTGAACTATTAATTAAGTATAAATTCAATATACATTACTTTATTTGCAGCAAAGGCATCGGTTAAAGACCCTGACTCGGTTGCCTTTTGTTCAAAGGGCTCAAGCAAATGATACCAGGCAAATGTCTAAACATGCATATTTAATAAGTCGGTAATGATAGCCTGGCAACACTGCGCTATTGGAAAATGAGGAAGCTTGCGTTCAATGCCAGGCGTGTTGTTTTCTGGCAACGGTGTTCATTGCACGGTAATAGTTTGAAGTACAAAAATATATACCACATAAGGTTATTACAATAACAATGATATAGAGGATTTACTTCATATCTTCACACCCACCACCAACACCACCATTTTGTTTTGTATTGTTTTTAATTTATATTTATGTTACTCTGTGTGTCTTCTGTGTTAGTGAATAAATGTTCTTTCTTTCTTTCTTTTCTTTTTATATCTTATAGTAATTAATTGTTATGAGTTTAATTTCAGCACCACACACACATGCACGCATGCACACACACAAGTTGATGATTTCATTCGTCATGCAAATCACTCGCAATCTTCAGCTTCAAGAGCCGTAGGAATAACTTTGTATTGTTTTGTATGTCACAAAACACATTTTTTCAAAAATAGTTTTTGAATCCACACCACACCCAAATTGCCCTAAATTCCATCCTACCTCAAAGTCACTATAATACGTATCTCCAGTAAATAGGGTATAATTTATATTGTGTAAAAAAATCTCATCGCCCCGCAATGAAAATCAAATACCTTAAATATCCTCCCTATCGGAATACAGGCGTCGTCGAGTAGTTTCGTTTCCCTTTGTTTCCCCTTTCGTATCCAAATGAGCCGTCCGCCGGCGCCCGGGTTCATTCCCGCATTTGTTTTGCCTTCTAGAAGTTGCTAACTACCAAGAAGTTGGCTCGTAAGATTCTCGATCGAGTGAAGTGCAATTTTATTAAAAGTTGCACTGCGCAAGTTTGTTTTCTCATTTTTTATTGGGAATGAATGGTTTTTATTAGTTTGAGAATTTATGATGATACTGCACGTCTGGCACGACCTGCCCGCGACTCATTTGTCGCTCAGGTTATCTCTTACATATTTGACTAGTTTGACAGAGACGCATTGAGCAACAAACGACTCATAGGCATGTCGTGCTAGCCCCCTGATCGACAAAAACCTACTACCCACATATAGGCGTCATAGATCCGAAACATCTCTTAAAGGAATATGTTCGCGTTTGCCCAATAAATGTGTGCATTTTTGCTATTGTTTATGTGTTCAATTGAGATTTCTTTCTTGTAGCAGAATTTTTCATCAAACTGAGGATAAAGACTTTAAAATAAAAATATATATATAAATAAAAATACTTTATTTACCAAACACATTACAAAAAAGACAAAATCAACTTGTGATCCCAGACTAGGCAAAGCCTGTGTCGTGGTGACCGAGTAGGCTTAATATTCGGCTTAGCGCGAGCGCTCGCAGCGCGCATTCATTCTAGTTGTCTTAATGCTAAATTGCTAATTCTACAATAAATACAGTGAATTCGAGTGACATTTATACATAACTAATTACTGCTTTCCTATACACGTGTTTGTAAGTGATTATTTTGTTGTTGTTGTTGTAGTAGATGTTATTGTTAGTGTGTGTTGGTGGGTGGGTGGAGTGTACATGTGTAGTGTATGAGTCAAATTTTATGCAACGATTTTAAAAAAAAAATCTGTATCAGAAAAACTGATCCGGCTCAACCAAGTTATACACTTTCTCTTTACTCTTAAAAGAAAACTAGTCACTTAAATATTTAACGACTAGCTTTAGCCCGCGATTTTGTCTGCGAAGAATTCGTTTATCACTGTTCGTAAATATTACCTATGAGGTAACTGAGTAGGTATATAGAGGAAAACAGGCTGTGGAAATAATTATAAAATTGTTGGTGTTCTAAATTTTAATTAAGATAAATTGTGAACCTACATTTTACAAAACAATAGGTCAACGCATTTAGCCTAGTTGGTAGTGACCCTGCCTTCGAGCTCGGTTCCGGGTTCGATCCCCGGTACCTAATGGCAAATTTTAATATTTGTGTGATGAGCAACCAATGTTTGTTCCTGAGTCTTAAATGTTTCCTATGTAGTTAAGTATTTATTTAGCTAATCTATGTGTGTCGTCGTCTAGTACCTATAACACAAGAGTTTAGAGCTTACTTTGGGACTAGATGAATTTGTGTACCTAAAGATTGTGCCCTGATTGTTTATTAATAGGTATAATATAAGACCACCAACCGAAGGATGGGCAACAGCGTCCTTCGCGCACTATCACGACCAACTGCGGTCGCCAACCCGCCTGCCAAGCGTGCCGACTATGGCAAATCCCCCCATTTTTGGGGGAGGCCTATGTCCTGCAGTGGATGTTTTATGGCTGGTGATGATGATGATGACGATGATAATATAATATTTAACATTCGCGTCACAAAGTTTTGTAAAACCTACCATGAGAATAAATGATTTGTAAGGTAAAGGCACCTATTACCGTGGTAGTTAAGCAAGTTTTCAAGTAAGGGTCAAAAATTAAGGGTATCAAGACAGCGTAACGAGGGTAAGGATTTTTTTTATTAAAGTATATAGATTTAACTTGTTATTTTGTAGGTTTTTGATCTAATTCTAGGTAGTAACTAATAGTTAAATATTTATTAAAGCCAAAATGTCGAAATCCCCTATTACCGTGGTATTGGATAGGCTGTGACCCTAATACCGCGAATTTGGTTCCTATTACCGAGGGTAAGAATTAATGATAGTTTTGGTTCCGTACATTAACAAATATATTTTTTTTAGAATATTCAAATAAAAATGAAGACTTACTTAAAGTTTTTATAATTATAGCAATAAAATTATAATAATCAAACATTTAAAGCGAAAAACCATGTTTGGTTACAAATTAACTAATAATAATTAATAACAAATCAAAAACATACTGACTTTACACTAGAATTTAAATTGATTTTACCGTAGCATTTAAGCCCAAAAAAAATATACTACCTAGTTTAAGTCCCACTCATACAAAAAGCATAGCTGGGTAGGAAGAACAATAGATTCCGACCCGAACAAAACTACCAAATGCAAAATAATAATCAAAATAATTATTTCAAAGAAAAATCAGAACTACGGAACCCTAAATTATTTATTTCATTATGTTGTCACTCGGTAATAGGTAATATTAGAGGAACCTATCTCCGACTCTTACTAACCATGAATAAGTCGGAATTAGGTTCCCATATATCCTATTACCGACGGTTATCTGTGTATACCATCGGTAATAAGTTTAATTAACAGTGCTGTAAATCCTAATTACGACCGATAAAAAAAATAAGAAGTAGTGAATTTTTTAAAACAAATCGAACATATATACTTCCATTTGCTTATAAAACCAAACTCATAAATTTAGGAAGTAAATCTTTCATTTTATCTGTATATTTTAACGACTTATTCATTTAAGGGTGTCTATAGAAACCAGTAATATAGCGCTTACGTTTTTATCAAAAATTAAGACCTTCTTGTATATTTTTCATACCACGGATATAGCTCTTTAGCTGCTTAGATAGATGAAGATTTCAATAACACAATACATTTAGATACTTACACCTACAATAAATTTAAAAAGTAATGCCAGCTGAAACTAAGGTATTTACGTATTACCGTGGTATACCTCGGAATTAGGAGCCACAGTGAAAAATGGATCCAAATACCGAGGTATTTTAAATTCTATTTTTTACGTATTCCCAAACAAAATATCAGAAAAATAGTATTTCAAAGTCGCAAACGAAGCTATAATAAATCTTTTAAAAAACATAGCCTTAGATTAGTTATTACAATTATTACGCAAATCGCTAAGTAAGATGCGAGTTCACTTACGTGTGGCCTAACGTGTTAGTATGGGATAAGCTGCTCCTGCGCCGCCGTTGCCGGAACTTACGAGTTGCAAGTTCTTTGCTTGATGCATACGCACCCGCGCCAATAAATCCAATAGACAACTAAGTACGCTTCGGTCTTGTGCAAAAAGATTCTTAATCAGTCGGGTCAATTGCTAATAAAACACGTATTTAAAAACACCACGATAATGGGTGCCGATTTGGATGGGGTCGTTAATAGGTGCCTTTACCTTATAATGTATTCGTTGCAGAGGACGTGTCGAAATACACACAGATGCTGAAAACGGTCCGAGACCATTGACGAGATCTTGGCCAAAAACAACCATTACTCACTCGCGTAAGCCTCGACCCTCATGCAGCATTAACCTGACAACTGGGTTCGTTGACCTCTGGCTAGTTACCTGAGTCTAGACAGGAGCACATAAGTGTGTATATTTTTCAGTTTAAGTCGTATAAAATGACCTGCTTTAACAGGTCTTTTAGACGTATACTGGGGCCAATTCGAAAGTATTCGCTAGATTTTAAAGTCACTAAACTTAAAATAAGAAACGTCAAACTTGATTTTGACAGCTCTGTGCGAACAAAACTCGAGTTTGTCGTTTCATGTTTAAAACCCAAGGAGACGTTTCGAATTGGACCACTTAGCTACCTAGGACTGATAACGATTTACTGGTGGCATTGAAGATATTTAATTTTGTGATTAAAGTCATGCATTTAATTAGTTGACTAGTTCAATCAGTTATTCGTTTTTTAAATATTATGTTAATGTGATATTTGTTTATCAAAGTGTTTTGTTTATAAATTATCAATATTTGCAGCATTTTTTTTATATAAATCTGTAATGTAAGCGTTTTGCTGTATAACTGTAAGTATCAAATTCAATTCCGCTTATGAGATATGACAATCTCAGAGTTGCGCGGGGATGTAAACCTGCGTCTCTTGACCCGAGAGGCCACGCGTCAGGCCTCTAGACTGCCACTGCACTGGCACATACATTCCCATAAAAAAATGTAAATCTTTGTAAAAGCAATCAATCAGCGCGCACTCTCACCACTTTGCGGGGACACCGCACGAATATCTAATTTTGTTTGTTACCCCCTCCCCGGAGGGTGGAAGCACGCAGGCGCGAGCCACCCTAAATCCTGGCGGACGTTTTGATGGATCACCCTTAATGACAAGCGGGTGTAGGGCGGGCGCGTCATCGATGCGATGTTATCGATGTTTTGATTATATATAATTGGAGGATAACATCTGTTATTATGGTAATTCTCAGTTTATAAATATTGAGCGTGGTTTGAAAGAATCATGTTTTCCTGCACGTTTAGTGAAACCCATTAGATTTTTTTTGTGCTACATTAAAATTCCTGTAATAGCTTCTGTTATAAACATAGTTCTATACATTTTTCCTGTGATAAGTATTTTAAATCTATTCGTGGCAATAAATATGTAAATTCTTGCAAATCTACGCCAGTCATGACACTCATTTAATCATTAGTACCTACCAGTGTTATAATATTTAAATACGTTCATAAATGCTGGTGTGTCCTCTAATAAATATTTAAATATTTCAGAAGTGAATGATTTCAGAGAAGTTTGGGCTGTTGAATTTTTGAATAGACAATAATGGAGAAGTAGGTGAGGCTTAGTTTAGCAGTGAGCAGGATAGCTAAGTTAAAATAAGATAAAGTATTCAAATTCAATACGTTTATTTAGCAAGTTAGCTACCTCTAGGCTCTAAGTGCTCTTCCGCGGTATTGGACGCACAGCGACGTTATCACAAAGTCATCCTTTCAAATCGTACAAAGGATTTTACATCAAATATATAAATTAAATTAAATCATTTCAAATAATAGGAATAGTGACGAATAGGATCAAATTAACATGTTTATATTGTAACGTTTTTCATGTTATCTAAAATGGTAACAAGTTTCTTTACGAGAACGGTAGCGGAAAGAATGAATGGACCCTTTCTGCTCCACAGGAATACCATGCATGTCATGTCTAGCCTTACCTCTAAATGTGGAATTTAAATTTGATTTAATTTTTATTTACCTACTAACATATATATAAGTATTTAAAGTCATTAATTGTAATATGTAGCATGTAAATGTATTATTATTGTTATTATGGATGAACTTCTGAATTAAATAATTTATTTTTAAAAAGTAGTTATCGATATCGGTTGTCGATAGCGCATCACGTCTCTACGCCCGCCGCCCTAGCATATGCGTCGCTCGCCGCCACTACAATTGTATTACACATTACACATTCACCGCTCGACTTTCTCCTGCCTACAGCTGAATTAAGATCATTCTCTGTAGCACTACCATAGAGTATTTGATAACAAGGTCATACCTGGGCAATATATTTATATGAGTTTAATAATTAGGGTAAGGAATCTTGTACATATTTATTAATTACGAACTGATTGATTAATTTGGCCGATAAAAAATCTTTTAATATAAGCAATTAAATACTAATGTCATAACTAACCATGACAATAATAAATGCGATAGTTTGTGGGTTTGTGTGGGTTAGTTAGTATGGTTCTTACTCGTTGACGCTACAACGGCTAGACGGATTTGGATGAAATTTGGAATAGGGATAGCTTATACCCTGGATTAACACATATGCTACTTGTTATCCCGGAAAATTTAAATTTTCCCGAGGGACTAATTATAATCGAATTCGACGCGAATGAAATTGCAGGCAGAGGCTAGTAATATATACAACAGGGGCCCGTTTCTCAAGTTTAGCTACTTTTAAATTTAGCGAACACACATTCGAATTTATTTATTTATTTATTATTACAAAATTAACATTAACGGTCCAGCTTTACATGTTAATTAAATCACAGATTATTGAAATACTGAATTGGCCCCATTATTAGCCTAGCGCTTTGAGAAACGGGCCCCGGGAATATAAAGTTAGCAGAAACGCAACGATATCATCCCAATTTTCAGTCATAAATTCATTCAATTCGTTTTAAAATGGTTGTTACAAAATGCTCGGACGAGTTTAATAAGAATTCCCAAGTCTTACGGCATACTTATTGAAAATAGCGCAGACATCGGAGCATGGACGGACCATTCGCAATCGAGGATTACAGACGACGACCTAACTTCGTCCATAAACGGCCAGCTTTGTTATTCTCGAACGAATCTCGTCGATCATTTCGAACAACAATTATAAACTGGCCCGCGCGCACGTAGGCATTACACGGAATTAGGTAGGTACCTAAGCTGCGTCCGTGGCCGGCTGCGTCGAAATACGACCAAGGTTGAAGACCCGCACGAATATTTAGTTTATACGCACTGACAGGTCAATTTAGGCTCGCCGTCGAGTTCATGAACGAAGTTTTATTTATGAGAATCATTTGTACAGCACATTGCCATCGTTTGTAGATCATTGCGCTTCTCTCCGACCACTATAATGTGAAAGGGATACGGGAAGGCCTGTTGGGCTTGTCCTAAGAGAATTCAGTGAATCCATTGAATACAGAAGTATCTAAAACATTAAAATTTATGAATATTAAAGGAATGTATTTTCTATATGCATTGACGGAGTTTAGCAATACTTTCCCTTGGCGACTTTGTTCGCGTGGGAATGAGATGAAAAGTATCCTGTTTTATTCCAAGACATACGTTATTTGTTTGCTAAACCTCACCCAAATCTGTCCAGCTGTTCGCGTATGATTGAGGAACAAACATCTAAATATTTAGCTTGTGCCCGCGACTTCTTTTACGTGGAATTCGGTTATTTATTCCCTAGAGATTTATTTTTATTTTTCCAGGATCAAAATTAGCCTATGTGCTGTTACAGACTATCTCTGTGTCAAATGTCATCCAGATCTGTCCAGCCGTTCTGGCGTGATTGAGTAACAAACATTCATCCAAACTTTCGCATTTATAATATTAAGTAGGATAATATTAGTAAGATACCTATCGTACTATCCTAGTAGGAAGTAGGTAGGACAGGATATGATATCAGGATAAATAAACGTTGCCGTTGTGTAAAAAATTTTTTTTTTTAATAGTTTAATTACGTATTTACTTAGTTGAGGCTAACGATTCTTTTGTCACTAAGTACACTTTATTTGAGAAAGAGTTAGGCACAAACAGATCGGCCATCAAAAAAATATCAAAGGAAACATTACCGATCCACAACTCATTCCCGATCGAGACGGAACCAAACAAATATAAAATGCACCCAAATTGATATCTAATGGAGTCGGTCACGAACACAATCGAATGCAATTATACGAAGCAATTTAGTTGAAGCTGATGGCATCGCGCATTGCGCCGTGCAAAGGGATAGCTTCTATTGTATACATATCAATATTCAAAGTCAAAGTCAAAATATCTATATTCAATTTAGGCTTTTTATCTCTTATGAAGGCCAAGGAATAAACCACTGGTTCAGAAAAAACCTCTACTGAGAAGAGACGGCACGAAATTCGGACGGTTTCTTATACCACAGTTCGGTACCCATTATGAACCAGGGATCGCCGGTGCAGGTCAGGATTAACCCCAACCATCCTTGTGTACCTATTAAGTGTGTTTGTTGGTTTATTGCTCCCGTCTTCATGTTTAAACGGAGTAACGGATTGACTTTTTTTTTAGGTAGTTGGAGGGCCGGAGGACATTAATAATCGTAAAAAAAAATAAACTTCGTTAGGTACTTAACCAGTTTTCGAGGAAAGCAGGCTGTGACTTTTTTATTATTACTAATAGACTTTTGACCACAGCTCATCTGCTGGAAAGTGATGACGCGACCGAAGGAGGAACGCGGTTGCCCAGGAAATACCTTTTTAGTCTAAGGGTAAACAGGCATGTAATGGAAGGAAGTTGGACGAGGCACCGAAATCGGAACTGAAACGTTGTTTGCTTGTTCGGGACGAGTGTTCAGGTCCAAGCTATCCAAATAGCTACCCAAGGCATCATGTCAGAACACAGTTGGAGTCGCTTGGCGGCATGGCTTTGCTAAGCCGGTTACAATCCTACCACCGGTAGATGTTGCGCGTTTTGCACCACCCGGGCATAGCATGCATGTCATTATATGATTGTCGGACGAAAATGAGTGGCGAAATGAGCGAAGTTTATCGCCTCAAAGTTCTATATAATATACGTGATTACCTTAGTGTCGATTTGCATGTCCACCTTTGTGAATCACTTATATTATCTAGATTAAACTATTGCGATGTCGTTTATGATGGTTGCATACTTGGTCGGGCTAGAAGGCTAATACAACGAGTCCAGAACGCATGTGCTCGTTTCTGCTTCAGAGTCCCTCCCCGCTCCCGTATCACTCCATATTTGAGCGCCGCCGGCCTGTTAAACATGTCTGCGCGACGGCGTCTGCACCTCGCTACTCTGTTGTTTGGTGTGGTGCACCACGAGACCCCTGCGTACCTTTTTAAAAAAATAGAGTGGTCGAGAAGTGTGCGCAAATTTAAAATCAGGGTTATCGTACCGCCGCACCGGACCGCGGCGTTCCGGGGTAGTTTCAAGTTTGCGGCGTCCAAGTGCTGGAATGATCTCCCTCCTCCTGTCAAAGGAGCGTCTAGCAGGTACACCTTCAAGCGAAAGCTTGAACGCGCAGTTGGAGCGTTGACGCTCCAGAAACAATAATTTTATTCCAGCACTTTAAGTTTTACAACTTGTTAACTTTTCCTATTTTTCTATCTGTTTTTCAACATTTTACGCTTAATGCTGCTGTAACAAGTAATTTAGTATTGATTATTCTGAACACATTGCCACAATATTAGCTATATATGTATGTCCGATCCATCTTAGTAGTAGTAGATAAATAATTATTAGCATGTAGTGTATTTGTATAGCGCTCCGTGAGTCACAGACGGTGCTGGCTGAAAATCAGCGCTGCAGGTGTCTTACACCTCAGCATTATGCTGAGCCAGTGTCCCATTCACTGCCGCGAGGACACGCACACCACCATTTTGTTTTGTATTGTTTTTAATTTATATTTATGTTACTCTGTGTGTCTTCTATGTTAGTGAATAAATGTTTTTCTTCTTCTTCTTCTTCTTCTTCAAGTGATTTGTTAGAGATTAACACAGCAGCTCAGCGTTAGTGTTAGGAAATGTTTGCTAAAATCTAAAATATGTATGTTGTTTCCCTAAAAGGTCGGGAACGGATCAATGACTCCGTTGGGGTTATTGGTGTCCATGGGCAGCGATGATCACTCCATCACGTGATTAGCATGCTCGTTTGCCTTTCTCTAATACTAAAATGATAAATACTAACGACGACCGGCGATTAACGACCCTGCCTCCGAAGCTAGCGGTCCCGGGTTCGATCGCCGGTAAGGCCAAATATTCATGTGATGAGCAAGAATGTTTCTTCCCGACTCTTGAGTGTGTCCTATTTATTAAAGTTTTTATTTATCTATATAAGTATGTATAGGTGTTATCGTCGTCCGGTATCCATAACAAGGATTTAGAGTTTACTTTGGGCCTAGATCGATTTGTGTAAAGATTGTCCCGCCGCTTCTTTCCAGCCCCTATTTCACCCTTTTAGGGGTTGTATTAAAAAGGAGTCTATGTCCTTTCCCAGGGCTCAAACTATCTCCGTACCAAATTTCATTAAAATCGGTTCAGCAGTTTAACCGTAAATCGCGCAGGCATAAATCAAATTTCCATCGCCTATTTTCAACTTTAGAGGCTGATTTTCTTCTGATTTTCTTTCGGTGAGACTCAGGAATAGTACTGAGTGCGGATTGCGGACATCACAATATTGAAGGCCTTGCCAATGTGTGTAGTTTTTCAAGATAATTTCTTACAAGAAATATCTTCTTAGATCTTATTTCTGAAAAGTTATCGGTAAATTGAGTTTTTGTGTGGGGTGTGTCAAGAAACCATTACTCTCCCAAGTTTGCCGTAAGCCGTACATCTGAATCCATTACCTCCGACCCACCCTGAGGCGACGGGCGATAAATATTGGTGTCTGGGTCGCGCGATCGATTCCCGGCCCCGTCCCGAGGGTAAACCAAAGAAGATGCGGTTTTTTGCAGCTAGTAGTCAGGCGATGGTTTCTGATATCGTTACATAAATATTGCTCCTAATAATAATAATCTAAATTAAACAACCCTACATTCTACTGATTCTACTAATATTATACGTGTATAAGTTTGTGTTAATGAGTGTGTTTATATGTATATGTGTACACAATGTGCGTGCGTGTGTGTGTGTCTGTGTGTGTGTTTGCTTCATATGGCAGAACGGATTTTCATGAAACGACGTATATAGTACGCGTCGTATATGCAGAATTTTATTGTTGTCAATTATGTGCAATAAAGTGTTTATATACATACAATCATATATGTACTTTAGCTCCTTGAATAGGAAATAGGGTATTTTTTATCCCGGATAAATCAAAAGCTCCCTAGGAAATAATTATAACCGAATTTCATGCGGGCGAAATCGCGAGTGGAAGCTAGTAATCTAAATAATTTAAATTATTATAAAAGACTAATAGCAAAGAGCCTCGACCACGATCTCCAGAGGCTGTCGCTTGATGGTTGGATCGAGGGTCAGATTCAGAAGGCGGTACTTTTGGCGTCGGCGCGCATTGTCCGGAGGTTCCTCAGTCTGCAGCCTTAACCACCGGTGGAGTCCTACCCCGCTGCCATTTTAGTGTTTTATCTTATATATAAAATTCTCGTGTCACAATGTTCGTTCCCGTACTCCTCCGAAACGGCTTGACCGATTCTCATGAAATTTTGTGAGCATATTGAGTAGGTCTGAGAATCGGCCAACATCTATTTTTCATACCCCTAAATGATAAGGGTGACTCACAGGGCAGGACGACGTCTGCTGGGTCCGCTAGCTATATACTGCTTTTATATATATATGTACGTATATAGCATTTTTTATAAATAATAAAATAAAAAAATCTACGATTTTATGGTTAATAAAGAGAATTTTAATAATAAAACATAATATTTAAAATTACAATGACACTAATAGCATTTAGTGTTGGCATTTGGTCGTGCCACATGGGTGTCGTTAGTTGGACAACGGTTAGATTTGACCGACGTTTTGAGGTAAGGCCTACAACCAAGGGCCATTATAAACTGAAACAGTATAATGCAGAAATGTCAACAGTTTTAAACCAACTGTAGCAGAAGTCGCATTGGCTCGTAGTGGATGAGCGTAATAATAATATTTTATCTACACCCATATCATAAAACCTCCATAATGTAATCAAAAACCGTAGGAAATGACCACCATTATGACAACCAATTAGGTAAAACCAGTACTGTAATGTTAATACAGTATCGATTTTAGTATCGTAATGAGATTAAATTTGGAACAGCTGTCAAAACTCAAGTGGGTCTCTATTCTAGTATCCATAGATATTAAAACAGTTATTGATACGAAACATCAATTTAGTATGTTTTTTTTAATATAAACCGCACGACATTTGATCTCGAGTGACATGAGAATAGAGACTTCATTCGTTTGTCTACGATTTAAAAAAAAATGGTCTTGACGGAGGATCGAATTGCCGCCATTACTGCTTTCATCATTCATGTTGTTTTTTTGCTGAACGAAAATAGAATTGTAAAAAGTTGTTTGTAATTTACATTTTAGTTGAAAATAAGAAAAGTAGTCTTCTCAGAGTGACTGTGTGATGTGAAAATGCGCCGGATATCGTAAATGCAGCCACGATTGCAACTCTACATAATTTGGTCTTAAAATACACGTGCGATCTTATTATGAAACTCGCTTCAAAGCTCGTTTTATAAAACCGCACTAGTGTTTTAAGGCATATCATTATGCAACCGTTGCATAAACTACTATTACTGCATTGGGCCAACGTTACTTTGATATCTTATAGGGCCCTTCGTTGTATACAATGCAGAAATGCCAACCGTTTTTAAACACTGACCCAACGTTGGTAATTGGTTGGGCGTAATGCTAATCTTTTCGTTAAATTGGTCCAATGTTAGTTTTACATGGGAAAACTACTAACTATATCCCTACGGATTCCCTACTGTTGGTCAATGAATGGTAACGGAAAATTCTACTAGGGGATCCATATAGGCAGTGGTCGGCTAGTGATCTGAGGCGCTGGCTTAAATCCCGTCCCGCACTAAAATTTTCAGATCTCATGTGCGAAATTGAATTTGATACTACGCGCATGTCTGTGAAGGAAAACATTGTGAAGTAAGCTGCATACATCTGGATCATTATTCAAAGCTGTGCGTGAAGTTCCTAATCCACAGGCGCCCGTGGGGACTAATGCCCAGTCCCTCAATATGAGAAAGCCTGTGCCCAATCGTGGGACGTTATACAGGCTGATGATACATCCAATGGAAGCCTCTGTTCCTCACTTCCGTAAAGTTACTTTAAAGCATCCAGCGCAACGAAAATCACAAAAGAACATTTACAAACCGCATAACATTGTCCGCGAACAATAGTTCCTTCACGTCAGACCTCAATACAAAAACAAGTTTCAATTAAAAAAACCACAATGCAACACTAACATTTTCGTCCGGCCGTGCCGCAATATTCCGTAGAGGCTCTACGGCGTAGCACAATGGCGTAGCTACAATGCGTGGACGTGGAGGCTCCATTGGACAGCGGCCAAGCGGAACTTCCATCGATCGACGTGTCTTCATTTTTAAATGAAACACTTCGAATTTGACCGGCAGTGGCAGTCCAACCGTTATCTGTGGGGTCGAAGGTTCGAATCCAGCTAGAGACAGACATACTACGTGATGAGCACGAATGTTTGTACTGAAATCATGGATGTTTAGTATTTATGTGTCTTTAATTGCAAATGCTGTGCTAATTGAACAAAGGAGAACTTACCCCTTTAAGGGATCTAGCACACCAACGAACTTGCCGTTAATTAATTTTTCAACGCGTATTTCACCCTTTTAGGATTGATTTTCTTAAAAAAGTAGCTAAAAGGGCTCAAACTATCTCCATACCACATCGGTTCAGTGGTTTAGGCGTGAAAACGTAACAGGCAGACAGACAGACAGAGTTACTTTCGCAATTATAATATTAGTATAGATTGTACAAAACACACATATATTTGTTATTAGCCGATATTTTAGCTTCTCACTCATAGTTTAATCACTGAGCCATCCGATTGGTTGGTATGGTTACTTTACACAAGCAAAATGTAACTGCAATTCGAGGTGTCACGAAACATAGTAACCGCAACGCTGCTAACTAAATAGCGTGTTACGGGAAAGTTGTTCAAACATTCACTATTACAATACTGAATGTTTGTTTGTTTAAAACATTATTTGTGGTTTTTGGTAGCTCTAATTATTAGATTTTATAGCCAACTGACAAGTATTTCTGTTGCTAGTTTGAAAATTCGGCCAAATAGTAGTGGAACAAGTTTTCAGTTAAGTGAGAGACTTCCGTTTTTTCAACATCATTATCGTTGTTAACGCGAAAAAAAAACAACTGTTGTTTTTAGGGTTCCGTAGTCAAACTAGGAACCCTTATAGTTTCGCCTTGTTTATCCGTCTGTGTGTATGTTTGAGGATGCTCGCATCCCCGATGTGGCTGCGTCGAAATACGACTGGTCAAATTAGGCTCGCCGGTGAGTTCATAAACGAGATGTCATTTATTTAAGAGAATCACACCCCTCAGCAATTCCGTCGAATAATTCACACGAGCAAAAATCTCGAAGCCGCATTAACTCGCTGCGTTATTAGGGTTCCGTAGCCAAATAGCAAAAAACGGAACCCTTATGGATTCGTCATATCTGTCTGTCTGTCTGTCCCTCCGTATGTCACAGTCACTTTTTTCCGAAACTATAAGAACTATGCTGTTGAAATAGATGTATTCTATGAACCGTATTCAGATTTTTACACAAAAATAGAAAAAAAAACAATAAATTTTGGGGGTTCCCCATACTTAAAACTGAACCTTTTTTTTTCATTAAACCCATACGTGTTTGTATTTATGAATAGTTCTTCAAAAATGATATTGAGGTTTCTAATATATATAAACTGAATAGTTTGCGCGAGAGACACTTCCAAAGTGGTAAAATGTGTGTCCCCCCCTGTAACTTCTAAAATAAGAGAATAGAAATAGAAATAGAAAATATTTATATCGCAAAAAAACATTTTTTTACATTTAAGAACTTAAATCTAATAATGTAATAATATATGTGATCTAAGTAATGATAAAACTAAAAAAATATATGATGTACATTATTACCATGTAAACTTCCACCAAAAATTGGTTTGAACGAGATCTAGTAAGTAGTTTATTTTAATACGACCTGAATCGTCAACCGCAATTTACCTTCCATTCAATCAACTCAAATATAAAATAAAATAAAAACATTTAATTTCATAAACATAAACCTTATGCATAAACCGTGAACCATTATATAGATAATGGTACGGAACTCTTCGTGCGCGAGTCCGACTCGCGCTTGTGTTTTTTATGTAAATGCTCATCCCACCGTCCCAAGAAAGCTCTCTGAAAAGATTCGCTTTGTGATGAACGAATTGTGTATTACGCAATCATTTTAGTTACTTCGCACCTGGGGTTGTCAATCAATTCAACCCCCTTTCACCCACTCCTGGACCTTTTTGTTGTCACTGCGTGAGCTTGTAGAAAATAGTAAAATAATAATATCAAAATGTTCAGAGAAATTCAAAGAATGTTAATTGAATAACAATATAATTGCAGAGAATTTGCGTTCGTTCCTAGTAGCAACGCAAATTTACTACAAATATCTTGTAAAGTATTTAGGTATTATTATTTTATGAAGGTCTGGTGAAAAGATGAAATGAAACAAAACCTGACGGAAAGCGAAGACAGAGTCTAGGATAGAACACGCTTGCCCAGAGGATGCCTATTCACTCTTACCTTGAAGACACCAAGATTGTATAATTCAGGAAATACAGACGCCGGGAGAGTGTTCCATACCTTAGCGGTGCGAACCAAAAAGGATTTCGCACACCGCTTACTTATTTCAATGCATAAAATGTTATATTATATCAATGTGTATAAACAAAATTCCTTTACGATTATTTTGAAACCGAACTAAATAAAATTTGGTATCTGCCCAGAAATATTTTTCATGGTAATTTTAAGGTAATGTTGTGGGTACAGTATCGTTTGATTTGTTCTAAGGCGTAATATTATCCGTATCATAAGATATCTGCTTATCTTTTAAGTGTCTCTGTGGGTTTTAGTATCGTGTCTGTTTTGAGTGTCTCTGTGTCTTTTGAGTGTCTACTTGTGTTAAGTCCCTAAGCCGCACGTCGCGGCATTAAGGCTACGATTGCGTGTCGCGGAAGACGCCCGCGGTCAAGCTGCTGTGCGCGGCTAGGTAATGAAATGAAAATGAAAATGAAAATAAAAATATAATTTTAGACTTTAAATACTGTCTACATGGTTGAATATCGTTTGAAGATTGAAAAATCCATTCCGATCCGATGCGATACGTGCCGTTTGGTGGAAATTATGCTTTATTTGCTGACCCAAAACGCAGGGTTTATATAAAAGTTCAGTACAGCAGAGGTTTACGTATAGGTGTAGAAGACCTGGTCTCTCTCTATATGTTATCCAGTAGATAAATATTAATTAGGTAACAATGCCCATCGATATATTTATTAGTAAGTAATAGTCTTTAATGTCATGACTATCAACTGAGTGTGTGTAGGATACACACAACAAAACAACACAATCATTAAACCTCCAATTCACAAAAGCTGGCCTAACTCCAAAACTATACCCAAATTCTAACAGTTTAGATACCAATATCGCGTATCAAAATGCAGGTAAAAATGAGGGTAGTAAATTAGGGGGATATTGCCGTAAATCAAGAAGGTGTGTAATTAAACCGGTGTGAACCGGTTCGGAGTATTAGGCGGTGTCGGTTTGAAACGGGAAAATAATTAGAGGGAAGCGTGCGTGGAAATCTGTTTGTCTGTCTTTAAACATACTAGTAAAGTAAAGTATATTTTGTAACCCCGAATGCGAAATTTGTTTGAAGTTTTATTCGACTTGCCGAAATTTTGTCCCAGAACCACACCTTATAGTCAAATCATCCACATACATATAACTCGAATCTAGGTCAAGATTATAGACTTTTTTTTTGCCTAAGCTTGTATGTTTAAGCAGTATTTTCTGCAACACTTTGAACACAAATATTTCGTTGACTCGGATCCAAGTTGTAGTGCAATAGGTGCAAAAAATCGAATATCGGTTTTGATGACGGCGGCCCTAGAAATTATGGATTTTGCAAACATGAGCCCTTATTTGGCTGGCTAGACCAAACTTCATCTTAAATACCCAACAACACGTGTGCCAGGAGTTGGCCAGCGGAATTGTACGTATTTATCTACACCCATATCATAAACCTCCATAATATAATCAAAAACCGTAGGAAATGACCACCATTACTATAATGTTATTATAGTATCGATTTTAGTATCGTAATGGTCATTACGATACAGACTTGAGCTCCAGGCCGGCGCGCCGCCGTCGCCGCAGCAGGAGGGGCCCCATCGTCGCCGCAGCCAGAGGGGCCCCATCGTCGCCGTCTCGCCGTTTATAATATGTGTGTAGATAAAGTTATGTATGCAACTCTGCATAATTTGGCCTTGAAACACACGTGCGATCTTATTATGAAACTCGCTAAAAGCTCGTTTCATAAAACCGCACTAGTGTTTTAAGGCCTATCATTATGCAACCGTTGCATAAACTACTATTATTTAACACAAAGACACATAAGCTAACAGTACAGAAACCAAGACGCTCACATGTTACACATAAAACCAATCTTTTATTATGTAGAATTGCTTTGGTCTCTTTTTGCGTATTTAATTGGCGTTTTGCGTCAAGCGTTTAGAGTTCGTTTTCTTTAAACCACTTAATCTTATTAAAAATGATAGGTATGGCCAAGATGACCTACGGCAAACAAGCGACTCCCAGCATTCAGGGCCAATAGTGCAAGCGTTCAGCGCCTCTATTCGGGAACGCTAAGTGATTCTGTAGCGACTCGTAAGCCAGATTTCTCATCTCGCTCTTACGCATTACGCGTCGTGCGGAAGAGTGGGATGAGAAATCTCGCATACGAATCGCTACAGAATCACTTAGCGTTCCCGAATAGAGGCGCTGATCTCCTTTGAACACATCCTTATATTAGATCGCAGTTCATGTTCGACTCTGGTACAGGGCTGGAGGAGGTTACCTTGATTGAAAGTATGCCTTGCTTGCAAAGGTTTATTCTTAATGTGGTGTACAGGAAAAGAAGGGCGGCGCCCTCTAAATAACTATACTTAATTAAGTTGCCATCTTTACACTATTCTTTAAACTTAGGCACGGCACGTCAATAAGTCACAGTTGACACCTAGATGGCGCTTTTACACCGAGTAAATAGATCGCTCTTGTCAGTAATGTATGCCACTTGAAAAATATATACTTGTTCATCATGACAATTTCCCAGAAGCAGCCCTTTATATTTGCAGCATCATCGCAGCACATTAGGAGGCTGAAAGCCTTCCGTCGACGCATTCAGGACCACTTACCGCCGTTAATATCACTCCTTATGATAACGGTGCGTTTGAAATATATTACGCTTGAAATTGTACATACTACACAAAAGGAAATGGCAGTATTCGAGCTAAGACAATTAAGCTAAAAATTATGTTACATATTTCGCAGCGTTATGTACGTTCGCAGTGTGTAAGTCTATTTAAAGCAAATAATCGCTAAAAACAGAACCTGGCGCCTCATTCGGGAACGCTAAGTGATTCTGTAGCGACTCGTAAGCCAGATCTCTCATCTCGTTCTTACGCATTTGGCGTCGTGCGGAAGAGTGGATCGAGAAATCTGGCATACGAGTCGCTACCGAATCACTTAGCGTTCCCGAATGAGGCGCCAGATTGATTACTGAGCCTAGGAATGATAGAGTTGATATCACCTGACACTTGGGAAAACATAGGGCTGTTTACCCGACTGCGCAACGCAAAAGAGGGTAATGTGTTTATTACAAGCTTTTTAGAAGCTTGCAATGTTTGTTATGTTAGTTGGTTTGTTTCGGTCAAATCTTACAAGCTGAACCACTTCCTGTAATCGTATGGTGTACGTAAAATTTTTACATGTTGGTTCAGTTTCGATGACAATGCATTTTTATGGTATACATGACCTGAATGACCTGAACAGTACAGCCACGAAATTTTGTGTAACTAACGGTGGTGTTGGGCGCACATAAAGTATTATTATTAAGTAAACCTTCTGTACAAACACTTTTATCTACACCCATATCATAAAACCTCCATAGTGTAATCAAAAACCGTAGGAAATGACCACCATTTTGACTGCACTGGTTTTACCTAATTAGTTAGGTAAAACCAGTGCTGCAATGTTATTCCCGTCCCGATTTTAGTATAGAAATGAGATTAAATTTGGAACAGCTGTCAAAACTCAAGTGGGTCTCTATTCTAGTATCCATAGATATTAAAACAGTTATTGATACGAAACGTCAATTCAGTATGTTTTTTTTAAATATAAACTGCACAACATTTGATCTCGAGTGACATGAGAATAGAGACTTCATTCGTTTGTCTATGATTTAAAAAAAATGGTCTTGACGGAGGATCGAATTGCCGCCATTACTGCTTTCATGATGGTTTTTGCTGAACGAAAGTAGAATTGTAAAAAGTGGTTTGTAATTTACATTTTAGATGAAAATATGAACAGTAGTCTTCTCGGAGCGACTGTGTGATGTGAAAATAGGCCGGATATCGGAAATATGCAGCCACGATTGCAACAAATAACTTGTTGCCAGAAAATATTGTTTCTGAACACATCATGGAGTAAGTATTTATAATATGTGTGTAGATAAAGTTAAGTATGCAATTCTGCATAATTTGGCCTTAAAACACACGTGCGATCTTATTATGGAACTCGCTAAAGCTCGTTTCATGAAAACCGCACTAGTGTTTTAAGGCCTATCATTATGCAACCGTTGCATAAACTACTATTATCTACACCCATATCATAAAACCTCCATTGGTTAATCAAAAACCATAGGAAATGACCATAATTTTGACAACCAATTAGGAAAAACCAGTGCTGCGATGAAGAAATAACATGACTTCTTTATCGTTTTTAGTAAAGAAATGAGATTAAATTTGGAACAGCTGTCAAACTCAAGTGGGTCTCTATTCTAGTATGCATAGATATTAAAACAGTTATTGATACGAAACGTCAATTGAGTATGTTTTTTTAATATAAACTGCACAATATTTGATCTCGAGTGACGTGAGAATAGAGACTTCATCCGTTTGTCTATGATTTAAAAAAAAAATGGTCTTGACGGACGCCCGCCATTATGGTGACGTTTTGCTGAACGAAAGTAGAATTTTGTTGAATTGAATAGAAAAAGTTGTTTGTAATTTACATTTTAGTTGAAAATATGAATAGTAAGTAGTCTTCTCGGAGTGTGTGTGATGTGAAAATGCGCCGGATATCGGAAATATGCAGCCACGATTGCAACAAATAACTTGTTGCCAGAAAATATTGTTTCTGAACCCATCATGGAGGATTTATAATATGTGTGTAGATAAAGTTATGTATGCAACTCTGCATAATTTGGCCTTTAAACACGCGTGCGATCTTATTATGAAACTCGCTAAAAGCTCGTTTCATAAAACCGCACTAGTGTTTTAAGGCCTATCATTATGCAACCGTTGCATAAACTACTATTGTGTGACTGTTTTTTTGCCCAAACAAATAAAAACAAACTGGAGTTATAATGGTTGTATGTATAACAGCTCTTAGTATACAGTTTGTGTGGTCTTTGAGCAGTACTCCTCACTAGATAGATGATTGTCGCAGCTAACTGTAATGTACTTCGGTAATGTTCGAGCCAGTAACCAGTAAAGTAAATAGTACAAGCGCCAATGAAACAAGAATGAATATACGACGCGTATTTTTATCAGTCTAGTTTCCTTGCGACTTTGCGGTGAAACGCAAGCAGTTGGCGAGTGACAAGGGTTTCTGGGTGCATATCATTAGGCGGCTTGAAAGTCGCCTGCCGCTAAGTTTAAATGTAAAATTTAATATTTGTGTGTATGTGCTGTTCCATGTCCCTTTCTTCCACACAAAATATGCTCGGAACTCTCCGCTGTTGCGTTTGGCAAATCTTTACAATAAGAAGTTTAACCATTTATGTAGATCCATTTTCCCTGTCCAAAGCATCTTTCAAATCAGTGGTAATTAAAAGTCTCGGCCCATAATTAATCTTCTTACACTATACCTAATTCTACGATTCGCGCATATTTAAACACACACACCACTCGCACACGCACACACACGCGCACACACACACAAACACATGCCCACGCGCGCGCCCATTTCTACTGGTCATAATGGTTTTGTTTTGTTTAATTTTATGTGTAAAAGTTAGATTTCATTATCACAAGTTGACTTGTGATTTGCATGTTCAGAGTCAGTTCACTCCCTCTTTTGTCGTCGTTAGTAAACTTTATTTTTAAGTAATTGGTGGATATCTATGTATAATAGGCTTTTTTAACTAAAAATGTTTACTGTTTATATACATTGTAATGTGTTATTGATGTCCTTATACACTAAATAAATTAATAAAAAATATCAGCTGTATTTTAGCTGCAAAATAGCTGTTAAGATCATGTGATTCTTTATTTTCAGTAGTCGTGACACTCAGGATATGTTTAATTATATTAAATTTACCTACCTTTAGGTAGCTTTTTTATATCTATAAAAGAGGAAAGCAAACCAACATGCAATTCACGCGACAGCACGCGATGAAAGCAAAAAAAATGTTCAGTTCTCAAAGAAACTGTAACTGTGACTTCGTCCGCGTGAAATTAGTTCATCGCTTTTCCTTTAGAAGCTGCATTTTTGGGAGTCAATGTAGTATTCTGACCCTCCAGCGGCCCTAGCAAGGTTGAAACAAGGATAAGTTAAACCGTCTTACCTCTAAGTGCGTCTCTCTCACACTAGTGCCGACGATAGAGATAGTAAGAGAGATAAAAGGGTTTAAGGGGTAAGGGGTACGGCTGTTCTAGGGGCCGCAGCTATCTCTGTACGAAAGATCACGTTGATGCGTTAAGCTCCATTTTGTCCTAAAAGAAAGACAAACAAACCAACATATTATCACATGACTAAGCACCTTCTCATAACCCGAAAGACCTTAATATTCTTGATTTCAATCGTGTGGTATTTCTCATCCTACGCGAGAATAATTTGAGAGCTTCCCGGGCTTAAAAAATGAATCCGCAACGTTTCACGAAACCTCTGAGTGCGAGTCATAGCGAGTGAAAAGTTGGGGTCGTTACTAAATCGTGCGCTAAGAGATAAGTGACGCGCTTGGAAAAGTGCTCAAATAAAAACCTTGGAAATAATGGTGATGGTGGTGCTAGGGTCTGCGGCTACGGGTTAGATGTGTTTTACTAACTGTACCCATTGAAATAGGTATATAGTAAGGCAATCAAAGCAATTCTCGCGGTGTTTACTTTTGAGGTGTCAGAACGCGAATCTGACTCCATCGCACGATCAGTCGCATGGCAATTACAGTCCTCGACACCCACTTAAGTGACACTATTATAATTAAGTATCTAGAACAATTCCACGACCTGTGAGACTGCCGACCACACTGTCCACAATACTATGATAGCGTGTGAATCAAGCAATATTAGACTTTTGTATTTATGTCGTAAGAACTAAGACATTGGCAGTAGGGTGTGGGTGTGGGTAAGCCATGGCGCTGGCATTTGACAACCTTCTATGAGACTTGTTACACGAAATTGTACAGATAGGCATAGGCATCTCCTTCTTTTGAGATCTTGCAAGCTGATGAGAGTTGATCCCGTGACTCTATGCACGCGAGGCTACGCGACTACTAGGCTATCACTGAGGCCAATTCGGAAGTGCGTTCGCTAAATTTAAAAGTCGCTAAACTTGGAATAAGAAACGTCAAACTCTATTATATTTTGACAGCTTGGTGCCATACAAAATCGAGTTTGACGTTTCTTATTTTAAGTTTAGGGAATTTTAAATTTAGAAGTGACCATTTCAAATTGGACCCACTGCACTAATGGCCGAATTCAGAACCGCCACTTTAGCATTTAATTCGATATTAAATAGTTAAATGTCCCTCAATTAGTTGTCAACCTATACAGAAACGTCACTGAAACTTCACTTTAATTGAAGATCAATTTGAGTGGCCTTTCCGAATTCGGCCATAAGGCTGTCACTGAGCTGAATATCCAAGTCGCGAACATGACCGAATATTGACAGACTTTTGATTATAACGATTAAAAATTGTACCAGAGTTTTTTTTGGATTCAAGTGCTCGTAAGTTGCACATACCAAAATAATTAAAATTGATGTTCAGAGAACGTTTTTTAAAATCCAACGAGTGATCCAGATAACTCGCATTTGGTCTTCTATTATCGCTCATATTCAAAATATATTGGTTGTAAACATCACTTTTGACCACAACTTTCACATGCTCGGTTTGAAACTCAAAAATCTCCCCCCGACGACCCTAGCAAGGTTGTCACAAAGATAAGTTAAAGCCTTCTTATCTCTAAATGCATCTCTCACACTATGTGCCGACGAAACAGATGGAGAGATAAGACAGGGTTAAGTTATCCCCAGGTCAACCTTGCTAGGACCGCTGGTAGAGAACTGGTAATGTCAATACATCGACATTCTAAGTTTATTAGTTACGCTCATTAAACACAACTAAAAGTAACCGGAAATCGCCGGTTTCGTGCTCAAAGCGATTTGCTCCAGCAGACAGACTCGTGTTCTGAAGTCGTATCTATTAAGCGGATAATGATAAAACTGCGAGAGCTGTTCCCGCCATTAGTAGCGAAGTAGTTTTGGGGAATAGAATAAAATACAGTGGCTTTCTGAGAAAAGGACATCTAAAAGGACTCCCAGAGGCACAGACGAGAAATTATTTTAGCTCGCTTTTATTTCAAAACAATTTTTGAATTTAAATAAACTTGAATTTTTACTTTTGAATAGGTAAACAGTGCTCACACACAGTGCAGGTCTCACTCTAAAATGTAGATCAGCGAACAAGGGGGTTACCGCGATCCCTTAATGTGATTATCTTTAGGCTCTGAACTGAACTGCGACCATCAACTTTCTTTTGTCCACATAATTCTACTAGTTGGCATAAAGAACAAAATTCCAAAAAAATGAGACCATTTTTGCTGATCATTGGTGGTATTAGTTAATTAGTTAACCTGTGAAGGAATATGGAAGCTGTATTAAAAATACATAAAATAAAGTCGCATTTTTTGTGTTCAAATGACCTGAGCTTCTATTCGGGACTGCTGAGTGATTTACTATATCGTGATTAAAATGGTAAAACCGCGAATGTGAACGTCAAACAGTGGTCAAACACGTACAGAACAACGACACATTCGCGTTTTTGGCATTTTAGAGACTAGAGGTCCGAATAGAGGCCCTTTTTATTTAGTTATGAAAATATATCCTGTTTATCTAATGCTTTTTCATGATACTTATAATGAAGTCTAAATAAGAGGACAAAATAAAATTCATTCACCCATAGATGCAGTTCAGTCTACTGGATGCACAAACATAGCTATTGTTTACCCGACCCTGTTTTTTTATTCTGCTGACTGTTGCCGGTTCAACAGCATTTCCAAAGTCATCACAGTTCCCGTCATCGGTATCGGACAAAGGCTTAACACGAGTTGCCGAAAATTAAAATCGCTCGAAAAATCCGCCAGCTTTCCGTATCCCGTCAATTGGCGAATAAAAGCCGGTTTTATCCGGTTATCGGGATCGCTAATAATAATAGTGTCCCCTTTAATCCCCTTTGATGGATGACAGCCCCCACCCTTTTTAATTGCAGCGTGAACATACGCGTCAGTCACGGGCCATTTTCGATTTATATTAAAATAAGTTCCACTCCCTGTTCAATATATTCCTTAGTTTTCTGAAGAATATATAATATAATTTATGCGGAGGGGTTTGCCTGAATTGCTTACCATTCAGTTATGAGTCATAGTAGTGCTGAGAATTTCGGAATTTTAAAAGTATATCTTAATACGTAAACATTCAGCAGCTAACTGTACGCTGAGATGAATTGTTATTGCATTGCTCTTAGTATGCCAGACCTTCAGAATTCTTATATAGCTTATGACACTCGGACGCTCTTCACGAATCATATATGATACCCATTTATTAAAATCGGTCCAGTAGTTCAGGAGATTAAGTGGGACATCCAATTTTTAGTCACACTCTTACATACATAGATTGTTACACTCGATACCGTCGGGTATACTAATTCTATACCTCTATCTCTATCTACACTACTCAAATGAATCGCCTCTGGCAGCGTCCAGTGTGTACAGGTTGACTTAAACTCATGAAATTGTAAAAATTTGGTTCATAAAACAAACAGTGTATCTCATTCTCAAATATAAGTAGGTATTCACCCTCTGGACCTGCACCCGTTGACCAACAGTTATTTGTTTGATTTCACCAGCCAGATGAAACTGCCATTCGCTAAATTCATTCAATTATTGCAACAATCAAATAGAAGCCATTTCATGCCTCCCTGTGTGTATTTGTATTTGTCACCAATTTCACAAGCGCAAATATGATGGACGGGCGGTATCGAATACATCTGCCTGTACTCGAAGCTCATTTATCATACGCTGTCCGACCATACCAAGTCAATAATGCATATTGTGCCGCTTCTATGAGCATTGTGTAAGGCTTGAATTTGCTTGATGCAGTGGGAGATACAGGACACAGTTGTTCGAACAATAGTATTGTTGCTATTTTGTGTATTTGAGCAGTCTCGTCGGTAAACAATATTGGTCGTGATATTAGGGGCCCGTGGGCACATAAAATGAACCACAAAAATCGTGGTCATTTAAATCTTTTAAACTTGAAGTTTAGTTAAGATAGCTGAAAAGTATGTTTTAAGTATTCTGCACACTAAGCGTCTTTTGAACCGGTGGCGTCTTGCCAGCACCCGCGCAGCGTCGACGCCGACGGGCACTGATAAGAAGACGACATGCTCGGAAGACGGTAGTTTGGGAGATGCCTAATCAATCGAGTTCGATATTTAATATCACATCCATATCACATCAAACTCAATGGCTGCAACTAGCATGGGACCTGTATCTTAAGCCCCTAACGTGAACTTCATAGAAATAAGCAGACTACAACATGAATAAAAAGTATAAACACTGACCTTGTATACAAACAACAATAATTCAACAAACAATAATAGTAAACTCTGTTTGAGAAGAGGCATTAAATAGATAACTCTTCTTAAATTGATTTTGCTATATATTGTTGCCAAAAATGGAATGGAAATTAAAATTCAATAAATAAACGGAACTCTTCACACGACAATCAGCTCGTCATTGGCTGCAATTCAGCGTAAACCATGTCGCGTCGATGACAAATGAGTTCGGCGATCGACCGCCAGATGGCGCGGCGCGATGAATGATTACTCACGATGAATATGACTTTTTTGCTATCGATATAAACGGTTTGGCATCATCGAGATTAATTCGTTTTCAAGCACGAGGCACCAAATTGATATATTTAAAATTTCTAACTGATGTGACGGCGGGAGTTCCCATTACATCTGAGCAACATTTTTTGCATAATAATCTCACTTAGTTCATCATCATTTAAGCGGAAAGACGTCTACTGCTGGACGTATAGCCCTCCTCTAATGATAGCCAGAACGAACGATTCTGTGCAACTCGCTTCCAGCCAGCGGACTACGCAGTGTTCGCTTTCCATCAAATATGTAAGGAACGCACTGAGCGACAAACGAGTCCCAGCATCCCCCCAGCGGCTCTAACATGTAAGAAACAAAGATAAGTTAAACCCGTTTATCTCTATGACTAGTGGCTCCGTGAGCTGTAGACCTCGCGACAAACTTAACTTTGCCGTTGGAAAACTGATATCCCCATACATTGACATAGGTCGGATCAGTTTACCGATACCGCCAATAAGTTTGTTATTGCAAAAACAACCAAAACTCCGCCATTTTGAAAAATTTCGAAAAACTGGATCGACAAAAAAATCTATATAATTATCGAACCTGCTCACAAAATTTCACGAGAATCGGTTGAGAACTGTGACCTGTATATAGACGAGAACAAATGGACAAACGCCGGACAGCCGACGGACATCCGCTCTGGACATACGAAAGCATTTTTGCCCAAGCTGAAACGGAGACGCTTCGCTCGCTTCGCTCGCTCCGTCGACATCTTCTCTTGCGTCGGCACTAGTGTGAGAGAGACGCACTTAGAGATAAGACGGTTAAACTTATCCTTGTGTCTTGCATGTTAGGGCCGCAGCCCCAGCAAAGCATGCCCAGCAGTCCTTCTTAAAACAAAAACTCGTAGCTCTATATTAGAGGGGTCTAATCGCCAAAAAATCGCTTCTAAATCGCTGTAAAACAACAATCCAGTGATAAATACCGACAAATCAGCGCACGGCTCCCACAGATCTGTAATTAAATTGCACCGCACAATGCCCAGTGATTGGCTCGCGTGCGGAATCCTAATTCGAAGGTTCTCGGACATGTGGGGCGCAGTTTGGGTTCCATTTGAAGGATGTAAGTTTCATGTCATTATACGGACTTGTCCTCTTTCAACTATGTGATTCAAGGCAAAACGGAGACGCTTTCAAAAATATAATATAACAATAATACAACTTATTATCTTTACCAAAGTTACAAGTTACAATTTAATAATTGTCTTAAGTAATATTTTTTCCTTAAAAATAATATCCGACGGACCCCAAATTAGGGTGGGCCTGTATCTTGGGCGTCCAGAGAGAGCGAATGATACGGTAGAATTTAATCTTTATTGAAAATACTAAATGTATATACTAATAGAGAAAAATACATGTGCCTGAACTAGGATGTTCCTGTAAGTATTTCAGGCAAAAAAGGACTATAAACTATCTTAAATAATCACATGCAAACTACAGTTCCAATCTCCGCTGATAATTCTTAGCTCAACCAAATAATGTTTATAAATGCTTATAATTCGCGGCGCGTAAGTTGAATTTGACCTTTAATGCTCTGAACACATTTTCGGGTCTCAATCGAGGTGCGGTATGAGGTGCGACGCTTTTTTTCCATACTTGTGCGGACGGCCACCATTTTAATAAGCAAACGAACTAACACGAAAGTTGTCGAAGGTAGTAGGAAATGAAGATGGAGGGATGGGCCGTCGGATAATGGATTACCATGAACCTTAAAAGTGTTTCTTGTAGTATAATTTTACTGTATCTAAGTTGTAATTTTTGTAAGTTTTCCATCCATATAAAGTATGTTTGCCAAGAGTTGATAACAAAAATTCATAATCAGGGGGCTTCTTAACTCATTACAAATAGCGTTCCGCTAATTATTTTTACCGATGATAATAAGAAATTAAAGGGAAAAACAATATGTTTTTCTTAGAATATTATTATTGAATAGCCTGCATAATGTCCTATTGCTGGCATATCATCGGACGACTACCATGACGAAATCTCCGAGTGGGAGGAAGAATCAGAACAGGTGAAGTTTATTATGCAACGTTCAATTGCTTCGTCTACCCTGCCATTAATTTGTAAAAATCTATCATCTTCTTTTACCGTATAGTATCGCCCGCACGGCGCGGCGCCGCGCTTGGCAAAAACTGCGTGCCTCGTACCACGAAACTCAGTGCGCGCGGCGATAAGCGACACCGATCAACCGATCATACATTTTGCGATAGTTAAGCGACATTTCGAGACGATATCATAATATTTATCAGCTCTCGGCGACTTTAGCCTCAAGATAAAAATCAGTATAATTTATTTATTCTTTGTCAACACAAGTAAGTTTTTATAGAGTAACGCAGAAAGTAGAAAGAGCTTTCTTCGAGTCGTACCGTCAAGCAAATAATTTACTGCCATTGCGCCCTCGGTGCGGTTTAGGTTTCAGTTCGTTTGCTCTGTATTTTGTTTGCGTTGGTTTTTTGAAGTCAATTCGTCCTTATTATATAGATAGGGCTCCAGTTCTTTGAGTTTAAATAGAAATACTTTGACTGAGAAAACTAGATAGCAACTTTACTTTTGTGTGGCTTGCTTGGAATTAAGTTAATCTTGCAAACAAAGCTAAGGACCAGTGCTTTTTATCAAGGCTGGTAAGTAAGGTATGTGATCGGGGAACATGAGCGGTGAGTCAGAACAAAGTAGCCTGGAAACGAACGATAAAAAAATATAGGCTTTGAAGTTTGGTAAATATATCTAAAACATGTATTTTAATTATAAGTAGTATTTACATATTATGAGTCTAATTTTTTATAGGAAAATATCAACGTAAAAATATTCAAGATGGGATAAATGCTACTAGAAATATTTGCGTATAACAACTTCCTCCTTTGGCCCCCGGGCGACAGGTGGCGTAAGCCTGCAGGGTTTCTCCGAGTCTTTCTGTATGAAGTAGTATGCCGACACATTGCTGCAGCAAGTGCATGTAAAACTCATGTCTATAATGTTTACCTAAATTGATCTCTTGTTTTCAAATAGTTCAACTGTATTATAAATCTACGTGCCACCACTCACATCATTACTCCTCACTTGCTTATTTACTAACTAATCACGAAATGTCAGAAAGCAAATAGCCGACAAACTGGCAGCTAGGTTACTTTTGAGGTATATATATGAAAATATGCCCCGAATTGGGCAGGCCCCATTCAAAATTATAATGCGACATACCGCAGGAAAAGCTGTGTCGTGGCAGGTAGTGTTATGGAAAGCAAAATAAGAAAATATATATATCGGACAATTAAAAGGTATATTTATTATGTTACTAAATATTAGCCTTTTATTATTATTATTTTAATCTGAGGTCCATCATGTCAAAGTCAAAGTCAAAGTGTAATGTACTGATAATGTAATTTTAAAGTCTATGGATCTTTAGACGTTACTTCCTTCTCTTATGTTTAATTTGTTTCTTATATTCGTTTTATTTTTTTGTGTTATATATTATTTTTATTATAATTTATTTGGTTCATTCTGTAACCGTAATATTGTAATTTAAAAATAAAAAAATAATTATTGCATGTTTTTAAATAGTCTATTTACTCTGATTAGTTATTTTCATCACTTTACCGTTTCAGTTTTCTTCAATAAATAATATCCATTAACAAACTCATTCCCAAGACATTTTCTCAAAAACGTTTATATCACACCTCTCATATAGCAGGAAAAGACAATCACCAAAGAACCAAGCAAACAAAGAAGTTCAGAACTTCAAGTGAATGAACTCAATGAGTGAATGAGGACCGGGACGAGCGGACCGCGGACGAGGGACGCATAGCAATGGCGGTGACTGCACTGGTACTGTATTATGTGGGTTGAAATTTCAATATTCGATTTTGGCTTACACGATGTGAATTTAGTGGGGAAGTTTCGGTAAGATTTTCTGTTAACATTTTCTTTAAGCGCTTGTAACAAAAATACAGCCGGAAAGGTTTTGGGATACAAAGCTTAGAATATAATGCCAAAATGTTACATTTTCTATAGACTCGTTAGACAATGAGTATTGGACGACAGATAACGGTAGACGGGTATTTATTAAAGCGGGTACCCAAAAATTATATATGACTCAATTTCCAAGCGCCTTCGAATTTTCCATATCATTACTTTAATATTTTGCCGTAACAGGCCGCTACTAGAACTCGCGCCAATATAATTCTTCACAATGATTTTGACTGCTCAGCTGTTTTGTCAGAACCCTTAAAAACAATAAATTTCATACGACGAACTAATGTCAGCCACTTTTAACACCCTTATCCATTCCATATACCAAAACACGTAAAGATCCCGAAAATATACCGGTAATTTCATTACCTTGTCCAGCTCAACTCTATCCCGGCAATTATCATTCATGGCGCGCGGTGGCCGGTAATCAGGCAATCATCTCATTACCTTCCGCGTACCTGTTCCTTTACCCTGATTAGTGGCACCGGTTTAGCTGAATTGGGTAAATGTTAGGGGTAACGGGTAAAGGAAAATTAACATTATTTAGACGCCGTCAAGTGTCGACTTGGTATCAGTGAAATGATGAATATAATAATAAATCAGGGGACAGTCTTTACACAAATCGATCTAGTCCCAAGATAAGCTAATACATAAGAAACATCCAAGATTCAGGAACAAACATTCGAGCTCATCAAACAAACATTTGCCCCTGCAAGTCGTTCTGGTCAAATGCTCGGGATCCCACGGCAACCCCGTAAACGGCAAAGAGGGTAATGCTGGTTAATGTTAATGCTGGTAATAATGGAGTGGTTTTAGTGAGTATGCTTCCCCTTGGGAGAGAGTCCCACATAACTCCCGTGCTTCCTCAGGCGCGGGAGTACGCGTAACGTATTTCCACTCCGATAAAGCATCTAGGCTAACCGCGTCGTCAATACCGAATAGAAGAATAAAACACTAAGATGAGAAAAAACATAGACATTTTAAAGTGTCTATTAGTACAAAATTCATTTTAAATCTTAGAAAATCCATAGTCTTTGTCATTAACAATCAGCCTTTGCCATTGTCTTTTTTTCCTACGTCATTATATTGTGTAAAACACGTACAATTGAATTTTGTAGTTCCATTCCAGTCTGCTCGACGGCAGTGAGCCCGCAGCCCGGTAATGAGGCGATTGGCTCATTAGCGTTGTACGACGAGAATGACTATTGCAGCACTTGAACTGTACACGGGTTGAGCACACGTTAAAGATTTCAATAGTTTTAAGAACTTTCTTATGACTGACTATTTTGTTTTTGTTATTTTCTAATGGTTTTTGGCTTAGCTGGAAGCTTCAAGTCTACATAATAATCTTAAAAAGCCAACATATCAGTGCCTCTATTCGGTACTGCTATGTGATGTCAAAATAATACTTAAAGTTCACAAAAACTATAAAAACACGCTTTTGTCAGTAACGCACTGATAAGTAATGTATTACACTCGTCAAAACAATCTAAATAAGCTCAAACTCGAGGGGTTTACTAGAAGTCATTGAAAAATTCCGCTATCCACCTGCCGGCTCCATGGTCAGATCAGCTCGATGGTACCAAATTATTGTATTGTGCTCAGAATTGCGTACACTTGCAAAGTTTCAAATCGTTACGACAATAAGAAGTAGGTTAAAATTGATTTCTAAGATGTTATTACATTGTTTGTTAGTTACAAGTGAAGCTAATAGAAGCGTGATAAAAACACCTTAAAAAAAACGACAAATTCCCGGTTTTGACACTTTAGTGACGACATAGTAAATCACTGCAGTACAGAACAGACTGTGCTAAGGTTGCTTTCGATTGCATTATCCAATGTATCAAAGACGTAAACAAAACAAAACTACGATTTCTACAATGATTTCTAATGTTTTTAGGGTTTCGTACCTCAAAAGGAAAAAGGAACCCTTATAGTCTGTCTGTCCGTCTGTCTGTCTGTCTGTGTGTCAAGAACTTTTTCTCAAGAACGCGTGGATCAAGTTGAAATTAATATCAAATAATCATACTCTACAATGTCTTGAAGCTTTGAAAAAATCCAGCTTCTAAGTCAACGCAATCAAAAGATACCTACCGCCGTTTATGCCACATATTACTTTGATGCTCGTAAGGGAATCCAAAGGAAATCAAAACCTATAGGGTACTTCCCGTTGCTTCCCGTTGCCGTTGTTACAGCACAAGTAAAGTCCGAAAACTGAAGATAAGTAGCTACATTATAAAAAAAATAGTTTAATGGATTAACCTTTGCAAAGTCGTATCACACACTCGACGGTTGCACGGAGATATGAGCTTGCGAAAGTTATTTTTGTCTGCTTTCGAAGGTTTTAATTTTAAATTTTTGTTGTTAATTTAATATAATTTTATTAACTTTATTATAAAGCGTGTACCTACTAACATAGCTTAAGATATCCGCAATGTTACTAACGCTATATGGGTCAAGTGCCTGAAACAAATGATGCATTTATTCATTCGTAGGTAGGCTGTAAATGGTTACCCGATTGTTAAAAGTACTTTTTGAATTTTTAGGGTTCCGTATCTACTAGGTACTGTTTGTTTTCAAAGGTAAGTACGGGACCCTCGGCGCGCGAGTCAGACTCGCACCTGTCGGGTTTTTTATTCCGAAACGGTAGTTTTTCATCAGTAATCGCTAGCCAAGTCGAGCTTCTAAGTCAGTGTTATCTTAAACTCACCTTTGCAAGCGTCTTGCGTCGCGGAGCACTCCCTCCGTCCGTCCGTCTGTAAATATTTACTCTCTGTTTGTGCACCTTCCACAACCGCCCACACAAACACCACCCGTATTACAACGGACTAAAGTTCAGTTAGCGATGCAAACGGAGTGCCATAAGTCCATCGACACCGTTTTTGTTTGTATTGCTTTACACCGAGTTAACTGTTTAACGATTGTTTTTACTCGATCGATATTTTTAACGCGCTATTTACGATTATTATTAACTACGCTATAGCTTTTTAAATAGGTTAGATGAGTAAGTAATACCTACTAAATACTAAGCTACCGTTAAATACCTTATTTTTAATGAAGATAAATGGAAACGTAAAAACACTATAAATGTCTTAATTTTTTATAGTCATTCACAATCACTCACATTTCGTAATCGTAACTGTAGTCGTGTCGTAGTCGTGTCGTCGTCGCGAGGGCGGGCGGTAGCCGCGGTCGCTTGCGAGCGAGTGAGCGCACTTGCCGTTAAGCGCGCCTTAAAACGTAGGGCGGGCGGCGAGCGGAGGTATGAACGTTGTACTTTCAGCTGGTACAAGTGTAGACAGAGGTAAGCGTAAGGTTATATCAGTCTGTGAATGTTGTTGGTAGAACGTAGTTGAGACTTTGAAGCGGTAAGGTTCTAAGTGTGTTCAGCGTTCTCGATTATTGGAAGAATTCATTACTAAAGCGAATTAAATAAGCGCATATTAACCCCTTTAAGATATTTCATCATCACCATCCTCATAGGCAGCGGTGTATTTACCGAAGGGAGGGACACAAATGATTAAGGCTTGGTATATCCAACGAAATCAAAATGGTACTGTTAGCAGTATTTTATCTGCGGAAGCTCCTAAAGTTAAGGATCCGTGGACATGGAGCAAGTCGTTTCAGATTTATGACTTTGGCAACCAGTCAAAATATCTCTCCGAATCAATAGCGTTTTATGATGCCGGTTCAATGACTGTACCAAGATTCAGAGACTTTTGGGTCACATGTGGAATGTCAGCCATGTCCTATTTGAAAGAAATACTTATGTACATTTTCAGTAGGTACCTATATTTGCGTAAGCAAGAATATTTAAAGATTGAAACCTTTGTGTACGTGTCTGTCAGTGTGTGCTATCGTAAACCTTAAACTAAACCGATAATATCCATGATGGTGCATTATTTATTACCAGCGACAGGTCACTGAATCAAGATGGGAGCGTGCGCAGATTGTGTAAAATCGGTGTCGACTAGTGTTGGCAACTCTTAAGTTAAAAAGTTGCTAGATGTTACTCGTGCGACCAGAAGATGCCAAAAAGTTGCAGAATATTTTTAAACGTTGTTAAGAGAAGGTGCTTAAAATTTAAATGAAAAACAAATGAAAAAAAAGCCTTTTATGCTGCTTTAATAAACAAGTCAATTGTTATTGTAATCATAAAATTATGCAATTAATTTCATGATCCCTAGCTCATTTATATGAAATCGCTTGCATTGCATAGGTACCTACTTATATCAAACCGATTGCCGGGAAAATATTGATGACACACGCAACGGTAATTTTAGTGTCGGAAACAACAACATATTGAAACGTGATATGCGACTTCTATGTTAGTTTAAAAAGCCTGAATTAAAAGAGATGCTAGAAAATGGGCTAGATGCTATATGAAAATTATAGTTGCTAAATCAGCTGAAAAGATGCAAAATGTAGCTAATACATAGTTGCTAAATCTTTGCATTTTTAACTAGATTAACTGAGAGTTTTTAGCGGAGCCATGTTTTATCCATTTTTAGACAAAGACCGCATTAGGCATTAGGCTGCGTTTCCATCATAGCTGTCAGGAGTAGCTAATAGGATGGTTAATTCTAGACAAATGAACGCCGCCTTGTGCACTGATTAGTGATTTTTTTTCTCGCACAGCTCTGGTGGAAAGCTCAACCTTACGAAAGAAATACGTGCCCTAGCTGCAGCCATAGGAAGGTTCACAACAGGATAATGTTATCACCGCCTTATCTCTAAGTACGCCTCTCTCACACTAGTGCCAAAAGAGAAAGTCAGAGAGATAAGACGGGCTTAAGTTATCCCCGTGTAAGCCATGATAGCCGCTGGATAGCTTGACTTGTGTTATCTTATATACCTCATTTATATTGCCACTGCCACTACTGCTCGCGCTGCCAGAAATAATTCCCGCATACTGCTTTCAAAGGCAGTGGGTGTTTACATGCTGTGTATGTAACTACTGCCACTGCTGCTCGCGCTGCCAGAAATAATTCCCGCATGCTGCTTTCGAAGGCAGTGGGTGTTTACATGCTGTTACATGCATTGCAGCCACTGCCGTTGCTGCTCGTGCTGCCAGAAATAATTCCCACATACTATATGCAAACGCAGTGTTTACATGCTGCTTCCTGACTCACTGCGCGCCAGGCAACGCGAGTAGCGGCGGCAGGAGCAGGAGAAGTGACCCATTTACATACTCGCGCTGCACACTTCCCTGCTCACCTCGGCTGCGTGGGCAACGCGAGTAGCAGCGGCAGGAGCAGGAGAAGTGACCCATTTACATACTCGCGCTGCCCAGTTCCATGCCCACTGCCTTGCTGCATGCAAATGAGGCATTACAAGAATTTAGGACAGTTTAGGAATGGTATTTCCGCCTTCTCATTATGAAGTTTATGAGTTGGGTTTTGCGAAAAATTCATAGTAATATTAGAGGTAGAGTATTACTGAAAGCGATTAATTTTGTAGACAAAATTTATCGGACAGTTTCAGGCATTCTATCGATTGTAACCGGACATTCAGTCAACGCTGATTAAGCAAATAGGCTATTAGCAACGGGTTAAGCGCTATAAAACTATCCCCCGCCGCCTGCGTACACGCACTAAATCAATTGCCCCTGCACTCGCCCTCGCCAGTTTAATGGCGAATAAAAAGTTAATGTCGTCGTGAACGGCGCGTGATTGCGATTTGATTCGACGGGGGCTTAGCTGTCATTGAGTTAGCACTTGACAAGTTGGATTGAACTGTAATGGTATTTGGAAGATTTAACACGAGGAAAAATGTTTCACCTGTGACGTTCGCTCGACACTTCGCTTAACCGGGGCGAGTTCTACCGCACGCCTCACAGTACCATTACCATGAGTTTATGAAAAACTATCGCTCGGTCCCATTTACTTGTATCGGCAACAAGCAGTGTCTCCGATAGATTTCGATAGCGAGAATGCTTTGCATAAACTCATGGTAATGGTACTGGTTGTTAATTGTTACTTCGTTTGTTTGTACGTCCTCGAATCTTACATCTTGTTCCAATATTAATAGTGCAATTAAAATTGAATAAGGCTAGCCACTGACGTACAATATGTATGTGCATATAACTGTGCAATGTCAAGTCGATATTGACCGTCAATATCATCTACTGACGATCAATATAACTGTGCAACCAGTAACATTGCACGGTTATATTGTAGGTCAGTGGCTAGCTTAATATAGCAAAATGTCATATTGTATAAGAGCTAATCGTTTCCTAAGGCGTTGATCTTTTTCATTGTCTAGTGGAGATTTCATTAACCTTTCACAATAGGTATAGCTGAATCACTTTGGGGAAGTATATGCATATGTAGAGTAGATATGGAAAAGTAGAAATGTGTGCGTATTTGTGTATGTGTTTTAAATATGGAATACTTAACGAACACAACTCCACAACAGTCCCTAATGCTCCCCCAAAGTGATTCGCTTATTTAATGCTATGTTCCTGTTTGATTTTTGATCCAACACAATGTGTCATTTACTTATACGTGTTGTAAGGGTTTATTATACACGATACATTAATTTTTATAAAGACTAAAACAATGAACCTCAAACTAAAAACCTTAAAAAATATAATATAATGACTAAAATGTTCCCTGCGCCTCTATTCGGGAACGCTAAGTGATTCTGTAGCGACTCGTAAGCCAGATTCCTCATCTCACTCTTCCGCACGACGCGTAATGCGTAAGAGCGAGATGAGAAATCTGGCTAACGAGTCGCTACAGAATCACTTAGCGTTCCCGAATAGAGGCGCTGTTTTCATTTAGATATCGAACCAAGAAAAAACAAAAGAATAAAGCAGCGATTCAAAACTTGGTATCCATTCATACTTGCTTTATAACGTACACACCAATTACACACAACTCGTGTTATTTTCCACTCGTTAATTTTACGACACAAACGAGGGGTTATTTTATGTCCCATTTAGTTGGTACATGTCATAATCGAGGACCCCCCACGGAGACTGCAGTCAGTGCATGGGCTTTTAACGGCAAGGGGACACTGCATTTATTTAGACGTCATTAGAAACACGTAAAACGTGTCAAAGTACTTTATTTCGTAACTTGTGAGAGGGTTCTGTCTGTCGCTCTGTCACATCGCGGCGAAGCCAAAGCTGCGCCTTTATTCGGGAACGTCTTAGCGATATTGTTGCGACCGGCGAGCGCGTCTCGCATCCCACTCTCCCGCGTCGCTACAATATCGCTAAGACGTTCCCAAATAGAGCCCCTGAGTGTTACTTGCTATCCTAACTTCATGATCATGCGATAATTTATTTTGTGTGTCCTTCAAGATTAAAAAAAACAACTATTACTTTGATAAAAATAAAGACGTAACTTCTTGTTGTGATCTCAACTAAAATGAACCAAGGACAATTTGAAAATGTATCTCTTTCAAAGTTATTAAGATGGCCATAGACAGGAAATGTCAAAAATAATTCCTTCAACGTATATGAAAATGAAAATGAAAATGAAAATATTTATTTTGCAAGTAGGCCACATGGGCTCTTTTACATGTCTGAAGCTACCAGCGCTTCGAAAGGTGACATCTGCTGAGAAGAAACGCCGCAAGAAACTCAGCAGTAAGTCTTTTTTTTTCCAACTTTTACATTAGAGTTTTAACTAAAACTAACACATGAAAAGGGCAGCAAACAATCCTAAAAGGTAAAAATTAATTATAATAAATAACTAATAAGGGAGATGTTATAGTCTCCGCGTCTGGGCAAGTTAAGTTACTTAGAGATGTATAAAAGCCTCTAAAGGTCATAACAATAATAATTAAAATAAAGAATTAATGAAACATCTAAATTGACTACCTAATCTAGGTTAAATGGAAATGTAGACAGTCTCCACGGTCAAGTATAAAAAAGGAGGTGTAAGGTCTACTTATTTTAATGTAAGTTAAAATCTATATCCAAGTAAACTGCCGTGCATTTGCTAAAGGCTTAGTGCACTGCACGCCAATATTCCGTAATACCTTCACCCCTAAGCCGCGAGGGGGCGCTGACATATTTTTAATTAAACCTCTTGCCCCGTGAAGATCTGCGTGAGCTCTTACAATAACGAAGGGATTTGAGGTTCGATTATTGAGTATTGGTGATGGGTAATTAGGGATGAAAATGTATGGTGTGTGTGTATTGATTGTTTGTCATTTGAATTATAACATATACCTATCTACGATAAGTGATCTTATAATGGTAACTGACTCGACTGGCACTGTAACTGCCTGCAGTGGGAGATTTTTAAGGGTGCCTACCGATGTATCTTTGGACTAATGTCAAAACTGGTTTTTTAAGTTTATAGAGTGACATGGGAGTAACTTCTTTTCTTTTAACACGATTTTATTAACTTCACTTGTAACTAACAAAAATCTTAGAATCAATTTTAACCATACTTGTAATAATAATAATTGTCTTAACAATTTGAAATTTTGCAGTTGTACGAAATTCGGATCATAATACAATAATTTTGTACCATCGAGTTGATCTGACCATGGAGCCAGGAGGTGGATAGTGGAACCTCTTCAATGAATACTAGTAAACCCCTCGAGTTTATACTGACG
Organism: Tortricodes alternella; assembly: GCA_947859335.1. Lineage (NCBI taxonomy): Eukaryota > Metazoa > Arthropoda > Insecta > Lepidoptera > Tortricidae > Tortricodes > Tortricodes alternella. The sequence goes on from OX401983.1 coordinate 15,407,215, forward strand.
AGTCCTATACATTATCTTGGTGACGAGCTGATGAGGGTCTTTTGTACTTTTTAGTGTGTAACTGACCAAAGCGTGTTTCAAGAAAATATTGTTTCAATGCTACGCTGCATGTTAAAAAAGTGCAAGCGATCATCTTGATCTGTGATCCTAAAATGTCTACGCCAGTTTAATCTTATACAAAAATCATCATTCTTCTTTTATTTAGATGGTAATGATGGTAAGAATGACAGTTCCTTTTTCACGCAGAATCGAAGTGATTTAACTTTTAACTTGCAAAAGACGACTCACAGAACTTTATGTCACTTCTCCTATAAGGCTATCAGCTGGAAAATCGTCCGTCCGATAAAATGCTTACATGTCGCCGTAAAATCCATTCCGCCATTCAAAATCGCCAATTTACTACCGACGCTGAGCAATGTGCGTCTAACTGAATGATTTTTGCTATTTTGTGCCGGCAGGCGTTGGGCGGGCTCGGGCGCGGAGCAATGTTCATACGACCAAAGAAATTCTTGTTTGGATTTGGATTCAACTGTAATATATTTTATCTACACCCATATCATAAAACCTCCATAGTGTAATCAAAAACTGTAGGAAATTACCACCATTTTGACAACCAATTAGGTAAAACGAGTGCTGCAATGTTATTCCCGTATCGATTTTAGTATAGAAATGAGATTAAATTTGGAACAGCTGTCAAAACTCAAGTGGGTCTCTATTCTAGTATCCATAGATATTAAAACAGTTATTGATACGAAACGTCAATTCAGTATGTTTTTTTAATATAAACTGCACAACATTTGATCTCGAGTATGACGATAGGTATTCAGCAGAGAAACACGTAACACTTTGAATGCTTTTATTAGGAAGTAACACTTGAATAATCACTTGTACAAGCTTAACCGTCCTATTCGGACGCTCTCCAAAGATATATTAATCATCATACCCTCTGAATCGTTTGACATTTCTATTCGTCCAACCGCCTTACTTGTTCAGTCGTTTTTAAAAACGTCTATAACTTAATTTCGAAAACATATTATTAAATGATTATTAAAATATTAAACAATACTTTTTCATACTAAAATAATAAATGCCATGCAATTTAAACTGCTAAACACAACAAATAATTTAATGCTCTTATTTAAATCGGATATCCGCCTAAAACCTTACACGAGTGACATGAGAATAGAGACTTCATTCGTTTGTCTATGATTTAAAAAAAATGGTCTTGACGGAGGATCAAATTGCCGCCATTATGTTGGTGTTTTGCTGAACGACAGTAGAATTGTTGTTGAATTGAATAGAAAAAGTTGTTTGTTATTTACATTTTAGTTGAAAATATGAATAGTAGTCTTGGAGTGTGTGTGATGTAAAAATGCGCCGGATATCGGAAATATGCAGCCACGATTGCAACAAATAACTTGTTGCCAGAAAATATTGTTTCTGAACACATCATGGAGGATTTATAATATGTGTGTAGACAAAGTTATGTATGCAACTCTGCATAATTTGGCCTTAAAACACACGTGCTTGTGTTTTAAGGCCTACCATTATGCAACCGTTGCAACTACTATTGTGTTGTGACATGACATGAATAAGTTTGTGAAACGATTAATACAATGTTTGCAGCTTAGAGATGTAAATTAAAATTGAATTAAAATAGGGTAATATTAACAAACAAGGCAACATATTATGTAATTCCTTCAGGTTTATAATTAAAAGGAAGAATTAGATAGCAATATAGATTCTGATAATACCAAGATGAAAACATTATTATAAAATAAAAACAAAACGATTCTGCATCGGCCGGGAATCGAACCCGGGCCGCCCGCGTGGCAGGCGAGCATTCTACCACTGAACCACCGATGCTTCGAGATTTGTTCTGAAATTACAAATCATAATTGCTAAGTATATAATTGTAATAAAATATATTACTATGTTATTAAGCGATGTGGCTTGAAAAGTACAGATTATATATACAGGGTGGAAAAAATCTATGGGCCCTGGAGGGAACTACCTTAAATCCTTTAGTTAGCTCATTTTACTGAAAGGAAACATTCCTTTATTTTTGAAAAGAAACAAAACTGCATTTACTGATTTTCTAAATTGTGCTTGTCTCACCCGGGAATCGAACCAACTAAAAATAAAAAATAAATAAACCCTCGCTATTTTATTATACGAATCGGTAGGATTATTATTCAGGATAAAAAAAAAATCTAATAAACATTTGGTCTTACACTGATCTTAATGCTGTTTTGGTTCTTTTTAAAAATCAAGGAATGTTTCCTTTCAGTAAAATGAGCTAACTAAAGGATTTAAGGTAGTTCCCCTCCAGGGCCCATAGATTTTTTCCACCCTGTATATTTATATTATTTATAGAGTATTTTGCTTGTATTATACATTATGTTTCAAATAATGTTACTTATTAATTTTATATCTTAAGCTATAACAATAACAACTTGCCGTTTTCCGATTTCCTTACTATATATTGCTTCGAAGCGGTTTTAAGAAATAAGCCCTCATTTCGGAGGCAAAGACAACACTTCACAAAGCTGCCCCCGAGCATCATCTGCATAATTGATGGAGTCTTTGCATTAAGGATAGCGCCATCTATTAATTTCCGCTGCAACTATCGTAATCCCAGGCGGGATTAGTGCGCGCGCCTAATCCCGAGCAAGCGCAGATGCGCGGACTCCCGCGCTCCTTGAAACACAGTAGTTTGGGTACAGTGGCGTAAGTTATTAGGTTCCGTAACTGTTCGTTTTAACAACGCTCAATAACCTATCTCTAGGCCCCAAGCATTTTTCTTAAAGTCTAATGGCCAAATACACTAAGTCCACTCAAATTGATCTTCGATTAAAGTACTTACTGCTTATGTTTAAATTGACGGAGACTTAGCTATTAAATCTTGGATCAAATGTGTAAGAATAATCAGAATAAGAATAATTCGAGATAAAATACGTCCTTGGCCGTCTAAAACTGCATTGTTTGCAAAAAGTGTTCTAGGAGTGGCTCCAAAAATCTAAAATAGATTGCCATTTATAATCGAGGATTTCTAAAATACAAATCTTAGTATTAATTATATCTCGTAAAAATATAAATGAGACGAATAACAGCATTTTCTATTATAAGCGAATTGGCTACTACATAATTATTTGCTGTATATGATTTCGACGCGGACATTCTTGACACTCGGATTGGTCTTCGCGAGAAAACTGTATCTCTGGAAATCTGGATACGGTACCCTTACGATTGACGCAGCGTTCTGTATGCTCTGTGTATCCCCCGGGACTGTTGACGCTGTGTGCAGCATGCTGAGTGCCTGGGAACGGACAGCCGGGCGCGACGTGTGCTCCAGCCATTGACGGAGCTAGGGAGGGCAACCAGGGCATCTGCCCGGGCGACGGTTATAGGCGGCCATTACACACACGCTCAATCTAGATTGAGATCTGTGATCGTGACCAGTGATCCTGATCCAGATTGACTGTGTAAGGGTCACAAATTATCTAGATTTTTGAAATCAATTGCGATCCGCGGCCTTGCCTTAGGGAGAGCCAAATTCATGTGTTTAAAAAACTTGTTTCATTTCTCAAATACTGGAGGGGCGGGGCGCGAATGTCATGTTTTTGCGCCAGCTCGAAAAAAATGTAGATCCAGAGTTGGCTCCAGTCATAGAGCTTTATTCGTATTTTAGTTCCATTCTTCAATATCCCGGCATGCCAATATATGCTTCGTGAATTCAAGGCGCCGCCTATCGTGTTTGCGTACATATTTTAATGTAATACAAGCATAATTCCGTTATCTCAGCGCCATTCAATAAGCATTAGCAAACAAACCTATCCGCGGCGCCCGCGCCGCTTCCGGCTCGGGCGTTATCGGCTTCCGGAGATAGCCGACCGCCGATCATTCGCAAACGATGAGTTGGGTAAACTCGATATACGTAGAAACGTAGATATAAATAAGCGAGCTTGTGTAGTACCTACAGCCCGCGTCAGAAACATCTACACACTGTAGTACTTTGTAGCTCCAAGTAAACGTATTGTGACGCATTATATTTTGTCAGGTTTGAATGACACAGTTCCACAATTGTCCAATTCGAAACGGTGACGCGTAATTTTAAAATTCCCCTGAACTTAAAATAAGAAAAGTCAAACTCATACACTCGAAATATCCCGACTTTGCTTGCAATGTTCATAAGGATTCCCTTCAAAGACCGCTTCCCCGCGTACAATCGCCCGCACCGCCTCCGATATAAGTCCGGTAAGACGCACGCGGCGGTGGCTAAGCCGCGCCCGCAGCGTAATCAATCAGTGCGGCTTACCGTACCGGTGTAACTTGGAGGATATTTATCAATTGGAAGGTCTTCAATTTGTTCAACCTTATGTGCTGACACATATAGACCTAAGTATACTTCCTATTTAAATAAATTCTTTAAAAGAGGTTAGCTAAATCATCTAACATGTCGTTTACATCCTAACTATAGAACAGGCAAAAGCGCGAAGAACCAACGGCGCCATTTGTATTAGCTCCTGTCCTGGCCAATCGGGGACGATTATTCATAAAATGGCGGTCCAGTTGACCAACTAGAACGACGTTATTAGTATCTGGCGACAACCACAATTAGTTTAAATAATAATAATGTAATTTATTAAGGCATTTAACCCAATTAGAATTAAATAAAATTAAGTTTTACGTACGATTTACCTGAAATTACAAGAGAAAGCAGTTTAATTATCTTTCTGATAAGATTTCTAAGGCTGTACCTCCAAAACCTTTAAAAAGCCAGACTCTTTCAATATACACTTTATTATTCAAACATATAAGTACTTAGGAGGATATCTATACTATAACACAAAGAAATCCACCGCTCGCTACTCAACTAGAAAGGCTGTCTAGATGTAGCCATCTAGACAGCAAACATTTCGTTACGCGAGCTTGTTCATTATAGATCTACCAATCTTTCTGTGAACCGCCAGGGTTCTTATACAAGCAAAACTATACTTTATTCTAACGCAACAAGAGATTTACCAGTCCACTGGAGTCCATAGAAAACTTGGTAGACTTATAAAACCCCCAAACCCTTGTCTATTCACCAAATTACTATATATATAAAACATATGCCATTAGTTAGCGAATCGCCATTAAAAAGCCGACGACATTCAGCTGCGTCATTGCTGAAAGACCTTTGAAGGCGTCGATTGTAAGCGGTGAACACGCTGTGTGCTGTTCACTGGTATTTAATGTATTTAATTTTTCATTATCATCATCATTTTATCAGAAAGACCTCCACTGCTGGACACAGGCTTCTACCAACGATCGCCCTAATGATCGATCCTGTGCTGCTGGCATTCAGCGGAGTCGCTTCCTGCAATCTTGACCGTGGGGGTGGTTGGCCCACGCTGCGCAGTCACCACTTAAGAACTCTTTGGCCCCACCAGCGATCTATTTTATGAAAATTGACACCATGGACACCTCGGATCACAGGCGTGCAACTAAGTAATTAAATAATGACACCTTTCAACTTAACAATAGAGTTCACTGAGTAAATCAAGTTCATACGACGGAAGCCACTTCCTAAAATCAAACCACTTGTCTGGCTCAAGTGACCACGCTGCGATCGTAAAACCAACCCTTGTCCGCGACTCTATCAAACGGCAGTAAACGACACCCTACTAAGCGTAACGAAGTCATCAGATAGTTACCGTCTGTGTTCTACCACTTTAATAAGATTCATGATTCAAGAGAAAATAGCCTTTATATTGACGTTATAAGGACTTTGACGACTCACTTATTTTTATGGCTATGGTATAACAACAAAGTGGGAACTGGGGAGTGTGTTTTGGTTTTATGGAGTTTGCTAATCGAATCTAAGTGTTGTCATTGATGTAGTCTGTAGATTTGATCAAGTTGGCGTGTGACGGACGTTTTATGAAACACTATAAATTATAAGCCCTATTTAAAATCTAATGGCTGAATAAAGAAACGCCACTTAAGCATTTGATTAGAGAATAGTTAAATGTCCCTCAACTATGTCAACCAATACATAAACGTCACTTTCATTAAAAAATGAAAATGATTGGCCTTTGTGAATTTGGCCATATAATATATACTATCTGTGCGAAGGAAGTAAAGGTGCTTGAAAACGAGCAATTTTTCACGGCCATGTAAAGCCGTCATCTATAGCTGTTTTACTCTAACTTCGTACGTTAGAGGAAGACGTGTATAGATTTCCGGCTATAAATTGCCGTGAAAATGTTGCTTGTGTAGGTGCAAGCTCCTCACAAACCCTCTTGCAGACTTGCGACAGTTTCCGCTTTACATACTTCAATTTCACTTCTGATTCGCTTATGGCCGCCAGAAGGATAAGACGGTGTAAAATAAGTTAATAATTAAAAACAGCAGAACGTCCCAGTCATACTCATAAATTACTTTTATTTTAATTATGGCCGCACATGAGAAAACGGCCATTTAACTAAGTAATTACTGCACGTTAGAGAAAATGAATGGCTGCTTTCCAACATTCACAAAACTCGCAAACTGACTTACGAAATGGCAACGTAAAAACGAATATAAATCGGAATTAATCCGCCTTCCCGTATTCCAAACTAGCTTAACATAAATTCAGAGACATTTCCATAAGAATATTTAAACAAGATGCAGTTTCATCTGTATTTGAGGGAGTTGTTTAAATATGAATGAACGCGGGTAGTTGACAAAGCTGCAAAGCTTTCCAACTTAACCGAAGCTTTTTTCGATGCGACTAACTTCTTCTAGGACTTATTATGAAACTGGCTCTTTGCGTGTCTCCGCTCGTTTTAAATTAAAGTTATAGGGTTTTATAATGGAGTTGTAGTCGGTGAGTGTAGAACAATGGACGTCACACTGGATAGCTCGTTGGAGTTATGCTTTATTATTTCTAGGGGTGATTCTCTAACTTTCAAGTTCAACTTCGTTCAAGACATCATCGGCGAGTCTAACTTGACCCGCCTCGGCGAATAAACTTCACGTTCCTACGTATCTTCAAGCTTGGTCGTATTTCGACGCAAACGACCACGAACGTAGCAGAAGCGTAGCGTGCCTTGGCGGGGCCCCGTATAAAAATTTGTTTGGGGGCCCGAGGAAGGGTAAAGATTTTTTGCTCACGCACGTTGGGGGCCCCCGTGCCCCGGGGGCCCCGTATATTAATACGGCAGATACGGCGGTAGCTACGCCCCTGGAACGTAGGGACTCGCTCCGTATAATGCACACCTTGTGCGCGGGTCAATTTATGATTGTCGGATGAAATGAGAGACGATGTGAGCGACGAGATTTGTTACAGAATAATACACTAGCATTCGCAGCGGCTGATCAAATTTAGACCGAATGAATTGTTCTTACAGTCTAAACTAATAGTTTCGTTTATCCGCTGATCAGCCGCTGCAAACGTTAGAGAATAAAAACATTTTTAAGACAACAACTATTTCTATATTTTTGGCTCGTCTTCATTTGGAGGGACATGAACATTGTGGTGGGACACTTTTACGAAGTGAAGTGTTGTGACAACGTACCAAAGTGAGTGTGATATTTGAGATGCCTCATGTTATGAAACTCAACACTAGATGATAAATAAGTTGTCTTGTTAGACACAGGAGGTACTAAAACCTAGGAATCATTAAGGCTCTCCTTACTTTACACGATAAACAGGTACGACGTTATCAAGAAGTAACTCTCTGAATATCTTCAAAGTTTACCTTGCTAAGAAAAGATATTGAAAATTTTCATTCTCCTAACTTTGCATGCTTTAAGATCACTTCTCAAGAATTGGACCAACACCAGTGCTTGCCTCGCTGCAGCCTGAGAAGCGTGGGCAAGTTGGATTATTAAAAAAGCACAAAGAAGGTAAAGGGCCAAGTTCCGGAACTTCGGCATGTTGGCAACTTGCAACTTCGCCGTAAGCTGCATATTGTGAATATTGTCACTAGTTTGGAAACGTCGTATATTGAAATTAATCTGTAGTAAGCTCGATTTTGAGATACGAGTTGCTAGTGTTAAAGGTACTTATAGAAAAGTAATATATGAGTTAAAGACAAGTCGAAGTGGAAATTAAGTTTCGTTGTTTAATTAAATCAATTATACATATTTTATTTAATAAACCACGTAAGTACTGTTGCGAGGTACACCAGTGGATGGTCCTTATGTTAATCTTAAACTGCAATGCAGCGTTTGCTGCCATCTGTTTTGTTTACTTTGTTGTTTTGTTTTGCTGAGTTTTTTAGTCCTTAGTGCTTTAGTTTTGTTTATTTGTCGTCATAGTGTAGTGTATAATATGTATGTGTCATCTTCCGTGTATTCACCGAGCGGTCCCGACGGAAGACCAGCGTTGGCCTCACAGCCAGCACATGCTGAGTTGGGACCGTTTCGCAACAATTCTTTTTTTTCTTTATTATTTCTTATATGTGTTCTACTGATATGTTAATTGTTGTGAATAAATTTATTTTCTTTTCTTTCTTCTTTCTTTCAATGAAAAGTCATGGTTTACATTGTACCTATACTTACTTACCCTTTTCTTTTATCCTGTGCTTTTACATTTTTATTTTTAATTCATATTAATGTTCAATAAAGTGTATTTCATTGGTATTAAGTATAATATTATTATTTGCTAAAAATTTCAATCGGTCCCGGCGACGAAAGAATGACTAGAGTACTTACAATTCAATATCCACTCGAGCACAACTTTACATTGCAAAGTAATTTCGACGGCAAACAGAACTAATACCCCATCGGGATGGAATCCCGGCGCACCGGGATCGCGGGATACCGGGATGCGGGATCACGCCGATTGGTTTATGTTTGCGGACGTGCCGAATGTTGATAGTTCGAACAAACGGTTAGTTAGTCGGCGGTGTCGATGGAATTGTAACTATCATAGATACCAATGAAACGTGTCAGACATTTAAAACGAATTATAATTTGGCGACTTACGGATTCACCTGCGTGAAATTAATTTTTTTCACAGACTTTTCTTTCGTGAGAAATTGGAAGAAAAGGACTTTACTAGAGACGAAAATATTTCTTAAGTCGTACGTGAAATTAGTAAAGCCCGTTTGATTTTAACGGTTAATAATTATCTATGTTGTTCTCTAACTTTCATCGCCCATTTCGTCTTTCATTTGGACGATAATAATAAATTGACCCGCGCGCGATGATATGGGGAGCTAGGTATCTACGATCGTGGCCAGCTGCCTCGAAATACGACCAAGGTAGTTCGGCAACTAGGCCGAGTGATATCGTTCTCACGGTCTGAATTAATAAATCTGTTTATCCGCTAATCAGCTGCTGGGCAAGAATCACACAACTGAGCTTTATAAGGTTATTTTGTTATATTGGTTATTTCATTATTCTTAAATAAATTAATTAATTTTATTGTAGTAGGTACGACAAAGCATACATTTTACTTGAATAGTTTTTTTTTATAATAAGAGTGGGGCAAACGAGCAGGCGGGTTACCTGATGGTAAGTAATCACCGCCGCCCATGGACACCCGCACCACCAGGGGAATCACGGATGCTTTGCTGGCCCTTTGAGAAAGGAGTAGCCTCGGTTTTTGAAGATCCCTAGGTTGTATCGGTCCGGGAACGTTGCTGCAGCAAGCTCATTCCAAATTCTTACCGTACGTGGCAAAAAATCGGCAAAAAACGTATAGTAGTTGACTGCCGCCGATCAAGGTGGTGAGGATGGAAGGTAAGGCGGTTGCGACTAGTCCGATGGTGGAACTTGGCAGCAGGTAATAACCCGAACAATTCTTCGGAATCATAGAATTCTCCACGGAGATTTTCACTTCTCTTACAAGATTCTGTTATGGGAAATGTATACTAGTTTTAACAATGTTGTTTATTAAGGTAACAAAATAATTACGTTTTTGTTAAAAAAATCAAATTACAAGTTTTTATCCAAACATACTAACTAAGGAATTCGCTGCAATTTCGTCTCATTATACAGCATTAAAAGAAGGTCGCGTCCTCCGTGCAGTACATAGAACAGCTACAAATAAGCGCATTCGTTTATGAGGTGTGTAGCGTGCGGGCGCGAGGTAAATAACACTGGCTGCTCGTTACGGGGCGGGGTGATTTATCGGACTTGGCCGTAGTTTTGTACAGTCGGGCACGATGCCTGGCCACGGCGAATACATGCTAGGACTATTATTGACAAGAATCGCACTAACGATTATAAGTCCTAGAATATTTTTATTAGGTACGTGACACTGTGTTATTCTGCCTAAGGAATTGATTAGACATTGCTCTTAGGAAAGAAGATAATAGCGAGGTATCTGATGTTTTGTACACTCTACCTGCAAAATAAACAAATATCTATTACTTTCCAATTTACATGAAATTCGGCTTAGTAGATTTGTTACATGGCTTCCGCGAACACATTATTTTCATGTAGTCGCATTTTTCCGCAATCGATTAATTTCTTCACTGGAACTTTACTCGTAGCTTTTTCCCATTTCGAACTTTTCCGCGATCGATTAGTTTATTCATCAGCATTCTACTCGTGGAAACAAAACAAAATGGTTATTTCATCAAAAGTCGCAGACAAAATATTGGAAATTTTGACAAAAATTAAGTGTAGGTATGATACATTCGTAAATGACTTTCATACGTAACATTATTTGCATAAACAACATTTTCAAAGTGAAAGTAAATGCGTCATTAAATAAAGCTATATTAGGTACAATGCAGATGAATCATTTTTTTGGAAATATGCGACTTGGCTAAGAAATCTACGAGTAAAATTCGATGAAGAAATTCATCGATCGCGGAAAAATGCAACTCGGAAATAAGCTACACGAAAATAATGCGCTCGAAGAATCCGTCTAACAAATCCACTTAATAAATAGCGCTGACTTTACACAGACAAAGTATCAAAAAAGTATGTACCGACTGCTACTCTGACTACGGTCATCAATCTTTGCAGGGTGTGCCGTTTGTAACCTGAAAATGGTAACATGTGGAAATTTGAAGTATTAAGTTATTCGTTCAGTAAGGATCTGATGAATTTAGAATTTGTTTATAATATATTATAAAAAATAGTATTTAAATAAGAAAAGTAGTCAATCCCTATATTCCCTTCGTTTTGTAGACAATAGGGATATTTCCTGGGTAAAAATAATAATTTTAGTTAGTCCGTCATTTAGGTACATTATGAAAAAAAAAACCGGACTAGTGCGAGTTAAACCTGCGTCTTCACGCGGGGTTCCTTTCCATACATGATTATCTAAAATTTCCTATGTTACTTTAAATACCATAGACTTATTATAGATTTTCCTGTAATGTATAGGTAAAGAACTATGCCTTGTATTTTTTTTCAAAATGTTAGGCCCAGTAGTTTCGGAGATAAGGGGGGGGGGGTGGTCAATTTTCACTTATTTTCCTAAATACCTTCCAAACCACTTATCTTAAAATTCCAAAAAAAAAACATATTTAAGATCCTCACAATAAGCTGTTAGCTGTTTCATTTGATATGTCACATGATATAGTTTGGGTAATCATTTTTTTAAATTTTCTAATTTACCTCACAAAAGTGGCCCCCATGTTTATTGTTTATTATTGTTTTATTGTTTATTGTATAAAGGTAACAAACAGTACATGGTGCAGAGGTTACTCTGAGCTCTGAGCTAGGATGCCCTGTGTTACAGAGCTCAGTTTGAACAGCATGTTAAGTATAAATATAGGACACAGTTCGTACAGAGTGTTGAAAGTGTATTACAATACTAAAATAAGCTTATTGTTTCTTAAGAATACTTGTGTTTGTATTTGTGTTTTAAAATTAATTTATTTACGTTACACATCCGTGTTGCGGTCACCGATTTACATATGTGTACCAAATTTCAAATCAATCGGTCCAGTAGTTTCGGAGCAAATTGGCTGTGACAGACGGACAGACAGACAGACAGACAGACACACGAGGCGAGACACATCCTATAAGGGTTCCTTTTTTCCTTTTGAGGTACGGAACCCTAATTAACACGTATTGTTTGCTTTATCAATCAAAATTGACAAAGATAACGCGCATCAAAGTTCGGGAGTTGGGGCTCATGACGTCACTTAATGGTAAAAAGTGTGCAAAGTCGTGACGTCACGCGGAACTTCAACGCACTATATATATCTTCGTAATGTTTTGTCTAATTGACAAAATAAAAAAAATATGTGTTCAATATTTTTTTATGATGTAAATGACGGTCAAATTAGATTTTTTCAGGAAACTCGCCGATTACTTACGAATAAATATTCCAATTAGGGACTACAAAGGGAATGCTTACAGATGAAGATTATTTAAATGCTTTTCGGTGGTGGATTAATTCATTATCATTATCTAGATTTTACCCGCATCCGTCTGCGAAGAAGTATATCATTAAAATAAGACGAATTTCCACTGAGTGGATTTGAACCCACGAACCTCTGCACGGAGGCCGCGCGTTAGACCACTAGCTACCACAATACAACGTGTCCCAGGAAATGGTGCCAATCGAAGATCCAGAGGTAGAATCTTGAGGGGTATCAGTTTCACTTCCGTGTCCCACGATTTTTCGTAGCTTAGGAATTATCGGACTTTTTCAAATTCAAATTCCATACAGTGCGATCCATCCGGATGTCATGCGGATTAGATTTAATAACTTTATTGTACGTGAATCTGATAACCTACGGCCGGTGTGTCGCGAACTTTGGCCGACACACTGCCGTGTGTCTAGATACCCTGTGACAGCCTGCAGTCATATAGTAATGTTAAAATATACCGACCATGCACAAAACTCATGGAGTGTGAAACCTCATCACAAACGACATTAATGAACCCACTACAAAACAAATGAAATGTCATGTCATGACTAACACGGTTACTGCACCGACTACCCCATGGGGCACAACCCTAGCTAAAATGAACACAATCAAAAAGCAACCGTAAAACTATTGAGATAAACACCCTCTTTAATTGTTGCTTGTCCTTGAGTTATTAGCCAAATTGGACTTTATTTTTTAAGCAGTAAGAAACAGGATTTCGAAGGTCACTTGGCAATTGCAGATGAGCCTCATTGAAGTTGAACACGTAAGTTCTTTGTTATTTTAGAAGTTTTTTTATTTTAGTTTGGGGCAGTTTTAACGATCTCCGCGACTTTTCGGGTAGTTTGTGGAATCACTTAGCGCTTTCTGCTCGAAAAATTATATTTTATTTCAATTACATGTACTTAGAAGGTTGTGCCATAAAACAGTTTCGAAATAAGCGTCGGCTAAAGTATTTTCTGATGACATAATTTTTTACGCGTTGACGCGGAAAGTTTTATTACTAAGTAGGTACTCTACTGTTTTGTAACAGACCTATTCCACATTAGCTATTCGATATCGTTTTGCTTTGACCCTACATTGTGAAGTGTATATTGAAAAGGAAGTGACATAACTTTTTTACGACTTTTTGTAGCGATACAGTCGCGCGTTTCGTGAACACGCGGCTGCATCGCGACATGTGATCGATTGTCGCATTAGCAACGCAGCAGCGATGCAGTTACGCTATTTCACATCGCTACTGCTCGGCTAGCACGACCTGCCCGCGGGTCACTTCTCGCTCAGTGCGTCCCTAATATATTTAACTAATTTGACAGTGACGCACTGAGTGGCAAACGTTTCGCGGGCATGTTGTGCTAGCCCCCTGTATCGATGCAAACGCGCGAATTTGTCGGGGTACATCGGGGGTAGGGATAGCAGGGCCGCGAATGTCTGCATCAATGCTGCATCGCGACAATAGCGATGCATAATCGCGGCTGTAGCGATGCTGAATCGCGATTATATCGCTATAGTAGCGATGCAGAATTGTGTCTGCGTGGGCTAGGGTACACGTCCAGCGATAGCATCGCGGCCGTTTTGTGATTGCATCGCTGCAAAAGTCGCCGTGAGCCTGTAGCACTTAGACCAATATCGAATACAGGCTATGGTATGTCGCATCGCTGTTTCTCCTGATAAACAGGTTTAAACAAGATTTCTAGAAAATTATCTAACGCCTGACTGTGATATTTTTGCGAATAGCTGGAAGATTGTATCTTGGAATGTATTAAGTTCTGTGAGGCGGCGACGTCTTGAGTTAATTGTTAAGTGCTATCACTTGTTTCACCGTCAGTTAGATTATCAAAAAATATGGGATATTTTTTTTCTTTATCAAATCAATCAAAATTGACAAAGATAACGCGCACCAAAGTTTGGGAGTGGGTGCTAATGACGTCACTTAATGGTAGAACGTGTACAAAGTCGTGACGTCACGCGGAACTTCATCGCACTAAGTATATCTTCGTCATTTTTTGTTTAATTGACAAAAGAATAAAATGTGTTCAATCTTTTTTTATAATGTAAAAGACGGACTAATTAGATCTTTTTAGGAAACTTGCCTATTGTTCGTAAATGTAAATGTTGTTATCTGCTGTGCTACGTGTTATATTGTTACTGTATGAATGCCACAGTGTCTTGCCCTTGTTGTCTAGCTGTAATATTGTGTAATTATTTAAATAAATGACAAAATCTTTGGCAATGTATATCCCTAGTCTTAGAGACAGTACCGCTGTAGCGTGCCGAGGGGGCCGTAACTCAGTTACGCGCGCGCCTGATTCGATTCCGCACTTTTATTGACTGAGAATTGTTCCAGTCTGCGACTTGCCATTAGCATGCAGCTTTGAGTCTGTGATACGAGATGTATATTATAATAATAATACAGTTTATTTTCTTGAACCAGGCAATATTGAAGAACAAAAGGAGCGACAACGACCTTTTGAATTTAAAAATTTAAATGATTTCAGTTTGTTTGTACACATCGAACATGAACATAGGTACCACACTCATCCAGGAACGGTGCCCGACCCGGACAAGCCGGATAAACCAGGGGATAGATTTTTAAGGAGTGACACGCTCTAGGATAGGGGATGACTACGACTAGTCGCAACCGGTCGACCACAATCACCCGGCTATGCAGTCTTTACGCGATATTGGAAATTAGGTCAAGACAAGTTTATATCGTAGAAGGATGAGTGTTGATGTGTTGCCGCTTAGTTTTTGTTCTAATTCACCTATTCGTCTGTTCGAAATAGGTTGAAGGAGTATGTATCGGCTTTTTTTAGTTTCACTGTCCGTTTCTTCGGGATTCTTCTTCTCATTTTGACTTTGGGATTAAGGTATTCTTTCAGCGAAGCATTCTCCAATACTATGATGACATTTGTAAAGTTTGATTACTTTTATTCCAGAAGTTAGACAACGGAAGTCACACGAAAAAACAAACAATTGTTACCCAAAAAAACAATCCATGCATTATTTCCCATCATATTTTCCTTCCCTGTTATTCATCCACTCTCATTCACGCTCATAAAAATATTCACAAAAACAATCAAAACGGCACCTTCAATTTTACAAGGCTGTTCATAAATCGCTTGTCGCGATCCGACACCATCGCATGCAAAACCTCATAACTTTTTTAATAACAACTTTCCCGCAACAAAGGGATATGATTACGCTATGCATAATATTTGGAAGCCGGCCAGAGGGCCCAAATGCCTGATTTCAGTAGAATTATGCAAGGACTAATCAAGTGAGCTCGCAGCTTCAGTATTAACACGAGAGTAGGCCTAAATATTGACAATATTAGTGGGCAATATGAAGCTTAACTATATTGCGGTATAGGCACTTTCCATTTAAATACATACATTTAATAATATTAGTGGTTTGTATTCAAATCTAATGTATAAAAAGACCGGACAAGTGTGAGTTGAACTCGCGAGGAGAGGGTTCCGTGATTATATGAAACTTCCTATGTTATTTTAAATACCATAGACTCCTTATAGGTTTTCCTGTAATCTGTAGGTAAAAAACAATTTTCTGTATTTTTTCAAAATTTCAGACCCAGCAGTATGGGATATAAGGAGGGGAAAGGTTAATTTTCGCCTATTTTCCTAAATAGCTTCCAAATTATTAACTTTAAAATAAAAATAAAAATTAAGGATGTCAAAATAAGCATTAAAATGTTATTAATTATACTCGTAGACCCATAAGTTAAACAAATTAAGTCATAAAGCTGTTTAAAGAGGATTTGAGACAATCTTCACGATATTTTTATAACGTAGCGATTTCATCAAATTGTGTTTTAGAAATAGTCATGTTTTTAATAATATAAAGAATAAACACCATATATCTTTTTCGTTTTGCCAAATCAAATAGTTTTTATTAAAAAAACTGTTTAACTAAAGCCGATTTAGGTCTCGTCAGCGCCTAAACTAGAGAAGTTGGTAGACCTATTCAGAATTGAAACCAATCGGCACGACACCAGCCGCCAGCACGCTACCTCGGTTCTTATGATATACTTATATTTATATATGTATAAGACATCATTGTTAATCTGTATGTTTACTTTGGAAAAAATGTACCTCGCCGAGTTTCTTGCCGGCGCTTCTCAGTAAAGGTTTTATCCAAACTGGTGATAGATTTCCGCCGCAGACCAAATATCCTAAAGACACCGCTTTGGCTAAATTTTACTAGCAAATAAATCTGCCAAAGTTACTGGGCGCGCGGAATTTTTTACGCGCTGTGATTGGTGCGTTCGCGGAAAAGCGCTCCCCGCGGCCGCCTGTAGTCCCGCTACTTATGGCTTTTTGCCTCTAATGTTGGCAGCGGTCGTCCGGCTTTGCGGAGACTATTGGAATATGGTCTGTGATTCACTCCTGACCTTCATAAGAGCTTGTAAAAGCCTAAATTGAATAAAGATATTCTGACTTTGATTTCTACTTTTGACCGTCGCAGTTACGTCACGGCAGTGTAGAAGCCAATATAAATGATGTACTTCTGTGACAAATGACCGTTAGCTAGCCGGTATTGTGTTAAGACCGCTTCGTTAACCGGCAAAAACTGAAGGGTTGCGGCCAGCCGAGCGCACACGCCGCGCCTCGGTGGCGACGGGAAAAACCTTCCGTTTCCGTGGCATATTTTGCTACGTGATACAGATGAAGTAAACGAGTTAGGGTCCAATCATAAATTACGTCACGCGAATTTCACGATTTTTGGCCCCCGTCCTTGTTGTCCACTTTTGTGTGACCCTTGTGTGACGTCACATATTTTACAATATTATAGAGTTATCGATACATTTGAAGTTTAGAGTTTTAATACCTAAGACGACTATGAACCAAAGGCAAAAGCGCCCTTTTCATACAAAAGGCGATAACTATTTCCACCCTTTCAATGTTAACCGATTTTGACAAATTTTGATAAGTTGTCAGTCAGAACAACTACAACTAGAACTAAATCTGTAAAGTCTGTTCGCCGTGAGTTAATAAATATTATGATATCGTCTCGAAATAGCGACTGTTTTTTTATCAACTCTTGGTCAATAGACTTTACGTTTTTAAGGTTCCATACCTAAAGGGACCCTATTACTAAGACTGCACTGTCCGTCCGTCTGTCTGTCCGTCTGTCACCAGGCTGTATCTCATAAACGGTGCTAGTTAGACAGTTAAAATATTCACAGATGATGTAATTCTGTGGCCGCTATAACAACAAAATACAAAAAAAACAGAATAAAATAAATATTTAACTTTTTTGCCGTTTTATAGATAATGGTACGGAACTCTTCGTGCGCGAGTCCGATTCACACTTGGCCGGTTTTGAAAGTGCGGCGTCTGTCTCTCGTAGGCTGCGCTCCGTGTGCGACATTTTGCGAGTGAGTTAATAATGGCTGCCCCCAGCCGGGACATGATTTGCACATACCGTGTAGCTGGACGTACTCCTGTGCGTCTGGCCGGTCGTGTCGGGTTTACTTGTTGAACTCATTAACACCATGTTCTCGTCCGGTGTGTGCCCCGACGTCTTGAAGAGCACACGAGTATGTCCAGTGTATAAGGGAAAAGGCGAACGATGCTCGGTAGATAATTATAGACCAATAACCATTGTGCCAAATATTTCAAAAATTATTGAATCCATTTTATCAGATTGTCTAATGCGACATCTTGAGACCAATGACCTACTGACAGACAGACAATTTGCTTATAGGAAAAATAGGTGTACCACAGCAGCGGCACAAAAAATATACGACTGCATTGCAACGGCTCTGGACGATAAGTATAAGGTAGCAGGGATATTCTGTGACTTATCAAAAGCGTTTGATGTCATAGATAATGAATTACTATTAAAAAAAATGAGTCATTATGGCATCAAAGGTAACGTGCACCAACTTTTTAAATCATTTCTTACCGGTAGAAGTCAGACAGTCCAGGTCAAAATGAACGGTAAAAATCAAAAGTCTGGGCCAGGAGAAGTAAAAGTCGGCATACCGCAAGGATCCGCCTTAGGAAATTCACTATTTACAATTTTCGTGAACGACCTCCCATGTGCTGTCACCGAAGGGCTGACGGTGTTATTCGCTGATGATACCACGGTGGTAGCGAGCGCGATCACGTACGAGCAGCTCGAGAAGCGAGTAGCCGACGTATGTGCTCAGCTTCACAGCTGGTTCTCAGCGAACGGGCTCATCCTCAACGTCACGAAGTCCAGTGTGATGATGTTCTCAGCCGGAAATGCCACTGCTATCCCGCCAGTACAAAGTCCATTGCCACGTTGCGAGTCATGCAGGTTCCTTGGGTTCACCATCGATGCTAGGCTAAACTGGAAACAACACGTGTCCACTTTATGCGAAAAGCTGAGTAGTGCAGTATTCGCGCTGCGAAAGCTTAGACCACTTGTTTCCGGTGATGCACTAGTGCAAATATATTTTGCTTATTTTCATTCGCTGCTATCTTACGGCATAATCTTATGGGGTAATTCCACAAACTCGAAGCAAGTATTTACGCTCCAAAAGCGAGCTCTGCGCACATTGGTAGGTGTCAAACCACGGCACTCTTGTAGGGAACTATTTAAAAAATTGGGAATAATGACCCTTTATTCTCAATATATTTATGACATTCTATTGTACACTCGACGTAATTTACATAGTTTCAAGCGCGTCAATATGCCTGGCAGAATAACCCGCCAAACAGGGCGCTTACAGCGTGTGCCACGACGGTTGGCGCTGCTCGCCAAAAGTGAGCTCGCAGCTTCAGTATTAACACGAGAGTAGGCCTAAATATTGACAATATTAGTGGGCAATATGAAGCTTAACTATATTGCGGTATAGGCACTTTCCATTTAAATACATACATTTAATAATATTAGTGGTTTGTATTCAAATCTAATGTATAAAAAGACCGGACAAGTGTGAGTTGAACTCGCGAGGAGAGGGTTCCGTGATTATATGAAACTTCCTATGTTATTTTAAATACCATAGACTCCTTATAGGTTTTCCTGTAATCTGTAGGTAAAAAACAATTTTCTGTATTTTTTCAAAATTTCAGACCCAGCAGTATGGGATATAAGGAGGGGAAAGGTTAATTTTCGCCTATTTTCCTAAATAGCTTCCAAATTATTAACTTTAAAATAAAAATAAAAATTAAGGATGTCAAAATAAGCATTAAAATGTTATTAATTATACTCGTAGACCCATAAGTTAAACAAATTAAGTCATAAAGCTGTTTAAAGAGGATTTGAGACAATCTTCACGATATTTTTATAACGTAGCGATTTCATCAAATTGTGTTTTAGAAATAGTCATGTTTTTAATAATATAAAGAATAAACACCATATATCTTTTTCGTTTTGCCAAATCAAATAGTTTTTATTAAAAAAACTGTTTAACTAAAGCCGATTTAGGTCTCGTCAGCGCCTAAACTAGAGAAGTTGGTAGACCTATTCAGAATTGAAACCAATCGGCACGACACCAGCCGCCAGCACGCTACCTCGGTTCTTATGATATACTTATATTTATATATGTATAAGACATCATTGTTAATCTGTATGTTTACTTTGGAAAAAATGTACCTCGCCGAGTTTCTTGCCGGCGCTTCTCAGTAAAGGTTTTATCCAAACTGGTGATAGATTTCCGCCGCAGACCAAATATCCTAAAGACACCGCTTTGGCTAAATTTTACTAGCAAATAAATCTGCCAAAGTTACTGGGCGCGCGGAATTTTTTACGCGCTGTGATTGGTGCGTTCGCGGAAAAGCGCTCCCCGCGGCCGCCTGTAGTCCCGCTACTTATGGCTTTTTGCCTCTAATGTTGGCAGCGGTCGTCCGGCTTTGCGGAGACTATTGGAATATGGTCTGTGATTCACTCCTGACCTTCATAAGAGCTTGTAAAAGCCTAAATTGAATAAAGATATTCTGACTTTGATTTCTACTTTTGACCGTCGCAGTTACGTCACGGCAGTGTAGAAGCCAATATAAATGATGTACTTCTGTGACAAATGACCGTTAGCTAGCCGGTATTGTGTTAAGACCGCTTCGTTAACCGGCAAAAACTGAAGGGTTGCGGCCAGCCGAGCGCACACGCCGCGCCTCGGTGGCGACGGGAAAAACCTTCCGTTTCCGTGGCATATTTTGCTACGTGATACAGATGAAGTAAACGAGTTAGGGTCCAATCATAAATTACGTCACGCGAATTTCACGATTTTTGGCCCCCGTCCTTGTTGTCCACTTTTGTGTGACCCTTGTGTGACGTCACATATTTTACAATATTATAGAGTTATCGATACATTTGAAGTTTAGAGTTTTAATACCTAAGACGACTATGAACCAAAGGCAAAAGCGCCCTTTTCATACAAAAGGCGATAACTATTTCCACCCTTTCAATGTTAACCGATTTTGACAAATTTTGATAAGTTGTCAGTCAGAACAACTACAACTAGAACTAAATCTGTAAAGTCTGTTCGCCGTGAGTTAATAAATATTATGATATCGTCTCGAAATAGCGACTGTTTTTTTATCAACTCTTGGTCAATAGACTTTACGTTTTTAAGGTTCCATACCTAAAGGGACCCTATTACTAAGACTGCACTGTCCGTCCGTCTGTCTGTCCGTCTGTCACCAGGCTGTATCTCATAAACGGTGCTAGTTAGACAGTTAAAATATTCACAGATGATGTAATTCTGTGGCCGCTATAACAACAAAATACAAAAAAAACAGAATAAAATAAATATTTAACTTTTTTGCCGTTTTATAGATAATGGTACGGAACTCTTCGTGCGCGAGTCCGATTCACACTTGGCCGGTTTTGAAAGTGCGGCGTCTGTCTCTCGTAGGCTGCGCTCCGTGTGCGACATTTTGCGAGTGAGTTAATAATGGCTGCCCCCAGCCGGGACATGATTTGCACATACCGTGTAGCTGGACGTACTCCTGTGCGTCTGGCCGGTCGTGTCGGGTTTACTTGTTGAACTCATTAACACCATGTTCTCGTCCGGTGTGTGCCCCGACGTCTTGAAGAGCACACGAGTATGTCCAGTGTATAAGGGAAAAGGCGAACGATGCTCGGTAGATAATTATAGACCAATAACCATTGTGCCAAATATTTCAAAAATTATTGAATCCATTTTATCAGATTGTCTAATGCGACATCTTGAGACCAATGACCTACTGACAGACAGACAATTTGCTTATAGGAAAAATAGGTGTACCACAGCAGCGGCACAAAAAATATACGACTGCATTGCAACGGCTCTGGACGATAAGTATAAGGTAGCAGGGATATTCTGTGACTTATCAAAAGCGTTTGATGTCATAGATAATGAATTACTATTAAAAAAAATGAGTCATTATGGCATCAAAGGTAACGTGCACCAACTTTTTAAATCATTTCTTACCGGTAGAAGTCAGACAGTCCAGGTCAAAATGAACGGTAAAAATCAAAAGTCTGGGCCAGGAGAAGTAAAAGTCGGCATACCGCAAGGATCCGCCTTAGGAAATTCACTATTTACAATTTTCGTGAACGACCTCCCATGTGCTGTCACCGAAGGGCTGACGGTGTTATTCGCTGATGATACCACGGTGGTAGCGAGCGCGATCACGTACGAGCAGCTCGAGAAGCGAGTAGCCGACGTATGTGCTCAGCTTCACAGCTGGTTCTCAGCGAACGGGCTCATCCTCAACGTCACGAAGTCCAGTGTGATGATGTTCTCAGCCGGAAATGCCACTGCTATCCCGCCAGTACAAAGTCCATTGCCACGTTGCGAGTCATGCAGGTTCCTTGGGTTCACCATCGATGCTAGGCTAAACTGGAAACAACACGTGTCCACTTTATGCGAAAAGCTGAGTAGTGCAGTATTCGCGCTGCGAAAGCTTAGACCACTTGTTTCCGGTGATGCACTAGTGCAAATATATTTTGCTTATTTTCATTCGCTGCTATCTTACGGCATAATCTTATGGGGTAATTCCACAAACTCGAAGCAAGTATTTACGCTCCAAAAGCGAGCTCTGCGCACATTGGTAGGTGTCAAACCACGGCACTCTTGTAGGGAACTATTTAAAAAATTGGGAATAATGACCCTTTATTCTCAATATATTTATGACATTCTATTGTACACTCGACGTAATTTACATAGTTTCAAGCGCGTCAATATGCCTGGCAGAATAACCCGCCAAACAGGGCGCTTACAGCGTGTGCCACGACGGTTGGCGCTGCTCGCCAAAAACCCGCGCGTTATAGGACCCGCTTTCTATGAGAAGCTACCCGCCGACCTAAAAAACGAGTGTTCCGACGAAAGGTTTGGTTGTCGACTCAAAGAAATATTACTGACGCGATCACTGTATTCCGTCAAAGAATATAGTGAAGGCTAAATTTCACATTATTATTTTATTGCCATTTCATATTTTGTTATTATTTTGACATTTGTTATTTTTTTCTGTTTATACTTTTTATTTCCTGACATATTTTTTCTATTTTTGTTTTATGTATTTTGTGACATTTTGATTATGTCTAGAATTTTTTCTAGTTTATTTTTATATAATTCTATTTTAAGTGACGATCTTTTTGTGAAAGCATTATTCTTTTTGACATGTAAATTTTAATGTTCTTTCAATAAGAAATAAATGACTACCTACCTACCTACCTACCTACATAGGTACACAGCCTGCTGATATTGCAACCATATCGATTGCGTATCGTTACAATTTAAGTGACTTTGCTGTTATAAGATGAGAAGTAAAAATATCTCTATAACAATTTTCGGTTAAAAATTGCTATCCTTAGTTTTTTTTTGTAACTGAATAGCGGAAAGCAGCAGGAATTATTTTATGGCCCGATAGTGTGTTGGTCAAGTTCGAAATATGGTAAACAAATATTTACAGATCGAAACGCATCAAGAGGGCTTTTAAAATAAACCGATACAAAATCGTTTAGTTTTAGATGAGCACGCGTCAGCCAATGAAAATCCTTTTTTTCCAATACAAAATGGAGTACACTTTACAACTTTTGGCTGGAAGCACTTCAAACATGGTTTAAAACTTTAATAAAAGCTTTCATTGCACTAGAAGGTTTTTTAGACAAATTTGTGTTTTTTTTTTTAATCAGTATTGGTACAGCTGCGTAAACGAGCGAATGAAATATAGATGACAGCGGCGCCACCATCTACATACAACTATAACAGTTGTATAGGAAATTAGTTCCATTTTACACCACCGCGTGTTTTTCTTTCGCTCGAGGACTGTACCTATACTATGCAAATGGCTCAGACTACCAAAGAAATAATTAACCCAGAAAATGAATTGCATTGATAATTTGTATGGTGAGTGGTGTGGTGATTTCAATACCAAATGTGTTCTTCAACAAAATTACAAGTTTAGAGAGCTTAAAGACGATAATTATATTTGCTGGAAGCATAAAGTTAGTGCAAACCAAAGCTGGCGCTACTTCGGTGATCGAGTTCAACCATGCGGTGCTGGCTATTGGATTATATCAGCAATTTTGCCTTCGGGCCCAAGCTTGATATATAGACTCTATGTAAAATAGACTATGTACATAATTTATTTATAAGCTAGAGCTTGCAACTGATATCCTGCCGTGCCGGTTTCACCTTAATTAATTGCTTCTTTGCTGCATGAAAGAAGGGATACATACAAACCAGCAAACATTTATGATAGTAGGGATGATGGTCTCAACTAGAGATGCAACGGATATCCGGCTACTATCCGGTATCCGGCCTATCCGGCCATGATTTTACTATCCGGCCGGATACCGGATAGTAAAAACTTGGATCAGAAATACGATAAAACAAATAAAAGCCTTCAGAAATAAACAAAATCAACGTCAGTTATTAAATTAAAACTTAGTTTCCTTTTATTTAAGTATAAAACTAACATGTCACATCACGTCGTGCACGTTCGAATATTCCCTACTGACGTAATAAGGCGCGTATTTAACCTCAAAGGGTCTCACCGGCACTTACAATTCGTAACAAGTTAAAACTTGCTCGCCGCGCGAAGGCCACGCAAGCTAACACAGCTTTAGAGATAGCTCGTGTGCGGCCGGATATCCGGTTGCCGGATATCCGGCTATCCGGCCAATGGCCATGCCGGATATTCGGTATCCGGTATCCGGCCAAACCACTATCCGTTGCATCTCTAGTCTCAACATCATTAAAATTGTAGGATCGGTTAGAAAATTGATAAATCTTAGGCTGGCAACATACATTCGTTTTCCTGCGCCGTCTAAGTGATATTGTAGCGAATTGCGAGCAAGATTGGCATCCCACTCCTCGTCACGATGCGTAATGCGTAAGAGCGGGATGCGAATCTCGCTCGCGAATCGGTACAACATCACTTAGACTTTCCTGAATAGACGCCCTGATTCGATTTCCAAATTCTTTTTCTGTATTCAAATACCCCGAAAGCAGGTATTTCATATAATAGTAGTTTATGCAACGGTTGCATAATGATAGGCCTTAAAACACTAGTGCGGTTTTATGAAACGAGCTTTTAGCGAGTTTCATAATAAGATCGCACGTGTGTTTTAAGGCCAAATTATGCAGAGTTGCATACATAACTTTATCTACACACATATTATAAATCCTCCATGATGGGTTCAGAAACAATATTTTCTGGCAACAAGTTATTTGTTGCAATCGTGGCTGCATATTTCCGATATCCGGCGCATTTTCACATCACACACACTCCGAGAAGACTACTTACTATTCATATTTTCAACTAAAATGTAAATTACAAACAACTTTTTCTATTCAATTCAACAAAATTCTACTTTCGTTCAGCAAAACGTCAACAACATAATGGCGGCCGTCCGTCAAGACCATTTTTTTTTAAATCATAGACAAACGGATGAAGTCTCTATTCTCACGTCACTCGAGATCAAATATTGTGCAGTTTATATAAAAAAACATACTGAATTGACGTTTCGTATCAATAACTGTTTTAATATCTATGGATACTAGAATAGAGACCCACTTGAGTTTGACAGCTGTTCCAAATTTAATCTCATTTCTTTACTAAAAACGATAAAGAAGTCATGTTATTTCTTCATCGCAGCACTGGTTTTTCCTAATTGGTTATCAAAATGGTGGTCATTTCCTACGGTTTTTGATTAACCAATGGAGGTTTTATGATATGGGTGTAGATAAATAGTTTTACATGTTCGTAATTTTACGGAAAAATAACGAAATGTAGAAGTTCAGGGTGTTCGAATTCGGAAATCGAATCAGAAAAACGAATGTATGTGGCCGGCCTTAGCTAGAAGTCATGACGCAAAGATGGGACAGAAAGGTTTTTCAACATTTACTATTATCTGTTTACAACGTTTCATACGTTAGTAAACTGCAAATATTCGAACATAAGATTGAACCCTTCAGGGTTCAGAGATGCAGCGCGGGTCATGTTTGCCCCGCGCCCAATATCACGGTCGAGCGCCCGACCCCTCAATATTTACCTCGACACAAAATCTTACATATTCTAACATGTATTTACCGTTCCGTGTTGTATTGCTTTTACGCGTCTGCAGTGGAGCTGAAAATCGCATGTTAGTGACAGAATATTTTTGAATAAAAATCTTGAGAACGACGATTCAAACACTTTCGTAAAGATACCGTCAACGCTTAGATATTTGTAAGTTTTCATCGCACCCTTACTAACTTAGAAATAATAATCAATTTATTTAAGTGACAACACTTCTACACTTCGTATTGTTCTACTTGAAGTTTTTGTAATAGAGCAAAAGTCTTTAACTATTTGAAAAACTGTGCTAGGTTTCAGGCAGCCGAGCGAATCGAGCTCAATCGTTCGAGCGAATATTATAGCTTGACATATTCAGTGGCAGCGCTGCCAAAACGCTTCGACGCTCTAATTTCATTCAAGTTTTACCGCTCAGCGCTGCGCTGATAGTTAGGTCATTAGCATAAACACCGGCTCCTATAAACGAGTTGTCGGAGTTCCACTGCCAACGAATTGTTTCTGCGTGAAATTGACCGTTGTCGCTTCTTTGTTCAAATTGAATTTTGTTGAACTTGGCTGGAGCACTGCCGTGCTTGATTCTAGCGATTACAATATTCTACGGATTAAACTTATTATGGCGCCATCTCATTGCAAATACATGAAACGGCAATACAGTTGAAGTATTGTTGCTAAACCACGCAAAACCTTTTCGTGGATTGAAGGAGTTTTATATCACCTAAAATAAAAGCATTTTTAGGGTTCCGTACCTCAAAAGGAAAAAACGAAACCCTTATAGGATCACTCGTCTGTCTGTCTGTCTGTCTGTCTGTCTGTCTGTCTGTCTGTCTGTCTGTCTGTCTGTCTGTCTGTCTGTCTGTCTGTCTATCCGTCTGTCACAGCCAATTTGCTCCGAAACTACTGGACCGATTGAGCTGAAATTTGGTATACATATGTAAGTCGGTGACCGCAACACGGACGCGTGACGTAAATATATGAATTTTAAACATGGGGGCCACTTTTGGGGGGTAAATCAGAAAATTAAAAAAAAAAAGTTATGCATTCTATATTGTGTGACATATCAAATGAAAGGGCTTATTGTGAGGACTTTAAATATATTTTTTTCTGAATTTTAAGTAAAATAGTTTGGAAGTTATTTAGGAAAATAGGCGAAAATTGACCATTCCGCCCCCTTATTTCCGAAACTACTGTTTTGTCCGAAATTACATATAACTAAAACTAACATAAAAAGTGCAAGAAATAGGTTTATTTCTTGCACTTTTTATGTTAGTTTTAGTATGGGCACAAATTAAATAAAAAAAAGTAATAAGGGAGATGTATAGTCTCCGCGTCTGAACAAGTAAATTTAAGTGTCTTAGAGATGTATAAAGTCTCTAAGGGTCATAAAAGTAAGAATAATAATTAAAATAGAGAAAACATCTAAATTGATTAATCTAGGTTACATGGAGATGTAGACAGTCTCCATGGTCAAATGAAATGATGATGATGTCCGTTGGTTTGTTTTTACGTCTAAAGTAGACTCATTTCGCTGAAATTTGGCAGAGATGAAGAAAATTAATCTACAATAATTTTCATTTTGAAAATTTACGTGGAAAAGTGAGCACAACATCTCGAATATATTGTTCAAACGCAGAAAGAGCTTCCTAAGGACATCAGCGAGGCGTCCGTAGCAAACTTATCGAATCAGAGCCGTCTCTTGCAAATGTATTTCTTTACCGGCAGCGCCACCTGCCGGCTGATTGCGTCAGCGGGCACTCCGCTTCCTTTAAGTAACAGTGCGATCAATGTAGCGTGAACAAAGATAAGCGAACGCTAGAAGAGAGATGCATTAAGTATAAGCATTTAGTAGACTGGGAGACGCAGTGGCGCAGCGGTTAAATGCGAGCCTTTTAAGAGGATCAACTGCAACAAGAATAGAAATCGTTTTTACCCTACGTAATGTTACCAGATTGTGATTATTTTTAAAATGTCATCAACCTGGAATAACTGAATATATTTAGTCAATAAATTAAAACACGAATGTTATAGTGTTTTCATACAAAGCATGGTTTTGCCATAATCTTCTTATCTTTACTGCCATGATTATCCAAAAA
Source organism: Tortricodes alternella (assembly GCA_947859335.1). Lineage (NCBI taxonomy): Eukaryota > Metazoa > Arthropoda > Insecta > Lepidoptera > Tortricidae > Tortricodes > Tortricodes alternella. Next base: position 15,435,115 of record OX401983.1, read on the forward strand.
GGCGTATGTCAACACCACTAGGTACTGGGTTAGAGCTCAATTTAATTTTGCGGTAGGTAAGCGTTTACGTACGCCCTTTTAAATAAGATATTTGTATTTTTATTTGTATTTGCTTTTTTTTATTATAAATATTTAAACTTTTATGATCTACACGATTATTACCGTTGGTAGTCAGTCCTCTTAAAAATAACTACGGTAGAGGGCAGTGTTTGAAACCTAGTACGTTTTGCAGCCATGTACTTCATTCTCTGACTGTTATAGATTCGGTTACTAGAACGACGATTTATTCAAAATATGCCGCATAAACCTTAAGTTTGTCGAATTTGCAATCGCCACTTAAGCATTTGATTAGAAATTAAATAGTTAAGTATGTCTCCCTCAACTAGCTGTCACCTATAAACAAACGTCACTTTAATAGGCATGAAAGGGCACAAAGAGCTGTGCTCAAAATATTGCACTACATAACGCATAGATTCCCAACAAAGAATATACATATATTATATTGAATCTTGAAAGTTCTGACGGTGAGACAGCGCTTTGTGCTCCCATCAATCCTACGCCAACGTTGGCACCTATCACATCCGGATTCTTCAAAAAGGAACCCTCATACAATCTGCCCCGTCCTTCTGTACAAAACCAATTTTTCATCCCGAATATTTCAATTCTCAGCGCAATACTTGTAACAATATTAATAACATTTGAAACATCCATAAATTAAGTAAGCGTGAAGCAAAACAGTGACAAATTGATGACAAAAACGTAACTATGATGATACAGAAGACCTACCAAACAGCATTTATGTCTAAACTCACATCTACTAGTAAATTGTGCCATTATTAACAAACTACTTAGTTAATTTGTGGCTATCTAGTAGAATCTCTTTGTTGAATTATTTTTTCATTTATTTTATTAAGACCAATTTGAACTCGTCTATAATTCTCTTCTAATACATTATTTTTTGATGTTATCTAGAAATATGTAAGTGAGTTTGGCAGCACTGCAACATTCCGTAAAATGGAGAGATGCCATTCTGGTTAGGTATATAATGGGTCCAATTCGAAACGATGTCCGCTTAATTTAAGATTGCCTAAATTTAAAATAAGAAACGTCAAACTCGATTTTGTATAGCTCCAAGATTAAAAATCGAGTAGAACGTTTCTTATTTCAAATTTAGCGACTTCTAAATTTAGCGAAAACACTTTCGAATTGGCCCCAATGTATACGGAAATTTATTTCAGTTCATAATATAGACCCCATTAAAGGTCAAAGACATCATTCCTACAAGAGAGCCTTCTCCCACAACGCTGCTGAACGCTAAATCAACATCCGTCTAAAATGTTCTTCATTATGATTCAAAGGCTTCAACCTAAAAAGGAATTGTTTCATGTCCCCAAAAGAAGCGTGGAAAATGAGTATTTGCACACACAAAATAGACTGCACTTCCTGATTTTCCACTCGAAAAGCGTAAAAATACAGCAGGCTTGATAAGCATTATAATACTGCTCAAAATTTCACGCAGCCTCCAACCGACAGATGGTACTGTTTCCTCTTATTTCCGCACTGACCGCGTCACAAAGGCTGGCCACTGAACCTTGACAACCTAAACGCACTAGCTTAACCCAAGCTAAACTTTATCAGCCCGCAATAAGAGTTACCACGAACGCACCGTGAAGCTTGTTCGCATTTTGAAATATGCAACTAGTTTATCATGAAAATTTACGTGACGGCTGGGTTTGACGATAGTCGACTTTATGAGATTGTGTTAGGGTGTTGTAAGATTACGCTGTTATGTTGGTAGATGTTAATATTCTAGGAGGTCACCCGCGTCATGGAGACGCATGGCGGCAGAATTAAGCGCTGCGGGATCATTTTTGAAATTAGTACATATGTACAGTAGAACATTATGTCAAATATTAAATACATTCAGTTGACCAAAAACTTATCCAAATAATAATTGAATCTTCTCTTCCAAGCGCTTTTTCTTGTGTCTAATTCGGGGTGCGGTTTGACCATGATCCCAGATTCCGCAGATCGAGTTATTGCAGTGGAGTGACTGTCATCTGACCTCGATAACCCTGGTGACAGGGAAACCAGGCAATTGGATCATGGTTACACATTTAGTAACATAAATGTGCAGGTTTCCTGATGATGTTTTCCCTGAGTGGCAAATGCTTGGATTTGAAACCGGGTCTCGTGACCACGAGTCGACATCCTTAGCCACTAGGCAACCGACGCTTTGCCAAATAATAAATAAATAATAATAATTAATTTCATACCCATATCCATAAAATTGTTCGTAGTAGTATTTTTAACGGAATTTTATTCCACGTACGGTAAGAATTAGGAATGAGCTTGCTGCAGCAACGTTCCCGGACCGATATAACCTAGGGATCTTCAAAAACCGAGCCTACTCCTTCCTCGAAGGGCTGGCAACGCATCCGTGATTCCCCTGGTGGTGCGGGTGTCCATGGGCGGCGGTGATTGCTTACCATCAGGTAACCCGCCTGCTCGTTTGCCCCACTCATACTATAAAAATAATAATAATAATAGTAATACATTTAAATTATATTCTAGGGTGGGTTAGTGCACCACTGGTAATTTTCCCTGATTCACCATTTTCGTTAATTCGTCAGTTTCCCTAATTCGTCAAGGGTTTAGTTTCACAAGCAGAATACATTCAATATGAAATAGAAAAACGATTAACTAATGTCTTACAGAATGCTACTTTGAAGATTAGTTGCTAAAAACAGTAAACTCAAATAAAAAAAATAAAAAAAAATATACGCGTCGAATTGAGAACCTCCTCCTTCGGATTTTATGAAGTCGGTTAAAAAATTGGTAGCCATGCATGTTTTACTGATATTATACAGACTAAAGTAGTATTATTGCGTAGATCATTATTCATCATAAGATTCATAAGTAATTGTTATTGGCAGTATCTGTAAGCAAACTTAATTCCCAAGATGTTTAACTTATGATCAAAGACTGCTCTCAAGCCAGAGCCGATGGTAGATAGCGCACGCGCGCAATTTCTCTCCAGTGACGTAATCGCGGAACCCAGCTGTGGGACATTGCTTCATTTAAGGGTGGCAGAGCACTGTTTAGTGTCGGAACTTATTTACAGATGGCGGTAATGGTCATGTATTTAAATGAATGGGTAATCCATTGTGAGATTTTTACCGATTTTACTAACGTAGGTATTGTTCGATCGAAGTTTATTGTAATATGTTAATTCGGGGGTATAGTACAGGTGCATCTAGGGCCATAAGAAGGGGATAAGCAACGAGAGCCTATTAGAAGCCCGACGCCGCAGGCGGAGGGCTTTTAATGACTCGAGTTTGTTATACCCTTACTACCCGTGATACACAATGTTTTTCATCACATTTGTGAGGAAATTAAATAAAAATAAGATTTAGAAAAACCATTGTACATCGTGAATTACCATCAAGTGGGTAGAATAAACTGTATGCCACGTCGGTTGCACGCTACTGCTATAAGAAAATGATCACCGCTGGACCCGGTGCACACGCCCCGCCGTCATCGGGATTTATAAACCATACCAAATCCATAACTCCCGTGGGAGGTAAGTAAAGCAAGTGTGATAAAAATATATTTGTATCAATGATACAGGTAGGTCGTATAATCTTACTAGGGGGTCGCGGTCGCAAGCCGCGGTCCTAATTCTCAGTCCTTGCGAGATTAGTCGACATGTGGGATTAAATGTCAGTGTAGTTCTTTGACACAACTGTATGAATCTGACATTAATCTCACAAGAACCGAGAATTATGGTCCACGTTTTTAAATACCTCGTCCTGTAAAACCACTGACATAGTATTAATACGGTCATGGGGGGTCGTCAGATTTTTTTGCTTGTAAAGGGGTCGCGTACTCAAGAAGGTTGAAAAACACTGTTCTAAATAATCTATTTTATTTCTTTGCCTTTACGTCAGCCAAAGATCTCAAAAGAAGGATATGCCTATCAGTACAATTTCGTGTAACAAGTCTCATAGAAGGTTTGCAAACGCCAGCACCGTGGCTTATGCCATACGACTGAACCTGCGATAGTGTCAGATTCACGTGCTGACACCTCAAAAGTAAGCATGGCGAGAATAGCCAAAAATTTACGTGATTTAAAATGGACTGTATGAATGAAAACAACTAAATGGTAAATTAGGAAAATATTTATAATAGGTACGAAACAGATCAAAAGCAATCACCTGACAGCCAAAAAGAATATCCATTAATTTGAAAAAAAAAACAGTTTGTAAATATTTATCGTTATAATATAAAGCTCAAGTTTTAATTATATTACACCCGTTAGCGAAGCACGAGCGTACTTCGGCCATATTTATGTACATGCCGCACGCTACGCGTCCCTAGGGAGCTACGCCGTGGTGCTACGCCGTGGGCTTTCACGTATACGCCTCTACGAAGGCACGAGGTACTGAAAAGTGAGGAGACCGGTTTTTGTTTATATAAGAGAATGGTAAACATAAACAGCGCTCCAAAACACGAAATACCAACTTTTATAAAAACTGGCCAAGTGCGAGTCGGACTCGCGCACGAAGGGTTCCGTACCATTATCCATAAAAACGGCAAAAAAATCATGTTTGTTGTATGGGAGCCCCCTTAAATATTTATTTTATTCTGTTTTTTAGTATTTGTTGTTATAGCGGCATTAGAAATACATCATCTGTGAAAATTTCAACTGTCTAACCATCATGGTTCATGAGATACAGCCTGAAGACAGACGGACAGACGGACAGCGGAGCCTTAGTAATAGGGTCCCGGTTTTACCCTTTGGGTACGGAACCCTAAAAATAGGGTGATGTAAGTTTATATTCATAAAAAAATTATATACATAACCTACATATAAAACTGTTATGAGGTTGGACGCTGGTGCCTTCATCGAGTGTCTTTTTATTCTAAGAAAACATGCAGAAAATTGGCTAAATCCGTTTTTAATTTTTTAAAAGCTTATTTTAAATTTGGCTCGGTATATAGACAAAATTGATATCAGGGAGCGGGTTTAGAGTTCATATCGACGTCGAGTTTGACGACGTGGTGTAAGCCTAGTTGGTATTGACCCTGCCTCCGAAGCTAGAGGTCCCCGGTTCGATCCCCGGTAAGGGCAAATATTTGTGTGATGACCACGAATGTTTGATCCTAAATCTTGGATATTTCGTATGTAAGGTACCTGCACCATGTAAGGCCCTAAGTGCCTAATAAAGCCCACATTAAAAAAAACCCGCTAAAAATAGTGGCAGCGATTTGAAGTTTTGACAGTTCATACAATAGACAAAATGGCCGCCATCGCCAAAGCGTCAACACTCGGCCGCGAGTCTGTTCAAACCTGCCTCACCAAATAGTTGCACTTGTGCCCGCACGTGACGTTTTGCTAAAACTGGTCTTCAAATATCGTACGTGACTTTGGGTTTTGCCTAAAATTGTTGATTCTTTTTGCTTTCAGGTATCTCTTTGATGTAAATGAATCTTTTCTAAATTGTTTTTATGAAAGAAATCCCTATGTTATTTTTTTGGCGGGGGTACTTAGAGTACCTACCGTTTTTAAAAAGGCCGGGCCTTTTTATGAGATAGGGTGCCAAATAAAGCCCCAACGACAGTTTATTTAAAAAAAAATGTTAATAGAAGATGTTGATTCCAAACATTATTTTTCTTCTTTTTAAGTAAAGTAATAAACGACTGATTATATAAAAATGCAGTTTTATTTTTTTTGCTTAAAATATTATATTTTTTTGTTGTTTATGTGTTAGGTGGGCCTTACATGGTGCAGGTACCTTATTTAAGTATTTATTTATCTATATAAGTATGTATACATATCATCGTCTAGTACCCATAACACGAGCCTTTAGACCTTACTTTGGGACAAGATCATTTTGCGTAAAGATCGTCTCGTATTATTATTATACCTATAATGTGTATTTTATGACAAAATTTAATGAAATAATTTGGGAAACAAGATAAATAATTTAAGGTTATAAACGCAGTTGAAAATATCATTATTAATTTGGATGTTATAAAAGGTATAAAAGAACGGCGATGAACATTGCAATTAAGATCAAAAACATCTCTCCGGCGGGGAATCGAACCCCGGTCTCCCGCGTGACAGGCGGGGATACTTACCACTATACTACCGAAGACGTGAAGAGATTGCGGAAAATACTGTTTGATTTACATAATATAAAGTATAGCGCTATATTTAGGGCTTATTTTTCAACCGCCGGATAAAATGTATCTGTCAGATAACTCCACAGATAACTCATACAAAATTTGCTTTTATCGATAGATTAAGGCCTTACTGCGGATAGACAAACCGGTCCTTATTGATTATTAGTACGTACACATAATAAATCTGTAGAAATGAAGTGCCATTGCATCAAAAATGTTACCATACGATACCAGAGCCCAAATAAACGTATGTTTTTTTTTTACTTTTTTCTGTTTTTTGTCGTTTGTCCTGTTTGTTTGAGCAGGCGTCACTGGAAAACTACATAAAACGATTTTGAGAAGAATTTAACAAGTGAACCTACGAATATTCATAAAAATGGCGATACCTAACGATTTCCATCCCTTAAATGTTAACCGATGGTCAATAATTTTTGATAGGTTGTCAGTCAGAACAAAATCTAGGTCTAAACGTTTCGGTTTTTTCATTATAATCAATAAATTCAGTTATATTGTTGTTTCAGTATTCTCATACACATCTAATTTCGGAAATTATTTGACTTTGTTGATCTTTAATAAATATTCAAAAAACGTACTAACCTAGATTTTATTCTGACTGACAACATATCAAAAATTGTTCAAAATCGGTTAACATTTAAGAGGTGGAAATCGTTATCGCCTTTTGTATGATAAGGGTGATTTTTGCCGTTGGTTCACAGTTCTTTTAAGGAAGGTCACAGGTAGCAGCAACTCTTTGTTTCATTGTTATGTTATAAACTAAAAAAAAGATACGCCAATTCTATATAGTTATATATGACTGTAAAGACGGCTGGTGCTCTGCGTACTTAGTCGCAGGCACAGTTATTAAGATAATCAGGCAATGTTGTCTCCACGTCCACCCTCCTCCGTGGCCCACGTGCTCAGCTGATGGGCGCCAATACCCGTGATGGAATGCTACGAATACTTGCAGAGGTGACCTACATCCCGGCGTGTTACAAAATAGCCAATGATTTGAAAATCTCTCTCACTCCAAGACTGGTATGCCTAGAACTTTGAATAATGGTTATTTGGTGGCAGGGCGTCGAGATAGTGTAGATACTTACAAGTCAATTAGTAGTAATCTTTTAAAATATTGTGTTCTACAGTGGATTCATCCATACTTGTCTAATTTGGTAAACAAGTTTCTAACCTCAAAATGCACCTTTTTTGGCTAAAACAGCTGCTTCCTTGCAAATAGAGGAACCGGAGACAATATTTTAGCCGTCACTTTGCAAATTCTTAGCCTAGGTTTGCTTTATTTAGGATAAAACAACTGTTACACCCAAAAAATGCACATTTTGAGGTTAGAAACTTGTTTACCAAATAAGACGAGTATGAATGAGTCCACTGTATGTATAAGTACAATAGAAATGCTAATAAGATTTCAAAGCAAAATCAAGTTTGACTTCACTTTACTTTTAGTTTCAATTATAGTTTTTTGTTACGTAATAAGTATACGATTTTGTAAAAGTACTTTTTTATAAGCTTTTATTAAATTTAAATTTATTGTTATATAGCAACATAACAAACGGGTTTAATTTATCCCCGTGTTTGGCATGCTAGGGCCGCTAATTAAGATTGAAGTGCCACGGGTAAAATAAAAAAACCTTAATACAAAAATACAAATTTTTGACAAAACTATCCGTACATGTCCTGATTGACCTTGACCTTTTTTTAGCCTTTTTCGTATTTTAAGGAGATTTAGATTTATTCCGTAACTTTTGTACACATTCAGCAAGCAATATAATTTCCTGCTCTTTTTATTATACGAGTATGTATTTGGTGATCGCAATATTAAATAAATAAACCACTTAATCATCGTTAAGATAATAACTTAACCTCCTATCTTTTATAGCATCACAACAAGAGTGCCGAAGTTTCAGAGTGCCGTCAAATACCTACAACTTAGGAGACAAGTTTGATGCTTCTACGGCCCTGTTAAATAGAAACGGAAAATATTATACTAAAGAAGTAAGGGCAGCAGTAGGGAGGTTAAATAGGTACCTATTTTCTTTGTTTTTGTAATTTATTAGAGTATCTACAGATGAAAAGTACAGAAAGTCTTTATTAAAATTGAAAACACTAAAAATAATACAGCGCCTCTATTCGGGAACGCTAAGTGATTCTGTAGCGATTCGTGAGCGAGATTTCTCATCTCGCTCTTACGCATTACGCGTCGTGCGGAAGATTGGGATAAGATATCTCGCTTACGAATCGCTACAGAATCACTTAGCGTTCCCGAATAGAGGCGCAGTAGTCGTGTGCTGGATGACATTTTATGCCGCTGAACTACTATATAATAAAAATTCTCAGTTGCCACAAAAAACAAAAAGTTCTCTCCGGCGGGGAATCGAACCCCGGTCTCCCGCGTGACAGGCGGGGATACTTACCACTATACTACCGAAGACTTGATAATGAGGTTGAATTTACTGTACTATTGGTTCACACAGTTATTTGTAGATACCTCACAAAAATATCCACGGATTATCTACGTTTATAGTCGGTCGGTCGGTCGGTAGTCTACTGTAGTTGTATGTGTTGTGCGGCCGCAATATGTGGAGTGCCCTTAATGCACCGACACCTCGCGAGGGTCGCCGAACACACGCATCAATACGCACTCCACTTTTATGAAAAAACCGGACAAGTGCGAGTTAAACACGCGTGGAGAGGGTTCCGTACATGATTATCTGAAATTTCTTGTTACTTTAAATACCATAGGGTATCCTAGCTCAGGAACCAGGTATGTATACTCACTAGGTAAGTCTCAAAACAATAAATATTTTCCTTTTTTTTTTTCATAAACTTCTTATAAGTTTGCTTCTAATCTATAAGTAAATAGCTTTTTTCTGTATTTTTTTTCCAAAATGTAGACTCAGTAATTTCGGAAATAAGTGGGGAATGGTAAAGTATTGCCTATTTTCCTAAGTTACTTCCGAACTATTTATTGTAAAATTATAACAAAAATATATTTAAGAAATGAACCCTTCTATTTGATGTTTGCAAAAGTTTTACTTGAAAAAAATTACCCTCCTAAAGTGGACCCCATTGGTCCGTATTGCGGTCACCGACTTACATATTATGTGAACAAACTTTCAACTCAATCGGTCCATTAGTTTCGGAGCAAATTAGCTGTGATAGACGACCAGACAGACATATACGAGTGATCCTATAAGGGTTCCGTTTTTTCCTTTTGAAGTACGGAACCCTAAAAATAAAGATCTGTCAGTTTCCATTTCTGTGAAAACTGAATCAGTTGTTAAATCATACTCTCTTCTTACAACGTTTAAGGGAATATTTAACTGATTATTTAGATTATGTTTTCTTTCTTAATTTATATTTCAAAGTAACTTTTGGTTCGATTTCGTCCGCGTGCCAAATACTATATGTTTTTTTAATAAGTCGTGGCATTGTGTACCTATGTACCAGCTGCTCAAACTAATTAATTCTCCGTAAGCAAGCGACGTTACGTGACCCGATCAGAGGCATAGCTAGGTAATTAAAGGCCCAGCACCTCTATTCGGGAACGTCCAAGCGATATTGTAGCGACGCGTGAGCGAAATTCTCATTCCACTCTTCCTTACGATGCGTAAGAGGGCTATCAAAAAATCGCGTTCTGAAAGATTAGGTATATTAAACAACGGCCACGCGTCGCCATCGTCCAATGTACGAAGAGCGCTGACGGCCATGTAAGATGTATGGCCGTCAGAGCTCTTTTTATATTGGAAACTATCGCTTCGCAGAACACAGAACCATCTTCGACAAGCGCACACGCGGCACTGACTTCGGACGGCCGAGACATCGCATTATGTAGTAAATTGGGAGTTGTAATTACGTTCATTTTAAGTTTTATAATGTATTATTTTTCCAAAATTAGTATGAAATTTTAATTGTTTATAAAATAAAGATTATTCTAATATAAATTTTACGTAATGATATTAACGTAGTAAAGAGAAATTTACGGTTAATTCTTAGCGTTTTTAGTAGTTTTATGGTTTTGCCTTGGTTTTTTTTTTACATTATTGCATACATATTTCAAAAATCCGAGGCCGCTAGGCACTACACGACTATTCAAGACATATTATTATATTTTTTTCATTTCATTTGCTTAGTAGAGTAGTTCAATCTACGAGCTCGAAAAAGTGCCTTCGCGCAATTTTGAAAAACTTACTCCGGAATTTCGGCTTTATATGAATAGATAAGAATATATTGCAAAAAGCGAGGCCGCTAGGATCAATACTAATAACTATACTCCACCATTCAGCAAGTCAAATTTGTCTAAGTCTTTCAGTTTCTCATAATCAGAACGCCAAAGTTGCCCAATTATTGAAAAAATCGTAATAGGGCTCGTAATGCGTAAGAGCGGGATGCGAGTCTCGCTCGCGAGTCGCAACAATATCGCTTGGACGTTCCCGAATATAGAGGCGCTGGTGCAAAAAGAAAACTGGGGTCCTAAGTAAACTGTTTATGGTGGGAGAATTTTTAGCTAGTTCAATACGAGGTTTGCTGGTCAGGGTCCGAGGGCCCCCTGAGCTTGGGGGCCCAGGTGCACGGCACCGTCTAGCCCTTTGGTAGCGATGCCACTTGGACCCCATTCGTTTTGCGTCATCCACATAATAATATCTACTTGATGTACCTACCACCATGTCCATATGCGATGCAGTTTAGGTGCATATTATTGTAACCAAGATATTATAGTGCGTCGTTTTAGCTTAGGCCAATGAAATTATAGAAAGACACGGCTGAAAAAGGTGTCTTAGTTTATGTTTTCTATTTTCGTTTCTTTTCGGCCAGTGAAATTCAAAATTTTAAAATGGTTTTTTTCTGTTCGCTCGTATGGAGGAGCTCTAAAGTCCGTTCGCCAAGAGTTGATAAAAACAATTAATAATCAGGGCTTCTTAACTCATTACAAATTTACAAAATTTTACCGATGATAATAAGAAATTAGAAGGAAAAAATATATTGTTTTCATAGTATATTATTATTGAATAGCCTTTATTTGGCCTTTGCTGGCATAACATCAGACGACGACCATGACTCAGAGTTGGAGGAAGAATCAGAGTCGGTGACATTTATTATGAAACGTTCAATTCATTCGTCTACCCAGCCACAAATTTGTAAAAATCTATCATATTCTTTTACCGTATAGTACCGCCCCCTGGGCACGGCGCCGCGCTTGACAACAACTGCGTGCCTCGTACCACGAAACTCAGTGCGCGCGGCGATAAAATACGCCCGTTATACAGTTTGCGATAGTTAAGCGACAGTCGCTATTTCGAGGCGATTTCATAATATTTATGAACTCTCGGCGAACAGACTTTGGTAAGAGTTGAGAAAAATGTATCTCATGAGCACTCCCTAACACTCCCGAGCGCTTCCGAGCGCTTCCGAGCAAGGTGCTCACAAAGCGGCGTTAAATAAAGGCCCGGCTCAAATGCAAATATTATGTAAATTGTTTTCAGTTGAAGGAAAGTTGTTCTTTTTTGTACGCCGCCGGGGGGCATCGCGATTTCTAACAAATGCTTATTCTTTTTTTTTCATATTTATGTACAAAAATTCTCGACGAGCCATCAGCGTTGCCGTTTTTCGTCCACGTACTCCTCTATAATACTTTTATATCACCTTGAAATCAGCTAGAGGTCACGATCAAAAAGTTAACGATCACAACTACAAGGAATTTCAAAATGGGTTTATCATCGTCATCTGCATCATCATTGGCCTATATACGTCCCACTATTGACCACTATTGGGCAGAGTGCAGGTTGGGCACTTCACAGACATCTTCTTTAAGGTGAGCGCCGGTATTTGAACCCACGAGACAAGAAACTCACTGTACTAGAGTTCGCGCATTAGACCATTAGGCTAGTACCACTATACTTCAAAAAATTGATTGTTTATTTCAGTGTCGAAAAGTGGAACGGATTCAAATCTAAATTTTAAACAGCTCAACCACCTAACAAATAAACCGCCCTTACAAAAAGGTCAATTAAAACCTTGTTAAAACCTTTACAACACTGCAACTTCAAATGACATAATTAAGGAAAAATCCAAACAATACTTAATTTCCTCGGCGGATCAAACCGGAACTTTTCAAATAAATCACGCCCTCGATTATTTTTAATTACTTTCCCGGGAGTGGAGGGAGGGGGAGGGGGGACGGGGGAGGGGGAGCAATTATGATTACAAACAGTCCTGAAGGTAAAGTGTAGAAAGATTCGCAAACAAGCCGCCTCCCTGATTACACCTTGGGGGCTGTTTTTCTGAAATATAGGCGTTTTGGTTGTCTATTTGGCGAGAGAAATGGTGCTTGGTTTGGAGAAATTAATGATAAAATTAATGTTATACAGGATGGGCCATACGTTTTTGCACATACTTTTAGAAACATGATAGAGACAAAACTACAAATGCTATTTAATGAGGTATTTATTGTAAGTAATTAAATTAGTATAAAATATTTTTTTTATTTGTAAAAACACTGTCATCTAAATGAGCTCCGTCTTGTTGCTGGCACTCCTGCAACCGACTATGCAATTGTATGGAAAGATGCTGACAATCATCATTTCTGGTACGTAACCGCCCTGTTTGCTTAATATTCGTTATTGAACCAGTTTCTTTAAACTTTTCGACCCAAACTATGATTAAATTTACGCACACTTAAACGGCGCAATCTGTATTCAAATCTAAAAGCGCTTTAGCGGCAATTGAAATACATCATCTGTAAAAATTACAACTGTCAAACTATCACGGTTCATGAGATACAGCCTCGTGACAGACGTACAGACAGACGCACAGACGGACAGTGGAGTCTTAGTAAAAGGGTCCAGTTTTACCCTTTGGGTACGGAACCCTAAAAAATATACGCGTCGAATTAAGAACCTCCTCGTTCGGATTTTTGGAAGTCACTTAATAATTTAATAAATTGGCTGTTCAATTCAAAGGCGTCTAAGCACTTGAATCCTGAACCCTAGTCCGTGCTCGTTCATGTAGATCTTGTGCAATAAAACCCTGGAGCCAGCCGAGCGTGCACATAATCCTACGAAGGCATTTTCCGAGCAGAAGGTCGCGGCTTACCCTCATAAAAACGATCTTCTGACGGCTTTTGAAAAATGAACACAGAAAATCTTTGGTTTTGTCTCTTTTACGTCACAGTAAAATGACCGTAGTGTGAATGGGATAGAAACAACGTTTCAAATTGGATAGAGAGTACATGGCCAGCTCAATGGACAATGCTAAGGACTTATTACTATGCAAATTAAGATGATAGAGGCTTCAGATGTGGCTTGAGTTTCGTGATTTGACATGAGGAATTATTTGCTTAAGGAATTCGCTTTCTCGTGATAAATTATCTGAAAGTTGGAGGAGATTTTGTTATCAACCTAAATTATGTGCACCGTCAGCGAACTTAGACCAATTTATATTTCATTTATTCAATACAGGGAGATACAGAAAAATACAAGTTCGTATCTTAAGAGGACTGTGAACCAACGGCAAAAATCAGCCTTTTCATAGAAAAGGCGATAACGATTTCCACCCCTTAAATGTTTGATAGGTTGTCAGTCAGAATAAAAACTAGGTCTTTACGTTATTGAATATTGATTAAAGATAGACAATGTCAAAAAATCGCGGAAATTAGTTTGATTGAAACAACTATAAAACTGAATTTATTAATTATAGTGAAAAAACCAAAACGTATAAACCTAGATTTTGTTCTGACTGACAACCTATCAAAAATTGGTCACAATCGGTTGACACTTAAGGGGTGCAAATTGTTATCGACTTTTGTAAGACAAGCCATAGGTTCACACTCCTCTTGATATGAATAACCACCCTTCGTATTTTATAAGACATTCTGTATAAGACGGATATGTACTACACAGGTTGATCGAAAACCACATGCGGTTCACTGGACGTGCACAAATCTCGTGAATAAACATTACTTAGGGTCTGCGTCATGAGGTGATTTCCTTGGAGACCAGGGGAGACATTCATTTTGGTATCGCTATATAATCCGCTTTTTTAAACTTTTAGTGCAAGTCATTTCGATATACGTAACGATCTTAAACTGATGCGATCTCAGCTCTTGGGGACGCAGTTTAAACTATGATAAGCAAGATGTTCCCGCGACTTTCTTCGCGTGCTATTGGTATGAAAAGTATTCTATGTTTTATTCCAAGATATGTTCTATCTGTTTGACAAATTTCATTCAAATCAGTCCAGCTGTTTGCGCGTGAATAAGGAACAAACATCCAAACATCTTAACATACTTTTATATTACATTAGCTATTGTCCGTGACTTCGTCTGCGTAGAATCATTATTGAAGTAGCCTAATATATGCCTAATGTCCTTCTCCAAGGTCCAGTCTATCTCCATACCATAATTCATAAAAATTGGTTCAGCGGTTTATGCGTGAAAACGTAACAAACAGAGTTAGTTTCACATTTATAATATTAGTTAAATAGGATTTATACAATTAATAGAATAGGATAAAACTACTATACAAAGAAGAATAAATAGCTCGCCCTGATTGCTCAAACTGTTTTATTTATCGCAGACACAGAAGCAAAGTGCTTAAAGGTTGTCGATCAATGTACAGTCTTACTTTATAGCTTAAATTTTCCTAGTTTAATTCATAATCTGTCGTCTCCTACTTAATTGCCATATTAGTAGTAAATTCAACGACTGAAATACTCCAGGAACAGCATAATTCATAATAAAACTATAAATTCCAGGGGCAGGCAACTTGTTCGGGATTATAGCGGCGGCATCCGGCAGGGGTGTCCAACCGTTCTGCAGGCGGCACACGTGCGCTGCAATTTGGAGGGTACACCGTAATGAAGTGGGGTTGCGCTCCCCTGCCCCGAGGGGCGACGGGATGACGCGTATGTGGTGCGAAGCTAGTCGAAGCGATAATGTCTAATAGACCGATAGGTGGAACTGTAACTAGTTGCAAACGATGTCTTCAAACATTAATGTCTAAAACATTTGACGATGTTATAAATATATTTTAAATGGTAGGTACTATTGTAGTTCACTGAAGCTGCTGCACCTGACTCTTTTTAATTGGGTTTATAAAAGATGGGACGGATTTTTTGTACTGTAACTCTCATGCTTTATTAATTTTGTCCTGCAGCTATGTTATCTATATATACAAAACAGTACCGTGACTCACTTATAGACAACGCACAGCCTAAACGGGTGGTCGTAGAGGTTTGAAATTTGGAGAAGACACACTATCGCGGGCGAAGCTGCATGTGGCGGGTCCTCGAGTTCGTCTGATAATCATAAAATGAGCACGCACTCGTAGGCATTGTGCGCAGTTGTACCTACGTCCGTGGCCAGTTACGTCGATATACGAATATGACCAAGGTCGAAGACACGCACGAATATGTAGTTTTTACGCACTAAATTCATTCTACGCGGACTAAGTCGCGGGCAGAAGCTAGTCTGATATACCAGTTGAGAAATGCTTGACAAATGTTTGGCAATTACCTCACTTTCTATAGTATTATATAATCTGTGCTTCCTACAACATCCTAAATTTTTTTCAGTAAATTATTTATTAAATTCAGCCTGTACATACTCGTAAAAGTCTTACCTCATAACTTCCACTGGTCCACTGGCGTACAATCTGGAACAAAAGTGCAATTTATAGTGGCTTCTTATTTTATTCACGCGTGTGCGTGACGTGTCGGAGTGACCGTCGCGTCGGGCGCCATTGGCGTGTTGCCGATAATATACCAATTTTCCATTGTTCATAATGTATTTTGTCCACGTGTTGGTAGCCTAGTGGTTTGACGCGCCGCCCTCTTGTAGAGGATCGTGGGTTCAATCCCGGCGCGCACTTCTGATATTTGGGATGTCTCGTGCGAAAGTGAATTTAATGTTTACCACAAGAATTTTTGTGAAGGAAAACATCGTGGGAAAACCTGCATACATCTGCAAGAGGAGGCTGGTGCTCAGCTGTGGGACGTAACTTGGGGACTTCACACACACCGTTAAATTACTTCGATGTGTGCAGGTCTCCTCACGATGTTTCTACCGAATAGTGATAAATATTGAACTGAACCCCAACCGCTCAAAGGTGCGAATCGGGTTTTGAACCTGCAACCCCGTTTATTAGAGGCGCGCTTTAAACCACACGGCTCCCACAGCACTATTTTCTATCTAATTATATTTTTTTACATGAAAGATATTTAAAAAATAATGATTGATTTGGCAATCAGGCTCTTAAAAGATGCCAAAACATTTTTTTCTTGTCTGTTTGTCGGTTAATTTGTGCAACAGTCACGGTAAAACCACTGGACAGATTTTGATCAAATTTGATATGGTCATAATTTTATCTGGAGTTGCGTATAGGATAATATTATTTATCTCGAAATTCATCTCCTATGGTAGTAAAATAGGGGATTGAAGTTTGTATGGAGAAACCCAAGAAACATCGTTTTTGAAGTTAGAAAATTGGTTTAATGACTGCTGGTTACTAATAAAGAAATGAAATTTAACGATTTTCGAAAATCAATCGAAAAATGAAGTAGAATCAAATAATATAGGGATTGAAAATTTGTATGAGAATCTTTCCTGGTTATTAAACTTATTGCGCGCAAATCAAGGCGCGGGCACAGCTAGTATGTATATGTGACTCGGTATAACTAAATTCAAGCATCCCATCTCTTACTCAACTGTCAACAACTCTCAAGTATTCTAGAAACTTCAACAGCTCATCTTAAAACCCGTTGAAATCACAGCAAGTCGTAAACGAGTCGGCGACGCGGGGACGCGGACGGCGCGACGATCCTCGTAAAACGATCGCGGTTGTAAACCCATTGCGTTGTTTGTCGACTCCACCTAACAACCTTTAATTTAGTTTGACGGAGTTCTGGTACTCAGATATTTGTCTGAGTAAGATTATTTGCTGGTACAGAGCGAACACGAAACGCACAAAGTGCCAGCAAAGTACCAATTTGGCTTGTCTAAAATTTTTCGACTACATACAACCGAGATGATGTATGAATGATAATGTTTTTTTTTTTTTATAAGGGAATGCAAACGAGCTTGCGAGTCACCTGATAGTAAGTGATCATCGCCGCCCATAAACATCACTAACCCCGATGGAGTCATTGAGCCGTTGCCGACCTTTTAGGGAAAAATAAACTCTTCTCTTGAAGGCCCCAATGTCAAAACAGTCCGGGAACACCGCTGATGGAAGTTGGTTCCACAATTTCACCGTACGTGGCAGGAAGTGTCTTAAAAAACGCACAGTAGTAGATCGCCATTCGTCAAGATGGTGTTGGTGAAATTCTAGTTTTCGGCGAGTAGTACGATGGTGGAATACAGCGGCTGGTAACAAATTAAACAGTTCCTCTGAACACTCCCCATGATAAATCCTGTACAATACGCAGAGAGAACTAACATCCCTTCGCATGGACAGGGGATCTAAGCGATCGGAGATCACTGGGTCATCGACGATTCGAGCTGCTCTACGCTGAATGCGATCAAGTGGAAGGAGAAGGTATTGGGGTGCCCCAGCCCAGAGATGAGAGCAGTACTCCATATGTGGCCTGACCTGTGCCTTGTACAACTGAAGGCGGTGGGCAGGTTGAAAGTACTGTCTTGCCCTATTTAATGTATTTAAAATTAAAGTAGTCGCATATGATATTCAACATCTGACATGTCACCGCGCGCGCTCATTGGTCAAATCAAATAGCGCGCGTTTCTCCGGCTTCCTGTTACACACTTCCGTCCCTTTTACACGAAATCTCTTCCACAGATTGCAGGAAACCGAGAGGAAAGATGTTATATATCACCTATGGTTTTGATTTACGTCTTCAAAGTCAACCTGTATATTATATTATTACCAGCAATTATGATCAGTTCCACTAGCAAAAGTGATTGGACTTTATTTTTGTGCGGAATAGAACTCACAATGGAACAGTGAGAACAAACCACAATTGGTGCAATTATCTCACCGAGTATGAAGCGTAAACGAATGACGCCCCACGTAATAAAAAAGAAAGGACAAGAAAACACAAACTACACTTATAAAAACCCTTCATTGTCCCGAAACTCGCCAAGAAAGACCACAAAAGGACAAGTCCAGATATAATGGCTTATTCTCCTCATTATATCAATTATTTGTTTAATTAAGGCCGAGACAAAGGACTCGCTTTCACTCCTATTGTGTCCGGATATTTTTGTGAATAAACAGCGGAGATAAGGTGCGGGTCTCCATTACTGCAGTGTGATTCTCTAAAATAAAACTACGTTCATGAACACGTCGGCGAGCCTAAGTTGACACGTCAGTGCGTGTTAACCACATGTCCGTGCGTGCCTTCGACCTTGGTCGTATTTCGACGCAGCCGGCCACGGACGTAGATACCTCGCTCCGCATAACGCCTACGAGCGCGCGGGTCATTTAATGATTGTCAGACGAAACGAGCGACGAGATTTGTTAGAGAATAACATAGCAGGCGCTTCACTTAGATAAGAGCTTAAACAGCCCTTATAACGCTTAAACTGGAGTTATAATGGCTTTATAAGCTCTTATACAGGTAGCGTTTTGAACGGTTTGATAGATATAAATTATATCATTACGTTCATATTCTGACCATTATAGCACATAAATTCAACTACTCGTAAGTACATTTCTATTCGGAAACGCTAAGTGATGTTGTAGCGACTCGTGAGTGAGAGTTCTCATCCCACTCTTCCGCACGACGCGTAATGCGTAAGAGCGAGGTGCCAGTCTCGCTCGCGGGTCGAATAGACACCCTAGAGTCTAGTTTTCTAGGGCATATTACACAGTGCGGCCAATTCGAAAGTGTGTTCGCGCACTGTATCTGCGTTATTTTTTGTTTAATTGATAAAAGAAAACATACCTACATTTTAAACATGACGGACTAATTTAGAATTTTTCAGGAAACTAGCACATTGGGGTCCTTCACCGGCGATCCCTGGATCTCGATGGGCGTACCTGCTGTGGTATAGTAGGTATATTTATGTAGATTAATAAAACTGTAGACAATATTATCAACTTATATGTGTATTGTTATGAATACAAATCGAATTCAATTCATATGGTTGAATTGTATATTTAAAAGCAGACTAAAATCGTTCTTGCTGAGTAAGTGCTTTTACTCAGTCGAAGAGTTTTGGCAATAGGATTATTAATTATAACTAAGACATAATATAACAATGTATAATGATAATGTTTATGATGACATTGACTGATTATTTATGGTTACCTACTGTAGGATTTATTATTCAATTCAAATGAAATGCTGATTATAAAGGATAAGGACTTCAATGAAATTTTATGACATTTTAAAGAACATATTTGTGTATAAAATAATTTAATTCTTATAATTTTAAATTGTTATGGTTAATTTAATGTTAGTATAATAAGTAATTCATTATTTAATTTATTTGTCGGGACATTGTAATAATTGTAATTTTTCAAACACAATATTATATTGTTAATGAACTAATAATAAAAAAAAATTAAAAAAATATTATATCACACCGAGTTTGTTGCCGGATCTTCTCAGTAGAGAGAGAGAGTTGTATACAAATCTATGTAACACAGTAGGTCCATCGAAAACCTCGGGATCACAAGTGCAGGTCAGGACAAAACTAATTCTAACCATCCTGTTGACTATAATATAGTACCCACTCTACAGGGGATCCTAGTTTGTGACAACAATGGGTGTTAGTATAAGTTTTTCTATGAGCCTACGTCTCTAGAATTCCTTTTGCTAGCGGCAAAAGCGTTTCGTGCTAATAATTACAAGCCAACATTCCGCATTACCATGGCAAGGAAAGGTAGCAAAACATTTTTAATTACCGCAAAACATTTTACGATAACAAAAGTGCAAGACGACTTACGGAACTATTTCAAACGCGAAAAAAATCCACTTTTATGAAAGCAAAGTTAATTAAGGTGTGGCGCGGCGTGGCGCGGCGCGGCGCGTCGTGGCGGAAGAGGAATCCGAAAGAAAGCTATAATTAATGTCGTTGTGGGATAATTGGGAACCATCGCTTTGAGAACGCGGCGCGGAGACGCTTTTGAAGTTACATTGTTATTTAATTCTTTTTGTTTTTAGGGTTCCATAGACAAATACCAAAAACGGAACCCGTATAAATTCGTCATGTCCATCTCTCTGTCTGTATACCTATATGATAAATTCGTCTTTGTATAATTAATATTACATATGCATTTATTTTTGTGTAACTTTTATCTGCAATAAGGAAAATTACAAACACTTATTTAACAATTCATTTTCCAATAGGTTTTTTCATGTATATGTTAAAGTTTCCTCAGGCGTTGGAATTCATTTTGCTTCATTGTTAAGTATTTTTAGGGTTCCGTACCTCAAAAGGAAAAAACGAAACCCTTATAGGATCACTCGTGCGTCTGTCTGTCTGTCTGTCCGTCTGTCACAGCCAATTTTCTTCGAAACTACAGGACCGATTGAGCTAAAATTTGGTATACATATGTAAGTCAGTGACCGCAACACGGACGTGTAACGTAAATATATGAATTTGAAACATGGGGCCCAATTTTGGGGGGGTAAATCAGAAAATTAAAAAAAAAAGTTATGCAATCTATATTGTGTGACGTATCAAATGAAAGGGCTTATTATGAGGACTTTCAATGTATTTTTTTCCGAATTTTAAGTAAAATAGTTTGGAAGTTATATAGGAAAATAGGTGAAAATTGACCATCCCCCCCCCTTATTTCCGAAACGACTGGGGCTAAAATTTTGAAAAAAATACAAAAAATAGACCTTTGCCTATAGATTACAGGAAAATCTATAAGAAGTCTATGGTATTTAAGGTAACCTAGTAAATTTCAGATAATCATGTACGGAACGGAACCCTCTCCACGCGAGTTTAACTCGCACTTGTCTGGTTTTTTGTTGAACTAACGGGCTTAAGTCTTAATGAAGCAATATTCTGAATAAGAAATGCTAATCATGACTCAGTTGATTTTTGAAAAAAAAAAAAGTCGCAAAAAAGTCACGAACTAACAGCATTTCCATTGAAGATTAATTGAAAAACCGTGTAGGGTTGTGCGTGTGCGCCGCGAGAGTGTTTGCGCGATATCTACCCGCGACGAAGTTTAAAGGTATTACGCCACGTGCAAGTCGCACTTCACACCTCGTCTGCGTAGGCCTTTACAGGGTTGCCACCGTTACAATTAGTGAGCAATTTACCTACTAAAAATTATCGTTAAAATAAGTGTTCGGTGCACGATGTTTGCCATAAAACTTAATTAAAGTTCAAATTTGTTAACAAGTTCATACATAAACCGTACAAATAAAAAGCGAGCATAAAGACACCGTGAATATAGTACTGTCGTCAATTCAATTTGATAGATCCACTTGGATAGATATACAAGTGAAGTTTTATTATAACAATAACTTATTTATCCAGATAATTTGGATCTGTAATGTTTTATTTACTAGGGTACTTAAACCTACGTTATTAATACAATGATAAAGTGTAATTTAATTGGTACGTGTAAATCACTGCTCCACGATGCCATGAACGGGTAGTCTAGTTTATCTCTCTGACTATCTATTTCGTCGGCACTAGTGTACACGCATTTAGAGATAAGACGGTTTAATTTGTCCTTGTATCGACATTACCAGGGTCGCTACTCGAAAAAATTAAATAAAAAAATTGTAAAATTAATTTTTATTTAAACAAAAATCTCGTCGACAACCCTAGTACCTGACACGTCGCAAATAAGCTTGTGTGTAATTAGGCTGAGGCATTACGAGGCTTCTCTGAAAGCTCAACTTCCACTTTTTAATATATTAAGCGTCGGGAAACTTTCGGCGAGCTTTTTTGTCCAACTTTACGCTTCAGATCTAGAGCTCCTAATTAGGTGTTAATATTACGTATAAGCTTACGTTTTGGCTGCCCAATTCTAAAGAAAAAATGTACGTAATTCAGAAGGAATTTCTTTTGAAAGGCAACCCTTTTCTTACAAACCCCATAAAATCTATGTAAAGTGTTATTTTTGCCAATAGGAAAAATGGTAAGGCAAAAAATACTACGCTTTGCCGACCGTACAGCTGCATCTACGCCGCTGTTGTTATTCGATCGACCCGTAGCAGAAAAACTAGCCGTGTAAAGTACATGGAAAGGAAAATGAAAATGAAAATGAAAATATTTATTTTGCAAGTAGGCCACATGGGCTCTTTTACATGTCTGAAGCTACCAGCACCTCGAAAGGTGACATCTGCTGAGAAGAAACGCCGCAAGAAACTCAGCAGTAAGTCTTTTTTTTTCAACTTTTACATTAGAGTTTTATATAAACTAACACATGAAAAGGGCAGCAAACAATCCTAATAGGTAAAAATTAATTCTAATAAATAACTCATAAGGGAGATGTATAGTCTCCGCGTCTGGACAAGTTAAGCTACTTAGAGATGTATAAAGCCTCTAAGGGTCATCATAATAATAATTAAAATAAAGAAACATCTAAATTGATTACCTAATCTAGGTTAAATGAAGATGTAAACAGTCTCCACGGTCAAGTATAAAGAAGGAGATGTAAGGTCTCCAAATATCAAAATAATAATAGTAATTTGAAATAAAAATATTTCATGTCCTAATAATTCAAATATCGAATATGAAACCCTATAGAATATAGTATAGAGAACACTATGAAGTCTCTCTAGTCAGGTTCAGATAACGCACAAACGAATAAATTTTAAAAGGTCCTTGCGAGCATACACACCGATCATCCGATTATAATTATTTATTTACGTTAAGTGCGCGGAACAAATTGTTTGTAAGTAAAATTAAGATTAGGTCGCACAGTTAGCCGTAATTCAGCACGCAAAATATTAAAAACTGGAGCCTAATGAAAAACCTTGCAATTTTACTCGCGATCGTAACATTCCGTTTTTTTATCAATATTATTGCGTTATATGACAATTTCAATATTTGTCATTTATTTAAAAAAACAGACCTATTAAAGTTGTAATGCACATCTGGTAGCGCCACTGCTAGAAAATATTTAGCAAAAAACATACTGAGAATATCTCCTTATTTGTGCCATTGGAGGCCATTAGACTGAAGTAGGGTACAAACTGCCGTATGACTTATCATTAACATCATCATTTCAGCTGAAAGACGTCCACTACTGGACACAGGCCTCCGCCAATGATCGCTATAACGACCGATTCTGTGCAGCTCGCATCCAGCAGAGACCCACAATTTTAACCAGTTACAAATAATAAACACTAAAACAATAACTTTTATCTACACCCATATCATAAAACCTCCATTGTTTAATCAAAAACCGTAGGAAATGATCACCATTTTGACAACCAATTAGGAAAAACCAGTGCTGCAATGTTATTTCTTTATCGTTTTTAGTAAAGAAATGAGATTAAATTTGGAACAGCTGTCAAAACTCAAGTGGGTCTCTATTCTAGTATCCATAGATATTAAACAGTTATTGATACGAAACGTCAATTCAGTATGTTTTTTTAATATAAACTGCACAACATTTGATCTCGGGTGAAATGAGAATAGAGACTTCATTCGTTAGTCTATGATTTAAAAAAAAAATGGTCTTGACAGAGGATCGAATTGGCGCCATTATGTTGGTGTTTTGCTGAACGAAAGTAGAATTGTTGTTGAATTGAATAGAAAAAGTTGTTTGTAATTTACATTTTAGTTGAAAATATGAATAGTAGTCTTCTCGGAGTGTGTGTCATGTGAAAATGCGCCGGATATCGGAAATATGCAGCCACGATTGCAACAAATAACTTGTTGCCAGAAAATATTGTTTCTGAACACATCATGGAGGATTCACGGAAAACCGCACTAGTGTTTTAAGGCCTATCATTATGCAACCGTTGCATAAACTACTATTGAAAGACGTCTGGTCGGAGTAAAAGATGCATACTTCAGAAGAACATGTAGAAAAGGGAAAAGAGAAAATCGCAGCATGCATTGAAATGTGGCACTCAAATTTACAAATAACATGCCACGGTTTCCTGAGAGAATCGAACCGCATAACAACAATAGATTGCTATTTCCTCAATAATTCTCAATTGCTGTCTCTTCACACAATAGGCACGGATAAACAAAGGATACGGGAACATTTCCCATAACCAGCAATTACAGCAACATAACCGGGTCGTGAACAACCCGGGTGAAGCACGCGAACGGTATACCGGGAACTGGAAATAAGTATTTCTTAACGCTTTGTTATTTGGTTGGAAATAATCGTACAGGGCCTCTATTAGGGAACGTCCAAGCGATGTTGTTGCGGCTCGCGAGCGAGATTGCATCCCACTCTTACGCATTAGGCATCGTGCGGAAGAGTGGGATGAGAATCTCGCTAGCGCATCGCTACAATATCGCTTCGACGATCATCGATCAATAGATGCGCTGGTTTGATGTCATAGAGAAACCCCGAGCATAGCCCAAGCAGCACACAAGCTGTATAAGAGCTTATACAGCCATTATAACTCTAGTTTTAGCGTTATAATGGCTGTATAAGCTCTTATGCAGCTTGTGTGCTGCCTGGGTAGCCCTATCTATTGCTGCGACTTTATGCTTACTAATGAGGCCCATACTGAGAGACCACATTTCAGTGCCGTATGTCATCACTGGCAACACACACAGGTTGAAAACTTTCGACTTAATTCACTGAGGTATTTTAGGATGTAACCCAAGATGGACAGACGACCTAAAAGAGACCATCCAGGAGAACACTGGATGCAGGCCGCTTCCAACCGGCCCTTTTGGAAATCGATGGGGCAGGCCTATGTCCAGCAGTGGACGTCCTATGGCTGAAATGGCGATGATGAATCTTACTGGCATTACTTTTCCAAAAAGTGTATTGCATTTTTAGGATATATGTATATACGTTAGATGCATGGAATTGACATATTTATCAAAAACGGATTTATGGCCGGTTCAGATTATTCCAGTAGCATTCCAGTCCAGCAATCCAATCCAGTGCTGGAATGCTACTGGAATAATGTGAACCGACACTGGAATGCACTGGAATGTACCCATTCCAGTGAGCATTCCAGTCCAGTCCAGAGAGACCGTCAACTTTTCATTCCAGCTCACCCAATCCAGCGCCACTGGAATAGTGTGGACAGCCATTCCAGTTGCAATCCAGTGCTAGATTGAATGTTTAACAGTGAATACGAGATAGTTGTTTTGGGGACAAGTTTCAAATTTAATAATGAAATTGAATAAGGATCAAACTTTTCATTTTGTCTCTTTATACAGAGAACATTGATTTAAAAAAAAAACCGATATATGCGCCAATCCTCCAAAAAATTCGCGCAGAGATGCAAATAGAAGGTTATACAGTAGAAGATGTCAAAAATAAAATAACATTTTATGTTTCTTTCGCTATCCAATTTCTCATCCAAACCCGATTGCGCCTCGTTTTAGTTCTACTAAATCACTTACTTCTTGTAACAGTAGTAAATGAGCAGTTTTTTTATAAACATTGAGTTTCTTTCTAGAAATCTTTGTTACCAATCTAGGTATTCTTAAAAGACTGGAATAATGTAAACGATATGCTCCAGTCCAGCACTGGACTGGATTAGCCCGCTGGATTACTGGACTGGAATAATGTGTACCGGGCATTATTTTTACAAGACTCAAGATTCTACTCGTCGTAAAATTCAACCGTTCATGTCACAGATAACATTCCCGATGAGCCACCGCAAAAGTGCTTGTGTGTCGTTCGACACGAGTACTTTTCACACGCCATCTACCGGTAGCCGCGAGTTAACCGCCTCATCAGCGTTTTACAGCCGCGATTAAACCTCCGCTTGTTTATAGCGCAATTTTCGGTTTTTCGCCTGTTTCGCTTATTTATGAGTGCTTCGCGTGAGCTCAGCGAACGATGAGCGGTACAAGCGCACGTTTCCGCAAAATAAATCTACGTTTAGTGGAACGGTGTTTGTTTAAAACATACATATATACATATTATCACGCCCGAAATCCCTAATGGGGTGGGCAGAGCCACAAGACTACTTGTGGCCAAGTTTGATTAATTAGTCCTAAGACGGTATGATGAACCGTATGGTGGCAGGTGATCAGCCCATCGCCCATACAGATAGTCCACCATGTTGGAGAGGACCCGTCCCTTAGTCGACTTTTACGACATGCCAGGATGATAAGCATCTGCACGCATTCTATGCTATTTCTTCACTCCCAGCGCAGCAGAGGAGGTTTGTTTAAAAAATTGTGCGAAATGTGAATGAAAGGGGTTTTATGTAGAGAATTAAGAGCTGTTCAAGTAAAAAAAAAGTCGTAAAAAAGATATTATTTTGTTATGAAACTTTGAATAATAATTTAATGTGTTTTAAATTGGGCCTAGAACACAAATATACGCCACATCCATACTAATATTATACATGCGAAAGTGTGTTTGATTGTTTACGGTTGTCCAATGTACTATTAAATGGCTGATTAAAAAGAAAACGTCTGTTTAATTGTTGGTGCTCCGCACTTAATAGGATTCGATAAAAATTGGCACAAATGTACCCTGTTATATGCAGATGTACATAGGATACCTTCTAACCCGGTATCCTGGAAAAAAAATCATGAATCTTCATAAATACAGGAAATATGAGAAATGCTACTCCTCGGTAGATGATGCTGTGCTGAAACGAACTCTGTGCGGATGAAGTTGCGGGCAAACGCTAGTAATATATATTTCCAAACAACACCGCCCAATCATCTTTCAAGTAAAGTTTAATTAAAAAGAACGAATAAAAATGCCACTAGCACCACAGTTAGCACTAAGCGATTAAACCTGTAACCTGACCTGGCTAACACCTTCAGAACCTGTCTTGATAATGAGCCGTCCCCTCGTCGCGGAAGGAAACTTGAGACGCGAGCGCCCTCCAGCGATTGGGTTACGTGCGAGGTGTTATGAAATTATCACTTTATAGGGGCATTGAAAGGACTTTAAGGCGTCAAGTTATTTTCAATCTTCTTGAGTACGCGACCCCTTTTCAAGCAAAACAAGACCGTATTAATTCTATGTCACTGTTTATAACGTGTATTTAAAAATATGGCTTGTGACCGCGACAGTACCTAAAAGGAAAAAAACCGGACAAGTGCGAGTTAAACTCGCCTGAAGAGGGTTCCGTCCCGTACAGGATTATCTGAAATTTTCTATGTTACTTTAAATACCATAGACTTCTTTTAGGTTTTCCTGTAATCTATAAGTAAAAAAATATGTTATGTATTTTTTCAAAATTTTAATTTCGGAGAAAAGTGGGGGGGGGGGGAATGGTACATTTTTGGCTATTTTATAAATAACTTCCAAACCATTTATCTTAAAATTCTGAAAAAATATATTTAAGATTCTCATCATGACCACTTTCATTTGATATGTCAAAAAAATTTTGCAAATTAGACCCTTCTAGTTTGCAAAACTTTTTTTTCTTAGTTTCTATATTCCCCCAAAAGTGGCTCCCATGTTTAAAATTCATTTATTTTCATCACGCGCCGTGTTGCTGTCACCGATTTACATTATGTGTACCAAATAACTCAATCGGTCCAGTAGTGTCGGAGCAAATTGACTGTGACATACGGACAGACAGACAGACACACGAGTGATCCTGTAAGCGTTTGGTTTTTTCCTTTTGAGGTACGGAACCCTTATAGGATCACTCGTGTGTGTTTGTCCATCTGTCACAGCCAGTTTGCTCCGAAACTACTGGACCGATTGAGTTAAAATTTGGTACACATATGGATGGAAGTTGGTGACCGCAATACGGTTGTGTAACGTAAATAAATGAATTTAAACATGGGGGCCACTTTCAGGTAGCGAAATAGAAAATTAAAAGAAAAGTTTTGCAATCTATAGCGTGTCACATATCAAATGACCTTTCATTTGATATGTGAAAAGCCATCGACAACGATACAGACTTCTCAAACACTTGGCGTTTGCTCGAACCCCTGCAGCTGCGGGGTGTGGGGTCGATTCCCGCGGGAGTCCCTTACCGAGGTGTCGGCATCAAACATCTTCAGTGGGCTTGCTTTGCGGTGCCGGTTTTTATTACATAGGAAAAAAAAGACGTAATAAAATATTTATACGTAAATTAAAGAAGTTTGCGAAGGAACACATTTGATACTTTTAAACCTAAAAATAAACAAAAGAAGTGGAACAAGTACTTCATCATCAGAATTTGATTATTACATAGACTATCTTATGGCCAAATTCAGAAAGGCCACCCTAATTGAGCTTTAATTAAAGTGACGTTTCATAACGTTTCTGTATAGGTTGACAACACTTAATATAAAAATTAGGTAATCAAATTTAAAACATTTATTTCAAGTAAGAGAAACTTCATTTTTTTACAATAAAATAATTAAAACTTAATTTAAAAGAAAACAAGTACCGTGCTATGAAAAAAAAATATATATTTAAAAGTAGAAATTGAATATATTTTCTATTATACATGCTGGTCCATAAGTTTTTGCACTTTTAGAAATAGGATAGAGGTAAAACTACAAATGCTATTTTATTCGGCATTTATTATAAGTAATTAATATAAAATAAACTTTTAATTTGTAAAAACACTGTCACCTAAATGAGCTCCGTCTTGTTGCTGGCACTCCTGCAACCGACTACGCAATTGTGTGGAAGATGCTGACAATCATCCCTTTTTCTACGTAACCGCCCTGTTTGCTTAATATTCGTTGTTGAACCATTTTGTTTGAATTTATTGACAACAACTTTGATTAAATTGATGCTGGGACACTAACTTATACGGCGTAATCCATACTCAATCCTAAAAAGGCATCGCATAGTAAAGTAAGACTGGTTTTTTTTAAAGTGTTTTACACAATAACCACGTTACTTTCCTGTGAAACGGTCCATCGTAGTAATAACTTCCTCCTTCTTTTGAAGTCGGTTTAAAATTTACAAAATGGCGTTTATAATTAATAAATTAATAGTTTATAAAAAAAATGTATTGCTATTTGCGAATACTTATGGCCCATCCTGTATTCTCTATTAATTAGATATTGAGGTCAATTTGAAAGTGTGTTCGCTTATTTAAAAGTCTTTAAATTTGAAATTTGAAATGTCAAACTCGATTTTGACAGCTTGATGCTATACGAAATCGAGTCAGACGCTTCTTATTTTAAGTTTAGGGGGTTTTAAATATGGGCCCATTTGGACCCATTATCTACGCTCCTCCTTGCATAACGAAAAGGGATCATACCCGCTACGCCGTAGCCTCGTAGACCTCGTAGCTATGCAACGGCATGAACATTCTACGATTTACTAGACAAAGGTTTGCCTGGTGTATGTATTGTGTTTTGTACAATTAAAGTACAATGCACGTATTTTACAAATACGCCTCTTAGCAAGAAATATAACAAGAATCAAAAGCAATAAAAAAAATAACAATCCGGGCTATATGGGTTAGGCTCGGAATATCCAATTCGGCCTAAAATATGTGCTTGTGTGTGTGTGATTGTGGCAATAAATATCTTTTTTTTTTTAAACAGCATAAAACATTCCCATTTAAATATAGGTTCCCGTTCCGTTCCTGAGCAAACGATGCAAATACAACTAGTGCCGCCTCACGGACCCGACCGCGTGCCCGCGTTGCCATGACAACGGGGTCGACGACCCGACGCCGCGCCACTACAGCCTTTTCATGACATTTCAGTACAATTAAATTGTTATTTCAATACAATCTGATTAGGAAGATAAGTTAAAGGTAATATTCATACTGTTATATATGTTCACTTACCTGGTATTTCGGTCTTTGTTTTTTTTTTAAAACGGCGTTTGATCCACTTAACTATTTAGTATTTTAATGTTAAAACTTATTACACTAACTTTAATACTAATCGTATACGAAATTACAGGCCACCGACTAATTCACAACCTAACTGCAACCTCCTTGCTTACATTACTCAGTCCACAACACTGGCCACTTACAACCGTAATGCCATTAAAAACATATGTCACATGTCAAATACTTTATTTAAAAAACTGAAAATGGAACAAAAACGTTCGCGTGCCCGTACATGTCATCGAATGCGGCCGCGCGGCGCGGCGGAGGCACAAAGCGACAAAATTAATTATGCGCTCCCCAAATCAATTTCTATACAATAAATAACCTTATTCAAACCGCATTCGGAATATTTTGCAACTGGCGAGCGGTAAATTTAACACGGCCGGGCTATACATTTCTATTCCATTTTCAAATGTTGCTTTGGAAAACTCGCTTCTCTCCTGTTCATGTAAATGCCAATTTCCTTTCTGGCGCCGATTCTTTTACGAATTTGAACCGTAAAATAGAGACCTAAAGAAACATATTTGTTTGTATTTTGAGCGCAGACAATGCGCCACGCAATGACGTTTGCACAAAATGCGAGGGCAATAGTGGATTGTGCAGGTGCGAGGGAGCGGGTAGATGTCGAGGGAAGGTAATGCTAGGGGTGCATGTTCGTGCGTCTGGGTGAAAGTCAGGCAACCCATAAAGAATCGATCTTGAGTTGAAGACGCTTGCTAAAAATAGCAAAATTGTAGACACCTGCAGCTATGGAGAAATATGAATTTTAGATTGAGTTAATTGGTTCGAATGTGTATTAACGCACCAAACTTTTGGTTGAACCAATTGTACAAAATTATTTATTTATTGGTATGCATTTTAAAGCAGAATAGGGATGTTTCCTGGGTAAACAAATAATAATTCTTATTAGTCCGTCAGTTAGATTACCTATCAAAAAATACAGAACACTTATTTTTTTCTTTAACAAATCATTCAATATTGGCAAAGATAACGCGCATCAAAGTTCGGGAGTGGGGGCTTACGACGTCACTTAATGGTTAAAAGTGTGCAAAGTCGTGACCTCACGCGTAAATTCAACGCACTATATTTTCGTAATTTTTTGTTTAATTGACAAAATAAAAAATGGGTGTTCAATATTTTTTTATAATGTAAATAACGGACTAATTAGATTGTTTCAAGAAACTAGCCTGAAAACGTATAATGTCTAAAATATAAAACCACGAGATTTATGATAATAAGTTGGAATAAAATCATTCAGAAGATCATCGCAAACATAGACGCGATTAGTAAGAGATAAGTTGGAAATAATAATTTTTTACTTTATTTATTACCATGTAACTAACAGGTGAATCACGCATTTAAAAAATATATTAATGTTGACTTTACGCAGCACAAAGCAAGAACGCATTTCCATAGTATTTGTGCGTCTCTGATTGCGAGTTAATCTAGATCGCGGGCGGCAGGGGGCTCCCGCGCGCTGATAGCGCCGCCGGCGCAGCTCCCATTGTCCAATGACACTGAATCGAGGGATGCCGCGCTTCTGGCTCCGCGTAAGTGAGCGGCTGATAGCGGATGCAATAGCTAGCAGATTATCACCGCTTTCTATAACTTGTGTGTCTCTGATTTCAAGTTAATCTAGATTGTTTGACGTAGGGCTAGAACTCGCATGCCAATAAGGCTGCCGTCAAGTTTTTATCTCTCTGAAGTTCAGCATTCTTAATCTAAATTCAACCGGCGCCAGCATCAATTCTTAGTCAAAAATTATAATTAAATAATATCATGAAAATACTTTAATTTCATAATAAGTTCTTTAAATGAAAGTTCACCCCAATTACACTTGTCTATTTTATGACAGCCTCTTCATTATTCCAAATTTGCAACACATCGCCATCGTCGGTACACGACCACAAAAATATAATTCGTTGTCACGCCATTTTGTTGCATAACAGCACATTCACATTGTACACTAATATTATAAATGTGAAAGGTTTTCTGTGTGTCAGTTATTATTTTCGTTCACGTTTCAACGCTAGGATGGATTTGTATGAAATTTGGAATGGAGATAAGTTATACTCTGTATTAATACAGGCTATTTTTTATACTAAAAAATTCAAAAGCTCCTGAGGGAATTACTATAACCGAATTCCATGAACATGGAGTTGCAACAGAAGCTAGTATATTTATACAATTACAAGGGAAAAAATCTTATTGTAATAAATTGCGCAGCTCACGTAATTAACCTGCCGTGAGACACACGTTCTAATTTAGACCGAATTTCTTCGTCTTTAATGTTTAATTTATCCGCTGGTCAGCCGCTGTGGTCATTAGAGAATCACCACTGAATTACATACATACATACATAGCATCACGACCGAAATCCCTAATGGGGTGGCCAGAGCCACAAGCCTACTTGTGGCCACGTTCGATTAATTAGTCCTAAGATGGTATGATGAACCGTATGGTGACAGGTGATCACCCCATCGCCCATACAGATAGTCCACCATGTTGGAGAGGACCCGTCCCTTAGTCGACTTTTACGACATGCCAGGATGATAAGCATCTGCACGCATTCTATGCTATTTCTTCACTCCCAGTGCAGCAGAGGACCACTATAAATTAAATGTCTCAAAATCGCTTAACGCCCGTCCCGTGCACCAGCCCCGCCCGCCATTCCGGATTCCCTTTGCCGCGCTCCTCTCCAAAGAGATCTTAAGTCACAAACTTTCCGATTCTCAACTGAAAGCGCGAATACTTCAGCGAGCTGAATATGGATTCGGTTCTGCCATAGTTTTCGGGACAGATGAGTTTCTTAAGATTTCAAGAAGTCCGCAAGTTTTCTGCGGGAAAAGCGAACGTCTGATAAGGAATTGCGGGCAGTTTAGTATGAAAAACGGTGAACTTACCGGCTTACTTACACTTACTTACTTACTTATATTTCATGTAATCAAAACTGGATGCGTGATGTGTGCGAATGGAATGGTCATCGTACGCACGATTCAATATTCATAACACAGTGGAGCGGCGGTGTGGACGCTCGCTTATCCATTAATATGTTCTATATTTTATTGGTAATAGAGCCAGAGATTAGGTATAAGTAGTCAATGAGCGATCTGATAATACAAAAACATTTATGTATAATTATATATTTTATTTTTCTCATAGTTTGTATCAACTTTCTCATTGCACCTTTTGTTTGTTTTTTTTCTGCTCGGTTTTTTTGGTTGACTGATAGAGAATGAAATTGGGCATTAATTCCGTCATCTGTCCTTTTTTGTACTTTTTTGAGTTTAAATAAAAAATATAACATTTCTGTATCAAATGGAACTCCATGAAAGTTTGAATAATATAAAATATTATAAAAGGACGTTTTAAAAATCATTTTTATAAAACTCTTCCTGTTTTCGAAAATTAGTTATAAAATGTTATTATTTATCCTTACCAATCGAAAAGGGCAATAAACCAAACATGTCACGCCCAAAAAAATATTTCCCTATCAAATGCCGACATGTTCAAAGCGTTTCCACATCCAGAAACAAAGCCGGAACAATCATCCGAGATGAAAGAAATCCTCGAGCCATCGACGTGGAACGTTCCACTGACATAGATGTCGCCGAAATATCGAAACTTTTGTTTCTTTATGTGCTCTTTGCATACATGAACGTGGAAAGAAGTAATTGAAATATTACCTTCAAATAAGTAATAATCATATATTTTAATTCAGGCAAAAGGCCCATAACATAAATACCTTAAAGGGTAACACATTAATTCTGCGATGTGTGATGCAATTTCACAGTCATATTCAGCTGAGGGTTGAGCGGGATTCCAACCGCTCAACCCTCAGCGGCCCTAGCAGTCAAGGATTAGTTAAACCGTCTTGTCTCTAATTGCGTCTCTCTCATACTTGTGCGTACGAAAAAGATAGTCAGAGTATAAACTCTTTAAATAACATAGTAACCTTTATAATTCACGATGTTATTTAAAAAATTACAAGGACTTTCTTGGAAAAAAAATGCTAAAAAGACCTTGTAACGTTCTACCGCCTACTTAAACCTACCGTTTATAAATAAATGATTAGTCGATTAAACCGGTAATCTCGGCCCTCAATTACCAAAAATCGAGCATTTTTTACCCGCAAAATCATAAGCTGGAATATTCCAAGCCAAAAATTAACAAACGACGGAACCAACCTCAAACAGCTGGAGCTCAAGTGGCTTTCATTAGAAAACAAGCGTCGAGACAAAAAACGAGTGTACAACCCTACTTCAACTGGCACTAGAGATTTACGCATACATTGCCGCTCTATCATAACTGTCTATTCCCCGTCTGTCTGACAGCAGCAGTGTATAAATTTGTGGAGTGTAGGGTCGCCCCCTCGCTCCCCACTTCGTCTCGCCCTCCTTAAAAGCCATTAGGAGCGCCTTTGATCTCCGCCGCCTCTGATTGCGTCGCATCGACTGCCCACTTATAACTATCGCCTATGGGGCAAAGAAAGCGGCCATGGACGTTGCGGCAGGTCGCGTATTTTCAGAGGGAGAATACTTAACTTTATAACTGTGATAAGTCCGATATGGTTTATTTTTAGTTACGTATTTACTGACCGATCGAGAGACCGCTTCCAAGGTGATGATAATCATAGTCAGTCGTCCCAGAGGGATAAAACTGTAGTTGAATAGGGATGTTTCAAAAAAATAGTAATTCTAATTAGTCCGTCAGTTAGATTATCAAAAAATATTGAACACGTAGTTTTAGCTTTATCAAATCAATCAAAATTGACAAAGATAACGCTCATCAAAATTCGGGAGGGGGGGGGGGCAGACGACGTCACTTAATGGTAAAAAGTGTTCAATGACGTGACGTCACGCGGAACTTCAACGCACTATACTATACCTTATCTAGAAAAAAATATATGTTCAATTGTTTTTTATTATGTAAATGACGGACTAAGTAGAATTTTTCAGGAAAGTAGCCTATAGACCCAGAGAGACCCCTATATACGAGTACGACGACGGACTATTAAGGGTAAAATAAGTAACTGCTGTTTGAGTAACTTATGATAAAAGCGAGTAGGTATAGTACCCGGACACCGTTATTTTGGGCCGATTACACGCCTTCATGTAAGTATCGTTGAAAAAGCACTACACCGACGGTGCTGGCTGAAAATCAGCGCTGCAACCTGTCTTACACCTCAGCATGTTATGCTGAGCCAGTCCCGTTCACTGCCGCGACGACACACACACCACCATTTTGTTTTGTTTAGTTTTCTTAGTTTATACAGGCTGTCTCATTTAAATCGGTCAGTATGGGAAAGTCTGAAACTATAAGACATACGAAGATCTGGTCTTAGGAACCATGTCATCGATTTTAATAAGAAGAAGAACCGCATTCATATACCTAAAACAAACCTGTGCTCAGCTCGAGAATCGAACCCGGTTGTTTTGAAAAAGAAATGAACTTACACTATTTCTATCCAGATACCGATCGTGTAGGTCTTAAGCAGTAAATGGCTCTATGAAACATGATGTCGAAAATGAACAATGTATGAATGCAGTTTTTCTTCCCATTAAAATCAATGACATGGTTCCTAAGAACAGATCTTCGTGTGTCTTATAGTTTCAGACCTTTCCATACTGACCGATTTAAATGAGACACCCTGTATAGGTATCTTATCTTATCTTAGAGGGTGGGGTCCTTGCGGATACACTTCGACCCTATGGGATCTTTTGTGTAATTACCCCTTTTTCCTAAGCACTATCCATAGCATTCTCCACCACTTCAATGAAGTTACTTGTGGAGCGCAGTGGTAGTGCCTTGAATTCCCCTGGTTCTGGATAACCATTGCCAAGTATTTCCATTCTTAGCCTGGCGAGGGCGTCGCATTCGCACATGATGTGTTTCATTGTTTCTTCCTCTTCCCCACACATTCTACAGCTTGTGTTGTCAGACAGTCCCATCTTGGCTAAGATATACTTGAACCCGAAGTGACCCGTAAATACTCCGATTATGTATCTGAGCTGTTTACGGCTGAGTTTCCAAAGTTTATTGGTCCAGCTTGAGTCTACGCTCCCTGTAAAGAGCTTTGAATGCCTTAGGCCAGCCAAGGAATTCCACTCTAGGTGGTGGATGTCCCTGGCATGGTTGGTTAGGGCTGTTTTTATGGTTCCCTGTGAGAGTCCCACGAAGGGTTCCGGTCCAATGTGTTCGTTCATTGACCCTTCCCTTGCAAGCTCGTCCGCTGTCTCATTACCGGTGAAGCCTTCGTGTCCTGGGATCCATACCAGTGTCACCTTGTTCTGTCTACCAAGTTCGTTTAATGCTTGGACACCATTATAGACCAGTCTTGAGTCCACTCTCGGCGACTTGAGCGCTTTGAGTGCTGCTTGGCTGTCACTGAGTATATAGAGATTTTCCTCTCGTGTTCTCCTGTTTATATTCTCCTGTGCACAGGCAATTATTGCATACATCTCTGCTTGAAAGACGGTGGCATAGTTGCCCATGCTTACGCTACTGTTGTAGTTTTGGGTGTGGATGCCTGCTCCAGTACCGGAGTTCATTTTTGATCCATCCGTATACCATGTGATGCCTTCCCCATTTGGTGGTATCAGCCCTTCATTCCATTCGACCCTAGTCGGAATGTGAACATTAAAATTTTTGCAGAAGACAAACCTAGACTGCATTTTATCGCAGCCCATAGTAAGTAGTCCGTCCAGAACTCTATTCGGTTCTATGTTGGTATGCCTACTCCTCGGCGCAAAGTCACTCCATATGCCCATCACCTTCATCCTATGTAGTGACTTGCGCGCCTCGGACTGTATGGCAATATGCAGTGGTTGTAGGTCTAGGAGAATTTCCAACGCTGCCGTCGGCGTTGTCCTGAACGCCCCAGTTATGGCCATGCATGCCGTCCTCTGTACTTTCGATAGAGAGTCCTTACATGTGCTCAATTTTGTTCTCGGCCACCAGGCCAAGCAGCCGTACAGGATAATGGGCCTTACCATCATAGTGTAGATCCATTTTAGTACCTTAGGGTTTAAGCCCCATGTATAGGTAACTCTGTGTGTCTTCTGTGTTAGTGAATAATTTCTTCCTTTCTTTCTTTTCTTCCTTCATACTCAATGCGATTTTAACTAGAACGACATTAACATGGATAATGTAAACCAAACCATTTAATATTTAAATTCCCAAGGACTGGGCCTCATTTGGAGCCATAGTCCATTCAGAGTTATCTTCATAAGCCTTCAACTATCCTTTGCACCCCAAAATTACCTACATGTCATACATCTCGGCCATTGTGGGACCCTTTAGGGCCTAAATGCGAATTAATTACCGTGGAAACCTCCAAAACTGCCCTTTAATTAGGGTAGTACAATTGTACTGAGATTAAGAAGAAATTTAATTGCCACTTGGAAGCAAAGTAGGTCATTGAATTTCAGGATCGTGTTGTGACAGGAGTGAGCCTGGGGAACTGGTTAAATATACAGCACACATTTAGTGTACTATATAAAGAGGGCCAATTTTCTTGCCTATTTTTTAAAGCTTAAATTTAACTAGCTTCTTTCGCACGTCTGTCTTTCCGGTAAAAAAAAATATAATTCATTTTCTAGCACTGTAGTGTAACTTTGGTGATAATCAAATAATAATGGTAAGATGGAGCTGGTCTGATCATGGAGCCGGAAGGTGATCAAAGGAATTCCTCAACTATACCAATTAGCAGCTTCGTGTTTGGGCTCGTTGGACTTGTCTTAAAAAGAACCAATGATAAAAATACAATAAATATGACAAAAAAGTTGTCATAGCTGGTATGTTATATTATTTATATATATGTAAGTACTTATCTAGGAAAAACTTTAGTTTAGTAGTGAGTCAAACGTTTCAGCTCCTCTGCATTTTAGAGCATTTATTTAATTGCTGTATCGTATCAATTTTCTAAACAAATGAATAGTCCCAAATAGTCCAAATCATTTTATGTTATGATAAAAAAAAAAAATTACAAATAAAAAAACCGACTTGAAAAACCCTTTGAAAAGTAAGAAATAATGCCCTTCGTAAGTAAATTATCTAGAAAAGTCAGATATATTGCTGATTAACTGATACATTAAATATATCAAAATCGGTGTCAAGTAAATTAACACAGTATGAGGGATGGATTACCAAATTTACATGCCACCGACTTCAATATATTTAATGTATCACTTAATCAACAATATATCTGACTTTTCTAGGTAATTTACTTACGAAGGGCATTATTTCTTACTTTTCAAAGGGTTTTTCAAGTCGGTTTTTTTATTTGTAAATTTTTTTTTTTTATTTCACTTTTTTTTGTGATTTTCATATGTGATTTAACGACACACATCAAAAACACCAAGTAACAATAGCATAATGCCAATTACTCATCACTTTTTCAAAATGTTGCTATCCAAGATGCAAGGACGTCAATCGTTGAGGATGCTCCTGGTTCTTCATCACCGGTTCTATTTTACCACTTGAATTTTTACAATCATAAGTAGCTTCCAGACCTTACACAGAAATCTAATCGCCACCCGTGAAATACTTATCTTTGAAGAGTTCCGGTGGTCACCCGTGGTCTTCATCATCAATTCCACTTCACCAAATAATGTTTTTAACACGTTACTGCTTGAGTCATGAAAGAAAATGTCAA
The DNA here is from genome assembly GCA_947859335.1 of Tortricodes alternella. NCBI lineage: Eukaryota > Metazoa > Arthropoda > Insecta > Lepidoptera > Tortricidae > Tortricodes > Tortricodes alternella. The sequence continues at coordinate 15,473,816 of OX401983.1, forward strand.
CATTTCTATATGCGTGCCTATAATATTTGAGGAGTTCCTTCAATTCCTCATAGATCCTCTCATCAGACCTCAACTTTGATCACAACGGGACCAACTTGGAGAAATACCCTATCGATTAAAAAAAAGAATCATCCAAATCGGTCCAGCCATCTCCGAGTAATCGGTGTACATATATGTAAAAAAAAAAAAATATACGCGTCGAATTGAGAACCTCCTCCTTCGAATTATTTGAAGTCGGTTAAAAATATGAGCACATTTGTTTATGGTTAACTCGAAAATTCACAAAGCAAAGCGTGGTGATTGGTGAACAAATTCAAATCGAATTGAAGTTGTGCAATGACTTGGCGAAGTATACGGTGAACTGACTCTAACTTATCTGAGAAATTGGAACAAGTTCTGCCGGAGTCAACAAGTGGGGACGTGATCCAACTTTCAGCATATTATAAAAGAAAATTGTATACTGCACGGGAGTATCGGGATCATATCTATCGCTCCTTCGCTCCTGAAGATCGTCGATCTGAGCTGCTTCCATCTTCGAACGGGCTATCTATTTCCATTTCAGCGAGTGTCTACATGACTTGGAATCCTTTAAATCTAGACAATTAGACCATCTGGGTGGTGAACAGTATTGCCAGTGATGACTGACTTTTCTCGACTGGCATTTCCTTGCCTCGTAATATCCCTGAAATATAAGAGCAAGTGCTGGTGAGTGGAAGACCGAACTGATCCTCTATTTGACATTGCTTGAGCCATATCATGTAGGTATAGTCTTCTTTACGATGCGACGGCATTGCTGTCAATATAATAAAAGCTATCCTATCACTCAGACTTCATTGTCAGTCTGTCAGTCTGTTCATCTGTATATCATGGGCATCTATCTTGGCAACTAGTAAGGTTATGAAAAGGCATGAACTTGAACTTTAAACCCATCTCTGAAACGTCTGAAGGTTAGATATATTTTGCAGGAAACATGAAACGGAGTTCCAAATAAAACTGAATAACTCTAGCAAAGTCGGCCAAACTCTAAGTTACACAAAAAGGCAGTCGTTTGAGAAAGTTATCGCTAGTTAATTTTCATAGGAAAGTACGGGACCCTCGGCGCGCGGGTCAGAGTCACATTTTCCCGGTTTCCTGGTACGAACAGCATTTAACAGGCAGTACGAGTGTAATATTTGACAATACATACGCGAGATGATGATAATTAGCTCCTTTGAGGGTGGAATTAGCTCTCGACTCGAGCCGTATGCGCTCGATGCTCGCGTCGCCAGACGGTTACCCACTACAGCGGTAGGGTAAGGTGTATGGTTATGAAAGTTGTTGACAGCATGTTAATACTAATTAAGGGAAAACTGTAGATAAATTACATACCTCTTGATGTCAATAACTTTGTCATCTGAAGCGACCATCAAATCTAATCTAAAGGTGTGTTCGCCGAGAGTTGATAAAAATAAATAAAAAATCAGGGCTTCTTAACTCATTACAAATAACGGCTCGCTAATTATTTTTATCGATGATAATAAAAAACATAAAGCGAAAAACTATATTTTTTTCATGGAATATTATTATTGAATAGCCTGTACTATGTCCCATTGCTGGCCCCCAATGCTCGGTTCATTTGAGATAATGTCGATTGCGAGATTAAACGTCAGATTCATACAGTTGTGTCAAACGACTGTCTGCATTGACGTTTAATCTCGATTGTGAGATTATCTTGAATGCACCGAGAATTGGGGACCTGGATATCATCGGACGACGACCATGATGAAGTCTCAGACGAGGAAGAATCAGAGTCGGTGACGTTTATTATGAAACGTTCAATTACTTTGTCTAAAACAACACAAGAACACCCAAACGACACACTCAAAGTGTATTCCATAACGGAATGGCAACATGGCACCCGCGTGCGCGCGCTCGCCTGCCAGGCGCGGCGCCGCGCTTGACATCAACTGCCTCCCTCGTACTACGAAACTTAGTGCGCGCGGCTATAAGCGACGCCCGTCATACAGTTTGCGATAGGTAAGCGACAGTCGCTATTTCGAGACGATATCATAATTTTATCAACTCTCGGCGAACAGACTTTATAATGAAATAGCAATAAGGCGAAAATTACAGTTATTTAAAGAAAACTTCATTAAATTTGGGAATTCATTGATACCAACGATGCCTGCACAGATAAAGTTCTGAAGGCATGACAACATTAAGTCTGAAGGAACGTTCTCCGTCTTTTTACTTCGTATTCGTGGTGTCAGTGCCCTTAGTAAGTTTTAATCATAAAAACGTCTCGCCTTATGGAAATGGAACTATCGCTCGGTCCCTTTTACTTGTATCGCCAGCAGGCAGTATTTCCGATAGATTTCGATAGCGAGAACAGTTCGCATAAACTCATGGTAATGGTACAGAATGATGAAACCAGCGTCGTACTTAAACCCGTTTCTGAAAGCGTCATTTTGTTTCGTACTCCCAGGAACTCGGGTGCTTTCCATGTTGGGTACTTATCTTTCATTGATATATGTACTCAGTAATTGATTGAGCAAGCGAAGCATCTGTCTTCGTTTCTACTTGTGCAATGCTTTCTTATTTCTGTCCGGAGGATGTCCGGATTTCCCGCTGTTCTTCTCTACCAGGTCGCATTTCTCAACCGATTCTCGTGAAATTTTGTGAGCAGGTTCAGTAATTATATGGTTTTCTTTTGTCGATTCAGTTTTCGATATATTTCAAAATGGAATAAATTAATAAATAACGCTACCATCGTCTCGAAACTCACTCACCATTCTCAAATGTTCATCGAGTCGTACTCGCAGGTCGATGGTTAGCGCAGCGTAAACATGCTTTGCAACGGTCGCGGGCAGTCCTCTTTGCGTCTAGGAATTAATCTAGCTGCTCCTGCGCGTATTCTGGAAACGTCTGTGAGAATAACTGTTGCTTTTAACCGACTTCAAAAAGGAGGTTATCTATTCGACCCGTAGACTTTTTTGATGTGTAACATCTTTCCTCTCGTTTTCCTGCAATCTGTGGGAGTGATTTTGTGAAAAGGGACGGAAGTCTGTAACAGGAAGCCGGGGAAGCGCGCGCCATTTGATTTGACCAATGAGCGCGCGGGTTAGTATCAGATGGTCGTAAACGCAACTGGTATACGGCATCAACTCGTCCTAAAATCATCTCGACGAAATTGCAACTAGCCTAAAAAGTAACTCGCCTATGAAGCAGCTCGTCAGAAATCAGTTTGACAAATTATCAGGTTACCCATGAAGTAACTGGACTCCATAGGTAATCGTCTTAAAATAACCTGGACAAATTCGCAATTCGGTCTAAAAAGCAACTCCTCAGAAATAATAGTTTCCTTTAGTTTAGTTTAGTTATTATAGGGATTGATTTAATATTACTTTTGTTCATTTTATTTATTTCTACGAAAAAGTATTAATAAAATAAAGAAGTTTTCAGTGTAAGTGGTATAGGTACTTAAAATATTTCTACGATTCCTCAACCGAACTTAACCAAACAAACCTGAATTATGTATGTTTGCCACATATTGTCCAATTTTTACTCATTTACAGTCATACTGCATAACCTGAACGCTCAGGTAAGATTGAAATAGGCTTAATGTTACCCGACACGCATTTAAGACGAGTTGCTTCACGGGCGACCAACTATATAGGATCACTTGTTTTTTAAGTCGAGCTGCTTCATAGGCGAGTTACTTTTTAGGCGAGTTGATGCTGTAGACCAGTTGCGTTGCATTATTGCAACTATGCTTTATAAACAGTATTGAAATCTCTTTAGAATCAAGGATTACCTGTAAAAGGTTATAAATAGCAAACGTATTAGTGTAAGATATTATTGTGTGCCCTCGCGTCATGGTCTAACTTATCAACAACATAGTTAGGGAGGCGAATAGGGGAATTTTCGGTAATACTCGAGCATGGCAGTTTGAGATATGAGAGATACCTTAGACCTAATAGAACAACCTTGTAAAGTATTTAGCTCTATATGTAGTGACGCGCGCCTAGGATAGACGATCAGATTAGTAAAAAAAAATCGATAGTCTGAAATACTCGAGCGCGTCAGATTAAGATATTGGGGGTTGATTTTAGTGTTTTAAGACTAAATTTAACTAATCTGACGATAAGTCATTGACGCCGCTGAGTTATAGGGTCGCGAACTTGTAAAAAAAAACGTTAATCCGGCATTCTCGAGCGCGTTTTTTTTTTTTTTGAAGAATATAATCTAAAACTTACTAAAAATACAAAATCTGCCGGTTTCCGCATGACCGGAAGTGTCGAGGAGCCATTTCGTCTTCCGAAAAACGCGTTGCGGCATATATATATATATATATATATGTTTATGGTCCCCTACCGTAGACCTATGTGCCCTCAGTATGACGCCGATTGAAGAGAGAGAAAAGACCCGACGGTATATTTCTCGAATGTGCCGGAAACTAAAAAAAAGAAACCAAAAAACCTTTTTCGGTCAGATTAAGAGCACCCACCAACTTTTTTGTCAGATTAAATTTAATATGATTTCAGGATACCGAGATAAATCTCCCCTATGAAAATCTGACGCGCTCGAGTATTTCACAAAAACTTTTTTGTTTTGCATTTTCAAAAATTCATCGTAACTTATCGTCACGCCGAAATCATCAGTTACAAAAAACCTCTTACGAGGGTTATTTTTATTTCTTCCTCCCATTCTTAAAACCACTATGCAATAAACTAATCTCATATTTTGACGTTCCGCGAGCTTCCAGAATATTCCGCAAGGTGGCGCCGCGGGCGCGACCCACATCCTTTCAGCATCGCCTGTATCTCTGTTTGACATCGCAATCCGACGAGATACCGGTTTTAACTGCATCCAGATGTGAAAGGAGCGAGATAAAGGATGTCTTGCCTTTTTGATGCACTCGTTTGAATTACCTACGTGGTACTGTATGGTTAATCTTATGGGTTCCGTAGCCAACTGGCAATAACGGAACCCTTATAGATTTGTCATGTACGTCTGTCTATCTGTCTGTCCGTATATCCCAGCCATTTTTACTCGGACACTATTGGGGCTGCAAATTTGAAATTTAAATCGTATAAGTCTTCAATGAACCGGTACATTAAAATGTCGAGAAATTGTGAAAGAACAAATTAAGTTTGTTCAGGGCCGGATTTAGCCACTAGGCAGTGAAGGCAACTGCCTAGGGGACTCGCATGGGCTAGGGGCCCGCGCACCGAGAAAATAAATTAATTTTTAAATTTTTAGATTTCCTATGTTACTTTAAGTAAGTACCATAGACTTCTTATAGGTTATTCTGTTGTCTATAGGTAAAGAACTGTTTTATGTATTATTATTTTTTCAAAATTTTAGGCACAGTAGTTTCGGATATAGAAGATGGAATTATTAATTTTCGCCTATTTTCCTTAATAACTTCCAAACTATTTATTTTAAAATTCTAACAAAAATGTATTTGAAATTCTCACGACGATCCCTTTAATTTGATATGTAACACGATACAGTTCGCAAAACTTTTTTTTTACCCCCAATATTGGCCCCCAAGTTTAAAATTTATTTATTTCCGTTAGACGTCTGTGTTGCGGTCGGAACCTTCATAAATGTATACCAAATTCTAGTCTAGTAGTTTCGGAGCAAATTGGCTGTGATAGACGGACGCACAGACACACTAGTGGTCTTAAGTATAAGGGTTTCGTCGGTCTTGCATAGTGGTAAAAAAATACATTTTAGGAAGTTAGAAAAGGGTAAAAGGGCCCCTAGAATGGCATAGCTTCAGGGCCCCGACATGGTTAATCCGGCCCTGGGTTTGTCACTTCATACATGAAGGTGGGGGTGCAAAAATAAACATAATTGTCACGATTATCGAATGAGGTATCATTGGATAGGTCCTCAAAAAGATAAATTGTGTGAAGTTTCCAATGCACACTGTGCCCGCGTGAGGACTGCTGCCCAGTCCCTCTTACTATTAAAAGAGGCCAACAGTGGTACATATAATATATAGGCTGAGGATAATGATGTCCCAAACATTTAGATAATTTATTGAATGGTCTATTGCCCTTTGCCCGACCCGACGCCGAGTATGACAATTACCTTCCCACCTTTGAAGTCGACCTTCGTTCGGCTGCACAAAACAATAGCATGAATACAGAAATTAGGTACGCACACGTCAAAGTGCTTATGGCGTCCGTAAAAAGACTACTTTTGCTTGAACCGGGTCGCTTATGTGGTAGAACTGTACGCGAATTAAATGTTACATTAAAGCACGTTTAGAATTCTGGGAATAAAAAGTGTGTAGGGAATAGGTCCTGTAGAGGTCGTCAATATAATACGTTACCAAAGGGACAAAATTATCTGAGCGCTCTTACGCCCTTCACAATAAAGTCGTGTTCACTTATTTTTGTCCACTAGGCCCGAGTAGATATTTTTGACCTCAACTGTACGGTTGAGATAGCCTGACCTCAAGTACTCTCAGCGCCTCTATTCGGGAACGCTAAGTGATTCTGTAGCGACTCGTGAGTAAGATTTCTCATCCCACTCTTTCACATTACGCGTCGTGCGGGAGAGTGGCATGAGAAATCTCGCTCACGAGTCGCTACAGAATCACTTAGCGTTCCCGAATAGAGGCGCTGGTCTCGATTTTGAATAATATATATTAAGAATTCGAATTGGCTTAGTACAAGAAATGAAGAAAATCTAAAAGTTTTAAATCTTTATTTCCATATAATTCTGACAAACAACATACTTAACCCTCACAGCTGTGCTCACAGTAGGTACAACCTAGTAGAGTCCTCGATTACCCTAGAACCTTGTCATAGTGACATAATCAATAGTTTCTGTGGCGAGGTGCTACAGTGGCCCTCATAAAATACAATTAAACTTGGACTTAATTATATTGCAAGTACTGGCTTCTGCCGCCAACTACGCGTTGAATTCGATTATAGTTATTGCCTCGGAAAATTCTAAATTTTCCGCAATAAAAAGCCTATGAATTCAGGGTATAAGCTGTTTTCTAAATTTCACTCAAATCCCTTGAGCCGTTTCATCGTGAAGAAGTAACAAACATACACACTCGCAAACTGTCACAGTCATGTATGTTTTTAAAATAAAAGATATAAGTACCAAAAAATTTTATATTTCATGAATTCTTAATCAAATTTCAGCATTAAAAATTGTAATCGTAGCTACTGAATTATTTGAAATAAACGAATGTTGTTAGGTACTCACGGCCTCAATTGTATTGAACCGCTGAGTTGTATTATTTGATACGAGGAGGTAGCAAATAGTGCACACATCATTACACCAATGTTTAGTTTGTCTCCCCCACCTGCAAGACGATCATATACAATTATAAGAACGAGAAAATCTACGCCACCGTACTATACCGACATCAATAAAAACAGACTCACTCCAAATAATACCCTAAACCATAGTCACAAGAGTTCACGTCAAGAAAAGTATAGGAATTGTCAACTTGGCATAAGGGTACAATCAACCCTAATATTGACAGTAGACAATTTCCGGCGCTGCGGGCAAACAGACTGGATTCCGCGCAATTTGGCCTTAATTGTAGATGCGTTGACTTTGAGGGGGCATGACATAGGGTGACCATGTGATGTCTTATCGAATAAAATTATATGTTAGAAGCTATGGTAATAAACTACCTGTAATCGGGGAAAACTAAGATTAAAATGACTGCTAAGTTCACAGTTTCACTAATATTATAAGATGACCTAATATCGACTATAAAAAGATACTGAACTAAGACTTGACCGTTTATTAACCTCTTATCACTTCATGGCTCATCGTTTCTTTCTTTTCTTACTCAAATAAACATCAAACCGAGAAATAAATATTCTAAGAAAGAACAAATCCAATTCACTTTTATCGGAAATGAATCCAAGCAAATAACAATTTTGAATATTAATCGAAGCTTTCTCAGTTATTTCGAAATGATCAACGCTCATTATTACCGGTTACTTTTTTTTTATTCGTGCGTTTTTAAAGAACCATTACATATATAGATGTACATAGTAGTATAAAACAGTGGCGAAGCGTGAAATATTTCATAAGGGAAGCCGGAAGAATTAGAACCGTACGTGCGATTCCGATATTTAGTTAGAGTAACATGGACTTCACTGACAGCTAGCCGTAGCTTTCTAGCTTGGTAAAGCCGTCAGGAATCGGCTTGTAGGTCGGCTGCGCCACTGGTATAAAACAAAGTCAAGTCACCCTCTGCATCTGTCTATAAGTGCGCGCTGCTCTCACAAACTAAACTACTGTGCCATTATCATGAATTGGTAGTTTCATACATGTGAAAGAGCCCATGTGGCTTACTTGCAGAATAAATATTATCATTTTCATTTTCTTTTTCTATGAGTTTATGCAAACCGTTCTCGAAATACTCCTTGTTGCCGATACAAGTGAAATGGACCAAGCGATAGTTCTCTATTACGAGAACGGTTTGCATAAATTCATGATAATGATACTGATCGATCCCGTTTCCAGCATAAAGTATTTCGATCCCTGAAATTTAAATGTAGTGTAAGTAAAAATTGTAAAAACTGTCGTTTTTTTTTTCATAGAGTAATAAATTAATAAGTAAAGAAGTCAGGGCATGTTGTAGCATCTTTAGGTAGACCTCTTGACTTCCAACCGTAATGTAAAAAAGTCATTCGAAAAAAAAAAAAAAACAATAAAAGTGGGTTGGCTGGGAATCGAACCCGAATCAATTACTCGGAAAGCAACTACGCTGAACATAGCAAAAAACGACGAACTCGTAAAAGATGCAAAAAGAGTGCGTTGGCCGGGAATCGAACCCGGATCAACTGCTTGGAAGGCAACTATGCTGACCATTACACCACCAACGCATCTGATCAAGTTGGTGAAATTCGCCATCAATTTGCATGTTTTTAAAGTGAAATCAGAAAATATTTAAAATGAAATCAACCCAAACCGCGTGAAAAATACTGAATGATAATCACGTTTTTTACTGATAAGAACCTATACGTTTGGTAACTATGCGATAATTGTTCCAGTTCATTACTTATGTTGATAAGTAACCTAAGATTGTGTCATACATATAACACCTACATTTTTACCTACATTATGAATAAAAACACCGGACAAGTTCGAGTTAAACTCGCGTGAAGAGGGTTCCGTTATGGTTATGTTCCCTACATGATTATCTGAAATTTCCTATGTTACTTTAAATACTTCTTATAGGTTTTCCTATTGGTAATTTATTGGTAAAGTACTATTTTCTGTATTTTTTCGGAGATAAGGAGGGGGAATGGTCAATTTTCGCTTATTTTCCTAAATAACTTCCACACTATTTATCTTAATATTCTAAAAAATATATATTTAAGACGAGCCCTTTCATTTGAAGTTAGATTTTTTTTTTGTTTTCCTTATTTACTTCCCGAAAGTGGTCGCCATGTTTAAAAATCATTTATTTACGTTACACGTCCGTATTGCGGTTACCGATTTACATGTTTACCACATTTCAACACAATCGGTCCAGTAGTTTCGGAGCAAATTGGCTGTGACAGATGGCAGCCAGATAGACAGACATACAGACCCACGAGTGATCCTATAAAGGTTCCGTTTTTTCCGTTGCACGTACGGAACCCAAAATAAAACTTAAGTCGAGTCGCACCTAACTATATCCATGTTTCCCACCCAAGATATAATATGTACATATATATGTATATGGGCAATAGGCACGCTGCTAATTGAATGGGTTTTAGTTTAGACTCTCCACCTTTAAGAGCTCATTACCTACCCAAGCAAAACATCAACAATGCAAAAGCATCTACTAACAAACGCATACGCTTAAAAACTAAACCCTAAAAACTCTCAGACGCATCAAAGCTAATTTATGGATCTAGTAATGACACTAGAACGCATCTTAACCCTCCGCTCGCGGGAGACAATGGGCCGTCGGCGGCGGCGCGGGCCTGAGTGGCGCGCTGTAATCAGGGCTAATAGAAGCGCGTGTACTTTGATCTGTGCGTCAAAGGGAAGGGCCGATCTCGCGGCCGCACCGCGAGACGTTTAGAATTGGCGAGGAGTGTACTTTGATATTTTGAAACGCGTTTTTCGTGAACAAAACGACTACTAACTACTACTAAGGAACTAAACTATTTACTAAGTATTCTTAAATTGAGGTATCTTACTGGGTTCACTAATGATTGGAACTCAACGTCTCGCAAATATGTACCATTTTTATGCCTAGCTTTTCAGGATTGTCATAAATCTAATCTAACCTAACCGACTGAAAAAGTTAAGTTAGTTGAAATAGGAAATCTCCGAAATAAAAATTGGTGAAGTGACCATCTTACTGACGTACAGGTTAGCGACTGATAAGGGATGGTTAGGTAGGTAGCGCAGTAAGTAAAGTACAGCATCAACTGATTCATTTGATCATTAGTAGTATGATTTTTAATACTCCAGAAAGAATTTCAATTGGCAATGGCACAGCAGTGATACTAGTTCAAAATAAACCTAAAATTACGTATCCTTGTTTTTTTTATTTATTTATTTGTTAAGATACGAGTAGGTTACACTATATATTACATAGATATACTATAAACTATAACTAGTTTTTCTACACACCTGGATCGTCGGTAGGCGATGATATTCTTAAAAACAAAATTATATCTTGCAGCTGCAATATATGTGCTTCACTGGAAACTTGCAAGAGTTCCGTGATAACTGCCCATATCTAGTTTTTCCTAGGCCGTCGCAAGGTGCATGCTGAAGAGCCGCACTAGTGCAATATTGTTGTCTTGCTTTGCGTTAATTGATTCTTTTGTGGTCCGATCAAACCGCGCCGCATTCAGCACAGAGTGACGCGACGGCAGCGGCAGGGTTAATTGGTTCCCTTAAGGATCATTGTGGACGATTGTGATTGTCGGAATTTATTATAATTTTATTTGTTGGCTTTGAAGGGAGCTAGAGAGACCCCTGGCTCTCTGGAAATTGCTTGTAAAATGTTCCAATAAAAATAAATTATCCCCATTCGACAGCAGGGTACCATGCATGTGCAATTTTTCTTAATAGTCAAGTGCTCGTTCAACGAAAGATTATAAAATTTCAGCAACCTCCGGTAATTTACCGACATACTTTTGCCTACTTGGTAGTGATCCTGCCTTAAAGCTAGCGGTCCCGGGTTTGATCCCCGGTAAGGACAAATATTTGTGTGATGAGCACGAATGCTTTTTCCTGAGTCTTGGATGATTCCTGTGTATTGAAGTATTTATTTATCTATATAAGTATGTAAGTATATCGTCGTCTAGTACCCATAACAAAAGCCTTTAGAGCTTACTTTGGGACTAGACCGATTTGTGTAAATATTGACCCATGATTTATTTATTTATAAATTACAACAGCTACGTGGTATGTTTTTGAGCAATGTTAGAACATACAGAACAGAACAATATTCTACATTACGCTTTCGATGGCAACGATCATATCGATTAATAAATTACATCCTGACTAACCCCTCATACATTTCTCTAGAGTACGGTCCGTTTTTACAGAAGGATTGTAATAATACTATAATAGAGGTGACCGACAGATACTGTGAATTATTTTTGTATTATTCGTAACTTCTTTTTATAACCCGTTACGATATCTGATAAATAACACGATGACCTCTAAAGTCGCGCCTGCGCCGTCCCGTGATGAGCAAAGTGATCACGCTTCAATGATAACGGTTCTCTTTACCTTTGAACTCTACTCATTATCATTAATACTTAAATTCATAATTGTCATAGGTAATAACTTTAAAAGAAAAATAGTAGTCAGTTAAAATCATTTTTAATGTTTTTTGTATCATTGAAATTGTTATGATTTGTTCGAAAAAACATTTACCTACTGCCAATTTTCTAGCAGCGCTTTTTCTCAGCAGATGTCAGTCTTTGAAGCGCTAGTAGATTGAGACACGTGTGACATGAGAGAGTCGTTTTACGTACTTATAAAAATATTTTTTCTATAGATAAAATATAAATATTTTAACGACATTAATTGTTTTGTATACATTTGCCTCATCTCCTCAGCTATCTATTGAAAGTATCTAAATACTTGAGTTTAAACGACAGTTTACTTAAATTAATACTAAATTTATTTTTATCTTAGCTTTAACCCTGACACAATAACAATCCAAATAAAACCAGCGGAACCCATCAACGTGTCAACACATGCTACAACAAACCATGCTTATTCATGACACTATCTGATGGTATCTCTTTTTAAAAACCAACTTTATCAATTTTAGACCTACTCCAATGGAAATAGGGTTGTGATTACAAAGGATTTATGTTGCGACTTATGTATTTGTAGTTCTGAATGTACGATAAGTATATTATTGAAGCCTTGTAGAGTAATTAACGGTGACTTTAAGATTAAGCAGAGGGCGATTACTCTGTCGGTGAGGTAGTTACCGGCCATCGAATTTACATTACAACTGTACAAATAAACGCGTGGAATTATGATGCTCGCAGCCGCCGAGCGATTTAGGGCAGGTTAGGAAATGTTACAGCGGGCCAATAAATATGGTGCCATCTGACGAATGTTTGCTGCATTCTGTGAAGTGAAATTTTACTTTTGCTTGGTTAACCTATAATAGTAATGACCCAAAGCACTTACAATTATAAAAAGAACTAATTATTAATTAATGACTGTCCGTCTGTCACCAGGCTGTATCTCATGAACCGTGATACACAGTTGAAATGATGATGTATTTCTGTTGCCGCTAGAACAAATACCTACTAAAAAACCAGAATAAAATAAATATTTAAGGGCGCTCCCATACAACAAACGTGAATTTTTTGCTCGTTTTTGCTCGATATTGATAACGGCAACAGGTAGACGCTTGAAATAGGTATTCACAGAATATTTAGTAATATATACACTTTAAAAATAAATAACTAAATTTAAATAAAACAAATATTTAAGGGGGGCTCCCATGTTTTTTTTTCTGACGTTTTTATAGGGCTTCGCGACTTCGTGCGCGAGTCCGACTCGCAATTGGCCGGTTTTTTAAATCCTGAAGACTTACTAAAGTGATTGACAACAAAAACTAATGATTTCATCAAAACCCCATCTCCGTCACTTTCTATTACATTAAAGTGTAACATGCTAACCATTCGGCGCCGTAAGCACCGCGCTTCGGCGCGTCGCCGCATCGGACGGGTTGCAATTTCCGAAGTGCCACTCAGCGCTTCCTGGACGCAGCGTTATCGTGGCGATGCGGCAGCGACATGTACGCTGTTTGAATACACATACACAATAGTATTTTATGCAACCGCTACATAATAAGTTAAACAACCGAAGCGCGTCGTTACGAGTATTTTAAGACCAATTATGAAACGTTGAATAAATAACACTTCTGCGACTGTACTTCGTAAATTAACCATATCTAACGTATTTTTCGATACTTTAATTTCGGACTTAGCGGAAAAAATAAGATTTTTATTTGCGTCCATAGACACGTTTTTATAGACTGAACGAGCGCGAACCGTTGTTTCAGCTTGGGCAAACATGTTCTCGTATGTTGTCCGGATGTCCGGACGTCCGGCTGTTCTCCTCTACAGGTCGCAAATCTCAACCGATTTTCGTGAAATGTGAGCAGGTTCGATAATTACGAGTATATGGATGTTTTTAACGACTCATTTTTTCAAAAATTTTTTGGCGATAACGATTTCCACCCTTTACATTTCAACCAATTTTTGTCAATTTTTCAAATCAAATCAAATCAAATCAATTTATTTGCATGAATACAGTTTTATAAAGGATGTCAAGTTTTTCAATAATAATGTACATTGTTTTCAGCCTGCATGCAGGCGTACAAATATTAAATTTATCCGAATCTAATACATTATCCCATTAATTATCTATCACAATCTATTTCATTAATTATAACATATTATTATGTCCACACAATTACAATATTATTATTTAAAATCAAAAAAGTCCTTCATACAATAAAAACATTTGTCCAAGAGCCAGTCAGTCAATTTAAATTTAAACTTAGTTCCATCAACTGCTCTCAATTCCTCTGGCAGATGGTTAAATGTCTCTATACACATATTGAAAACATTTCTCCTATATAAAGATTTGTGGCCGGGGGGCTTGTACAGTACATTCATAATCTTAACCCTTGTCCGCCTTTGCAAGACTTCACCTCGCGTTTTAAAATATTCCTGGTGGGTTCTGACGAAAACACACATATCTCTAATATATAGGCACGGTAAAGGCAGTATACGTAATTTTTTGATAGTTTGTCAGTCAGAAAAAAATTCTAGGTCTATACGTTTTGGTTTTTTCACTATGATCAATAAATTCCGTTTTATTACTATTTTAGTATTCTCATACAAAAGTAATTCCGGGGAATATTTGAGATCCATATTGGCTCACATAAAATTTTTATTCCTATTTTTTGTTTCACTACCGATTTGTATTCATAATAATCACTCTTCACAATTTTTTTACTCATACTTTTTTTGTTCATACATTTTTATTCCTACCATCGGAACTCATAACAGACAGTTATCATATTTTTTTTATTAATAATGTCATTACCAAGAACATGTTTGAGCTCATATTTTTTTTTTCATAACATTTTGCTTCATAACAGACAGTGATCGATCATATTTTTTTTATTCATAATTCAATTATTGATAATAGGTACATACTGAACTCATAATTTTGTTTTTCAGAATAGTTTCCTTCATAACAGACAATTATCATAATTTTCTTATGAAAGTTTCCTTAATAACAGACAATTATCATAATTTTCTTATTAAGCATTGCTAAGAAAATATTTGAGCTCATAGAATTGGTTTTTACAATAATAACTATTCAAAATAAGATTTAATTCGAAATAACTAAAGTGAAGTTGCAGGTAGGGCAGGGTGTCCCTACTTACAACTTCACTTTCAAGATGGCATACCTATGGATTTAAGCAAATTAATATAACAGCATGAACCTATTTAGCATAAAATCTTACAAATAGGCAAGCTTTTCTGAACTGTTGCAAAAAAAAGACCTAACATCGAAGGTTAAGGCGGGAGCTTCGCTTCGCTTCGCTCCCTTCTCTCTCTTTCTTCTTAACCTTCTGAACCTAACCTATCTAAGTCGCTTCTGCTCCGACCCATTTAGCTCGCTCGCTTCGCTCGCTCGCTCAGAAATCTTCTTAAGTCCTATGCAGTTTCATTTACACTTATGGTTAAGAAATATATGGAAATAAATATTAGTTTAAAAAAATATATGAATAAGAATGATTAGGAGTTTCGATCGTTAGAATAAGAAAATATATAAATACAAATATTAGTATTAACAAGTTGTATGATTAGCAATATTATGAATTCGGATGATTATGAGTTTCGATCGTTAGTATTAAATATTTTTATGAAGAATGATCATTATGATGTAAAATGGTATGAGAAATATTTTCGGACTTCCGATAATAGGACCTAAAAAGTTATGTGAAAAAAGGGGCACCCGAATATTTGACTTTGTTGATCTTTTATCAATATTCAAGAAACGTATACCTACTTAAACCTAGATTTTGTTCTGACTGACAACCTATCAAAGATTGGTCGGAATCGGTTAAAATTGAAGGGGTGGAAATCGTTATTGCCTTTTGTATGAAAAGGGTGATTTTTGCCGTTGGTTCACAGTCCTCTTATGGTGCTAAAATTCCGGTTCTGTAATGAAATTTCATACTGCATAGGTCTCTGTTTTAATCATAGAGAATAGACGCTTTGAAAGGACTAATAACGTGTGTCTTTTGGCCTTTTAATTCAGAGTTGGCCCAGGAGTAGAAAAACAATAAAGTTCAATCACATCAATGATGGTTATAAAGATAACCTCCTCCTTTTTTGAGGCCAGTTAAAAAAATGCAACAGTAGTTGCCAGAAATAGAAAGACATACCGCCCTTTAAAAAATGCAACAATAGTTGCAAGAAGCAAAAAGTTACACCGCCCCCGGGTGGGCTTGAACCACCAACCTTTCGGTTAACAGCCGAACGCGCTAACCAATTGCGCCACGGAGGCCATGAAAGCGAGGTCGAAATACATGATTGTAAACCTAAGATGAATAAAGAATGACAGAGACGGCAATACCATTACGTTTACCTGAGAAACCTGTTTGAAGCTTTCATGGCCCCTTCACTTTTGTACAACACAAGCTCAAAAATTCGATACTGTGTTTTCTATCCGTACGTTTTTGGCTCAGTTATTCACTTTGTTGGAAAACGAAGAACGTCTTTTGTGTTTATTATGACTCGAGCTATAACTATGCTTTTGAGGTTATGTTGACAAGTAAAGTTTGTACGAAGCTTTCTTTCGTAAATAAATCGGTTTGTGCGTTTAATCAGTGAAGTACCTAATGAATTAAACAAGAATCTCAGTGTTGTTTTGTACATGAAAAAGTGGCCATTGGAGTAAACAGTTTGTGTACTTAGTGAAGTATTTGTGTTTGTTATTGTTTGATAAAATCGCACGTTTTAATATAACACATTCCATAAACAGAGTTGACATTCCATTGGTGGGTATCAAATCAATAACTCAATCAAAAGTGCAGAAGAATTGGGATTTTTTAACGGAAACCATTTCTTAAGTGCAAATGGCGAGTCGGGTCCCGGTAGCCTGCTGCGCCGCGTCGGTTGAGCGGGCCGGCTTGCCCGGCCTCCTCAGAGACCTACAAAGATTATCGGAAGACCAAGATTCCGCAGACATCGTTTTTATCCTGGGTACATCGGAGGAGAAAGTCTACGCGCACAGGATCATTTTAGTAGCAAGGTAAAAACGCAAAAAGTTTTCCCGTACCGGGAATCGAACCCGAGCCTCCTGGGTGAAAGCCAGGTATCCTAGCCACTAGACCATACGGGAGATGTCAGTGTGTGTGAATTTAAGCTTTTAGCTGTATGGTATTTCTCAACCAATTATTATATATAACGTGATTTTATTTGTATACATTTTTAATACCATGACTTTTAAGAATGTTATATTTTAAATTGACTACAACTACAACCACTATTTGGATTTTTAAGACTGGAAGAATACTCCATAATCCTAGTACAAAACAGATAATTTTTCACTCCACAGTTCTGATTATGCTCAAAGCAAATTCCAGTCTTTCATGGCTGCACATAAATTCTCCTTTTCGAATGGAAATGAACCGAGCGACGTCAAGACACTGTAATTTGCTCGATGAAACGCGCTAAAGTTCGCTAATGTGCTAAAGAGAGTAAGTAAAAGCTGGAGATACATATTCATTACCGTTTTTGCATTCTCGGTGCTGCAAATTATTGCAGGTGTAAACATAAGACGCGACTGGCAGCGCCATCTGGCGGTGCAGCGATGCGACGGAGTTTATCTCTAGACACCGCTAGATGGCGCTGTTGTATGTTATATTCTAGGAACTTTTTATTTGATCAATATCCACCGTTGCTTTGTTTTGTTATTGATAACGACAAGCGTGAAAATAGAAGCATGCTAATCCTGATTAATTGATTATCAATCAGGCAATTACCGACTGGAAATAAGCAGTTTAATGAAACGTCAGAAAAATTACATAGTTTTAAAAATAATTACAGAAACACTTTGGCAATCAGCCTGTTTAACTAATTGTTAATAAGTTCAATATTAAAACTGTTGAAGTGTTTCTTATTAAAATAATTGTCTATTGTTACCTTTATTACGGTAAATGTTACAGTGTTCTCTATGGATTACTTACTAGCTGTGCCTGCGACTTTGTTCGCGTGGGATTGAGATGACAAGTACCTATTTCATGTATTAATCCAGGGTACAAGCTATCTCCGTTCCAAATTTCATCCAAATCCGTCCAGCCGTTGAAGCGTGAATGAGTAACAAACATCACTCAAACTCACACACTCACAAACTTTCGTAATAATTCTTGTGATTGTATTCTAATCGTCTTTCTCCGGGTCCCCTTACCTATTAGTAAAGTGTAATTAATCCATATCCACACTATACATATGTATTAATAAGTGTCATTGTCTGTCTGTCTGTCTGTTACTTCTCTGTAAACTTCTGAACAGAATTCGATGAAATGGGATGAGAGAAGGAAATTGGATACTTTTTGTCCCGGAAAATTGACTCAAGTCGCGGGCAGAAGCTTGTATAAAACATAACTTATCTAAAAACTTACCGCTAGCCAGTGATAAACTTTTGTTGTAACAAAAGGATCGCATTTACATCGAAAACGCCACCAACGCCACTGGAGCAATCGATACCCTCCACAATCGGTCAACTTCGCAAAAAACCTTCAATCTGCATGCAAATTCGTGACATGTGGTCCAGCCCCGAACAAACTACCAACACGACACCAAAAAGTACTAAATCCCTTCAAAATTTCAAGGACATAGGCTCTTTTGGAATAGAGAAATCCACAAGTTATGCGGAAAGTTTAGTGCGCGCCTGAATCTATTTGTTAAGACGAAATTGGAAAAATAACTCGAACAAACTTCTGTTTGACTTGATATACGAGCAGACTTTTATATAGTCATCATATTTTTTTATTAGTTCTAGAAGTTTCGAGATGTAAACAGGCTCTTTGTGAGTGGAAAACATATGGCAGTTAGGAGTTCTGAGGGCGTGCCTTGTGACTAAGTGCTATTGAGTGGACTTGGCTCCGATTCTATCGGACTTATTTATGTCAAACAGATTTATGATATTATGACTTGCGAAATATAGACAAGGTCGTGTCCAAAATCAATGATTTCATTCGTTTACACATATAGACTTAGCTCTTCACTTTTTATCACAATGTAAGTGTGGTCACCCAAAGCTACCTGTCCGTGAACAGCGTGCGCCTAAAGAAATCGAGGTTAAGCTTTAGGATGTACTACAGTCAACTTTTTTGACATCTGGGCTACCGTAAAACCATATCACCTCCATATCATTCAATCAAGAATAATCAAATCTCAAAAATGTACGACAAAATAAGTTGTTGAGTCGAAAGTCAAAATGCATCTTCTCATTATTTTAAATTGACGTCCCATTTGTACTGTATTTTTCTAACGACGTTGAAGATTTCTGTATAATAATAATAATGCCTTTTAATTCAGGCGACAAGGCCCATAACATAAATACCTCAAAAAGTAACATAACATCATAAGCAAACAAAATAACTTAAAACCAACACATTAATTCTATGATGTCTGAAGCAATTTCACGGAGACATATTCAGCGAGCCGGCCGCGGAATCGCTGAAGTATGACGCCCTTCGACCAAAACTCTTGTTCATAAAGGTCTCTCTATAAACAACGCAGCCAACCGAAAATTAAAAGATTATATCTACAGTACTCCATGAAACTTACAAGTTCTCCTAACGACCGTAGGCAGGTAAGGTATAGGTGGCCCCGTCAGCCTGTGCGTTACCTGCATTATTGGCTATAGCTCATCCGACAAATTACCGGTCACAGCTGGCGCGCGAACTCCAACTTCCAAGTGATTAATATTAAAACTCTGCGATCCGAGTTTGGCGGGCACAGTAGAATCAGTGAAGTGACGCAGCTCATAATAATCCTGCAGGTCAATTGAGGGAAGATGCATCATTTATTTTGCATCTTGTATTGGAAAATGCTGAGTAATAGAAACCGATTTGTGTACGCAAAATATTATTAAGTCTGTTTATTTTATGAGTTATGAAGCTTTGAAAAGTCATTGTTCATACACTCGCAAAAACACTCCATATAAAATGGACAACAGCTATGACGTCACAGATGTCGTTAGACTGTACAGAATGTATGGCGTTTAAATGAAATTTGTAATTATTTCGGAAAATACTGTTTTTAGACCAATATCGTAGAAAAAAACATGACATAAATTTGATGAGATGTCCAAAGAACTAAAATGATAACTATAAAACAATAGTTATATATTTTTCACCAATTTTTACCCTTAATCAAATAAAAATGATTTGCTTTTTTGAATGGGTTTTATAAAGACCTGTTAAATCAAATTACGGTCAATGTTAAAAATTATATTAATTTATTAAAATTTGATGTGACATTTGGTCTGACCTTTATAAAACCCGGCTTTACTCGTATCTATGCTTCCTTTACGAGGACAAAAGCGATGCCAATTGAGTTATACAATATGACGTGTTGGTATAAGAGACTAGCGTCAGAAGTTAAATAGTTCTTTCTTATTATTATGATTGTACCTTGAAATAGTGAGAGACGTGATTCGATACAGTGGACGTCTATTATAACATACATATTCGGCGTCAACTCATTGTTTCATTTCCCATACATGTTCTAAGTGACGCGTGCTGCTTGGCTCGCCATTAGATGATGACTCGTCGTAATTTCATTAACTTCATTCTTAAGCCTTCCACACACCAAAACGCGGGTCTGTGCAAGCCGTGTAAAAAGCACAATATTCCAATATTGTGCTGCAATAACAGCAGCCGCGCGGTCTCTGGTCTGTTGTAAAGTCTTTCATTCCTGTGAAACTACTTATGCGGGCCAGCAAGCGAGCCGCCTCGCGCACGGCCTCGCGTTTTTGTGTGTGGAATACATAGCCTCCCCAAGAATGCCGCAACATTCGGTTCTCTTTGCTTGCATCAAACGGATTTCTGTAACTTTCAACAGGTTGTCGGTCCACCTTGTGGGTTATGCCAACGATGCGTCTTTGGCACTATCGTCCATCCGTTTTACGAGTACCTGAACTTTGTGAGATCGGCTAGATAGAGTGAGTTACCTTCATCATCATCAGCCTTCACTTCCCACTGTTGGGCAGCCTCCTCCCATAGTGAGAGAGACTGAGCAGTTGTCCCCACGCGGACCCTGTGCAAATTGGATACAACAATACAATACTAATACTGTACATATACACGAACAAATGAGGGAAAAGAATGGACCAATTACAAAAGTAGTAAATAATAGCGCTGTTTTGATAAATCTTTAAATATAGGAAGAGATTTAGCACGCCTTAAATCCAAAAGCAAGGAGTTCCAGAAGCGAATAGCCCGAGATGTGAATCTAATAGCATAAAATTTTGAGGAAGGATGCACAGTCTGAAGGAAGTCTTGAGAACATCTAAGCGACGAAAAATAACTGAAATGCTCTTTGAGGTAGCAAGGAGTTGCAGGACTTGCAGGGGAAAAAAGTATGCCGTATAGAAAATTAAATAAAGCCACTTGAGATGCGAACGAAAACTAGAGATATGGTCAAATTTACCTTACCCAAATATGAAACGATGGCACAAATTTTTCATACACTGAAGTTTGTTAAGTTGCTCCTCAGATTGATCCAGATAGCATACATTAGCATAGTCCAAACTTCGCAGATGCAGGTTTCTTTAAAATGATTTCGAAATGCATGGGTTACCTTACTACACTCCCATCTACTGTGACGCGGGCGCAGTCCGATCAATCTCGCGAGTCGCAACTTTATCAGCGCACAATTAATATTTATTGTGTACCACCATCCATTACGCTCCTGTTTGGAGTTTACTGATCCCGCGGTTTCATGTTTGATTGATTATTAAATTTAAAGTAATTTCCATAATTATTTGCATTTACATAGACTGAGATGTTATTATATTAGTCTATGCTATGATAGATGGGTTACAAAATATGGTTATTATCAAGTGCGCCCAAGAATTATAGGATACTGAATGTACTTTATAACAATTATTAGATGAGATTGGATTATTTTGTAACTCCAAATAAAATTACAATTGAGATTAAAATCGCCAGCAAATGAAGGAACATGATAATTTGGCTACTATATCAACACCTGAACGAATAAAAAAAGAGGACTGACAATTTCCTTACGGTAAACGTACCTCGGAACGTACCAGTTAAACTAGGTGGCGCCACAGTCGTAGCCTGAGATTTATTCAATAAAATACAACGACTGAAATAACTTATTGAGCAAAATAGCTCGTCTAGTGCGTCTTTACACATCGTTTGTGAAACCACCAGCTTTTCGAAGGAAACCATTATTGTTTGAAGGAATTGCAGCCACAATTTAAGAAATTTACCGATAGATGGCGTCACATCGTCCGAGGACCGCTTGATTGTATGGTGATTGACGGTCATAGACATAGACATAGAAAAACTTTAGTTAACATCACAATCACTGAGTACATTATAATGACGAAAGTAAATGGTCTATAACTTATATTTAACCTTAGGTACTATTATTTTTTTACCTTTGTACATAAAGGTTTTGTGGTGCTAAAAAAGGGCTTAGTTCACCATAATGCTGCAGTGGGTCCACTGCAGCGCTGGTTTTCAGTCAGACCCTTGCAATATAAACCCTTACTTGGTGCATGTCGGAACGGAGTCCTCTTATTATTGATTATTCGTCCATGATCAAAACAAAATAAAAGGTATAGGTACATATACAATGTTAAATAGGTTAACAGTCTGTCTTAATGTCGATACCTACTGAATATAATGGATTTTCAGATAAATTGTTTTTGAACTGATCTCTAAATGACGAGTCAACATTTTGCTGTTGAAGATTAAGATCAGTGGGCAGAAATAATTGACTCTTTTGTTAGATTATGTTCTTAGTTAGCTGGAAATATCTTCTGGCAAATATTTGTTTTCGATTACTACAGTGTTTCAGTTAGAGTACATAATACCATCATCAACAACCTTCATGTATTTCTAACTAATCCTTCCGCTTCATCACGCACGTATCTAATTCGTGCCTCTCATTAACCTGTCGTATCATCACGGAACCCTCCGTCTCTCTCTCATCCTACTTAGTTGGGTACGACTGAGGAGGATAGTCGATGCAAGAGCTCTAACTCAACTTGCTTATGGATTAGAGTAATTCCACCGCGCGTATTTTGCAATCGCGTTCTAATTGGGACCGTGTTGGTCATGTAGAGATTGGAAAGCCAGATAACTCTTTCGGGAAATGCTTAGTGGTTTTTCATGAACGTAATCGGTGTCCTGTTTCACGAAGCTATAGTTACAATTGTTCATGCAAAATTGGTAACACCGATAAGATACATCTGCCTTGCAGTGTTGCCGATTTTTGCCTATAAACGGGCCACTATTGATTGCAGTTTTGTGAACTTCAATATACATATGTTCTAGTAAATTTCTGGAGCTTCATCCAGTTATTCCTTTTAATTGGCTGCCAACAATCCAATGAGGTTATCTGTACACCTAGTTTGCTCATAACTCAACTATGTTGGGTCTCAAAGATGGTAGAGTTATGGCCAAATTCAGAAAGGGTCACTCAAATTGATCTTTAATTAAAGTGACGTTTGAGAGACGTTTTTGTATAGAACGACAACTAGTTGAGGGACATTTAACTATTAATCTCTAACGAGATTAAGTGGCGTTTCTGAATTCGGCCGTTAGTTACTTATAATCAGAGGCCCTAACGCACTAACGTTTACCGCGGAAGTATAACAATTAAACTTTACTTTTGTGCTAGAGAGGCAATATCTGTACCCGTGTTTGCAAACACGCAGCAGGATGATTCTAGACTTAATTACACGGCAAGTGATTAATGACTCGCGCTTCCGAATTCCGCTCATCTCACTGGGTTACAGTTACTGACGCGTTTTCCCACTACAGACACAGTGTCAGCGATCTGCACACGTCAATATTGCATGAGCATTTGTGTGAGACACCGTGTCGAGTGTTACTTGATTGATGTAAGTCAGGCGGTAAATGCGAGTTATTGCAGAATGTGTTTTAGTTGTGTAGGAGCCGGGATCATAGAGTTGATGGTTCAGAGAATATGCGGACGAGTAGATTAGTAGAGTAATTTAGCCATTTTCATTATTTGGCCTTTACTATCCGCACATACCGACGACGACGTGGCGTAGTACGTTCTATTATGACCTATCCTTTGTACACCATCCGGCTGCCTATCATCATCATCAGCTCTTTAGTTTCTACTGAGTAGATGGAAACCCCTACCACCTTTTCTTGGCAGTTTGACTACGCATCTTCTCCCAGTCAGTTGAGTTCCAATTTCTGACCACGTCGCACATACCTAATCCTGGAAAAACCCGGTAAACCCAAGTGTTGTATTAGTCTATTTAAAGTTGAGGGAATAAATCCCTTTTTTTACAACGACCTCGGTCTTTGCAATTATTACAGTTCGCAAGAAGTCTGGCTTCTTCCTGAGAGTATTCCAGCTAGTTACGGACCAATTTTTCCCAGTTACTGACTAAACCGGGTTAAATTTCAGACCCGCAGGGTTTGTTTAGGAAGGCTTCTAAATAAGGCTCGACCCGTTCCCTTGCCTTCCATTAGCGTCCGTCATCGCCGCCGACCTCTTTCCGAATAAAGGAAGCTGATCGTCATGGCGGCCGCAGCCAGTCATCGCCGACAAATGGAAGGTAGATCGATGATGTTCATTGAGTGGTTTTCGGATGGTAATGGGTAAGGTACCAATATCTGATGGATGGATTTCGAAATAGCAAAAAGGGTTATATTTGAAAAGTTGATTTTCATTGAAAAAAAAAAAAACTGTTTATATAACATCTCGCTTGATGATTTAATCTTAATGAAAACCGAGATTGTTGGGTTGGATTATTGGGCAGTTCGAGTGCTGCTCTGACATACTGGTGTAATTGAATACTGCCTTTTAGCCAGTAAAAATATATATTTTTAATTATTGTGTAAAAACATCAAATGGCTGCACAACATTAAACTCTAGAAGGCATCTAGCACTAAAACCCATTCAATATACGACCAAAGCCCAAATTCAGGTATAAAACATTCTCCCATGTCATTTTCCGATGCGTCACAAACTCAAAGCTTTAAATCAACGCTTGGAATAACAAGAAAAGTTCAGGAAAAACAATGCGATTGTAAATGCTTCTTGAATGGAACGGCACCTATCGGCAAAACAAACAAAGTGACGGATCGCAATTACAACTCCGGCATGCGAACCGCTCGTTCCGGCCAACCAGGAGGTTACCGGATTTGGATTACTTACATTCAGGACTGAAGTGGAGTCTTGTTGTGTGTTTCGTATTCTGGCAAGGTCCGATATCTTAGGGAGAAGTGTCAAAGTGATTGATAACAAGACGAAAGGAATACGATCTCAACAATACGAATAAATGAGATTACTAAGATACAACTGCATCCATCAGATCCTTTTTAACAATAGAAATAACTTCATCAAAAAAAAATATTTTAACCAAGTTCAAATTTTAATTAAATAATGATATAAACAGTCCCGTTCCTGCCGTAAATCATGGTCACATCCTTTGTACAATAAACCGTGCGAATAATAAATACTAAACGAAACAATACAGCGAGCGATGCGACAAAACACAAATTCAAGTTTAATTATTAAACTTCACACAACAATGTGGCTTTGTCGCAAAAACATTGAACGCAAGCGGCCGGATGGCGGCGCGGCGCGGTGTGCCGGGTTACTACACCCACTAGTTGTGGACCACATTTATTTTACTTTAGCTCGTTAATTTTGTGTCATTTTCATTGTTTACCCGCAGTTAATGGGTAGAAGAAACGAAACACTATTAAGTCCTAATTTGTTCGATAATACCCACGTATACATAATTATAAGAAAACGTGAGCTGTTTTCAGTAGAAGAAATAATTCAATGATACCGGGGAAAGTATTCCCTTTACACAGAATCGAATAGAAACTAATGAAATATAATGGTCGAAAGAATGGTGACATAGATATGGGATGGACTGCGATAGATTATAATTTGCTACAATTATCTATGAAGTCAAGTGTTGCAGCGCTTTAAGAAGACTTAAAGCTACACTACCCTAACATTATAACCCAACAATGGCAGTACTTGCTCGAAAAGCACCAGTTATAACATTCGCGCTTTCTTTTAAAGTGTCGTGCGCACTGCCCGAGCTCCTACATACGTTCAATGAAAATCCCGTAAAGCAATTCCGGGATTTCATTTCAGTGGCGTCCGCAATATCCCCGCAAATATTGTAGGATGCAAGGCTTTTGATAAAAATGCCAGCAAACGTCATATGTCCTTGTAGGAAATCTTTTGAGATATAGCGTAGCGTGTTATATACTATATTCTGACAAATAAATTATTTTGATTTGATTTGATTTGATAGAGCCAAGATAATATGATAGTGAAAAAAAAATATTTTTAAAAACAAGCTTTTATTTAAATGCTCTAAAATTAAGAAAATAAATTTTAAATTAAATCAGACCCGTCAATTTATTACACATTATACAATTTATATGAAATAAAAGCTTGTCGCGAGATTTACCTGTGTAAATTTATTGTATGAAATACATGACGTTTCTCTTAGAAATACTTGTGTCAAGATCAAGTTCCATATTGTATTATTGTTTATTTACACAGGTAAATCTCGCGACAAGCTTTTATTTCATATAAATTGTATAATGTGTAATAAATTGACGGGTCTGATTTAATTTAAAATTTATTTTCTTAATTTTAGAGCATTTAAATAAAAGCTTGTTTTTAAAATATTTTTTTAACATTATTTTATTTTAAAGTTTTTAATTTTGCTGGACATGTTTCTAAGAATGTTCATGTCAAGGAGACTGTCTAGCGATTTAACTCTACTTAATGCCACGAATGCTTGGTCAGCAGCAAAGAGCTTTGAGCCTAAATAGACTACAGTATGGTTGATTAAATGCGTATACATCATTTTGTGTCTGTGCTGTTAACCGTTGAGGAGTGCCCTCGTTAGGAGCTAACTTCGAGTGCCGTAGCCATGTCATAATGAAACTTAAAACCGGCTATCATAATAAAATGCGTACACAAAATTTCGTGACCGTTGAAGAGTTCCCTAGTTAGGAGCCAACCCTGAGTGCAGCAAGCATGTCATGGTAAAATTTCAAACCGGCTATCATAATAAAATGCGTACACAAAATTTCGTGACTGTGCTGTTGACAGTTGAAGAGTTCTCTAGTTTGGAGCCAACCCTTAGTGCAGCAACCATGTCATGGTTAAACTTAAAACCGGCTATCATAATAAAATGCCTACACAAAATTTCGTGTCTGTGCTGTTGACCGTTGAAGAGTTCCTTTGTCTGGAGCTAACCCTGGATGTCTAATCAGGTCATGCTTACCATAAAAATGTATTGTCATCGGAACTGAACCAACATGTAAAAATTCAGCTCCGTAGGATAAGAGGAAGTGGTTCTAATTCAGCTTGCAAGATTTGACCCGTACATACATACATACATACATACATACAAACATTGCAAGTGAAATAAAAGCTTTAAAAAAATGGTGGGGTGTTGAAGACGGAACGCCATAATTGAACGTATTTCGGTTTCATTGTATCAGACAGACAAGCTTCTTCATTATTTAAATAGTGAGCGTCTATCGTCTATTTTCGAACAGACGACATTTTTTAGCAGATTACGGCAAAGCAAAAAAATGTGTTATGATTTTACCAGCCTGTGTATGTATGTATGTTACTTTCATTATATGTTCGTGTGTCCTCTCATTCCTCCTAAAATAGTGATTATATTTTGACAAAATTTGCCGTCATAGGAAACGAACATGGTGGATGGAACGATTAAAATAAATTTTCTTTTACGATTTTTTGTAATAGATTTAGTTACAGAAATTTCGAAAATATACATATAACTTACATCCCAAAATGAACCAGTCTTCTAAATCTATGAAAAACGAAAGACGAGGACCCTGCCCGCACGCAAAATGAAACATATATGTATATGGTTTAGTCATTGTAAATGTTGTAGTCGGGTGTTAGTTTTTCCTGAGTAGAGCTAGTGATTATTATCTTTATTTTGTGGTGTACCCATACAAATGAACCGTCTTAAACAATTCCAAAGATTTGGTATAGTTTTATTTACTGCATTCTATAGCGACAATGCGACCCTAGCGTAACAGCGAGCATTGTCAGCGGCGCAAATTATGGCCGGTGCCAGCCCTGGCCTGCCGCCGACGGGTCATTACAGCAAACATCTTACAAAGTATCACTTGGACGCCCCTTAATACACGGAGTTTAAGGTCTGTTTACGAACGACTGGGGTGACAAGTGACGGTGTCCGAGCTGCTGCTGACATGAGTAGCGTAGGGTTGTGCCACGGGGTACGTGTAATTGGTGTCTTTAGTCGAGTATGACGGCTATTACGTTTCAGTTATCTTTATAGGTTTGTTAAATAATACAATATCATAACTAATGATGTTATATGCCATGATCAGGTCTTAACCACGTAAAAAAAAGAAAAAAAAAGTTACGAATACAATTATAGAAACGTCATAAAGAAAGAGTCAGATTACAAATTGATGAGTCAGGAGGACATGGCAAAACTAGGGTTCTACATATTACCACAAAACCCCTTCAAAACCTCCATAATTTCTTATGCGTCAATTTACATACAGCCGAAGTGAGATGGGGGAGTGGGCATGGACGTGGGTAGCGTGAGTTTGTAAATGGGTCACTTCTCCTGCTCCTGCCGCTCCTACTCGCGTTGTCCATGCGGCCGAAATGAGCAGGGAAGTGGGCATGGAAGTGGGCAGCGCGAGTATGTAAATGGGTCACTTCTACTCATGCCGCTGCTACTCGCGTTGTCCATGCGGCCGAAGTGAGCAGGAAAGTGGGCATGGAAGTGGGCATGGAAGTATGTAAATGGGTCACTTCTACTCCTGCCGCTGCTACTTGCGTTGTCCATGCGGCCGAAGTGAGCAGGGAAGTGGGCATGGAAGTGGGCAGCGCAAGTATGTAAATGGGTCACTTCTACTTCTGCCGCTGCTACTCGCGTTGTCCATGCGGCCGAAGTGAGCAGGGAAGTGGGCATGGAAGTGGATAGCGCGAGTATGTAAATGGGTCACTTCTACTCCTGCCGCCGCTACTCGCGTTTCCTGGCGCACAGTGACTGCCATCGAAAGCAGTATGCGGGAATTATTTCCGGTAGCGCGACCAGCAGTGGCAGTGGCTGAATGTAAATGAGGTAATTACAACTCTGATAATTTTAAAATTACCTCTTTACCAAGGGACGTGGTGGAACCATTTTCTAGCAATAAAGTCTTCTTTCACTAACTTCAAAAGGTACTTTTTAACTTATAAATTCACGTTACATTCAACGAGCCAATCAGAGCGTTTTTGCGACACTGAACCCACCAATCAGCACTAACGATTCAATACGGCGCTGATTCCAGCCCGTGCTTTAGATCATTAGGAAGTGCAGAGCTGTAATTTGTACCGACTCTCGCGTGTCTGCCGTATACCTATCTATCTACCAACTTTTCCGTGGGCTACGAAAGCTCTTATCGCATTGAAATAAAGCACAGTATTGCTTTGGTCTTGGTACACAGCGCAGATAGGTTAGGTACCAGAAGTATGAATGGAGCGAAATTAGAATGTTCCCAGCTCGCGTGAGGATGCCGTCTTTACCGAGTTGGTAACACTCCGCGTTAACTAACAAGATAAGGGTTTATGTTCATGAAATTGCACTAGCGATTTGCTATCTTGTTTGAAATGAATGAATCAAGTATTTCTGTTTCCAAATGAAGTGGTTTTGCACGCCATGCTCGTGACTGGAATCCGATTATGAATTACATGCCCATTTGCGAGCTGACGGACATAATTCGATTACATTTGATAAACGAACAACCCATTCCCCTGCAAATTTTGGTGGCCATTTGCAATTACTACAATTTTAAATGTGATGAAGTCACTACGCTGACAGACGCCTCTGTACAGGTTTGTATTTTTCGTTGGATATTAAATGCACGCTTCGTTAATGTCGAAACCAGTACTAGCACTTATTAGAATAATAAATATAAAAATGCGTTTGTTCGTTTGTTTCCCTGTCGTGGCAAAACAAAGCAACAGATTGAAGAGTTTTTTACATGTAATGTATTGAAAGCCTGTGACAATAGGATAATTCTTCCCGACGAATTCCATGCAAAGTTACAGACTAAAACAAACATTATTTATATTTATCAATAAATAAATGCAAGTTAATTTTAATTATGACGAGATGTTACGGACAGCCCTCTCTGCAGAGCCCGCATAAAGGCAGAAAGACAGCCACACGGGCTTGTGGAATGTCCCGGCGCGCGGCGTGGCCAACTCCCGGGCAACACACCTCGGGAGCACGAGGGCGCTCCGGGCAGTCACCATTAAGCGCCACGGGCATTAAGGGTCTGCTAGGCTTCCTACAGGATTTGGGTAGTGCGGCCAACCCATACCACGCAAAAATGACGTGATAAGACGTCGAGTTGCGGAAAGTCAGCCCGCGTAAAATTATAACTATATTTTGTAACTGTCTACCTATAGAGCATCATGAATTGAAACTAAGGCCCGCCACATACATTCGTTTTCCTGATTCGATTTCCGAATTCTTTTTCCGTATTCGGACACCCCGAACGCAGGCATTTCATATAAATAGTTCAACATAGCACATACGTCCGTAATTTTTCCGTACGGAATTCCGAACGGAATTCGTTCGAATGTGTGTGCCATGTTGAACTATTCATATGAAATAGTTGCGTTCGGGGTGTCCGAATACGGAAAACGAATTCGGAAATCGAATCAGGAAAACAAATGTATGTGGCGGGCCTAAAAGTGTGAAAAAATGGGAGGGCTAGAAATAAACAAATTATTGCTAATATCAACCAAGCAATTTATTTCGGACAGAGCCTGCAAAGCTATTTGCTAATAAAATCATACAAGTCAAGTTTTTTAAACAATACTTATCTACACTGTCAGTGTAAGTTGGTTAAATTAGCTCATTTAAAACTATTATGAGTTTGTACTGACCACCCGCAGCCGGTCACTGAGGTAATTTTAAACAAAACTATGTATATCTATAGCAGCCAATAAGTATTTGGCATTTTGCTAAGTAAGTTACTTACAAATAACAAAGTACTTCCTATGCACGAATTAATAACTAACTAAGCTAATGTCAGATAACTCGCACGGCTGTTAACTGGCGACTTCGGATAATGAAATAACACACTTGTTACAAAAGAACAAAGGAAACTTGTCTTTTTGCCGTAGTAATTCGGTGAGGTTAACATTACATGAGACGCTCCTTAAGAAATTAATACGTTGGTTGTTATAAATAACCGAAAGCATTAACAATATTCACATGTCTAAAATTTACCAAGCTGTAAT
This sequence comes from Tortricodes alternella, assembly GCA_947859335.1. Taxonomy (NCBI): domain Eukaryota; kingdom Metazoa; phylum Arthropoda; class Insecta; order Lepidoptera; family Tortricidae; genus Tortricodes; species Tortricodes alternella. The sequence continues at coordinate 15,504,901 of OX401983.1, forward strand.
TTATTTTCTAAATAAATCTCGGTTGTACGTAGCCATAAAATTTTTAGTCGTCAATAGTTGGTACCTTGCTTCGTTTTTTCAGGGTGTGCTACGGTGTTATCTTCGCCGAGTACTCCGCAATTTAATATGGTAAGAGGCTTACCACAGACTCAAGATGTGACTAATGACTTTCCAAAAAACAGCGAAACATGGCGTTGATTAATTACTCAATCGTTTAATCGCCTAATGCAAATGGCGGTGCGCCGGCTCCGGCGCCTGCCGCGCGATCAATCATCGCAGTTTGTTTACATACTTCGTGGTTGAGCGACACCAATAAGGGGAGTTTGCTACAATATCGCATATGAAATTAACCATTATTTGGCAACTTAAAATAATTAGGTGCAGCTTCGGTGATCAAGGGTATCCAAAGATTTGTTTACATTTATATTTATAGTCTTTTAAACTCATAAACTTACGAGCTCTAACGGCAAGCGCGGTTCGGCGAGACAAGCTATTAAAAAGTTCGCTGCAGCGCCAGCACACCACATCATTAGGTACAGCGGTAAACTTGTAATTATTGTGTCAGGAATACGACAGGTAATATTGTCGCTGGTTGCGAAATGGGGCAGGATCATGTGCAGTCCACAGTAGCTGCTCTACGGCGAGCTTCTGAGCCGACTAATCTATCTTTACTTATTAAGTACTTATTCATATTATAAATACGAAAGTAACTCAGAACTCGCATTCAGAAGTTAGACATTCGGACAGAGAGTTCAAAGCCAATCACTTCACGTCATACAACTGTGACATACTTAAGCAAATATAATATATTGATCAAAGGTTATATATGATTTCGCTGATTAACTTCGATCAATGTTTATGAAATAAATATACAACTTAATAAACTATTAGAATAATAATACCAAATAAACTGTATTTTATCTTAAAAAGATCCTCGCGGTGTTGTGCCGAAGATGCAGGCAGCGTTGCTCGCTGTGTCGCGATGCTAATGCGTTGTGCGAGGAAACTGCCAGCTCTCCGGTCTCCAGTTTCTTCCACCAGCTTCTTCAAAATTTCTCTGAAGAGGCGTAGTGCGTCAGGACCCCACGGACCGAGGGTCTCGACTAGGAGCGAGACAAAGTTAAATATTTTTTGTGCCGTCGAACCGCCTCGCCGAATCGACCGCTGACCAAAGGGCTGGGTCATATTTGGCACAACGAATCAGCTTAGCCATACAGCGTGGCAACGCTGCCAGCCTTCTGGGCACCCTGGCGCTGATTTGGAAGCAATATTTTATTTATGGATAGTTTTAAATTAGTCTTTAGTTTATTTTGTATATTATTTAGTTTAATAAGTTTTTCATTTTTAAATAGAAACAAATCATCTTTATTTATTTATTTTTCATCACACTTGCTCTGAACGGGTGTTATTATACGCAGGCGTATAGAGCAACTATAGCCGATTTAACTCCTATATACGCGCCGCCATCCCACGCCACCGTGGGAGTTATGGATTTTGTACGGTTTCTTACTCCCACGGGCCGGGCGTGCCCTCGGTCCGGCGCGTTGCGCGCGGCGCCGGGTCCCGCGGTGATCGCGACATACAGTTTATTCTACCCACCTGATGGTAATTCACGGTGTACAATGGGAATAAAATAAAAATATATATATTTTTCTCTCATTTTTATTTAATTTCCTTGCAAATGTGATGAAAAACATTGTGTGTATCACGGGCAGTAAGGGGATAACAAACTCGAGTCATTAAGAGCCCTCGCCTTCGGCATCGGGCTTCTAACAGACTCTCGTTAGTTATCCCCTTCTTACGGCCCTAGATGCACAATGTACTTAATCGCTTACATGTTGTATAAATGACATGACATTTCTATTTCCATATAGAGGTTAAATTCAGGACCGAGCCCTCTATATTTATTAATTTTGTCGCCTATATAAATTACTGCCGTGTCATCTATAAGAGCCCTCTATGATCGTATTTATAGATTCCTTTTTCCATTCCTTTTCTTGATTGTAATTTCTTCCTTGTCACTCAACATCGCAGAAATCTCAGTAATTAGCTCCCCAACCTAATTCAATTAAGACTCGATCCGTGTTCCCGTCCATCAGAAACACCAGTGAGAGTGAATTGTCGATACTGCTCGACCAAAATGGCGGAGGTGTGTTGTTCTTCTTCAGGACTTAGGTTCTTTTAGTTCGGAGCAAGCTGGGCAATTATCGGCTGTCTCAGACACGTCGCTCGTGTCAAACGTCTCGACGAATATTAATGTATGTTCAATATGACTTGACTTACAGAACTTAATGTGAAAATAAAGCTCTTGCTCAAAAAGAAAGCAATAATAACGCATATTTGAAACATACTTTGAGTAAAAAAACACTCCAGGAAAATGTTGGCCTTGTCATAGTTTGTAGAAGCCGAAGTTAAATCGCCTGTATGTCAGGAACTGTTTTGGAAAAAAATTGGCTTTAGTGTCTATAAGCCCAGATCTCGATTCGACTATATATCGATACGACTAAATCGCGATTGAACCAGATATCTATAAGCCCAGTTCTCGATTCGACTAGATCGCAATTTGACCGAGTCTCGATTGGACTACATCTCAATAAGGCTGGGAAGCATTTCCATTTGATTAGATCGGTATTTAAATTTTATTTACGAAATTTTAAATTCAGAAGGCATCGTTTGGAATTGGATCGTCTATAATATTAATACTAATAGCCATTTATTAAGAGGAGTGTGAATACGGCTACGGCTTTTCATACAAAAGGTGATAACGACTTCCACCCCTTAAATTTTAACCGAAGTTCAGTCAGAACAATATCTAGATCTATACGTTTTGGTTTTTTCACTATAATCAATAAATTCAGTTTTATTGTTGTTCCAATATTCTCATACAAAATTAATTTCGGGTTATTAGTCGACTTTAATCAATATTCAAAAAACGTATAGACCTTGATTTTGTTCTGACTGACAACCTATCAAAAATTGGTCAAAATCGGTTAACGTTTAAGGGGTGGAAATCGTTATCGTCTTTTGTATGAAAAGAGTGATTTTTGCCGTTGGTTCACAGTCGTCTTAAACACACATTCGACACGGACAGATAACAACAAAAGGGAAAAGAAAAGTAAGGAGAAAAATAATATATATATCAGCTATGACACCATTTATAACAAGAACGTCGCGGTTTATGCTTTTTTCCTTTTGCTGTCACATTCACGAGTTGACTATGAGCCGGCAAGTTGACGGGGTTTCCTTACCTTTCAACATCTTGACAAAAACGAGGTTTTTTCTCCAACATGCTCCATTAGCGCCATCTGGCGGGGACACCATGAAATTAATATAACCAGAGGCACCAGCACGGATCATTTTCGTCCACCTATATCAACCGTTATTTTCACTCTACACTACACAAAAAGGGACGGATGTTTAAAAAACTGTGTGGTTTTCATGCTAGCATAAAGCCTTTGTATAAAAAAGTGATTGCTTTGCATTTGTAAAGTAACGTTTTTTAAACATTTGGGCAGTTATTAACGCTGTAGGCGTTTTCAGATGTTGCACGATTAATTGAAATCCGAATTTGTCTGTTCCGTCTTTGGCAGTGGTACCTAGAGATGCAACTACTATCCGGTAACCGGTCTAACCGGCCATGTTTAAACTATCCGGCCGGATACCGGGTAGTGAGTCGGTATCCGGCCGGATATCGGATAGTAAAACCTCGGATCGCAAATAGGATAAAACAAATAAAAAGCCATCAAAAATAAACTAAATTAATGTCAGTTAATAAATAAAAGTAATCTTTTTATTTAAACACAAAACTTCACTTAACATCACAAGTTCACAACGTGCAACTGACGTAATACAGGGCGTTTTGAATCTCAAAGCGCCTCCTCGCGCACTTCCAATCCGTAATGAGTTGGAAATTGCTCGCCGCGCGAAGGCCGTGTAAACTTACACGACTTTAGAGATAGCTCATGCGCAGCCGGATATCCGGTTATCCGGCCAATCGCCATGCTGGATATCCGGTATCCGGCTCAACCACTATCCGATGCATCTCTAGTGGTAGCCTATACCTGCCGCAAACCAAATTGGACACCGGGCCATAATTAGTTATAGTCGTGTGCCAATTGGGTTTGCGGCAGAATAGTGGTCCCCCAAAATCCCGGCTTGCACCTTGAGATTTTCAGATGAGGAAACCTGCATAATTATCTGCAAAGAAAAACAGTCTTCAATCCGCATAGGGCTTAAGTTGAGGACTTCTGCCCGGTCCCTCTCACTATTAGCAGGCCTGTGAAGTCTGTGGCATGATCTTCAATGCAAAGACGCTTCTCCTCCACAAACTCTTTGCCGATTGTCACAAGCAACCAAGATAAATGACACCCACGCAAAAATTCACGACACTACAGCCTTAGAATTAATGACGTCGCCGAATGATTTAACGCCCCGACTGTACCCGCGATCGCCAATATATTAATTACCCTGACTGTACCCTCTTTAATCGCATTTCGGGGCTTTCAACTTTGTCTCAATAAACATTGTTTTTAAATAGATTTTGACCGACGACAGAACAATTAAGCGACCTATTTGAGATTGATTATCCGTCTTTTGAAGTCGATCGATGAATGAGGGCAGCGTTCGGGAACCCCTAATTCCGTTTCATCGTTTTAATCGCATTGACCTATATTGCGGCTTGAACAAATTCTTTGATTTATTATAATTTACCTAAATACCGAAATCAGATTTTGTTCCGGTCTTACTAATTTAATTGCTGCGTTGTTATTGGTTACTATCAGTGTCAGGTCAATGATCTTATATAAAAAGAGGTAGATAGGTTACATGCGCACCGAAAATGAAGCGTACAAAAGACTCCAATTGTAGCCTCTGGTCTCAGTCGCTCTCGAACAAGTGGACGATGCGTATGTGCTTCAGAGTTCCGACTACAGTGCTTAGATTTCGTTTTATAGCTACAAAATGCCTTCGTGTGTGATGCGTAAATGCACTAATTACGCAAGTAAAACAAATAAAGTTCACGGAGTCACATATCACAAGTAAATAAGCCGAAATTATTATATTTTATTCGGTTTAATACTTTGTTATGACAAATATTACGCAATAATTACGTAACCTCAAAGAAAAAGACAACTTTATTCCTTTCACAACTCGAGCGACAAGGACAGGATATTGATCAACATTTTAACAAAAGCGACATTTGATTGACGCTGATGGTGTTATGTAGTTGATTGAAAACATAGTTTTTGATGAGTAATAATTAAATTTACCTACAACAATGTTGTTGATAAGTAAGATTACTGAAAAATTAATGAACAATCTCACTCTATCTCCTATTTTGAGCTCGCTTCGGTTTTTACAATTTTATAAACATGACGGGAGTGAGAGCAGTCGTATCTATGCGTGGTATCCGCAGCACATTTCGTTTACCGCTAGACTTACGTGCCGCTACCTGTACAACTATGTTTATATTTGTGAATGCACTTAATAATAAAAGATAAAATTTTATTCCGAAAGATGCTTTTATTTTAAATCTAGTTTCATAATAATTTAGATTATGGCTAGTGATTAGTTCAGGCCCCCAATTCTCGGTGGAGTCGAGATAATCTCACAATCGAGATTAAACGTCAGTGCATACAGTCGTTTGACACAACTGTATGAATCTGACATTTAATCTCGAAATCGACATTATCTCGAATGTAGCGAGAATTGGGGGCCAGTTTAAAAACTGAATAATCATATCTAATGCATGCATAGATTTACTTATTGAAAATTTAAATGGTTTATCTCGAATTAATCTTCATTAATAATTACACATCCATGTACAATGAAAACATAACAACACAGAACAAGCACATAAGAAGCATATTTATTATCAAAAATAGATATTTAGCATGTCACTGTTAAAATAATATATCATTAGTTTATTGTCTAATTGTTTATTAATCTAGTTTCCAAATAAAAACGTAGTTACGTTTGTATAAAAGCAGCGTATAACCTTAAATCCAAAGCCTTTGTACCTTCTGTTCGTGTCTCGTTGTTTTTGTTAGTCTATGGCTAACGTGCGATGATTGGTGCCTAAAGTCACGTTTGCCCACCATTACGCGCAAATGACAAACACTAGCGGTCTTCTTTATTCTTATTGATTTAATTACGCTATCCTTTTTACACCGTTTGGCAATGTGGTGAAATGTCAGTGAAGTAAATATGTGTATGTGTGCTCCCGCTGCGTTCGGAACATTTTTTTCGGTTCTTTTGTGGGCATATAACCTATTTTTACTTATAAATCATTGTGTCAGATGTGTAGTACTATACACATCTATACATATAGGTCTAACAACTTTTCTGTAAATTTGTTATTCAAATCTTTGTAAATTCCTAATGGGTCAAATTCGAAACAGTGTCGCCTAAATTTAAAATTCCCTAAATTTTTACTTAAAATGAGAAACTACAAACATTTCATATTTCAAATTTAGATATTTTTAAATTAGGGAATAATTTTTGGAATGGGCCCCAATAAGGTCTTGTATTTCTTTTATTTCACTACGCTCTTTGATTAAACAATGTTGCCAACAACGTCAAATTGCAACTAGTGCTGATCAAATAGATTAAGAATTTGGTAAAGCGTGTAAGGCGGTTTGATTGGGTTCGGTTCCACGCAATCAGACGAGACACGCGCGGGGCGGCGCCGGCGCCTGATCCCGCTCATTTGAATGCGCTCGCGGCTGTACGGACGAAATTGAATGATAAAGTGCTTGTACACGATGCTACGAACTCCGGTTGAGACATTAACGCAGACTATAGTAGGTATAGGTACGTACCTACATGCATAGCTATGCACAAGGCCGTCAATCTATTAATTAACGGAGTTAACATTTAGTGTAACGGATTAACTTTTAAATTAACTTTAAAAATCGTTAACGGACTCATTTTCTTCCGTCACAATTAAAGTCAAGTAAATTAATTAATCGTTAATACATCCTACTATTTGCCAAATAGATACCGCGCGGACCGTGCCGCTCCGCGTAAAACTCGTTTTGATCTGAAAAGTACAACTCGCGTAAAACTCTAATGTTACACCCTTCTTTTATTAATTTTTTATGTCCTGCCTAAACTTCCATTGTCCATACCAACATTTTTTTAAGAAGTAACTTTTTTATTTTATTTCTCATTTACCCCCCAAAAGTGGCCACCATGTTTAAAATTCATTAATTTACGCTACGCGTCCGTGTTGCGGTCACCGACTAACATATGTATACCAAATTTCAACTCCACCGGTCCAGTAGTTTCGGAGCAAATTGGCTGTGACAGACGGACAGACAGACAGACAGACAGACAGACAGACACACGAGTGGTCCTATAAGGGTTCGTTTTTTCCTTTTGAGGTACGGAACCCTAAAAAGAACTGTGGGCCCGCCAGTGAATGCCCAATGCTTGGTGTATCTTGGGCAAGTGCTTGCGCATGTAGCTTGCTCTTTATTATCTTGTATGTATCGAAATAAATCATTCGACTTAGAAAAGGACATCAGAACCCCTTAGAATAATAACGCAATAGAAACCAAGTCCGCGCGCACAATTTGAAGCAACAAAATCGGAGCCATTTATGGCTCCAAATTCATACAAACGGCGGGACGCTCCCATAGTGTCAAATGTCAAAGCGCACCGGTTTATTGCTTCACTTTTATCAGGGTAGTTGTATGTAAACTATGCTTCTATCAATGGTTTGTAATTGTATGCGGAACCCACTCGTGGCCGAGCTGTTACATCCAAGGTCGTCAAGGGACTGAAACGAGACCCCTTCTTTGAAATCCCTCCCACAAATTCGATATTGCCTTGCGATCGATTGCGAATACATTATATAAAATAAAAATTAAGTGACAATTGGGCTAATTCGAAACGGTGTCGCCTAAATTTACAATTCCCTAAACTTAAAATAAGAAACGTCAACACTTCAACTCGATTTTGTATAGCAGCAAGCCGACAAAACCGAGTTTGATATTTTTTTTATTTTAAGGTTAACGACTTTTAAATTAGCGAAATTTCCTAACGGCCCCAATGATTTTTCAATTCTTTTTCATTCTCAGATGCAAAAGCTTTCAAAACACGAAGCGTGGGGAAGTGTGCCGCATCCCCGGCTGCACGGTGTCGCCATCTAGCGGCGCACCCGTGCCCATCCGCATGCCGCATGTCAACCCGGAGACGTTCCGTCTCTTCATACAATACGTGTACACTGGCAAAGTGCGTGAAAGTTTATTTTGTCCAATCCCTTAACCGTTCAACTGAATTTCCATAAATTTTAATTACTAATTTATGCTTTTGCTCCATCTATTGACAAATAGCGAAACTTTTACTATGATAGATGATTAACTGAGGCCTACACAAACTACCTTGTTCTACACTTATACAATAGATGGCGCTCAAATTAACTTGAGTAAACTGCAAATACTTTTAGTTTATTATACGCTAAAATAACGTATTCAAATCTTTTTAATTTTTTTACAGCTTTTACTTCAAGATTCGGGAGTTTTTGAAATGATGACATTGTCCGCGGATCTGGGTGTAGAGGACCTCAGAGCGGCGTGCGAAGACCACGTCACATCCACATTGAGCGTAGAAAGCGCTTGCACATTACTTGCAGCCGCAATGGACATCCAAGATCGTCCAGGTAATACTGTTTTTGATTTTGATATTTAATTTCAATCAGTAAACCAGATGCGATGGTGGTGTAATGGTCAGCATAGTTGCCTTCCAAGCAGTTGATCCGGGTTCGATTCCCGGCCATCGCACTCTTTTTGCATTCACCAATTAATTGTAGCTTTGCATATTATTATAGCGGAGACATAGCGGATTTGATTTTTATTTTCGCTTGTTAATATCGCGCACATAAAGCATTCTTCCGTACTTCCATTTTGCACCCGCCTATAAGTGAAGTGTGTGTGCGCTAGGGGGACTGTAGTATTTATTGTTCGCGTCACGTAAAAGAGCCAAACGGCACGCACTGTTAAGCACATCGCTGATATAATAGGTGTTTTACACAAACCTTAAAGGGGTATAGTTCATGTCACGTAAAAAGAGTGCTGTCAGCCGTACATTTTATATGGCCGCCAGTGCTCTGTTTGACCGACTTCAAACGAAGAGGAGGTTATCTATTCAACCTGTACTTTTTTTTACGTGACGCAAACTGTACGTACCGCATATTCGCAGTGACTTATAACTCAAAAGCGGGGAATTGAAATAGGTGTCCCTTGTTGCAGAAAAGATGAGGTCTAGCAATATAAAGGGAACTAGCACTCGCAAATATCTGACAGTGGCCCGTTTCACGAAGCTAGAAGTTACAATTTTACACACAAAAACTGGCAACCCTTTATGGCAAATGTTTGGGTTATCAGTGCCGCCGGTTTTTGCTCGTAAATTGTAACTTATAGCTTCGAGAAATAGGCCACTGGTGGCAAAATTGTTGATCATAAACTGAACTTTGTTGTTAATTGTCTATGGATCGTTCCTTCCAAGAAGCAAAGATATGGACACTGCAAGAAAAAGAAAAAAGGACTGGGTGTTAGCTACACTGCTTGTCCCGCTCTTCGGCCAGAGTAATCAGTCCCCCCCGTTAAGTCCCGTATAATTATAAAGTCCTTAAATTATAGTTCGTGTCACGTAAAAAGAGCGCTGACGGCTATATAAAATGTATCTTTAACAGCGCTCTTTTTACGTGACACGACCGATATCCCTTTAAGGTTTGTGTAAGGCTTGCCACTGACCTACAATATAACTGTGCAATATCACTGGTTGCACAATTATATTGGTCGTCAGTAGTCGATATTCAGCGTCAATATCATCTACTGACGATCAATATCAATGTGCAACCAGTGATATTGCACAGTTATATTGTAGGTCAGTGGCTAGCCTAAAACACCTTATATCAGCGATGTGCTCAACAGTGCATGACAGTTTGACAGAGAGATATATATTTTTTATTTTTTTCATTTTATTGCTTATTCATACGTCTCAAACAAGTCTATAACCGGTAAATTAAAAAATTCGACGCCCAACACTAGCGTCGGTCGGCCATCTTGTTTGTCTTTTGTTTTGTCTATAGCAAGTTTTTGGCTTCGTTCGTTTTCGTTCGCTTCTTGACAGCGCTAAGCCGGTTTTGCCGCCGCTTCATCATCAGTTAATCTTCTTTTGCGAGAGAATACAAAATAAAACATGGCATACAAAGGCCCCCCGAAAGTCCAGAAGGTGATGGTCCAGCCCATCAACCTTATCTTCAGATTTCTTCAGAATAGAAGCCGTGTGCAAGTTTGGTTGTACGAGAACGTAAACCTACGGATCGAGGGCCACATTGTAGGCTTTGACGAATACATGAACATCGTTTTGGACGAAGCCGAGGAAGTGCATATGAAGACCAAAAATAGGAAGCAAATCGGGAGAATTATGATGAAAGGAGACAATATAACGCTTATTCAAAATGTCAATCCGAACGCTACAGTGTAAATCTAGGTTATGTTGAAGCTTTAAACAAGTGAAGAGGGACAATCATTCCTAGCGTTAAATGTGTGTCGCCGTACATCTGTGTATTTTAATAAGAAATGAACCTTTTACCTTGTAAGAGCAAGTGGCTTCCGCCATGGTAAAATGTACTAATTAAACTTAAGTTCTAAGCAAACTTGAATTTCATTTCTCTTGTATTACACAAGTATCGCTAATGTGTTATGGTTATATTGGCAATAATAAGAATAAGATTAGTGCAACATTAAACCTTTCAGTAAGCACTAGCCCAACTTACTGTTATTGAACAGTTTAAAATGTTAATATTTTAGTAACCTATCCGCTTCACTGCAGTCTAAATTAACTAGAAAGTGGAAAGCTTAGAAAAATCCTTGGCTTTTGTAATATTTAAAAGATTTCCCTTGATCACAGTCTAACCTACTGGAAATTGATGTTGCAGGCCGATCATCTCTTTAAAAGTTCCCAAATGATAATTATCCAGAAAGATGGATGCAGGGATGTCAATCTAATCCTTAGATGTATGTAACAGGAAAGAAAGCAAATTACTTCATACAATCACATTTTTATGACAAGCTTTTTGGCCCAGTGTATAGAATTTCAGCCTATTCCAGTAAGGGGAACTGGTTCAACCATACTAATCAACAAACACCCAAACATGACTGCCTTAGATCAACAGTGGGGCAAATTCAAAAGTATATTCCCTAAATTTAAAAGTTGCTAAACTTCAAATAATAAATTACAAACTCGATTTTGACAGCTTGGTGCTTTACAAAATTGAGATTGGTGTTTCTTATTTTAAGTTTAGTGACTTTTAAATTTAGTAACACTTTTGAATTGGCCCCAGTAACACAATTCAAAATGAAATAGTCTCCGATCCATTGTGCCATTGTGCAAAGCAATGTCCCTCTGGCACTGGCCTCTCTGTAGCATACCAGACAGGGATAAGTTAAACCCGGTAACTCTCTTACTATCTCTTTCGTCGGCACTAGTGTGAGAGAGACGCACTTAGAGATAAGACTGTTTAACTTATCCTTGTGTGTCAACCTTACTAGGGCCGCTGTCAAAGTGAGAGGGACTGGGCAAAAGTCTGTTTGAATTACTTCGTAGATGTATGCAGGTTTCCTCGCGTTGGTAAATATCAAATGCAATTAAATTATATATTGCCTAATGTAGGTACCATAAATCGCACATATTTGTATGGAGAAAAGAACCATACCTAACTACTTGTCCATTATCAGTATAGTATAAACCCATCCATATCGATGTTTCTTTCTTTTTAGAGGTTATGCAGTCAGGTTCTTTTTCTAAAAATTTTAATTACTTACATCACAATGGAGGCAACCCCATAAACTGTGTGCATAAATAGTGTACCTACTAATAAAAGAGACTTGTGGCCCGTTTCTTATAGCATAGGAGCAAGCTTAGCAAGGATAATATTAGTGTTTCGTCTCGTACATTAAAAAAGAAAATTTAACAATAAATTAATATTCATAGACTACTAATAATTATGCTTTCAGAAACAGGCCCTTAATCAGGTGAATAAGAAAATGTAGGTATAGAAATTTCAAGTAAACCATTTTTAGGGTTCCGTATCTAAATGACAAAAACGGAACCCTTATAGATTTGCCATGTCAGTCCATCTGTCTGCCTGTATATCCGTATGTCATGTCACAGCCACTCGGAGACTCCTCCCCCCATTTTTAGTTCATATAAAATAATGGACGCACCCAAACCATAAAGCTTATCCCTAGATAAGTATTTAATTTATGCCCAAACGCATGTCATGTTCTGTCTGTTTGCGCCTCTGACGCAACGGCATGCCGATTCCATATATTTTGTCGGCTACAGCCGTCACTCGGCGTCCCGCTTTCTCGCACTCGGCCGTGGCGTTCAAAATGTTAATGCACTTATTACCATGCATATAAAGGCCACGTGAAGGGTGCAAGCAGACATCAAACGGTGAAATTTCATCTGTTATTTTTCGATTGAGTGCCGAAAACCCGATAGTCGGGTTTTCTATGACTTTGTCGCCACGCCGAAAGACTCACTGGTCGGGTTCTTGCTATATAGCAGTTTTATATGGAGGAAATTTTTCGGCGCCTGGGATGGGACTTGATTTTTGTGCTGGCACTGAAGAACGAAAGTATTAAAAGAACTTTCTCTATCGCACGTGCTTATGTAATAATTAGGATAGGTGTTGTTGTGCATCCCAGTGTGACGGTTGTATTGTGTGGCAGGTGGCAAGAGCGCCACGTCGTTCCTGGAGCGCTGCGTGGCGTTCATCGGCGAGCACGCGGCCGACTGCGTGCGCACCAACGCCTTCCTCAACTTGCCGAAAGACGCGCTCATAAAGCTCATCTCCTCTGACTTCGTAAGTAGGGTTCCGAAGAGCAAGCTGCTCAACCTCTTTGTGTCTACTCAATTTTACTGATGGGTATTTATAATAAGGATTGCTTGTTATTTGCCGTAACAATTTGACAGACTGCAAGCATGGTTAAGGTATTTAAATCTACAAGATGACAACGCATTCCTCTTAATCAACTCTGCTAAATTACCACTACTCTGCCACCTTAGGCTTGTGTCATGAAGCGACATCTATTTTTTGAATATCCTACTGATCCTTTATACTTGAAAGGTTTAGGTACCAACATGTGTCGTTTGCGCCTCGTTTCAGCTATGCCTAGAGGAGGAAGAAGTATGGCGCTGCGCGCTTGCGTGGGCCAAGCAGCGCGCCGGAGTGACGCAGCCCGCCGCGCACTGGACCGAGGAGGAGCGCGCGCGCGTCTGCTTGCACCTGTCACCGCTCATGACGCACGTGCGCCTGCTGCTGATAGGTAAGAGTACTAGGTACTGCTGTCGATGGCCCGGCTTGTGCTCGAGTCATTTACTTACGGCAACGCAGGCGACAGCCCGTATCAAGTGGAAGACATACCATCAGCGCGACGTTGTCAAATAGCAGAAGTTTCTTAAGTCCAACGAAAATACATTATACACCAGTAGGTACAACGCTCTGCGCGTGCAATATAACATCGCGTTCAGAGTGCTGACGGGGCTGCCTCGGTTTTACAGTGCGACATGGAAGTTTGCAGAGGCGCAGGTAGACTGCTTCTACGCCACGATACGTAAGCGGTGCGTACTCTGGCGCGCAGAGTTCGGGCTAGCATCAACTGCATCCTGAGCATGATTGCTAGTAGTCTTGATTGTCCGTACTTGAGCTACTATTTCCAGCTTCACTTACGGTGAAATAAAAATTATGTGGTTAAAACAAATAATTGTATTAATTTTATTATCTCTTAGTAGAGACATTACTATAAGAAATGTATTATGTACCTAATAACACAATGATTCTTAGTTGGTCGAAAAATAAATGATTGATTGGTATAACTTCCGAATAAGTTCATTCGTAGTTTGCTCCCCATAACCTAACCTACATGTCTTGACTTCGGTGGTCATTTGTTGTTGTGCGCCTGCAGACAGCTGCGTGTTCGCGGAAGAAGTGGAGCCGACGGGCGCGGTGCCCATGGAGCTGTCGCTGGAGCGCTACCGGCGCGCCGCGCTCACGGCGCCGCACGCGCCGCACGCCACGCACGCGCCGCACGCGCCGCGCGACGACAAGCGCACCCGGCCCAGGTACCACCCGCCATCATCACATCATCAGCTTTAACATACTGTTTTAGTTCCCACGCGGGTCTACTTCGGATTATCTTCACATATATCCTTGAATAATATATTGATGTATGTTTCAGGCTAGCAGTTAATATGTTCGCGGGCTCAGTGATACTACAGCAGGACAAAAGCGCCTACCAAGCTGTTATAAATAACTGGTAATTGTCAAACGAATATCTATTATATTAACGAAATATATCAAACATATCCATTGTTTTTAATGTATACCTTCACGGCTGCTTCAGCGATTATACCCCTTGGTTTGCAATATAAAGATCATCTTATATTTATTTTGGGTTACTTAATCATTGACTGATAGAGAATGCTTTTAGCCTTTTGAACGCCACGGCTGAATGCGTGTACCTAGGTGTACCCCGGACGCCGAGTGAAAATGTATGGAAGACGGCATGTCGTGGCGTCAGGGGCACGATAATCTGCTATCGGCTACAGTCGACTGTGGCGTTCAAACGTTAAATATTAAGTGTGCCATTCGTAAAAGTAAATCAGATGAGGCAGTCGTTTGTGAATGTAGTGGTGCTGTTCGTTTAGTGTTCATATTTAAAATACAGAAACAAAAGAAACATATGCGCATATTTGTACTTTTTCATATTACTCACACATTCAAAAACGACTCTCTCATCTGATCTTGCATTGTGTGATAATAAATTGATTGCTTCTTTTATTGTACCATTTATATTGAAATAAACAACATACAAACGCATATGGCGCAGTCGGTAGGATCTGCTCATCCTTCCGACGCCGACCAATATAGAATGATCCCATCAAGTGATGTGTGTAGGTGCGGCGGCGGCAAGCAGCCGTGGCGGCTGGTGTTCCGCGCGTCGGTGCACGGGTTCAGCGCCAGCGCCTTCCACAAGCACTGCGACAACGTGGCGCCCGTGCTGCTGCTCGTGCAGGTACCGTCCGCGTCACCACCGTTATTTTATTGTTGTTGTTTCTCTGGCAGCATTTTCTTCCGCTATCGGTCTCCTGTGAGCAATCGGTACTACTAAGTGAATCGTCAGCGATGTAAGAACTCGTAGGTATGCTTACGGATCTACTCGCAACCTGCTCATTACGTAAACTGCATTTGAACCAAAACTTTCTGTGTGGGTAGCTTTCGCGCGGGGAAGTGATCGGCGGTTTCTCGGAGGCAGCGTGGAGCGGCGGCGGCGCGGGCGGCTACCTGCCCGCCGAGCGCGCCTTCCTGTTCGCGCTGCCGCCCGCGCCGCCCGCGCCGCCCGCGCCCCCCGCGCCGCCCGCGCCGCCCGCGCCCCCCGCGCCCCCCGCGCCCGCGCCCGCCGCCGCGCCCGCCAGGCACCCGCTGCTCAAGAAGGCCTTCGCGCTCTGCTACCACCCCGAGTGAGTACCCTACATCCTCCGAGAGCTACCTGCCCGAGCGTGCCTTGCTGATCGCGCTACAGTTGACAGTTTCTTTAACCTTTTGAACGCCACGGCTGAGTACGAGAAAGCGTGCTTCGGACGCCGAGTGACGACTGTAGCCGACAAGATGTACGGGAAATGGCATGCCGTGGCGTCAGGAGCACGGAAATCTGCTGTAGGCTACAGCCGACTGTGGCGTTCAAAAGGTTGGCGTCACGGAACTATGACGAAAATCATCAAAGCCTAGAAAAAATCTTCGTTTTGGTTGGCTAGTTGATCCTGTATGTACAAGATCTACTGGTATATCATTGATAGAGGGGTCACCCAGGTTAGACATAATTGTTGTACCCCATCATATCCCGCTATTCTTCTCTTCCTTATGCCAGACTTTTGAGTTATTTTCGTTCACTAATGTGACTTTGTTATTATACTTCAATGAATGAAGAATATTTATTTAAAGAAACTCATCAAAACAGTAAGATTAATGTCGATTCATCCATGGGTCCTTGCCTTTTTTTGGTTGATACACCTATTTTGTTCCAAATAAAACAATCCTAGGCGAAAACTTGGCAAAGTGATGTCTAAAATATTGTCTCCGGTGGGTTTATTTACAAGGAAATAGCTGTTTTAGCCAACAAAGGTCCATTTTGAGTGTGCAATCTTGTTTACAAAATAAGACAAATATGGATGAATACGCTATACAGTACCTCAACCTTTAAAATGACGTTCACTCGGCTTGTGGCCAGGCGCAGTGGCGCAGTGGTAACTTCTCGTTCACTTCAATAAGTTCTTCTGTTTCCTTGTCCCCAGCTGCGGGCCGATCTTCGGCGCGGGCGCAGACCTGCTGATCTCGTCGAACTGCAACAGCAACAGCGACAGCTACAGCAACCTGCACTCGTACGGCGCGCCCGACGCCGCCGGCTCGCTCGCGCCCGACTACAACTTCACCGTGCGCGACTACGAAGTGTTTACCTATAAGCATTCCTAAATGACGTGTAGTGCACACGAGATTTGCCGCCATGGCGCCGCTAATGGATGCCGAGTATTGACGACATTTTCAACCAATCATCTAAGAAAGGAAATGTATTCAGTATTCAACCTTTATGCTATATAGAATTTTCCATGCAATAACGTACCTATAACAATTATAATCTCATAAATCTTAAATTAAAAAAGATATGAGATTGCAAAACATTAAAAAAAACATAATTATATCACAATTCCTCCATAATTACATCTAATCAAATAACTAATAAAAATAAGTCACAATATAAAAAGAAAAGTCATAACTGGTTGCACCACTATATCGATCATCAGTAGTCGATATTGACCGTCAATATCATCTACTGACTGTCTATGTCTATGGTCACCTATGATACGTTGGAAAAGTTGTCATAAGAAAACTCGTCTTTAGAGGATATATCGGACATATAAATGTTCACGATTTGACTATGTGCTTCCAACATAATAATTGACGAATAGTATTAACAATAAACCTAATTATGTGTATAAGAGAAACAATAAATATGTACTATATAAAAAACTGTTTTCATATTCTCATCAAAAACTTGCATTAGCTCCATCTAGGTATATCTAGGTGGAAACAACTAGAGCGCCATCTATCAAGCTTAATGTGATAAATTAATTAATTTTGCTTCGCAATAATAGATGGCGTTAGCTGTTCCGCTGACTAGAATATCAAATTTTGTAATTCAAAGAATTTCATTTCGCTTCTGTGTATTATCTGCTAACTTAATCATTTTGTTACAGGAAACCTACGCCTCATTACGCCTACACCTCACCTGTCACTTTTGTTCTAAACTTTATTCAAACGCGTTAAAATTGAATTTGGAATGGATTTGTGTTTCACATTATTTCTTTTTATTTTTAAACGGGCGATATTATATTGCAGGAAAAATATTTTGAATATCACTGAAAAAGGGGGCCTAGGAAGTGGGGCGAATTTTGAAAGCCAAGCAATATAGGTTCAGAAGGGTTTTCATATGAAAGGGCATTTCAAAACTATATTTTAAACTAGGTGCAAAATTACCGTCCCTCTTATCTCCGAAACTTGCCAGCACAAAAACCTCAAATTATTGATGTTGAGAGGAAGTTAGGCATATTTTTCAGGAAAAATAAAACGCAGTCGAAAACGAAAACCAAGGTCGTTTCACACTCGACGTTGCATAGAGATAGGAGCGACAGCGTACAGCGACTTACATAAACATAACTTTTTTGAGAGAATCTGATACCTCTGGCTCGGGGCCTCAGCGTGACACCATTTTCTGGGATTTTTTGTATGTAAGTATAATAAAGCTTCATAGGTATTTGTCAAAGTCAAAGTCAAAGTGTTTTATTTGTAAATCACACGTAAAACTGAATACAGTGGTGGAAAAAAGAAATACGTGACACTATGATTTGCCAGTTGGCGTACAAAAACATGCATGTTATAATAAAAATAAATGACAAAATTAGCAAAACAAAAAAAACAAATGATATGTCCCAAATATTATTAAATTAAAATGTCAGTTTCAGTTATTATTATACATATTATCATTATTGAATTGAATGGTTTACAATTTTAAATAATTTTGTGATTGCATTCCGTATATAATTATTACAGATCTACAATAATTATCTGCCAAAAGTTACCGAGCACCCCATGGTTCTCTTTGCTGATGACAGCGTTGTGATTTTTTCAGGACAAAATATAGAAACATAGGAATCTGACATTAACAACACGATATAAATAATAATAGAATGGCTAACCAATAATAATTTGAAAATTAACCTTAGTAAAACAAATTTTATGACATTTAAACAAAGAGCCAAATCAACTAGTTTAAGTATAAGGGACATAAAATAAATGAAACTGACATAACTACATTTTTAGGCATAAGCGTAGACAATAAGTTGACATGGAAAAACCAAATTGACGTTATATGTAAGAAATTAAGTAAATTTTCATATGCTCTGTATAATTTAAAAAAAAAAATCTAATCAGTCAACTCTTTTAACTGCTTATCATGCGTATGTTACTTCCACTTTAAGCTACGGCATCCTCTTCTGGGGAAACTCAACAAATAGAGAAAATGCGTTTAAAGCCCAAAAAAAGTGCATTTGTATGTGCACTCGTGCAAACCATATTTAATAAGATTGGAAATACTCACACTACCTTGTTTGTATATATACGAAACGGCCAATTTTGTCAACTTTAACCAACACCTTTTCAATAAATTTAGAAGTGTTCGCCTTCAAAATAAATGTAAGTCAATGCCTAGTGATACAGCATTATTGCAAAAAAGGTTACTTGGAATGGCACACAATAGTAGATTGTTGCACCAAGCAGAAAGTGATTCATTATTGCGCCGAGTGTTGGTTTGGAGCCCGAACGCAAGTGAGGGCTCTAAAAACACGAGCGCAATAACAAATCACTTGATGCGAGGTGCATAATCTGCTTTTCTTTCTACTACTGCTAAAAGTTGGTAAAAAAACGTAAAGGTACAGTTAAACCCAACTAGCGAAGTAAAAAGGATTTTGGCATCTGTTATGACGCACCCTTAGAATTTTTATATAGCCTATGACACTCGCACGTTCTCCCCGAATCTTAAGATACCCTATTTATTAAAATCGGTCTATTGGTTCTGAAGCTAAAGTCGAAAATCCGAAAACTTTCACTGAAATCTTGTGTCTAGCCTATTAATTGTCATATTATGCCATTTTTTTTTTAAATCTATGTATCCCATACTATCTTATCAGCCAGTACTTTGAGCATAACATTTTAGACGAGACAATCACAGTTCGATATGGCCGCCGATATGTAGCCTGTTTTTTTTTTTTTTGCTAACGTTAAGTCCACAAAAGAGTGGTCGGCTGTCCCGTCGGACTGTGAATGGGCGGATTGGGTAGCTGTTGGTGTAAACTTCTTGATCAAACAACCAGATTAAAAAAAAAACAAAACAGTGCGATAATGAAATTTGTATACAACTTTATTTGCTCTAGAGCAAATAAGGGCTGCTTTGTGCTGAGTATTTATGGCCATTATGATGAAATTAAAGCGTATTAGGAAGAAAAATATATAATCCACTTCCACAAACCATTGTTGAAAGGAAAAGAAATAACCTAGATTTTAATAGAAGTTTAAAAGCGTTTCTTTTAGAAAATGCGTATAACTCAATACCAGAATTTTTGTCCGATAAATTTAATTAATAACATTGTCAAAAAAAAAATTGTGATTATAATATAATCAGGCATGAATGCATGATGCATGAAATAAAATTTGTATGCGCATAGTGATACAAATAATAAATTGTAACATGAATGTAATTTACGTATGTTGGACAAATAAATCTTTGAATCTTTGAAGATTGGGGTGATCCCTGCGTGTAGCCAAAGAGTATAGTAATATTACCAAAAGGAATGCCTCTAGCAGTGGCACTTCAAAATAAGTGACATGATTCGGTTCTTTACCTATTAGGGTTGAACGGACTCGTTTTTAGGATTATACTTCAACAACCTGTATCTTAAAGACGGCTACACAATTAACGTAGTTTCTGCGAGAAAAATATAGCAGTAAGCCTACAGATCTCACATTTGCGGGAAGGTAACTCGTTCTGTTCCATCCTGTATAAGTATTCATCAGTGGCGAAGCGTCAAATATTTCCTAAGGGAAGCCGGAAGTATTAGAACCGTACGTGCGAGTCTGACGTGAGAGAGTAACATGGACTTCACTGACAGCTAGTCGTAGCTTTCTAGCTTGGTAAAGCCGTCAGGAATCGGCTTGTAGGCAGGCTCCGCCACTGGTATTCATATTGTTGTCTATTACATACACTAGTGGCTGAGCTAGAGTCCGTGAGCTGTAGACCTCGCGACAAATTTAACTTTGCCGTTGGAAAACTGATATCCCAATACATCGACATAGGTCGGGTCAGTTTACCAACACCGCAAATAAGTTTGTAATTGCAAAAAACCCCATAACTCCGCCATTTTTAAAAAGTTTGAAAAACTGAATCAATAAGAAAAATATATATAATTATCGAAACTGCTTACAAAATTTCACGAGAATCGGTTGAGAACTCCGACCTGTAGACGAGAACAAATGGACAAAACAAATATACGCACAGTAACAATTGACAACCAGTGACGTGAGACAGCGTGAGACCAAAGTGAAACCACAATGCGCGCGCTGTTTTTTTTTTGCGCCGATAATATAATTATTAGATAATAGTAATAGCTCTCAGAAAAAGTTTAAAAACAAAACTTATATATATTTATATTCTCGAACCGATTTTCAATACTGTATTTTTTTTACTATATAAAGTAATGCAAGGAACTCGTTGGTGGTACTTCCACTTCTGGACAGCGTTTGGTCCAAACCCGTCGATCTCGTTTGTTATGCACATCATTTTAAAATTCTAAACCACATCGTTTGATGACTGTGGCGCCTGTGCCACTTTTACGTTGTCCTTTATTTCGCTTCATGCTCCGGTGGCAAACTATTAATATCATCAGAACTTCTTCAACGTCAGGTTTTCCACTTTCACGCGTAATTTCCCGGGATTTTTCAACGTTAGGGCTCTTTCCCTTTTCCCGCGGGTTTCCCTGCGCACGCGCCCGCATCGCCGGCGCCAGTTACTAAGTATACCACCACTTTACAAGTCACAAGACTCAAGCAACTATAGCATTTTTGCTATTGGCATAACAACTATGACGCGTCACTTGATCTCGTGGTATTGTTTGCTGTCTAGCTAGGATTACAGCTGATTGAGGCACGGCAAAGTGCATTGACTTCTATCCTACGTAGGTATGCGGGCGGTATTTTATGCACTTTATTTCCATTGCAATAAAGATGGAATTAATAAGTAGGTATAACATTGTAACTAATAGATTTGCGCGGAATGTATACAAAACTACCTAGACCCTTGAATATTTCAAATTGAAAACAAACAAATGAAAGAAAAAAGCAAGTTTTTTCAAGTCGTGATTTCCGCTAATTTGGATGAACTACCCTAGTGTTGTACATTTTCTAGACTAAGAATTTAGTAAAAAAAAATTGAATGCCATATTGTGGCGAAGCACGCATTCATGGAATTATATTTCACTGACATGTACCAATAACACCTGTGTTTATTCTTGCAAATAAATAACTTACTTAGTACTCTTTAATTTTAAGACCGAATATAAAATAAGATTCAATAAAGCTATTTTACTCAAACGGTTTTTTTTAATGATTTACCTGTTACTGTCCTGTTGGGTCAAACCTTGATTCATTGTTCTTCGAAAGCCAAAAGTTTCACCCAATGTTACTTTCAAAAGCTTACGAGTAATATTTTTTGTTCTTCTCCACCATTAAATATTTAGGCATGCGAATCGAATAAAAAGGTATTCAGCATTGTTTTGAGTTAAATTTATATAATATTAGGACGCGAACATTCCTCCTTTAGAGGTTTTATCTTGTGAAAATTCTTTGAGGACACTAAACCAACCGAAGGATAACTGTTTACAACAAAAACATGGGAATAAAGATTTATTACGGAAATATTGAAAAAAAATAGATTTAAAATCAAAACTTTAATGAACTGCTAAGTAAGTAGTCAAAAATACCAAAGGAAAATCAAGGTAAAAACGTTTAAATAATCAGTCTCATTTCTATTCAAACGCATTCAACTTTGCGGACCAAAAACTAATTCTGCGAACTGAAAATCGGTACTTACCCATCAAAAGCATTCCCATCGGTGTTCAGGCTGCTTCAAATTGGGTGTTGCATCCAGAGTGCATCTCACAGGTTCGGGGAACAGACTGACTCACTGCACCCTTATATAGGATGAGCCATCGCGAAAAACAGGATGAACACCCAGTTCATTCAATAGATCGCTATATAAGGCATAGACGGATATGCGTCATCGTTGTAGTATGGTCGTAACAACTCGATCTTGTTATACGTACATGATAAACGTAACTACACACTACGTAAAGTGAATTCATTCTTACTCGTCTCATTTAATAAACATGTTTCTAACCTCTAAATGCACCTTTTTTTGCTAAAACAGCTTTTTCTTCGTAAATTAAGCAATCCGAGATAATATTTTAGACATTACTTTGCCAATTATATTAGGGGATAAAATAACTGTTTCACCCAAAAAATGTGCATTTTGAGGTTAGAAACTTGTTTACCAAACATGACAAGTAAGGAAAAAATCCCTTTACTTACCCTCCAATATCTTTTAATATTATGGTTACACCTGCAACTCAGACCGATGAATGCTACCCCACCGTAATAGTTTTTACTAGGACGGGGAATAAAGCTCATACTACTCTTGTTGTCTCTTAGAATACTGGCTTCGCCATGGTGTAAATAGAGATTCCTAGACCAGGATCCCAATTCTCGCTGCATTCGAGATAATGTCGATTGCGAGATCAAACGTCAGATTCATACAGCTGTGTCAAACGACTGTATGCACTGACGTTTAATCTCGATTGTGAGATTATCTCGAATGCACCGGGAATTGGGGGCCAGAACCTATAGACCTAGAGCGCGCGCTCTATGTGAGAGCATGGTTGTGTTAATAAATTTTTCAATTATATATATGAAAGTCTACATCTTTGCTAATCACAGTATATCTAAATGTAAACCTAGTAATAAGTAAGTCCTGAATGTATTGTGTACCTTACTACAAAGGTATAACGGACGGAGCCTTCAGGTAGTCTGTGATGACCGCAATGTTACTTTCCAAATTTTTTATTCGTGACATTATTATCATCCCAATTCCAAGCATAAAGAGGTATGGGCACAGCTGACTATTTTGCGTGGGCCTGGCATGATAATCCTATGGTTTAGTCCAAGATCTAGCTGTCTGCCAAATTTCATCCAAATTCCAGCCGTTTGTGCGTGATTGAGGAACAAACATTCCACATACTTTCTGATTTATAATATTAGTATTAAAGGATAAACGTTTTTAGATGTAGAAGGTGCTGGATTATTTTAACGCAGAAAAGTAATCGATATTCGCTGCGATAAAGTAATTATGTCCTGTTAAGATATAGTACATTGTGCATCTAGGGCTGTAAGAAGGGGATAACTATCGAGAGTCTGTTAGAAGCCCGATGCCGATGGGCGAGGGCTTTTATGACTCGAGTTTGTTATCCCCTTACTGCCCGTGATACACACAATGTTTTTCATCACATTTGCGAGGAAATGAAACAAAAATTAGACAAAAACAAACCCATTGTACACCGTGAACTACCATCAGGTGGGTAGAACAAACTGTACACCGCGATCAGCGCGGGGCGGCTCCGCCGGCTGCGGCACCCGCGCGGCCCCGCCGCCTGCGGCTCGCGCGGGGCTCCGCCGACCTGGGGCACGCACTGCCCGTGGGAATTTATAACTCCCGCTGACGGCGGGGCCTATAGAGGAGTTAAATTGGCTATAGCTGCTCTATACGCCTGCGTATAATAACACCCTTTCCGAGCAAGTGTGATGAAAATTTCATTATTGCACTGTTTTTTTTTTTTTCATTTGGTTGGTTGATCAAAATGTTTACACCAACAGCTACCCAATCCGCCCATTCACAGTCCGACGGGACAGCCGACCACTTTTCTGTGGACTCACTGTTAGCAAAACAGTCCACATATCGGCGGCCATATCGAACTGTGATTGCCCCGTCTAAAATGTTATGCTCAAAGTACTGGCTGATAAGATAGTATGGGTAACTAAAAGATTTAAAAAAAATGGCATAATATGACAATGAATAGACTAGATACAAATTTTCTGGGAAAATTTTCGGATGTTCGACTTTAGCTTCAGAACCAATGGACCGATTATAAGAACGTGCGAGTGTCATAGGCTATATGAAAATTCTAAGGGTGCGTCATAACAGGTGCCAAAATCCTTTTTACGTCGCTAGTTCGGTTTAACTGTACCTTTACTTTTTTTTACCAACTTTTTGCAGTAGTAGAAAGAAAAGCAGATTATGCACCTCGCATCAAGTGATTTGTTATTGCGCTCGTGTAAAATAAGACTCGGCGCAATAATGAATCACTTTCTGCTTGGTGCAACAATCTACTATAATTACACTTCTTAAGTCTTTATTTATTTATTCATGAATAATTATTAAAAAAGAACAGTACCAGCTAACACTACAATAAATAGATAAAAACTGAAACTAGGCTAAAATTACTTAAAATAAATTTAAAAAATCTGGTCCCCGCGGCAGGGTGCCCATCACGCAAGCTGCATTTCCACGCTGAATGGCTATGCTTAGCCTTTGTGCGAGGTAGCAGCCTGCGCGAGGGTCACCCGTGGCCTCCCTGAGGCGCTTGCTGAGCTCCCTGAAGAGCCCATGCGCGCCCGGGCCCCACGGACCTAGTGTCTCGACCCCGAAAGCGACAAAATCGTACTGGGTGCCGAGACAACTAGTGTATTTGTTTGCTTTATACCGCTCCCTAGACTCGGCCGCCGCACCCGCCCGGTGAGTGGTAGCTGGAAGATAGGTCGCGGCCAGCGTGTCGGAGCATGTAGCGTCCCACACCAGCGCACGACCCATCCTCCAGGGTATCAACGACATACCATCAGGGCGCCTGCCATCGTCACGTATGATGTGCGGCTCCGATGTCGCGGGCACATTGACGCTGACAAGCGCCCTTCTGATGATGTCATTGAGGGCGGCGTGGCGGGGGAGGCGGCCAGCACCTGAGAAGATTCTTAAGTTATCAAAAAGAATATTTTATCTACACCCATATCATAAAACCTCCATAGTTTAATCAAAAACCGTAGGAAATGACCACCATTGTGACAACCAATTAGGTAAAACCAGTGCTGCAATGTTATTTCAGTATCGATTTTAGTATCGAAATGAGATTAAATTTGGAACAGCTGTCAAAACTCAAGTGGGTCTCTATTCTAGTACCTATCCATAGATATTAAACAGTTATTGATACGAAACATCAATTCAGTATGTTTTTTTAATATAAACCGAACGACATTTGATCTCGAGTGACGTGAGAATAGAGACTTCATTCGTTTGTCTATGATTTAAAAACAAAATGGTCTCTAGAATTGTTGTTGAATTGAATAGAAAAAGTTGTTTGTAATTTACATTTTAGTTGAAAATATGAATAGTAGTCTTCTCGGAGTGACTG
This sequence comes from Tortricodes alternella, assembly GCA_947859335.1. Lineage (NCBI taxonomy): Eukaryota > Metazoa > Arthropoda > Insecta > Lepidoptera > Tortricidae > Tortricodes > Tortricodes alternella. The sequence goes on from OX401983.1 coordinate 15,530,593, forward strand.
TGTGATGTGAAAATGCGCCGGATATCGGAAATATGCAGCCACAATTGCAACAAATAATTTTTTGCCAGAAAATATTGTTTCTGAACCCATCATGGAGGATTTATAATATGTGTGTAGATAAAGTTATGTATGCAACTCTGCATAATTTGGCCTTAAAACACACGTGCGATCTTATTATGAAACTCGCTAAAGCTCGTTTCATGAAAACCGCAGTAGTGTTTTAAGTCATTATGCAACCGTTGCATAAACTACTCTCTATTTCCCGTACACCCTATAGTAAGATAATATCGCTCGCTCTCCGCTGCATCTTCTGCAGGATGCAGTTCCCTGAACCCCCCTAGCTTATTAATTCAGCGGCGATCTCAAACGATTTTCTCAGAATCCCCAAAAATCAAATAGGTTAATTGACCAATAAGTTAAGCATCGGACAGGCTGAATGCAGGCTGTAATGGGAATCGGAAATGCTTCCCATATTTCTGAGTTTGGCACTACGCTGCGTAATATGTGAATTTTTGTGTAATTTTTAGTAGGTAGGCGTATTATTTTTATAAGCGTTCATTTTTCGAGGCTGATATATATTCAACAGTGATCAAAGCCCGAAGGATTTAGTATAAATAGCGTTCAAATCAATGATGCTTAACCTTTTGAACGCCACAGCTGAATGCCAGAAATTGTGCCACAGACGCCGAGTGACGGCTGTAGGCGACTTAATGTATGGAAAACAGCATGCCGTGGCGTCAGAGGCACGGAAATCTGCTGTCGGCTACACTGTGGCGTTCAAAAAGTTAATTAAAAAATCCTGTTTGAACTGACTATGACAATATTTTGTTTACTAGGGCCTCTATTCCATATTGCCTAAGCTATATCGCAAATTATTTTGATAAGATACGGTCTTATTGAATTGACAGCAAAGGCAGGCGCATCGTATAAAAATCATTAGCGATATCGCTTAGAAAATGTCGAACAAAGAGAGGTCCGAAACTAATTTTAAAACAATATTCGTCTATCTGATAATGTTACTCGTAGGTACTTCTGTATGTTCCGTACGTGAAGAAAGGCACGGCAAGAAAATAATATATTTCGTTTTTTTCGAACAAGTCGCTGGAAAACGCGGCAGACATTATGCCTCTTCTATATACTGGCAGACCGCGCGTCGCCGCGACGGCGCGCCTCATCCTTATCTATCAGCACAGAACAGATAATACGTACTATAAGCACTGATAAGTAAACCAGTTATTTAAGTACTGTTTGGGCACCTTTATTTTTTCCCGCAAAGTTCTGGGTCGGTAATTCAAATTCAGTAAAAAAAAACTTGTACTCGTACTAGGAGCACTATACTTGCTAAGATTATGAGCTCTTTTGCCATAAATGCTATTTTCCATAGTTGGCCGTTTCGCCGCTTCGGATTACTAACTTAATCTAAATCTTATATATGTAATAAAACAGTAGACAGAAAAAATCTGTACATGGAAGATTTGGGTAATAATACTTTTAGGGCGCTTTAAGATGAATAACAGAAAACAATTCGATGATTTTTGAAATTTTGGTCCGTCTGTCTGTGTACATGTACATATGAATACCAAATTTCAATTCAATCGGTCCAGTAGTTTCGGAGCCAATTGGCTGTGACAGACGGACAGACAGACAGACAGACACACGAGTGATCCTATAAGGGTTCTGATATGTCTTTGCAATGAAACCACCGTGTTAGTTGCGAGCTAGTTTATTACTGGATGCACACAGCTGCGGCGCGCACACGCACCGCGCATTATAGCTAGGTACATACATATATGCATACAGATCATCCCTCCACCTTTATTTAAAATGTATAGCATTACAATACAAATTTCTTAAAACTAAAACTTATAATCTACCCTTTTCCTGGGACGTAAATTACGTTGCAGTGACGGTTCTCGAACCGGTATCGGCTCGAGCTCAAAAGGTGCGAGCGAGTCCGGCGCGGCGCTGGTACCGGCCTCGGCGGTGGCCTGCCCTTGCTCGCTTGACTCCCCCTCACAATCCGCCCATATTTCGTCCCCAGCCTGTGGTGGACTTCTGTCCTCCACCATTGGTTCGGAGGGAACTTCATTCTCAGAATTGAGCACGCTACTTGAAACACTAGCAAGTGAAGAAGGCCCTTGATTGTCGGAAGTGAGATGTCACTATCAGTATTTACAATAGTTTCACCCTTATACTTAAGTAATTGATCTATGTGTCTGATACATTGGGCGTCATACTTAAATATAGATATTAAGCCTTGTACCCTATTCCAAGCCTAAACAAATTGAGATAGCACTTCCGTTTCCGCTTGAAAACACGTCACTACCACGTAATAGTGCAGGTGTACCGCCATTATCCCTCCTCTAATCCAGGGGCCAGGCTCAGTTGCGCACTGAGCTGCCTCATTGGCGTTCTGTTTCTAGAAGAAGAAACACGTTTTTTAAAAAATTGTTCGCAATTTTTATAATTTAAAAGTACTACCGCGTTTTTCGAGTATAATGGATAACTTAATTCCTGAGGTTCGACAAGACCATGGTGTAAGTATTACTCGGGAGCAGGTGGATTCGGACAACGAGGATTCGTCGAGTTCTTCGTCAAGTAGCTCGTCTGCGCAGTCTCGCAGGCGAAAGCGCCGTCGCCGAAGCAGGCGCGTACACAAATTAGAAAAAGTTGTGAGTAGTTTAACCAAAGAGGTGAGCGCTTTACGCGATTCCTTTCGACCCAATATTGACTATGACTCTGATGTGTTATCGATTTGTGCCCCTGACGATCTTGAGGCCACCCATACGGCCTCCGCCGTGCCAGGAGGCGAGCCCATTAATAATATTAATTTCAAACTTGAAACTACCCTCAAATCAGTTTGCGCAACCACATCTAAAGAACATGCGGATATTTTAGATAAATTGCAACATTTTAATTCGTCAAATTGGGCACAAGTTCGCTACATAGATGCGCAAAGAACGTATGTTTCATCTCCCGGTTTTACAGAACTAGAAAGTAATGATATGGTAAAAACTTTTGATCGTAACCGAGCCTTAGCGGTTACAGAAAAAACATTGGCAGCGGTTTCTCATGCTCTTATAATTCAGAATGAGAAACTAAAAGACGGATTTGAATCTTTGGTAGCTTGGATGGAGTCTCAGACTGAGCCAACTACATCGGTGACGGTCAAAAATAAAATTAATGAATTTTTTTCTGAGGGTGATTACTCGCGTATCCACTTAGATATGTTGCAGATGGTCTGTGGTCGACGTGCAGACATTATACAACAACGCAGAGACGGTGTGCTACATTTCGTCAAAGACCGATACATGAAGGAATCTCTGCGGAAAATACCTCCCACATTGGAACATCTTTTTGACGACCAGCGATTTTCAGATTGCATAACCAGGAATGGCGGTATCGAAAAGGTGTTTTACTGCTCACGCACTCCTGCGCAAGGAGCTGCAGGCAAACGAACTCTTGCGCAAAGAGTTGGACAGGCAGAGCCTAAGAAATCTAACGAGTATCCGAGGTTCCGCGTCCTGCCCGGACCGTCAACCAGCACCAGCGCTCCTCCTACTCAGGAAAGAAAACGTAAGTCCGTGTCATTTCGTTCATCCGGACCAAGCAATAAATACTACAAGAGCAGACATGGTAAGCAATCATATAAACGTTATGACTGACTATGCCAAGTTCCAAGCAGGTCAACTGGTCAATTATCTGGACAAGTGGAAAATGTTGGGAGCTCCAGACTATATAATCAAAATCCTATCCGGTTACAGAATACCATTTTTCAAAAAACCACCGTTAGTGCACCCATCGCGAATTTCATCAAAATTACACACAAAGGCAACTCCAGCAATGTGCACTCAAATCGAAACCTTGCTAGAGCAGGGTGTTCTAGAACCAGCCCCATTGACGCCCAGTTTTGTATCAAATATTTTTCTTGTCCCAAAAAAGGGGGGGGCGGTACGACCAGTATTCAACCTGAAACTTCTCAACAAGTATGTACACACGACCAAATTTCATCTTATCAACATGTACAGAGTCCCAGACTTCCTTCAACCGGAGGATTGGCTAGTAAAATTGGACCTTCACAACGCATATTTTCATGTACCAGCAAGCGTGACGCATCGGAGGTTCTTGAGGGTAATATTTCAGCGTCGGCTTTGGCAAATAACTTGTCTGCCGTTCGGCCTCTCAACAGCGCCGAAGACCTTCGCCTCCATAACCAACTGGATAGCTCAGGTGCTCAGATCCCGGGGCGTTCGAGTACTAGTATATTTGGACGATTTTTTCCTAGCTTGCCAGAACCGTTCAGTGCTCCAGAACCAAGTAAGTCTCACGATTCAAATTTTAAAAGATCTGGGGTGGGCTATAAATTACGAAAAGTCCAGTCTAATTCCCCAGCGTTCCATAGAATTCCTGGGCGTTCTTTGGGATCCTTGGAACAACGTGAAATCTCTTCCAGTCGAGAAAAGTCGGAGCATTTCGCAGAAATGCTGCCAGATCATGTCACGAATGGAGACATCACTGAGACAGGTGCAATCACTTCTCGGTTCATGCAACTTTGCCAGTTTCATAGTCCCGAGGGGACGCTTGAACAGCCGGTTATTGTTGAAGTTCACCCACCAGATATTGGACATGAGCCCGAATGTAAAGGTAAAATTCCCGTTATCTCTAGTGTCCGAACTGGAATGGTGGATCAATCATGCAGGCCTCTCATCACACATTCATCCCCCGGCACCCAAACACTTTCTCACGACGGATGCATCGGCCCAAGGTTGGGGTGCCCAGCTCGACAACAAGAAGCTATCGGGTCAATGGTCGACGCAGGAGCTAGGTCAGCACTCCAACGTCCTGGAAATGACAGCTGTAAAAAAGGTAATATCCGCTCAAGCTCAGGAGATGACGCACTCCTCAATAATGATTATGTCCGACAACCGGACGGTAGTTTCATACCTTCGCAACGAGGGAGGTACAAAATCACAGCAAATGATGGACATGTCATACGACATCCTAAATATGTTAGATCATTATCAGATACAAATGTCAATACAGTTCATTCCCGGCCGTTACAATACCGAAGCCGATCGACTTTCGAGGTTTCGAGCCCAATCAGAGTGGCATTTACTACCGCAGGCAACGGAACCAGTTTTCCAGGTATGGGGTATCCCAGAGATCGACCTGTTTGCGTCGCGGAGGGCCCACGTGGTCCCAGTCTACGTGACACTGGACCCGACAGACCCGGAGGCCGCGTTTGTCGACGCGTTCAGTCAGAGATGGACGTACCAGCTGGCATGGATTTTTTCCCCACCATGCCTGATACCTCGCGTCCTTGCTCACCTAAACAAAGCACGATTAGAAACATACCTTCGATGTTTCTAATCGTCGTACCCAATTGGGAGAAGGTGTTTTGGCGCAGCGACCTGAAGAATCGGGCTGTGGCTCCTCCCATCGAGATTCGCAACCTACAGACCCGGTTAGTGGATATTCAAACCCAACGACCTCCGTCAGATGTCAAGCGGATAGCTTTGGAAGTCTGGCTGATACGGGGTGGGCCACCTTTATAGAGTCATGGGATGATAAACAGAAAAGTTTACTAGCGCGCGGTTGGCGTAAGTCTTCTTTAGCGTCCTATAAACCGGCTTGGCTTAGGTGGTGTCGATGGTGTATTACCAATAATGTTTCTAAGAACAATCCGGCACCACAAGAACTAGCTAGGTTTTTAACCGATTTATACCTTATTGAAAAGTTGTCTCATAGTACAATTTGTTTACATAAATCGGTCGTTTCAACTTTTTGCCCTGTAACCTCTGGCCCGCCACTTAGCTCACACATAGTTGTTCGTCAGGCTCTGAAGGCTATCGCTCTCGACAGACCGAAACCTCAGAAATCTCCTATCTGGGATGTTAAAGAATTGTGTATATATCTGGAAAATCATGAACCTAATAGTTTTAGTTTATATGAAGTGTCAAAGAGATGCGCTATTTTGTTGTTACTGTGTTCTGGCCGTAGAGTTCACGATCTTACATTATTAAACATCAGTCAATCTAGTCATGTGATTGAATCTAATTATATAATATTTTGGCCTGACTTCGGTTCTAAGACAGACAACGCTATGCGAAGACAGTCTGGCTGGAAATTATTTAATTGTCCAACAAATAGCAACATAGACCCAGTTTATTGGATTAAGAAATTGATTTTGGTTTCTCAGAACCGAAGAGGTGATATAAAAAGTTTATTTATTTCTACTTGTGGTATTGTGAAGCCAGCCTCGCGAACAGTCATAGGCGGTTGGGTTAAAGGCGTACTGAAAGACGCTGGTATCAATAGCAGCGCGGGTAGTGTGCGCTCCGCAGTAGCTTCGTCGAGCTGGCTTGATAATCATAATATTGATGATATCTTGGTTCGTGGAAACTGGAAAAGTCCTTCAACATTCCATAAATTTTATAAAAAATCTATAAATACTCTAAACTATAATTCAAATTCGCTAGACAAATGTTTTGAATCAGTTTAATTATTATCTAGTAATAATTTCTCAATTATATCTTTTAATGAAAATAATTGATTAATATAGGTGATTCTTGCTGGTAAAAACACTTGTTTTATTATTTTACACATTGGCGTTCTATTCGCTACAAGTACCTATAGTATATCCCCACTAATCCAGCAGCCGATAACAAACACTTCTCAATTTGTTTAGGCTTGGAATAGGGTACAAGGCTTAATAGACAAATTTTACCTGAAAATAAAATTTATATTAAGCTATACTTACCCTATTCCAAGCCTAATTTATTGCTGTCTGCTGATAAGTATGTATTAACAGTTTAAATCTTACTAGTGCCTATCTTATGAGGTGATAATGGCTGATATATATCTGGGTAAATAAAAATACATAATAAATACATACATACATATTACATTACTAACATAAATGAAATAAGAACCTAGTTAAGTTTATATTTCAGCTAGTTTTCAGCATACAACATAACATAACAACATAATTGTTTGTTTACATAAGTAAACATGTTATAAATAACAAAGTGCCACCTGTCTTTCATACAGTGGCGATCTACCGTCCAGACATACCATGCGGACGGTAGATCAAATTGATTATCCAATGAGGCAGCTCAGTGCGCAACTGAGCCTGGCCCCTGGATTAGAGGAGGGATAATGGCGGTACACCTGCACTATTACGTGGTAGTGACGTGTTTTCAAGCGGAAACGGAAGTGCTATCTCAATTTGTTTAGGCTTGGAATAGGGTAAGTATAGCTTAATATAAATTTTATTTTCAGGTAAAATTTGTCTATTTTAAACATTTTGCTTCCGATTTTTGCTACAATATTGCCCAACTCCCAACATTCCTTCCGTGCACTGTACCACCTGGCCCAGACGGTATCGTCTACTTCAAACTGACGCCGATTTGCGTGCGCAGTTGATGGCGATTCAACTTTTGTAATACCGTCTGAGGGTAATATTAAATCAAGTCGGGTCCTTAATCTCCTACCAAACATGAGTTTGGCCGGTGTCTCTCCTGTAGTACAGTGTATGGAATTCCTGTATTCAAACAAGTAACTTAACAATTGTTCATGCATTATTTGTGGGCATAGACTTTCCTTCATAATACATTTCAACATCTTTTTACATATTCGTACTGAATTTTCCGCCTGTCCATTACTGTTTGGATGATACACTGGGGAATTCATATATTTAATACCATTGTTAGAACAAAATACCTTAAATTCGGTGCAATTTATTTTAACATCATTGTCCGACACTAATATTTTCGGAATCCCAAATATTGAAAATAAATACTTTAATTTAGATATTAAATATTGGGTACTGGTACCATTTTGCATATGCAAGCATTCTAACCATTTACTGTAAGAATCGATCACGACTAAGTACACCCTCTGCCCTATGGACATATAGTCGAAGTGCAGGCGGTGCCACGGGCCCGGCGCGCGCGGCCACGGCGCGGGCGGCTCGCGCGGCGGCGCGGCGCGCAGGCCGGCGCACGTACCGCACGCGCCGCTACAGCGCTCAATATCGCCGTCAATGCCCGGCCACCACATTTTACTGCGCGCATTACATTTCATTTTAACTATACCTAAGTGCGTGCTATGCAACTCGTTCAACATTCGCGGTCTAAGTGACATTGGAATAACGACTCTGTGTCCTCGTAATAACGATCCATTTTCAATCTGTAAATCAGTCCTACAATAAAAATAGGGTTCAATCGATTTGCAATTTATCTTTCGCGGCCAGCCTCGATTCATGTATTTAATGACTGTCTGAAGTATATCATCATTTTCGGTGGCACGTTTAATATCATTTGAAGTAACCGCAGGTGAGACCGCATCTAGAAAATTAAGTGCACACACCGAGTCAAATTCCTTGTCACTTACACTGGACGTGTCTGCTAGGGGCGCGCGAGAAAAATAATCCGCTCCTAAGTTCTTTTCACTAGAAATGTACTGCACTATATAATTATATGCTGATAATATAATAGTGTACCTTTGAAGGCGCAATGCTGTAGTAGCCGATATTCCATTTTGAGGATTAAAAATCGATACTAGGGGTCTGTGATCCGTCTTAAGAATAAAAGGTTCACTACGCCCGTAAAGATATTGGTGAAAACGCTTTACACCAAATATAATAGCTGTGGCCTCTTTATGAATTTGGCTATAGTTACGTTCACTAGTGGTGAGCGAGCGGGAGGCGAACGCCAGCGGGCGCTCGTGGCCGGCGGCGTCGCGCTGCGCGAGGAGCGCGCCCAGGCCGGCCGGGCCCGCGTCCACGCTCAGCACCAGCTGTGCGCTCGGCTCAAAGTGCGCCAGCACGCGCTCCGACGCCAGCTCGCGCCGGACCAGCTCAACGGCACGCCGCTGCCGCTCGCCCCACTCCCACTCAGTGCCTGCACGTAATAATTCATGTAGTGGGCTCATTACACTAGAAGCGTTCGGAATAAAATTTCTGTAGTAATTAGCCGCCGCCGCTTCGGCGCGCTTTGCCCCAATCGCCTCGGCCGCGCCCGCTTCCACTAGCTGCGTAAAACACTGGCTCCTCTTTAATACAGCTCGATGTGGCCGCCATCTCCGTCTTAGCTTCCCTTACGGCTGCTGCTTTTTCCGCAATATCCAGTGCCACTGCCAACGTGAACGTCGCCTTATTTTCGAACAACTTGTCGCGTTCGGGCCCCGAGCCCAAGCCGAGGACGAAACGATCTGCTAAATTCGCTTCCAAGGCAGTGCCGAAGTCGCAAAAGGTAGCTAAACCTCTAAGTCGCGCCGCCCAGTCCCCCAACGTTTCGCCTGGACCCCTTGTTGCCGCGTAAAATCTGGCCTTGTCGGCGTACGTGCACTGCTTCTTTTTAAAATGGCCCTCGAATAAGGCCACTAGCTCTTCGAACTTGAGCGTCTCCACCACATTTGGGTGCGCCAGGTTCCGTAACAGGCGGTAGGTTTCATCCGTTAGATGTGTGAACAAAAGCGCACGCTTTATTTCTTCTTCCGTCACCTTGTTCACCACAAAAAACTGTTTTAATTTACTATAAAATATTTGCCATTCCCCGGCTTTATGATCGAAATTCGGCTTTATGATTTCCAAGAAACGCCATTCTATTATTTTTTTTGTTAGCGTGGGTAATTTTCGATTATCCTCGTTCGTCACTGATATGTCTTTGCAATGAAACCACCGTGTTAGTTGCGAGCTAGTTTATTACTGGATGCACACAGCTGCGGCGCGCACACGCACCGCGCATTATAGCTAGGTACATACATATATGCATACAGATCAGGTTCCTTTTTTCCTTTTGAGGTACGGAACCCTGAAAATGAACATTAAGGCAATCAAAAATTATGGATTATTATATGATTATAAATTGGGCAGTGGTTCGCCAATGAGCATAGGAAGATAATAATTAGAAATAATTTCTGAGGGCTAATACATTATGGTTTGGGCATTCAAGAACTGCTATTATTTCAGCTAGAAATTAATCCTTCCTTTCCTGATTAGTAAGACACTTCATCTCTGCTAAAAATATCGTCAATTTCGGATAAGTAGCTGTTACAATCACAGCCATTTGTTTGCAGCTGAATGCTATCGGATTGCGTCGTCGGGGCCGCTGACCGCCGAGTGCGGGGAAACACGCACCTATTGTTTTCGAATGCCGAAACCGATTCTTTAGCCGATTCCCAATTTCCACGCTTCGCCTTGCCCATCACCGATTTTCCATTCCCATTCATTCTAATTAATTAAACTGGAAAATCCCGTCGCATTGCACTTTTTAAACAGTACAGTTGGAATTACACCAGTCTTGATTTGGCGGGATATATATGATGATAGGACATCATCATATATATTATTTCTAGAAGGTATTTTTGTGAAGACGCTCCATATCTCCGTTAATTCTTAACCAAAATTAATGATTTAAACGTCATTTTATTCTCGTCTATTGTTCGTCGCTATGTCTTAAAAATACAAAAATAGTTTAAAATTTACGTTTTCGTTAAAAAATTAATAAAAAACCACGCGATTTGCAAGCGCCATTTATTAACAGTCTGTTTAACTAACATGTCTGTTAGCTAATTGCACGTGCAGACTAATGTGAACAGATGGCGCTACTGGAGAGTTCTGCGTTAATTATTATCTTTCTCAAAATTATCCGTTACTATAGTATATAGGTATGTATTATAATAATACGTATTAAGACTTTCAATTACAAAACAGCGCGTGACCAACAACATCCGCGTACGTAAATAAAAATAACTCGAATTGCAAGCGCCATCTATTGACAGTCTGTTTTATTCAAATGTGTCTTGGCTATTTGCAGATCAATGTTAATAAATGGCACACCCGCAAGTACTCCGTTAATTATTATCTTTATCAAAATTATCTGCTGTTGACGAAAAATAGGCAAATAGAGTACTAATAATACTTGCATTTACTTATTCTCACTTTATTATATTATTATTATCATCCGGTGTTTGATCACGATGCTGTGCGAAAATTCGCACGGGTCAGCTAGTAATACTATATTAAATGTTATCATTTTAGACACATTTGGCGTTTTTTTTTTAAAACCTGGAATATTTACGTATGTATATGTACGAAAAATAATGGGGACTTATTAGTTCTGAATTTAACTTTGTTCCGTTTGGAGTCGAGTCCCCCGACGTCGGTGCGAATCCCAAAATAACTCTGTGTTTTTTGTTTTTTTTCTTGTTTTATTTTAACACTAAACATTTTTATTTTGATTTCTGCATCAGCCCACAAAATATTTTCTTTGTTAACAGTTCTGGTTTTGAAATGCTGCTGAATTTAAAATTTTCGCTAGTGTTATTAGGCAAAAATGTACCTTCATAAACTCGCGTTGTAAAATTGGGCAATAAGCCAATTTTAAATTGAAAAAAGTTGTCATTTTATATCGCTATGTGTTCGTTGTTGCACTCATTCATCGATTACATCAACGACATTGTTGTCATATTTTTACACATGGCGATTTTTAGTAGTGATAATATAGCTGGCCTCAAGGAAGTTTGATTATAATATAATTTTTCAAAACTGTAAATAGCCCAGGATATCTTCAAATATAGTGAGTAAAACCCGCTATGTTGCAAAATATTCCTAAAAACATCATTCAAGAAAAAAGCCAGGTGACCGCTAGCTAGATAGCGATTAGTGGTACAAATTAAACCTGCTATGTACCAATATTGGTGTTTAAGTCATGTATTACTAATAACTTAATAACAAATTTAATTTAAAATAATATTTTATTGATGTGAAAATTAACAAGTTACCATTAAAAAACTATAACTACGCATGATAAGTAGCTGTTAAAGAAAAAGAACTGTTTTATTTGTCTCTTCAAAAGTAGGCCAAAAATACAGCGATTTTGGGATTCGGACCAACGACACGCTGTAATAGAGCTTATACGGCCCTTGTAATGCACAAACTAGAGTTATAATGGCTTAATAAGCTCTTATATACAACTTGCAATTTTATTTCTTTATAACTAACTTATCTTAGGCATAACATTATTAAACATAACTAACAACACTGTGGAACTAGTTTTCTGAATTCAATGACGTAATATAAACATATACATACATAAAAGTGATCGTATGCGGGGATGTTTCTTCCTCATTCACGCACTAACAGCTGGACAGATTTGGATAAAATTTGGCAGGCAGATAGTCTACTTTCATCCCAATCATGTATTCAAGTGGTATAATTTGTGAGTGAAGTCGCAGTCAAAACTACGTGCTCAAGCAAGAAATTATGTCACAAACCGACGCGAATTGCCCGATGACACCAATCTGTGGTGTGGACAGATCCCCAATTAGGTTAGCTTTCTTATATGGAACCTATATTAATCACTCATGTAACTTGTTATAATATATGAATCATTTAATCAATATAGATCGATACGTTGAACAGTAAGCATGTGTTTCATTTGAGATGTCTCCTTCATGATCAGGCACCTTGCCGAAACTCTTTAAAATTCCAAAAAAGGTTCGAACAGACAGTACAAAATTGGATCAATTTCAAAATATCTGCAAAACAGTTTCAATTTATTACGTATGTTCGGTTGGAGTTCTGTTGGCTGGCGGCCATCATTATTGCCGACGCGATCCAAAAATGCTGCAGCGAACGTAAGAGGACTCGACCGGTGTTGATGTAGATATTTTTCTATTTGCCTAAGTATAACGACGGGCAAAACAGTGTCAAAAGTAGAAAAAGAGGAAGTTATAATTGCCCAGAATTGCCAAAATAACAAAGCGAATGCATCTCAGGCCATCGATGAAAGTGACCGAATGTCATACTTAATCCTTGCCATGGCAGTGATGATGAGTACCTATTATTTTCTTATACCTGGTGTGGAAGAAAATTCATAAGTGTCTGACAAAGAAGATTGAGAGGCAGGCTGCTGCTATGGCGATCCGCAGGCGTGCTTCAGTGTAAAGTGCTCGGGACAACCACTCCAGAACCAATTTGTGTAAGTTTTTAAGTGAACTATTATTATTGTAGTAAGTGATCAAACTTATTTTATGTTAATTACTAATGAATCGTAGAAAATAATTCTAGTGTATTTTACACTAATGTCAGAGACTAAGGAATTTTATGAAAACATAAACTACCTTAAAGATTATTTGCTTAAACTTGGACCTGCTCGTAGAAAAGATAGATAGACCAAGATATTTTTTTTAAATATGTAGCTTTTATAGATAACTATTCTTTAAAAATAGAAAAGGCAGAAGTTTCAATAGATGATAGTGTACAACAATACATTACTTAGATAGAGAAAGACTACTCAAAGATTGTTCAATTATTAGAGGAAACAAATAAATCCACAGAGACAAACATGGGCTCTAAAACCTTCAGCCGAAAGGTACCTTCATTACAAATCGACGGGATAAGTATCACATGTCATCGCATTCTGCGTGCGCTCATGAATAGTCATCTTAATTTACCGCGAGGTCAGGGGCGCATAGCAGATGTGGTTGTCAGTAGTTGATTCAGCGGAGACTCCACATTCATTCCGTGCCTACTTTTCATTCATATTTTTCTTAGGCTTAACAGTATATCCAATTGACTCCGCATAGCCGAATATGGCCGAATTCAGAAAAGCCACTTAAACATTTGATTATATATTGTAGTTAAATGTCCCTCAACTAGTTGTCAACCTATACAGGAACGTCACTGAAACGTCACTTTGATTAAAGCTCAATTTGAGTAGCTTTTCTGAATTCGGCCATTAGAGGCAAAAAACCATAAGCGACGGGGCTCAGGCAAGCGCTGGAGCGCATTTCCGTGTAGACAAAACCCCGCGCACCATGCAAGTTTCGCATCTTTATTTTCTAGTAAAAGTTTAGCCTTAGGGCCGGTACAGACACACAGCATTCAGAACTGCACTTGAACTACCATTTTGCAGTTCAAATGCTGTCCGTCTGTGCCGGCCCTAAGTGGTGTTTTTAGGATAGGTATTTGGTCTGTGAACAATATTAAAGAACAATAAATAATGTGTGGTCGCCGTGTGCAATTGGGTAGGTACCGTCTCGACAGACACGTTTAAAGGAGGCGTCAGTCGGTCGGATTCGTCTCAGTCCAAGACTGATGTGACCGCCATATCAGTTGGACGGACGTGCGGAATAGTGTAGTAATTCAGCCATTAGACTTAGTAATCTGATGAAAGTTCTTATTATCACTTTGCTCTTCAGACACCCGGTATAATTAATTTCGTCATGAGAGTACCGTGTGACCACAAGAGAGCTGCGCTGGATAGCACTGTCGCCGATCGCGGCACGCATCACGCCTCCCAGACACGGGGATAAGTTAAACCCGTTTTTCTTTCTGACTATCTCTTTTGTCGGCACTAGGGTGAGAGAGACGCATTTAGACGGTTTAAGTTATCCTTTTGTCAACCTTGCTAGGGCCGCTGTGCCTGTACTCGGGTTCAGGACGCGCCCGTGGCTGCGTCTACGCACTGCAAAAGCAAAAGTTTGTTAAATGAAACTGGACTTTTGTTTATCTGTAACTTAAAAAAGTGGCTACATAACTCAAGGCCTAACCTTACATTCAGTTTTGTTCTGTATGGATTTTGTTAAATCCAATTGACTTTAATAACGCCTTACCAAATTATGGTTAATTCTGACATAACCGAAGTCGTTTTTGGTAATATTTTTTTTCTCGGTGCGCAGACTTATACCTACTACCTCGTACGGGGTCGAGAAGAACTTCTCCTTCTTTCTTTCTTTCTTTTATTTCGTGTTTGTGTCAGTCACCTCACCACCCCTGAGATAGATCACCTATTGCCGTCGAAATTTGAACTATCGGTAAAGTATATATTTCAAGCATTCTGTAGAATGCCGGGTCCGTTAAGAGGAGTGTGAACCTACGGCTTTTCATACAAAAGGCGATAACGATTTCCACCCCTTAAATGTTAACCGATGTTGACCAATTTTTGTTAGATTGTCAGTCTGAACAAAATGTAGGTCTATACGTATTGTTTTTTTCACTATAATTAATAAATTCAGTTTTATTGTTGTTTTCGCGATAACGATTCGTGAGAATATTTTCATTTAAAACAAATTTCTGCGTTTATTTGAATTTGTTGATCTTTAATCAATGGCTGACAACCTATCAAAAATTGGTCAACATCGGTTAACATTTAAGTGGTGGAAATCGTTATCGCCTTATAAATGAAAGAGGTGTTTTTAGCCGTTGGTTCACAGTCCTCTTCAGGCAATGTGTAAAAAATAGTCTCTTTATTATTTATTGTATAGGTACTTTGCTAAAAAAAATTTGGAAATCAATTTTGCTCGTTGATGTTTATTCTATAAGTTTTAGAACATAGTTTAAATTGAGTTCAAAAGGTCAATTTTGTTAAATAGGTTAGGTTAGTGTTGCGTCAGGCCGTAAGGGCTAAACTATAAACCTAACCCAGAAAGCGAAGCTTCCCCAAGGCTTTCGCGTTATATACCTACTATACAATATCGTTAACTATATCCGCCTGCCCTACGCTGCTGGCGAAATACAGCCGAAATTATAGATAATTATCAATTTTATACATTACCGCCTGAACTTTTGGTATTCATTACAATGCCTAGGCAATGTTTGAAATTAGTAATATTTCACACATGCCTGAACGTTTTCGGTATTTTATGAAATACAGGATTATACAAATTGCCGGTAACATACAACGTGTGTGTATATTGCCAAGATTTATATGTCAAATCTTAAATTCAGGGAATTTAATGTATTATTATGACATGTAAACATGTTATCCAAATAAACTATAGTGAATTCATCTTTACTGGTCCTATTTGGTAAACGAGTTTATAACCTCAAAATGTACCTTTTTGGGCGAAAGAGCTATTTTATCCTAAGTAAAGCAAACCTAGGTGAAAAATTGAAAAAGTGATGTCTAAAATATTATCTCCGGTTGCTTTATTTAACCCGAAATAGCTGTTTTAGCCAAAATAGGTGCATTTTGAGGTTAGAAACTTGTTTACCAAATAAGTCAAGTAAGAATGAATCCACTTTAATATCAAATACAGTGAAACCGGGTTAAGTGAGACATCAAGGGACCTGCAAATTTGTCTCACTTATAGAGGTATTCGACTTACCCAGTGTCTCAGATATCGAAGTATTAATAAATATCTGTCTCATTTACAGAGGGTTCCATTAATAGAGGTCAAAAACAGTTAATTTCAGTTATAGAGGTGCGATTATTAAATAAAATAACGTATTCGTTATGTAAACATTATAGGTACGTAGCATTGTCCTTCATAACATTGCGATTGAATTATATCTTTATTCTGAATTATTCTACAAAGAGTAGATTTTGGCACATTAAATTCGACACAGACTTCATCGCGTGTCTTCCCACTTTCATAAACGGATATTAACTTCAGTTTTTCACGTACTGATAAAGATTTGAGCCTTCGTTGCGACATTTTTGAAATAAACATCCGTATGATAGTAAAGCAAAACTAAATCAGAAGGTCATTGAGGGTCAAAATTAGTCAAGTGCGGAATTTGCAGGTGCGGAATAAGTAAGTAAACAAACAAAACGATATTATCTCAGTTACAGAGGTTAATGCATATAAAATTCACTCGTTGTCTCAGTTATAGAGGTAGCTATGACGATAAAATCGAAAGAACGAATCCCAGATATAGAGGTTTGCTTCGTCCCACTAACAGAGGTAATTCAGTGCCAAAGTGTCGGGCCCTCAGCATGAGTTCCAGTTATGGAGGTTTCTCACTTATCCAGGTCCCACTTAACCAAGTTTCACTGTATCAGATTAAGCCTAGAGCAATGTTTCCAAGGATACGTGCTCTCAGTAAGTGGAAACAAGTAACGAAGAACGTCTTAGTAAGAAATAACGTAATTTATTAAACATTTAAAATTAATAAGATCTCATGTACAGTCTATTTTTCATATGCTTTACAGCGATTAAAATGGCGTCAATATAACGATATTGTGGTGCAAGATATCCCGGTGTGCTCACGATTCCTTGAACGCGCTGACGTCTTCCTGTAATGTAACAGTAGCTGGGTGAGTAACACTGGATAACCCCGTGACGTGCGCCGCTCCACATCTGTTATTTACATTGGGGAACAGCACGACTCTAGGTCACGCTGAGATCAGACGCAGAGGCCAGTTTAGATAGGCACAGTACTCGTACGAGTCATTGACAATACAACGCATTGATGTAATGCGGTACCTACTGCGAGTTGTAAGTTTACGACGTACTCAAATTGGGAACTTCTGTATTTAACACAGTTTATTTAGGCGGGGAGGGCCCCGTTTTAATTGTAGTTACTACCTACGATTGTGTTTTGCATTGTAGCTTCCAATCTTAGTTGTAATTTTTTTATTTAGGTATAACATATGAAAATAGGGTTTATACTTTTAGTTTTAATTCAATTTTTTGCTTATATTAAACAGGAAACAGGATACTGGGATGTGAAATCCAGAATACGACAATTTTCTTCAGAATTTGTATTTTAACGACCAGTACTAATGACAAGAACTGAGTGTGTAAACGCGACATAGTCTGATGAATGACGCTGCTCGATACAAAGATCCCAATTAAGAGCGTCCGCAATTTTAACATCTTTTGCTTTTGCGTACGGCTGCGGGAGAGGATGCGTTGGCGCATGATAAAACCAACAATGTTTTATTTATCTATGTAATAATAATAATAATAATAAAGACATTTATTTAACACACATTAGACACAGACAAATAACAAGAAAAGCACATAACAAAGAAACAATGAACATAAAAAGCTGTGCCGAACGTAAAATAAGCCCTTTCATTTGATATGTCACACGATATAGTTTGCAAACTTTTTTTAAAAACTTTCAAATTTGCTTCCAAAAGTGGCATTCATGTTTAAAATTATTTAATTTATATTACACTTCCGTGTTGCTGTTACCGACTTACATATTATTGTGTACCAAATTTCAACTCAATCGGTCCAGTAGTTTCGGAGCAAATTGGCTGTGACAGACGGACAGACAGTCAGACTGACAGACAGACACACGAGTGAGTCCATTTTTTCCTTTGGACGTGCGAAACCCTAAAAACACTAGACTTGGTCTTATTTAAATTTTCGTTTATGTGAAAATACTTAATGTAGGAAGAGTACTATAAAATCAAACCAGCTTGAAGCTTGTTGTATAAGACAAATAGATTACACCAGCCTACTAGTGCCGACGAAAGAGATAGTCAAAGAGATAAGAAGAGGTTAAGACGCAGGTACAGGTGTACGTGTCAGCCATGCTAGGGCCGCGGGCAAGAACATATTAGCAAATTGATACAAACGCCCGTTGCTGTAATTGATAATCAAATCCTACTCACATTTTTATTTCAATATTTTACGAAGCTCGGATTTTTCATTTTGAATACTTAATTAATTATTAATGAAGGCTCAATTGGTCGTCTCCATTAAGTATCTAATAAGAATTCGTAAACAACTAGAGACTCCGTGAGCTGTAGACCTCGCGATTTTGCCGTTGGAAAATTGTTATCCCGATACATCGACATAGTTCGCTGTTAGTTTACCAACACCGCAAATAACTTTGCAATCTAAAAAAAACCCAAATCTCCGCCGTTTTAAAAAAAAACTTGAAAAACTGAATCGACAAAAAAACTATATAATAACTATATAATTATCGAACATTCTCACAAAATTTCACGAGGATCGTACGAGCTGTACAGGCATTTTTGCTCAAGCTGAAACCGACACGCTTTGCTCTCTCGGTCGATAAAATATAAATTCTTAGATTAACTTCAACGATTTTATTATTATTATTATTTGATCCCTTGTTATGACTGGATTAATATAGTCCCACCGTTATAATATGCAACCAGTGGCATGGCTGGCCCTTTAACTGCAGACTTGCAATGATAGAAGCAAACGTCTTAAAAATGCTCAAATTTGACGGTCTTTAGCGCGTGCGCATGGTCACGTAGCCGAAGGGCCGAGGGCCCTGCACTCCCGAATGCGGCGAGCACGTGTGCCGAGAGGCCGGTGTGCAGGCGTGTTTGAGCAGCTCTTGAAGTTGGAATTTGATTGCGGTAGTGTTTCGTGTGTACACAACCCTTTACGACAAAACATTACTTACTATGGTGGTGTGTGTCCTCGCGGCAGTGAATAGGACACTGGCTCAGCATAATGCTGAGATGTAAAACACGCAGCGCTAATTTTCAGCCAGCACCATCTGTGACTCACGGAGCGCTATACAAACATATTACATAGTATAATAATCTATTTACTACTATTAAGATAGATTGGTCATGCATATATACTTAATATTGCGACAGTGTAGCGTGACAACTACCCTCTTAATGATAGGATTTTTATTCCCTCGTTTAATCTGCTATCAGTTATGTAGAGTATGTTCAGATGAGTTGTATGAGGTATTACGCACGTTACGCAAGTTACGGCAAGCAGGAACCATACTGGCCCTCTCCCTAGTCAGGAAGCACGTCGGCTCTTTTCAGTCTCTTGATAGAGTTGGGAACAGCAGCGAGTGTGATTAAGGATTCGGGTGATTCTTTAGTCGGCCCTTATAGTTGACTGAGTAGAGCTTTGCTTCTTCCAGGATAGTGGGCATTTTCAGGTACTCATAAATTTCCGACTTTCGAGCAAATCAAGGTGCTACGCACAAGACTGGCTGCAGACCAAAGTTATAGTCCGTAGGTCCATATCGGTTTGATGATGGAGCAGTACCCTCTTAGTTTGTTGCTCAAGGTTAAGGCGGGTTGTATTCCTAGGAGCTAAAGCAGGTTCCTATAAATCCGTAATTAATTTCACTCCGTTTATATTTTATACTAGTGGACCCGCCACAGCTTCGCCCGCGATATTTTCGTACCATTCTCCTACGCTGAAATCATTCTGAGAACGAATATCAAAATAATTTCAGAATTAGAAGAAAGTCGAGTCGTCTTTGAAGTTGTCCCCATGATAAGCTCTAGTATTAGTAAATAGGCGCTGACCTTTTGACAAACAACAAAGAATCCAAAAACGAATATAACACTAAAACGATTTGGCGAATTTGCCAAGCGGTGACTGAACTTGCTTTGTCTCGACTCGTCTAACGTATTAACTGCACCAGTTGACCAGAAGCGACTATGACTAGCTGCCTTTTTTCCTTACTAGCTTGTTACAAGGTAGTAGGTAAGCGTAGAATTTTGTGTAGAATTCCCTCGAATCCTGTTTTGTTTCCGAATAAAATCGTATGACCAACGCGCTCTAGTCAAAAGTTACCCGAGAGTGATGAAAATTGTCTGTATTGCGGTCATTGACCTACATATGTGTACCAAATTTCCTCAATCAGTCTAGTAGTTTCGGAGCAAATTGACTGTGACAGACGGACAGACAAACAAACACACAAGTGATCCTATAAGGTACGAGGTACGGAACCCTAAAAGTTACCTTGTATGTTTTTAGTGCGCGCGTAAAGGTAGTTCCATCACAACCATAGATTTAAATCGAATGCACGTAAGTGGTATGTGCTGTGCCATGCCAAAAATCATTTATGGACATCCAAGGGAATGCCATTTACTTGCACGCCTTTTTCACATATATTTTTAATTTCATAGATGTCAGGCTGTATCTAGATATGTTGGTTCTTAAGATATAATTTCCAAAAAGTACTTATTTCTGATTAGCTAGGGCAAAAATGATTTCGTATGTCCGGCTGTCCATTTGTTCTCGTCTACAAGTCGCATTACTCAACCGATGCTCGTGACTTCGACGGGTGTACTTATTTACCCCTTTAGGGATGTAATTGCCAAATATCCCTCCTTAATGCACCTCTAGGGTACTCGAGAAATGTTTCCTCCAAATTTCAAACCTTTAGGCCCACCCGTTTAAGCTGTGCGTTGTCTATAAGTGAGTCACGGTACTGTTTTAACTATATGTATTGATGGTCCTTCCAAGTCATCCTGCGCCTAAGATTGAAGTGAACCCTAAATATTTGACGCAAGGAGTCTGCGGGAGAGTATCTCGACCTAGGGTAACCGTTGGGTAAGTTCCTCATTTCAGCGCAAAGGTGATGTGAAAGGATTTTGGTGCGCTCGCTCTTATACGCCATTTATGAAGCCAATCATGAATTTTATCTAATGAATTTTAGTATGATATGTTTATTTTCCATTTATTGAGGCAAGTTACAGTCTCATAAAAATAAGACAACATGATACTTTTATATATATATCCCTCCAGTGTAAGAAGCATTGAGGATTGCGCGTTGTACCTGTGTTCTGTTCATCCATTCTGTACTAATCCTGCGTTTTACGCCTCGGTCTATCTCACCTTGGCCCGCACAATGGAACTGCTTAAAATGGAAAAATACTGATAAGGTTATGCCATCGAGCCTTATGAGCACAAAACTGGAGGGACCGCCAAAGTTACAAGCATATTTATGCTCTTTTTAGATCTGCTGATCATCAGGCCAACATTCTCCAGTTTATGTCACTATTTTTACAGTTTCCATACCTGTTCATCCTCGCCAAAGAGCACAATGTCGTCGGCCAATAGTATACACCGTGGCGCCTCACATCTATATCCGACATAAAGCTTCCATTAGGTACCTATCAACAGGTCTTCCTGCAACAAGTTAAATAAATATTGAAATCGGTTGACATTATTAGATTTCTTCTAGTGCGGTCCTGGCAAGGTCGACACGGGTCACGGGGATAACTTAAACCTGTCTTATCTTTCTGAATATCTCTTTCCTTGACATTAGTGTGAGAGAGACGCAATTAGATACTTAACGGTGACGGTGAGACGGAGTTAACTTATCCTCGTGTCAACCTTGCTAGGACCGCTGGGGTGTGATTATCTTAAAAATACGCACGAACATGTAGTTTATACGCATTGATGGGTCAAGTTGGGCTAAATTTGTTAAGAGAATAACATGCTGCGCGCTGCAAATGGGCAGGTGTGATAATGTGTGCAGCGCGCCCTTTTCCAGTCGTTCTCTGGATCATAGACAACACGAAGCTTTTTTTCCATCTATTCGTTTATTCCCAATTAAAGATTTTAGTACATATTAGGTTACCAATCAGTTTACTTATTATTATTTAAGCGTGGACCTTTATTTGAATTAATATCACAAAATTCTTGAGATTTCATCGTAAAAACCCTCCTTTAACGTATAACGTAAGTAAGATCAATTTCTAATAATACATCTCGATGTGATATATGTAATTACTTAATATTTAGAGCCCACATAGTCTATTGTTATGTTAATCTACGCGTGCGTGCGCGAGGGCACGGCTGCGCACGCGTCGACGGCAGTGGCGACACCGCCATACATCACTATTGTGTGTTTCGTCTCTCAACATTGAGACACATAGCTCACGTCACGTACGCCGACTTTCCCGACGCGATCAAAGATTGCCGGGCCATGCGTTCCTCTTATTTGTTCAAAAATAACTTAAGAATCTGCTAAATACCCGCGATCGTATTTGCTGAAACATCGATCCGACTTTTTAATAATGAAAGTATAAAAAATAACCCGTCGTCATCGTGCATTTCTAAGCGCACTGATGTCTGATAAAATGCTGCATTCTCCGTAGTACGGCTGTAATGCATCATAGTCTATTTATATTGCACTAGCTCCCGCACCCTGTGACGCTACGCGTGAGTCAACACGGATCTCCCACGGTCCGTTTTCATCGAGGCTTTGCAAACTCACCGCGCAACTTGTTTGACATGCCACCCGACATCGAGCCCCTAGGTACAAGCCCCTACAGCCGATGCGTTGACGCATTTGCGGTTTGCGCGAAATCACACACTTTGATCTGAAAGCCGCCGCGACTCATTGTTTGGCTATGACCTGATGAAAATCAATATCCTGGTTATTATATTATTTTTGAATCATGAGTAACGTTGCGGTGCAAATATGTCGTGTTTTATCATGCCGTAAGCGCCGCGCATCGGTAACAAATCGTAATAAAATCGATCGTAAATCGATTGTTTTGTTAACTATATTGTATGCGTGTCGGATTTACGCTGTGTATGAATACCTTTCAAACTAAAACTCTTGCTTTATTATATCTATATAGGTACAAAATATTTCTAAGAGACCTCTCCAAAGAATTCAGTTACTAGAACATTCTTCTTTGCCATTATAAATCCTTCATCAAAATTATAAGTCTTAAGTAATAATTTATCAATAATTAGGAAAATTACAAAACACGACTGTCCTACCAAAAAATTAACTAAAAACTAAAAAAAACAAGTTGTAATGCTTAGTGAATCTGTATATTACAAAGAGAAAAGTCACTCATGTAATCGCTGACTAAACGTTAAATAAAATGGTAATTGCAGTCGGGGGACTGTTCTGTGGAACACTTTTTAATATAAGAGGTCTCCCGATTGCACGGTCTTACATACAGGTCTTGCAATTGGGCAAAATTTCAATGAGAGGCAGTAGCTCCACTGTTCATGTACAATCCATGTGGCGCTGTGTGCTACAAACTTGGTGATAAGCTAGCCAGACAAGCAAATGTTTGCAAAATTGAGTTATAAAATAAGAATAATCTAGTTAATCTATTTAATTTTCTTCAATAAAACAATTCCCTAACTCTTTTTTCTTCATCGTAATCGGTAAAGTTATCCTTTCTATTCGGACTTGACATAAAGGTGGCGTGATTATTACCATGCACTCGAGTTAAACATAGTAATAACCAAATATGCGTTAAGTGGTGGGAGGTTAGGTCTATTACGAATTAGAAAGATATAGGTGCCCATATGGTAACGTCGTGCAATAGATACCTACTAAGGCGTCGTCCTGATAGAACGAGATTGCGCGTTCATCGCTAGTTCGCGCGAACTTTGTTCGTTTGTCCTAATGTCAGTTAGGACATCTGTTCGACATCAGTATTTTCGATCGCGCGTTCGTGCAAATAAATGATTCTATTCTATTCTATTATATTCAAAAATTCGCGTGAACTAGCGATAATCGCGCAATCGCGTTCTCTTAGGGCGACGCCAGAGTCCTATTTTATTTATATACCACTAGAACGATCACCGGCCAACCTTTCAGTCAAAACTCAGGAGGAGGGGGGCGGGATCAGGTCGTGTAGTTCTTGGGCACACTCTCCACAATCCACATATTTTAAAATAGAGTCATACTTAGCCCGGTCACTCGGGATAATGTAAGGATTCTAAAAATATATATCCAAACTTGTTCAGGCATTTAAATGTTATGCTGGAATAAAGAAACTCACATACATACATGAACCCTTAAAACATTACACTCCTTTTTTGGGAGTTGTGTATAAAATTGCATCATTTTGAATCCAAATTCAAAAAACATGCACGTGCCGCCAAAATTTGCTCGTCTGGGAAAAATCTTTATCTTACCTCTATGTGAAATCGTGATAGGACTATCAAAAGCGGACGAGGTTACGCCCGCACCCTGCGGTCAGCCTAATATCCGCGGGCGATAGTCTCCACGCGCCACCCTGTTTACATCGGTAATCAAAAGTAACAGCTCCATTTTTCTGTCCACTTACCCCGTATCAAGAAAGTCTACAGCTCACTTCAGTGCGAAAGGAGCAATGAACTGCTCCCAGCAAACTAAGTTTGCTGCGCCTGAATAGGGCACAGTGTCGAAGTACAGGAGAGGGCTTTGGACTTACGCCGGAAATTCCGAACTTATTTGTTACATCGCTGGTAACCATCGAGGGCTCGAATGCCATTCGATCCACGGTGGTCAATGGATGGTGTGGTGTGAGAGAGGTAACCGTTGCATTGCAGCCTGACGCACACTCCGGAAACAAACCACATTTCTCGCATTCACGCTCTCTCAACATAGGACTCAACACAAATACAGAATTACTGACAGGTCATCTAAGGTCCTGCAAATGCAAATAAGCTCTTTAAGACTATTGAAGCCGTATCTTGCTCTGTTCTTCTAACATTGTTAGATGCTAAAAACAAAATGAAGAGAAGACTCTATTTATTAATAAATATGAAATTCCATTTATTTTTCTGTGCATTAAATACTCATACATACATTAAGCCATTTAAGCGCATGTCAGTTTTGCACCCGATTAAACGAATTCAAGTTTGGTCAGAAAAAAAATGGAACTGTGAGATTATTGAAACCCGAGGATCCTGATATGAAAGGCCGCAGAAAGTGTTTGTTTGTATTATAGTTAAACATGGGTGGCGGTCTCTTCGTCTGTGGTTGAAATTGCGAGCTGTGATTTAACGGAGCACCAAGATCGAGATTAATTTACGTTAGCGGTGGCGTGCCGAGACCACTGGCGACCCTTGCCGTCAGACTGAGGAAGGGGTGAGATCTTAGCTTCAAACACAGAAGTGTCGGAATAGGTAGTGCCTATTTGCCTAAACTTCGAGCGCGGAGGTAGGATAGAGTAGTCAAAACCACAAAAACGAATGAATTAATATTTATTGAGTGTCCGTGTGGTGCCGGCTAAGAATTATATCACCCCATCTCTTCCCATGGGGTCATAAAAGGTGACAGAGGGACCAAAGGATGGGCAACAGCGTCCTTCGAGTACTATCATGACCAACTGCGGTCGCCAACCCGCTTGCCAAGCGTAGCGACTATGGCAAATCCCCCCATTTTTTGGGGCGGCCTATGTCCTGCAGTGGACGTTTTACGGCTGCTGATAGATAGATAGAGTGCCGGGGTCCCGGGTGATGCTGTACGCACTTGAATTTATTTACAGTGGATATTTAAGCAATCCCAACAGCCTATTGCTGAAATTACACAAATTGTTTTTAAGCATAAAATTAAAAACTTAAGTTTTTTTCTCGAAAACTATGCATCCCAAAAGGTTTTTTATAATAGCAAAAGTGACTAGACTAGCTTAGATCGAGATAGAAATTAGCCTTAAAATCCAACTTTGGGTTCTATTTTCACCTTTTTCGTAACGGATCGATTGTGCGTACCAAAGGTCAGCAAAAATAATTGAATATTCAGCATTTGATTGTTAGGATTGCTTATTAAATTCTTGTGCCGCCATCATTTCTGCTTCGGATTTTCATTTACTGCATCTCATTTTCTATGTTTAGATCATAAAATTTAATCGTATCTAAATACAAAATAGGAAAGCCTAGCATAATGTTAACTTTCACTAATTGGAAACAACCAATGGAATCCTTTTAATAATTTCTGTCTCACGTAAGGACCTATCTATAAATCTTTAATTCCGTTATCCAGGGGACTCCAAAATTCCACAAACAAAACTATAGTTTTTAATATTCTTCGATCGTGATGACCGCAAGTACGCACGCGCATACGTCAGTCGCATAATCAATATCTTAGCCCCACCGAACACCTTTGCAAAACAATACTTTATTCCAATGCGTAAAGAGCTATGACAGACCCCAAAAAATGGTAGACCTTGACAATAGCGTGATGATAGCATTCAGCACTGATTCCATGAGCTCTATTTCTTTAGCAAATCTGTTCACGCTTTGCCAGTCATGCTGAGCTTGCCAAGCACGTGACCCGAAATAACGTACGGTCAAAGTACACATCTGTGGTAACTTATAAAGTTAAGGATGCCACATATAATAACATAAACAACAAAACACATCTGTGAATGTGACGCCCTCGGAGCTCAGGACTAAGAATGAAAATTCTTGGCAAAGGATATCCAGAACCATGAGGAAGTTATAAATTAAATATCAGTGAAAATAACAAATTTTCTTTGAATGAATTTATGAACGTTGTAGTACTTTTTTAAAGGTGTCATTTAAAAAAGCTCTAAGGAACTTAGCACCCCTTCTGATCTTTGACGTTTTTGTACCGAACTTGGCCCTTTTTCACATTTATGTATTGATCTGATATCAGAATTTTTTGTCAAGCTATACTTGTCTTTCCTCTTTATTTAAATATAAAACGTCATTAAATTACTCTAAATACCTAACCTAATTTAAGTTAAAGTAAAATCGTTCAACAATAACAAAACAAAGTTATCTTAATCCACCAGTTCCATATATAATGTTTGAAACTGGCCGCATTAATAACTTTGTCTTTTATACCAACCCTTAATGTGATGATTTCTGATTTTTTCCTATGGTTACGTCCAATAACCTACCTTCACACCAAGTTTGAACTTCCTAGGTCACCTGGAAGTAGTCTAAACTTTTGATCTATATGTCAGTCAGTCAGTCAGTCAGTCAGTCAGTCAGTCAGTCAGTCAGTCAGTCAGTCAGTCAGTAATAAAAATTGTGATTTTCGGACGTCATTATCTCGTGAATGGTAAGAAGTTTTTTATTGGAATTTGGGATTAGCAATTAGAAGCCGGGTTTACTAGACAAGCAAAATTAATGTCGGTCAATTAGATTTTAAATTATGGGGGGTCGAAAATGGCTCGAAATGGTTCGTGTAATACAACCTACGGCCGGTGTGTCGCGAATACTCGCGAACTTTGGCTGACACATTGCCGTGTGTCTAGAATGTGAATGTAAGTTTGTTTGTTACGCTTTCACGTGAAAACTACTTAACCCATCATTATGAAACTATTATTTTTGGAGGTATTAGAAGTAACAAAGGATACTTTTTATCCCGGAAAAAATTAAAATCCCGAGGGAATAACTATAACCGAATTCCACGCGAACGAAGTCGCGGGCTAAAGCTAGTAACTTATAAAATTAAAAATTAAACTCTAAAATAAGTATGTAGGAGGCACGTTAGTGAGTCTTCGACGTGTGACACAGTTTCGCGGTTTCGTTTACCGTCCGCAAAAACGACGGAATACGCTACCCTTCGGCCAGAACTCCTGCTTCGTGAAGGCCGCAAGTTGGTCGGTCGGTATCCGCACCACGTAAAACTGGCTTTGTGACGGGATTCCAACCGCGCACCCCTCGGGGTAGCACTGGTTTTGACATTGATATACTCTACGATCTTCTCAACCTCCGTAGAGTAATGCAATCGGGACACATACAGCTGCGTCGTTGGAACAGCAGGACTCAGCAGATGTTTCGGTCCCGTCGGCGCAGTGCCGCACAGGTTCTGACAAATCGGCCGCCCTGGTCGGTCCTCAAGCCTCGAGACAAGGTAAGGCTGCCATATTATGGTTATTAAAAAGGCCTCGTGTTTTAGTTGTAACGACCGCTTCTGTGAGTAACTATATATGCACCATCCCCATGAAACAACAAAAGCTCAGTAAAGAATGCGTTGATCAAATTAAAATGATGTTCCAAATTACAAATTACAAAAAAACCATCTAACGTAATTAGGTAATGGACGTCCCCTTAAAATCAGTCGAACTGTGCTCACACCTTTTTCATTATGCAGTTTTGAGGATAAAAAAAAGCTTGGCTTAGCTTTGTATTGTATTTGTTTTGTGTTATTGGAATGCAATCAACGTTTTTGTATTTGTGTTTGAAAATTATAAATTTGCGCCCGTAATAAGCCTTGATTTGAACGGCCATTCAGTAAATTATTATATTTTTTGAAATATATTTGGCGGTTTAGTTAATTACCCATTTGAAAGACATTAATATAAAGTTATCGCTAAAACGAACTTGGGCTTGGCTAACTATGATTATTATATTCTTCTACGATATTATTTTTGAAAAGAAACAAAAACAATAGAACGGTCTGATATATAAGCGATCATTTCTTTTAGAAAGGAGTTCGTGTGACACACTTGTGCAAACAATGCGGAGTGGGTTTCAGGCAGCGTGCCATGAAACGGCGCTGACTCAATCGTATACTTCCCCACTAAAATCAAACATTATACGATTACCGGAAATACGGCTGACTGGCTCGCCTTGTATTTGTATAAGTACAATGAGCAATGAAATTCTACAGTTGGGTTATCCCAACAATTATATGACTGCTAGTTCGTACTAAAAGCTAACAATATATCCTAGCTAGTCTTAATATTTATCATCGACAACTTTTCTTTGCTGCGTTGTCAGCATTGTCAGCCATATCATGGGTATGTGTCTTCCATACTACGCTATGGGCTTATCATTTGGGGTAACTGTCTGTACCGAAAACCAAAGCGCATTTGTAACCCAAAAAAACCGGACAAGTGCGAGTTAAACTCGCGTGGAGAGGGTTCCGTTCCGTACATGATTCTGTAAAATTTCCTATGTTACTTTAGATACTATAGACTTCTTATAGGTTTTCCTGTAATATATAGCTAAAGATGTTTCTTTCGTATTTTTTCCAAATTTTAGGCCCAGTAGTTTCGGAGATAATGGGAATGGTCAATTTTCGCCTATTTTCCAAAATAACTTCCAAAATATTGATTTTAAAATTAAAAAAAGTATTTAAGTTTCTCAAAGTGAGCCTTTTCATTTAATATGTCACACAATATAGTTTGCAAACCTTTTTTTTTCAATTTTCAAATTTGCCCCCGAAATACCCTTATGTTTAAAATTAATTTATTTACGTTACTCGTCCATATCGCGGTCACCGATTTACATATGTATTGTATACTAAATTTCAACTCAATTGATCCAGTAGTTTTGGAGCAAATTGGCTGTGACAGACGGACAGACAGACAGACACACGAGTGATCCTATGAGGGTTCCGTTTTTTCCTTTTGAGATGCGGAACCCTAAAAATGTATCAGAGCTGTATATGGAGCCGAATATCTCGCCCATTGCAAACCAATATTCCAGGAACTTAACATTCTGCCATTACCGTGTCTTTACCAAATTTGTCTAAAAACACCCACAGTTTTTTCCACTGCATGACAAGATCATTAATAAAACTAATAGAGCTAGTAGAAGACCGCTCAAGTTGTGCCAGCCTAGACAAAAACTAAAGATATTTGGCACGAATGTATATTGTATGGCTATAAAACTCTATAACAAGATACCTGAAGATTACACAAGGCCACAAACACATCGATGCGAAACAAAGTGTTCAAATGGTTGCTTGACTTGATAGATGTTTCATTCGGTTGCAGAATTTTTAAATAATAATTAGTTTAGGCAAAATGTATTTTATAGATGTTCATAATTTTTGCTAAAACACTATATCATATTTATTAGTTATTTGAATGGAATAATCTTATTAAGCTATTATTAATTACTAACTACCATTCTCTAAAATATTTCTACGCCGATTCTGTCAGAATATGCTGATCTAACACTTTTACCTATATTGTACCATATTCTCAGAAATAAATGGTTGATTGATTGATTGATTGATTTGATTTTCCATTTCTATGGTAGGTATTTCAAGCATAATTTGTAGATTTTATAAATATTTTCACAAACATTCGTAATGAAACAAACGCGCCTGTTTGTCGAGATTCTTAATATACATATACATAATTGCAAAAGATTAGTGACTCTACTTACCTCTATCTTTTAATATTCAGTGCGGTCTTCAAACTGGTTGATTTTATCTTAAAGATGTGCAAAAGTACTTAAAGGTGATGGCACAAAATATTTTATCTACACCCATATCATAAAACCTCCATAGTGTAATCAAAAACTATAGGAAATGACCACCATTTTGACAACCAATTAGGAAAAACTAGTGCTGCAATGTTATTCCCGTATCGTTTTTAGTATAGAAATGAGATTAAATTTGGAACAGCTGTCAAAACTCAAGTGGGTCTCTATTCTAGTATCCATAGATATTAAAACAGTTATTGATACGAAACGTCAATTCAGTATGTTTTTTTAATATAAACTGCACAACATTTGATCTCGAGTGACATGAGAATAGAGACTTCATTCGTTTGTCTATGATTTAAAAAAAAAATGGTCTTGACGGA
Organism: Tortricodes alternella; assembly: GCA_947859335.1. NCBI lineage: Eukaryota > Metazoa > Arthropoda > Insecta > Lepidoptera > Tortricidae > Tortricodes > Tortricodes alternella. The sequence continues at coordinate 15,561,336 of OX401983.1, forward strand.
GGATCGAATTGCCGCCATTATGTTGGTGATTTGCTGAACGAAAGTAGAATTGTTGTTGAATTGAATAGAAAAAGTTGTTTGTAATTTACATATTTGTTGAAAATATGAACAGTAGTCTTCTCAGAATGTGTGTGATGTGAAAATGCGCCGGATATCGGAAATATGCAGCCACGATTGCAACAAATAACTTGTTGCCAGAAAATATTGTTGCTGAACCCATCATGGAGGATTTATAATATGTGTGTAGATAAAGTTATATATGCAACTCTGCATAATTTGGCCTTAAAACACACGTGCGATCTTATTATGAAACTCGCTAAAAGCTCGTTTCATAAAACCGCACTAGTGTTTTAAGGCATATCATTATGCAACCGTTGCATAAACTACTATTATTGCAACGTGCTTCGGCGCAACACCGGACATCGAGGCCGTTATCTAGAGGCGAGCTCTCGCCTCAAGGTGATCTGGTTAATAAGCGTGTTCAGTTCTAAATGTCAACCATAAATGATATGGTAAATTATGTATGTTTTGTCCACTTATAATACTTATTCAGTTTACGCAACTCAAAAACCCACCCAGCCGTATCTATCCAAACAAGTTTCGCGGGAAACTTTACAATCACATTTCCTTATTAAAACTACTTATTATAAAATCGGTACGTCATGGAAATCGGTGAGGTAAATGTTTCCTTCGTGTATTGCCCTATTAATAAACGGTTTTATGAATGAAACCATTCATGGTTGTCTCGTGGACGTTTTGTAACGAATTTATCCTTTGAATTTCCTCGAGACATTATGCGCCCGTCTTGGGTCTATCCACTGTCTGACGTCCTGGGCACGCGCTGGGTTTTTATCGCTCATCTTATCGTTTTCCTCGAATCAACTGTGAATATCACGATCGTATAATAAGCTGTAGGTGTTGGATTGGCACGCGACTGACTAACTGGGGATTGCTCAGACGTAATCAGCATTATGAAATCATTTGCAATCCGACTACCCGAGGTGCGGGATTGATCCGCAGACTGCTACATGTTACAAGATTACTTGTACTCGTAAGAAAGCTCTGTTCTTCTCAACTCATCGGTTTACTAGTACGACTATTGTTATTATTAGTCCTGAGATATGTGTGATATGGATCAGTCAGATTAAAACTTTCGTGAGACATTATTATGGAGTCCTTCTTCAGGGGTTGAGTGCGGTCACGGACAACAGTCGACAGTACGCGGGTTGATTTGACCACGACCGCACTCAACCATACATACCAGTCCAAAACATGTCGGACCATTTCAACAGTAAATCATGTGTAAAGCCGTGTTTATTTCTAGTTTTGTGATATGGATCACTTTCTAATCACGAATGTCGAAAGCCCTACGAGACATCCATTAATATTCAACATTCGTGCTCATCCCACGAAATGGTCCCCTGGTAATATGTACGGTCCGGGCGCGAACATCGAGGAATCGGTGGCTAAGAAAACAAGCGTGGTGCGCCCTACCCTACACTCTGCTAGTATGTGTGTTGTCCTACAGGCATGCTCATACTTATCGATGTAGTTGCCGTTTACTCATTTACTGCACTGAATCTTTACTTTAATTTGCGTTTAGATTCCTTGGATCTCGCGCAGGGACAGTATCTACCTACACAATCAAAGTTCACACTTACTCACAGATTTAGTCATTTAACGTCGCAAGTTTTCTCATAACGTAGAACGGGCCCTCTCGCCATGAACAGCCCGCTCCGCCCATCGATCGCGCCATCCTCGCGCTATGAACAGCCCGCTCCGCCCATCGATCGCGCCATCCTCGCGCCATGAACAACCCGATCCGCCCATCGATCGCGCCATCCTCGCGCCATGAACAGCCCGCTCCGCCCATCAATCGCGCCATCCTCGCGCCATGAACAGCCCGCTCCGCCCATCAATCGCGCCATCCTCGCGCCACCTTTAATAGCGTTGCATCAGCGCTCACATTTCACTCTACTAGGCAGAGTCAACAGACCACTAACGAGATTAATTAAACGTCGGCTATTTGTTTGTGTTTTAAGGACTAAACTTAGTGAGTCTTATACACGCTTGAATAACACTTCGGTCATGAACTCACGGGCAAGCGTAACGACCTGTCAGTGCGTATAAACTACATATTCGTGCGCGTCTTCGACCTTGGTCGTATTTCGATGCAGACGGCACGGTGGCAGGTCTAATTTTGTACAATTCCTACGAGTGCGCGGGTCAATTTATGATTAACGGATGAAATGAGCGACGCGACGAGATTTGTTAGAAATTAACAAGCTGCTTTGGAATAATTCTATAACTTGCCAGACGAAGGCCTGCGCCTCCATTCAGGAACGTCCAAGCGATACGCATCCCACTCTTACGCGTTACGCATCGTGTGGAAGAGTTGGATGAGAACCTTGCTGGTGAGTCGGAACGGTATCGCTTGGACGTTCCCGAATAGAGCCGCTGAAGACGAATCCGTACTCGCAGAAACCAGATTCCTACGCAATATAATAGGGGAGTCTACGCTGGCGAGCTAAGTGCCAAGTTCCAAGGGCCACACTATCTTTTCCACAAAACCATAACGGACCAAGAGCGCCAACGTCTAAGGTGTTATAATAACTACATTATTTATTTATTCACTTCTCATGCTCTAAAATTGTCATTATAGCTTTGCCTAGAAGGACTTAAGTGTATTTTTGTCCCTTTAAGTTGACCAGACCTGATGATAGACCTTTTTTTTTTGACGAAGTGGAAATGCTTTATGAATCGTCACCCCAGCCCCGGGTCAAGGCTTATGTGGGGCGGTATGACGGACTCACCCCAGGGGGCATACCGTCTAAAAGCACTCCGGCGTTTCCGTCATGGCTGTTGAGTGGGAACGCCATGGGATCACTGAAGCATGCAACCTCGACGCCCCCAGCCAGCTCCGAAGAGCCACCGCTAAGGAAGATGGGTTGTGTTCACCAACACTTCCCTTCGCCAGAGAGGTAGAACTGTGCAATGGGCCCCTAACCCTAGTTGTACGGGGGGGTTCGGCGATAGGCAAACAGAAGCTCGCCCGGTTCGCCTTCTCCCCCAGCCGTCTGCGTGCAGCGGGGACGCTTTCCAGGATCAGCTCAGTCGGCCCACCATCGACCTTACCGTCCCTTCAAACGACCCCAGCCGCACCCGTCCCAGATCAGCGGTGTCCTCTGCTATTGCAGAGAAACACGCTGAGGAACCCTCGCAGAGTGGAAAGGAATAGTTTCCGGGAGCGAATCGGATGCTTATCTGCATCCCTTCAACCAAACCGATAAGTAAGCAGAGACTAGCAGAGTCGGACCTGGTCGACAGTTCTAGCCGATGCCCATACCCAAGTGCTGTCCATCATTCAAATTACTAGATGTTACGCGAGAGGGGTATGAACTCATCGTAGATACCACGAGAGATCTACAGCACCCAGATATGACTTCAACCTCTCTCCCTCTCCCAACCGAGTATTAGCCATAGACCCGGAGAGTCCTTGAGCGGGTCACCGGCCCTCTGCCAACCGTGGCAAGAACAGTGCCAATCTATGCCCAGGGTGCACCAGCCCAGATACTGCCCTTATTCTCGACTTTGTGGGTATGGCTCAACGTTTCAAAGTATCCCACCCACCCACACCAACCTGAGAATTCGGGAAGAACTGCAGTATCCAAGCCAACGTGGAGGAGCTCGGCTTGCACCCTGACCTGATGTTTTTCGGCAGCCTAGTCAATCCCGTTCGAGGTGTCCATTACGTTTTATCTGTTGTACAATTTACAAGCAACTAACTAACGCACGATGTAGTACAAGTACTGCTATTAGTTACTGTGCGCAGTATTCTGCGACACGAGTGCGCCAGCGCAGACATCGTGGCGCCGCCGATCAACTTGGCGCGTGCGACTCTTCGCGCTATTGGGAAACGAACTTTAATGCTATGACATAAAGATTGCCTTATTATTGTATGGTAAAAACACGTCATCCAGTTTTATTAAGTTTAATATTTATTATAATGGAGCTATTAGGTATCATGAAAAGGCTATGGTATGTCTGAGGTTATCAATCTGAATGCAATGATTTCTTTCAAATTATAGGTCAAACCAGTATAGCTAATATTATACATAATAATACATACAATAAGTAATATAATATTGCCATTTGGCTTTTTTCAGAAATAAGTGTTCAAAATATTCCAGTACAAGTCGGTCTGTATGCATATTTTTAAAACATAATTATGAACACATCACCTGGCAAGGTCAGACGGCAGGCGCACGCTGTATCCACTGTTCAGTCATCGAGGCGTGCGTTACTACTCACAAATATAATTGGGAATACCCGCTGCTCATTACATACACACGACGAAGAACTACGCGTATATCACATGTAATTCTAGAACCTAAATAAGAAAGAATAAGACCAAGAAAAATGTATTTAGCACATACACACATAATGGTAAAAATAATATCGTAAATAAGCCCTCTTCTCAGCCTTATGCCGCGAGAAGCTGCGGCGCTGGTGATCAAAGGGGCCCCGACCTTACTGTGACAACAACATTGAGCATTGCCACACGCACACACACACACACTGACACACACACAACACACACCCACACGAACATTGGCAACATTTATTTTAAAATTACACATTTTACAGAGGAAAAAGTAAATACCTACTCTAAATATAGGTACAATAGGGTATGAACATGCACCGCACATTCTATCACTAGATTGTGCGAAGCCATCCACAACTCATGTACTCAGCGCACAAGAGAGATATAGAATAGATAGAGATTACTAATTAGTATTCGTGTTCGTTAGGTCACCGAATGAGCTCATACTGACGTCAAGTAATTTAAAGGAAATGCAATCATAACGACGACGCGGTTAGTCCTAGTTGGGAGTGACGCTGCCTCCGAAGCTAGCGTCCCGGGTTCGATCTCGGGTAAAGGCAAATATGAGTATGATAAGCACGAATGTTAATTCCTGAGTCTTGGTTGTTTCCTATGTATTTAAGTATATTTATTTATCTATGTAAGTATGTATATCGTCGTCTAGTACCCATAACACAAGCCTTTAGAGCTTACTTTGGGACTAGATTGATTTGTCTAAAGATTGCCCCCTGATTTATTTATTTATAACAAATCTTATAAAGAAGATAAATCTCTTTCTGACTCATTTATAATCGATGTCAACCTTCGATGAGCTCATCATTCGGCTTGTCTCTTTACTTATCCTTTTTAGGGCCGCAGTGCTGACGGGAGAGATGCTCAGAGCGATGAGACGGGGTTAAGTTATCCCCATGTCAACCTGGCTACAGCCGCGGGTGGGCCATGTCTGCCTACCGTGACTGTCTACTATAGTAACAAGAAGCGGTCTGCTTGGCATGATATTTTTTTCAGACCTTGTAATTTCTCCTATCTAGATGACTTAGTTATTTTGAGAACAACAAGCCTAACGGCTCCAGCGCAGGGTTGACGGACGGACTCGGAAACAATTGGCTACTTGACTGTGGTAACAAATAATAATATATTTCTGTGGAACGCTAGCTTAACCCTCAATAGCAACGTAGCATATAAGTAACAGAGCTTACGTAAAAATAAATCAAGATTATTTAGAATTTAATAACTTAACAACTCAAATTTTTACTTCTAAGTCACGAGACTTTAAACACTAGTCACGACGTATGACATTTGCGCAGGTCGGTTGACGCGGTTGCGTTCCAAATCACGCTGCCCGCTGCTTAATCGTTGTGATCACCGAGTCTTATACGGCACCCTCATGCAGACTATGCTTTTTTTGACGTTTACGACCGGTTTAGGTATGTTGACAACATATGCGACACCTTACAGTAAGATAGCGTTTTCGCGGCAAATTTAAAAATGTAAAATTATTATTACTCAGTTCTTTTTCCTTGACATTTGTGAAAAATTCATTATGAAACTATATTATCATTTACATAATCTAAAATGAGCATACAAGCAGCCAACAAATCTTTTTTAAATAATGTTCAAGAACCGAATTGCGCGACGTCACAGCCCATTCGCTCAATCACTACAAGTGTTGTAAGTGGGCTGTGAAGTTTTTGTGAATGAAGTGACGCATAGGAGTAATTTCCCAAGATGTTTCATACTCGTAATTTTCGCGGAATTGTGTGCCGTGACATATTAGCGAAGAATTCAGTTGCTATTTAGTATGTAACATGCGGCCGAGACTTAGTCTAGGATTACCTAAGATGCACGAGTGAGATAGAAAGAAAAGAACGTCCATTTGCTAACACATAAGACACACATGTTGAAATAAATTAAGCTAACACTCCAAAAACAAAATAGTAATGTGTGTGTCAGCAGCAGTGAACTGGACACGGTTCAGCATAACGCTGAGGTGTCTGACACACGCAGCGATAATTTTCAATGTTTGTGATTTATGAAGCGCTATACAAATACTTACACTAAAAAAACCGAACAAGTGTCTGGAGTCTGTCTCGCGCGCCGAGGGTCCCGTACTTACCTACAAAAACAGATAGTACCTTGTAGGTACCTACGGAACCCTTAAAAAGAAAAAAAAAATCGTTTTTAACAACCGGGTAACGATTTACCTAGGTACCATATACTTAAGTATGTTGATGTCATCGACACCGGACAGTAAGATAGCGTTTTCAGGGCTAAACTTAAAAATGAAAAGTTATTATTACTTAGTTATTTTTACGCTTCAGCGAGTTCAGCTTTGAGAGCCACATAGTTAAGGTTGTCAGTAACTGCTTTTATCGCCTCATAGTTCTATGTAATATACGTGATAACCTTCGTGTCGATTTGCGTGTTCACCTTTGTGAATCACTTATATTATCTAGATTAAACTATTGCGATGTCGTTTATGATGGTTGCATACTTGGTCGGGCTAGAAGGCTAATACAACGAGTCCAGAACGCATGTGCTCGTTTCTGCTTCAGAGTCCCTCCCTGCTCCCACATCACTCCATACTTGAGCGCCGCCGGCCTGTTAAACATGTCTGCGCGACGGCGTCTGCTAGCTGTTCTGCTCTGTTGTTCGGTGTGGTGTAACACGAGATCCCTGCGTACCTTTTTAAAAAGATAGAGTGGTCGAGAAGTGTGCGCAAATTTAAAATGAGAGCTATCGTACCGCCGCACCGGCCGCGGCGTTCTGCGGTAGTTTCAAGTTTGCGGCGTCCAAGTGCTGGAATGACCTCCCTCCTCCTGTCAAAGGAGCGTCTAGCACGTACACCTTCAAGCGAAAGCTTGAAGGTCATTTGTTGACGCTCGAGAAACAATAATTTTACTCGAGCACTTTAAGTTTTGTAAAACGGGTTGTAACCTGTTAACTTTTTCTCTTTTTCTGTCTGTTTTTTAACATTTTACGCTTAATGCTGCTGTACCAAGTAATTTAATATTGATTATTCTGAATACATTACCACAATATTAGCTATAGGTATATGTATGACCAGTCCATCTTAGTAGTAGTAGATAAATAATTATTAGCATGTAGTGTATTTGTATAGCGCTCCGTGAGTCACAGCGGTGCTGGCTGAAAATCAGCGCTGCAGGTGTCTTACACCTCAGCATTATGCTGAGCCAGTGTCCCATTCACTGCCGCGAGGACACACACACCACCATTTTGTTTTGTATTGTTTTTAATTTATATTTATGTTACTCTGTGTGTCTTATATGTTAGTGAATAAATGTTTCTTTCTTTTTCCTTGACATTTGTGAAACGTTCATTACGAAACTATATTATTATTTACTTAATGTAATAAATGAGCAAACAAGCAGCCAAAAATTTTTTTTAATAATGGTCAAGAACCGAATTGTCCGACGTCACAGCCCATTCGCTCAATCACTAGGTACAAGTATTGTAAGTGGGCTGTGAAGTTTTTGTGAATGAAGTGACGCATAGGAGTAATTTCCCAAGATGTTTCATACTCGTAATTTTCGCGGAATTGTGTGCCGTGACATATTAGCGAAGAATCTAGTTGCTATTTAGTATGTAACATGCGGCCGAGACTTAGTCTAGGATTACCTAAGATGCACGAGTGAGATAGAAAGAAAAGAACGTCCATTTGCTAACACATAAGACACACATGTTAAAATAAATTAAGCTAACACTCCAAAAACAAAATTGTATTGTGTGTGTCAGCAGCAGTGAACTGGACACGGTTCAGCATAACGCTGAGGTGTCTGACACACGCAGCGATGATTTTCAATGTTTGTGATTTATGAAGCGCTATACAAATACTTACTCTAAAAAAACCGGTCAAGTGCGAGTCTGACTCACGCGCCGAGGGTCCCGTAGGTACTTACCCATGAAAACCAGACAGTACCTTGTATGTACAGAACCCAAAACTTAAAAAATATAGTTTTGAACAACCGGGTAACCATTTACAATGTACTTATGAAATAAGGCGAAAAATAACTTTCGCAAGCTCGTATCTCCGTGCAATCGTCGAGTGGGGTATGACTTTGCATAGGCTATTCTTTTAAACAATTTTCTTTTCGTGATGTTACTACAAATTTACAGTTTTTGGAATTGTTCATTTACTTGTGCTATCAGACATTGCTTCTTGCCAAATTTCATGATTCTAGGTCTACGGGAAGTACCCTATAGGTTTTGATTCCCTTGCGGGTATCAAAATATGTGGCATAAACGGCCGTATCGTTTGATTGCGGTGACTTAGAAGGTTGATTTTTTCACAGCTCTAGGAGATTATAGACTTAAGTATTTGATATTATGTAATTTCAACTAGATACCTCCAAGCGTTCTTGAGAAAAAGGTCTTGACACACAGACAGACGGACTGATGGGTAGACAGACAGATAGACGGACAAAGAAGGGATCTTATAAGGGTTCCTTTTTTCTTTTAGGTACGTAAACCTAAAAACGGGCGAGCCTTACAGTAGTCGCATATGATGTGTAACATCTGAAATCTCTCCTTGGTATTAGCAACATTAACATTATGTTTTAACATTTTTGAATTTTGGCAATTATGAAACTAATTAAATGCATTTTCACCTTCAGTCTTGATAATAATTCGGTATTTGAAGTTATTGTTCATTTTACCAACTATACCTACATTTTGGATATCGGATATAATAGTTTAAATCTTACACTAAGCCCTACTTGTTGAGCAAGGCATATTATACTCTAAATGATTTCTTAGATGACAACAATGCCTATAAGTAAAATGTTTAGTTATATAAATAAATACCGTGTATAACCATGTATAATTGTTTTGTAAGTAAGATTATTGTATATGTAGCTATATCGCACATGCTAATTTTTTATCATGTGAGCCCACTGTGACATCTCTCGTCGGACGGCTACTCGTATCTGCGTTGATTTATTTCATTCTTGTCCGGCAGCTTGAGCTTGTCATGCTCACTCAAAGGTCTTTGCTTACGGCGGCGTCGTTGATCGGGTCGCCACCTTCCCTAAAACATGGTTGAGGGAGACGATGGCTGAGATACGCGTCATACGCGTGAACGGATGCTGTCTGTGGGGTCCGAACGGTTCATGCTCGCAAGGACCATTTAAATTGGTTAGTTTTGTGCGATATCTGAACCTGACTAGAGAGACTTCATAGTGTTCTCTATACTATATTTGATAGTTTTCATATTCGTATATTTGTATTATTAGGACATGAAATGTTATATTTCAAATTGTTTCTTTTTGATATTTGGAGACCTCACATCTCCATGTTTATACTTGACCGTGGAGACTGTCTACATCTCCATTTAACCTAGATTAATCGATTTAGATGTACCTTTGTTTCCATGTTTATCTTTATTATTATGACCCTTAGAGGCTTTATACATCTCTAAGTCACTTACTTTGTCCAGACGCGGAGACTATACATCTCCCTTATTACTTATTGAATATAATTAATTTATACCCATTAGGTTTATTTGAAGCACTTTTGTGTTAGTTTTTAGATAAAATTGTCAAAGTTGAAAAAATACTTACTGCTGAGTTTCAAGCGGCGTTCTTCTCAGCAGATGTCACCTTTCGAAGCGTTGGTAGTTTCAGACATGTGAAAGAGCCCAATGAAAATGAGAATAATTTTTTTTCAAAAAAAAAAATATTCTCATTTTTATTTTTCATTTCATTTTCAATGTGTAAATGTTATTAGGACATTTTATTGTATTGAAAACAAAATAATAATAATGGAATAATTACAATGATCATTGCCAACGTGAGCGCAGACCTGTATGACAAATAAGTATACCGTTTTTTAACTACTCTGGGAGTGTCCTACGTCTCCTACGTGTCGGCGCCGGCGCAGCACTAGTTCGGCTGCAGGCGTTGAACAACTGAAGGCTTGTATTGTGAAAAATGAAATTCGAACTTCGTCTATTGTTATCCCTTTTGCTTTTGAAGCATGACACGATCGCGTGAAAGAGACAGGCATCCTACTTCCGAATTGTATGCATCAGTGTATAACTTGTTCTGTTTATTATCGTATAAGTGCCGTATCATATCGTGTACGTGCTCGCAGCATGGCGGGCGAAGCCCTTTTGCAACAAAAGCCTGCGCACTGATGTCACCTAATGTGTGTTTTTATGGATTATAATAGATAACTGGACAGACAGACGGACTTATAGAGGACAGATTATAGGTAGGGTAGGTGTTTCTCCTGGGTAATGATGTAGATGTAATGATTTGCCACTAATAAGTATAGAGCTTATTATTAATTGCGCAAACGGGCCATATATATTTCGGGAATTACAAGACATTTAAGTGACACTAGCGTCTTACCAGCCCTTGCCAACGTCGACACGACGCTCGCGCGGCGGCCTCGCAACGCCAACAGTGTTTATAAATTATTGGCGTTTACTATATCAGCATCACGCACGGTGCCGGGGGTCATCATTAAACTGCTTTTGGCCTGCAATGATAATAAACATCATCTTGGAATTTACAGAAGATTCTATTTATAAAAACCGTGGTAACAATTGTCGATTTAAAAATATCTAACTGCGCCTCTATTCGGGAACGTCTAAGTAATATTGTATCAACTCGCGCGCAAGATTCCTATCCTACTCTTCCGCAAGATGCGTAATGCGTAAGCGCAGGACGCGAATCTCGCTTGCGAGTCTCTACAATATCACTTAGACGTTTCCGAATAAACGCCCTGGTCTGAACACATCGTTTACTAATGACGGTAAATAACGCTATTGATATTTATAACACGTCCAAACAAGCTTCACCCTTCAAAGAAACTTTTGTTTAAGTTTCGTCAGCTTTAGTGATGCGACCGTCGAATTCCTTTCACATCAAAAAAAGGCGCCTTCCGAGTAAAGATTACACAACATTTCGTAAACCACCCCCGTCATTACTCCGAGCGGTAGCGAAATGCCGCAAACTAGATAGCGGTGTCAAACAAGTTTGTCTATCGCTATTGACAGTCCATTCATGGACAACACGATTGTGTTTGTGGCGCATTCCAAGTGGGTTAGTCAAGGACCGCCGGGCGCGCCAACAGGTCCGTGCAAGCGCATGCGCGGTATGCGCCTCAGGAGAAAAGTTTGACGGCATATGTTCCCGCGGTCGCACGATCGGGTGATTCACGATATCACCCGATCGTCAAAGCTGCACGGTTTTCCCATGACCGTTATACCTAGTTTTTCTTTTTACTTGAGTTGTATCTGTTGGACAAAGCTTTTATCCCGTTTTTCAAGTGAAAGAATTCTTTGTTGTGGAATTGTTTTGGCAACTTTGGAGGAGAACTGTTTGTTAAACTTTTGTAACATTCGTCATTGAACGCTGTTTGTCATTGAACGCTGTTTGTCATTGAACAATATTTCACCTTCAATTAGTTTAGTAGGTACCACGTATAAAATTGATTCTATTAATTAAATAAATAAAACTTTACTCAACTTACTTCGTAAAAGTTAATACCGGAAATGGGTTTCTTTTCACAAACTTTCATTTAACATCACTAGTTAGTTGGTATGTTTGTTTGCTGGTATGTTTGGTCAAATCTAAGAAATAAAGCTGGAACCATTTTCCGTATCTGAATAGGCTTACATTTCTTCTTAGCTTCTAAACTTTATTCCCTTGATATTAGATCGAAAACTGACGAAGCTTTTCATTATGCGAAAGCAAAAAAGCTCGTCAAAGAATATATTTTTTCAAAAAAAACTTATTAATAGTGACATTATGTTACTTAGTCAAAGGGCAACTCTAGGTATAGTTGTAAAATTTCAAAGTTGTAAAGTTTTAAAATCACTAGTGCGTAAGCAATATCCGAATTCGATCCGAGATTTCTAGATCCGTATTTTTACGGGTTCGGATCGGATATGGATCGGATGTAGTGCTTTAACGCTCTAACGTGTAATTTTACGAGTGACAGTATCTAAAATGCACCGATAATTGGGGTCCAGGGCGGCTTTCCGACATCGGTCTAAGTCTTAGACCAAGGTCTGTTAATGACTCATACATGTTTCTCTTTAGTACAATATTTGCAGGCGCGTGGGAGGTCACGTGATGCCACGCCACGCATCGCCAGACGTCGAGAGGGAAAACCTCCGCCCCCGCGAACCTCCAAACCACGTCTTTATTAAAATTGACTCTACTTTGGATCATGTCGATGACTTGATGACAATCGTTGTGAAATACAACTTGTTGAGTGTGTGGAAAGGCAATATGATAATGTGAAATGATAATGGAAACGTATTGTATCCAGAAAACCAGCAAACCAGCTTAAAAAAAACGTTCCAATGAGATGATTACAGGAATGATAAAATCGAAATTTTATAACTTATGGAATACCGAGACAGAAAATATTATACACTGCATCATGAACATACTCTACTCAATTACTCAATGCACAAGCACAAACACACGCGCTCACTTACCAGCATCCCTACCATTTCATTCCTAATAAAATTACGTACATCGAAAATAAATGTGAATAAATAAAACAAATTCAATAAATAAAGATGATAACAGTAGGTTTATTGTAGATAGTCTGATCTATTGAAATTAAAAGGATTATTATTATTATGCTATTATTATATACTTAAACGAAATGGATTATTATTTTATAATTTTTATCGTGAACGTGACTTGAATGTTATTTAATGTTTTTATTTTATTTACAACTAGTGGACCCGCCACAGCTTCGCTCGCGGTATTTTCCATACAAAATGTATTACCTCTTTAGGGATGGAATTTCAAATAATCTTTCCTTAGTGGACCTTTAGTGTACTCGTATGTCTCCTCCAAACCCCAAACCTCTAGGACCACCCGTTTAAGCTGTGCGTTGTCTATAAGTGAGTCACGGTACTGTTTTATATGTATTGATTAAATATGTTCCTATATGTATTTAGCTCCAAGTGCTAATTATGATTTTATTTAATGTTTGTATATTGTACCTAAAAGGTTCGTGCAAGGGATTTGTTGTTTCAGATGCAGAGGAAAGAAGCTTTTTGCGAGATGTACAATATTTCTGTTTGCCAGAGCATGAGACCGTCGATATTGAAAATGAATTCACAAAAATAATTACTAGAAGCTTTGGCTCGCGGTTCCGTTTGCTTAGTATTCATGCATCGGTAACGATGCGTCTGCGAAACGAATGAGTAGAAACTAAAACGTGACAAATAAACTATTGGGTATTTATTCTAAAGGCCATCCCACGGCTATGCCACATGGAGGGAAAGTATCTTAAATATTGTAAATAGAAAATTTACTGAGAGAAGGCTTCATTTAAATTGCATTCATAGATTTTTGAATAATCGCCTGTCTGAACCGGGAATCGAACCCGACAAATGATAAAAAAAAAACTGTAATTTTACGATACCGATCAAAAGGCTCAATCGTAAGGATTTTTTTTCCAAATAACCTAGCATCTTAAATAAAAGTTAAACCATGAAATTTTACGTTTATTTAAAATAATTACGTTTTGCTTACAATTAATTTAATTAAGCAAATGCTCAAAATGTGTCCCATTCTGTAGCATAGGTACAAATTCTCACTCTTTTAACAATTTCGCTCACTGTTTTGATTTATCTTTTCATAGTGAATGTTTACAATAATACGTCTACGTTCAGTTTGTAACTCTAGCACATTTTTTTTTTGATCAGGCAACTTTATTGTGATTGTGAGCACACCAAAGAGTTGCATGCAGCTAGGTACTACAATTAATTTAATTATGTTATTTATCACATTTTTATTTTATCATGTACTTTTAATAGGGAAATGATTATGTATTTCTCAAGTGGGTACTTATTAGTAATACTTTAAAATTATAAAATCAGTCGTTAGAAGCACGGCAAAGTCAAATAAAAGGCTAAGTATTAACTTTCCTAAAATTATAAATGTAAAATGTCATGGTCTTCCTTTTATTTAAGATGCTATGTTATTCGGAAAAAAAAATATTCTCGCGATTGAGGTAAAGTATAGGTAAAGCATATGTATGGGAATGATACGGATTGGTAAAAAAAATACATGGGTAAAGATTCGTGTAGTGAAAAGAACGAATAGAAAATAAATCGTGTGGGAAAATTTATCTAATTGTAGTAATAACGAATGGGAAATAAAGAGAATGGGGAAAAACGCGAATAAGAATAAAAAAAGGAAAAATAAATAGAGTGATTAATCTATACGGTCATGCAAGCGGCCGCGGCGCCGGCGCAGCCTGCGCGCTCGCCTCACAGCGCCGGCGCCTGCCCATTCATCCTTCCAGCAACTGTCTCCCTTTTTTCATTCCATAATCCCACTTTGTTTGCCAAATAACACTTCCTCTTATAAAAACTTCCAAGTTTGCTTAAGCTCCTATGATGGCACTTTATGGCGGTGTTTTGAGCTTTACGCATTCATTGAGAGTGACTCAGTGACTGAGTGAATGGTGTTGATAACTTGCGGCTATTGTAGCTTGCGTACAAAAGACTTCAACGAGCCCGTGAACTACGGTTCCACTAATGTTTTTGTGGTGTGAACGGATTTGTCGGAGATGATAAGATACCGTTGATTGAATTCTGGAAAGTTAAAAAAAAAATAAGGTTTCTGTAAAATGTGACGCTTTTAGATTATAAAACAATCAGAATTCCGTAGAACTCGACCACCCTTATTCGGTAAACAGTCTTTACAGTTCAAGGCTGTAAAAATATTTAGTTAAATGTGTTCGGCTCTCTTTTGTAAAAGTATAACAAATGATATTTATAAATAATGTTTGTCAGTTATGAATGAAATATTTGTGCAGACACGGGCGCTATGTTAATTCAATATTGAATACGCATGGGGGTTTAAGTTTATGTGAATTATAATTTTACTATACTTAGACTTTTGGACTTCGTTTCAGAATAATTCGTAAATTAAACTATTAATCGCTCACGCGTGAATGTATTATTCAATGCAAAGTTCGAAAGCTATCACTCTCACTCTCTTTTGGTTACAGAGTGGAGTGAAAGGAACAACTAATCAATGTTGAATCGGAGTATTGCCCCGCGCGTCGTCGACCGCCCGGGCCCCCGGGGCTGGGTGCTGCGCGTGTCGCACACATATTACTCATGTGGTGCAATTTATGTCATACCTTGAATGAGGCACATATTAGATCGTTGTTTCCACCGCTACTTTAAAAAAAAATCCTTAGCTGTAATACCACTAAGGCACAATTTTATCAGAGTATACTACCGATATTAGTAAGTAAATAATTATATAGTAAGTAAGCAAATATTTATTTGTGATACACAGGTAATAAATTAAAGTGTCAAGTGAGATCCATGATCCACCCAACAGGCGTACAAAAAAATCATCTCAAAACTAAAATTTACATAATATTACATAGATTTTAATAGGAGAGCCAGTGCATTGAATTTGAAAAACAAAATAACAAGATATGCCTAGATATTCAGCTAAACTAAATCCAATTTTGCTTTCAAAAAAATCCTAAACGTATAATATTATGCTTCTTTTTGGAGGAGGGCGTATGCTGCAGTGGACGTTGTTTGTATGGCTGATGACGGGGAACTTAACTGAACGGTTTACTTAAACTGGGCTTTAAATAAAGTAAAAATCACTTTCTTTTATTCACTTTGAATAGCACATAAATGTTATGGAATAAAGGAATGGAATAAGGAATTGTACTTAGAACAGTTTTCTACTTTACCTACGCTTTTTCCCGTTTCTAATGCGGGTACGCCCAGGGGCGTATTTACACTGGGGCCAAGGGGGCCATGGCCCGGTGGGGCATGTGGCCTTCTCCGGGCGCCTTGTATTGTGAAGCTTACCTACAATATTATAGAAATAATCTTTACTAATTTAATGGGGCGGGAAAGGCTAACTGGCCTGGGGCGCCAAATCTTTAAATAGGCCTCTGGGTACGCTTCGACGATGACCCCAGACGTTGGCTCGCTTCGGTGGCAAATGTATAGATTGTTAATTAATTATGCTATGTGGTTTTGCTATAATATTTAAACATTTAAAGAAACGATGTGCGTCTTTAATTTTGTTTATTGAAATAGTTCTGAAGTTGCTCTACTACAGAACTCACAGATAATGTTTTTCTATCTAACTTATGATTTATCTACACCGTCTCGCGCTCGCGGCACCCGCCGTAGATGGAAGCGCGCAGGACTGCTGGGGTTCGACGCTGGGGTTCGGCGCTGGGGTTCGACGCTGGGGTTCGACGCTGGGGTTCGACGCTGGGGTTCGACGCTGGGGTTCGGCGCTGGGGTTCGGCGCTGGGGTTCGGCGCTGGGGTTCGACGCTGGGCGGCCCTCCCGCTCGACCAATAACCGCACTTGTTGCAGCTTAATTTTTTCTACATCAATGTCATGCAATCAATAGAATAGAAAAGAATACTGTTGTGTACGTTTTGATAAATAAAGATTACTATTTATCTACACCATATCCAGATACAGTGCAGTGCCTTTTTAACCGACCTCAAAAAAAGGATGAGGTTCTCAATTCGGTTGTATGTTTTTTTTTTTTTTAATGTTTGTTACTTCACAACTCCGTCATTTATTCATCGATTTGAAAAATTCTTTTTTTAATCGGTAGGGTATACTTTCAGTTTGATGCCGTTGTGATCAAAGTTGAGGTGTGATGAGAGAATCTATGAGGAATCGATGGAACTCTTCAAATATTATAGGCACGCATATAGCAATTTTAGTATAATCTGTAATAAATCAAGCAGTTACGTTCGAAAAGCATTATTTGGTGAAGTGAAACTGTTGATGAAGACCATAGATGATCACCGGAACTCCTAAATGATAAGTATTTCACAGTTGGCGATTAAATTTCTATATAAGGTTGTGAAGCAATTTATGCTCATGAAAATGCATGTGTTAAAATAGAACTGGGTTTGAAGAACCAGGAGAATTCCTCAAAGATTGATGCCCATGCACCCTGGATAGCAATATTTTGTAAATGTTGATGAGCAATTAGCATTATGCTATTGTTGCTTGATGTAATAAATATGTTTCATACGATAAGCACTAAAAAGTATAAAATAAAATAATAATTTAACAAATAAAAAAACTGACTCCAAAACCCCTATGAAAAGTATGAAATATTTTTTGGCTTTCGTAAGTCATTTACCTAGAAACGGCAGATATATTATAGACAGACTGCAGATATATTAGACATACCGACTAATATACCTGCCGTTTCTAGTTAAATGACTTACGAAAGCCAAAAATTATTTCATACTTTTCAGAGGGGTTTTGGAGTCGGTTTTTTTATTTGTTAAATTATTTCTATTTATTATCCCTCTTTACACACTATTCAGATTACACGGACTCAATTTCTCGGTACATTTTAATACGTCACTCACGCGCCTCCCGCGTCATCGCCCAGTTTGCTTATTCGTAAATGAAAAAAGCCCAAACATCGGAACGCGTCAAGCTTACCAAATCTATTTTTGCCGCTTAGTTTATTAGTAACATGATTCAAGCGACAATATTCTTTACGCTAACGGCATAACGACTTTGACGCGCGACTTATTTGTGTGGTGCTGGCATAAGGCGTGTTACGAAGTAGTTCGCGCAAGTCGCGCCTCCGTGACGTCGGCGCACGCGCAGCCGAGATCGCGGTCACCTGCAAGAGGACACGTCTCGTGGTTAATACGGTTACAATCTCGATTATCTTATAAAATAATGACGTTATTATCAAATCAAATGATATCAGTTTTATTTATTTGTTAAACACAGCGCAAAAGATGTTATTTTAGTTTTGTACAACTATGTCTTGCCCTAAGGCATACGAATGTATTGTTTATAATAACAACATTAATTATAATATATAAATATAAATAAGTCAAGGAGTTTCTCGGATGTATTTTTCCATGGAGTTGTAAGCCTTACTCGTCTCTACTTTAGGCCATAATCATGAAATCGTAAATAATCATAGGCATACATGCTTCGTCAGGCTAAAAATATGTTTCAACTTTTCGTTTCAAAGACTGCAGAACCATTGGTTTTTGGGAAACCCATTTGGTAAGCAAAATCATAACGTAATTATGACAAGAATTGAGTCTCCTCACAACACGAGCGTTAACGCCGAACTAGTTATAAGCAACTAAATGACCAAAATAGAAAGAAAGCTCCGGGTCATATGCATTTATATATTTAATGCATTTTCTGTGACGTTCAGATAGCGACGTTTTACCACATTATTAGCTCCAAAATATAAGTATATTTCACACAATTAAGGTTGTTTCTTCAACGGCATATATACTCATACTCAAACTTGTAGGATTCCGGGTTGAGTTCTTATTAAGCTAAGGTCAGAGTTGTTAGTTTCTGACGGTGTTGCGCGATCAACTCCGGGTCATCTCAGTGAGAATATGATTATAGTGCGCGCAGTTTCTGTGTCGCGCAATAAAATCTATACCAGCCCGGTTTCTGTATAAAATCTTAGATTGTATAAACTTGTTACTTAGTTTTATAATTCAGTGTTCTATAAAATGTATGTCACCTTTACGTTGTGTATAGAAAACACTGATATTATAACAATATCCAAAAAAGCTTACGCAAGAAATCCTTAAATTGCATGAGACAAGCCGCTGCGATTTCAAATGTGCACCAGTAACCTTGACCGCTGCCGCTGCGCTGGGGCGATGAGCGCCCGTTCACTTCCGTCGGGCTCGGGCAACGTTCCTCGCGGCATGCAACAAGGTCACGAGTCGCCGGACCAAAGTCCTTTTTTAGGGTTCCGTACCTCAAAAGGAAAAAACGGAACCCATATCGGATCACTCGTGTGTCTGTCTGTCTGTCACGGCCAATTTTAAGATAAATAGTTTTGAAGTTGTTTAAGAAAATAGGCGAAAATTGACAATTCCCTCCATTATCTTTGAAACTACTGGGCGCTCTAATTTTGAAAAAAAAAATCAGATACTAGTTTATTTATTTTTAGATTACGCGAAAACCTATAAGAAGTCTGTGGTATTTAAAGTAACAGGAAATTTCATATAATCAGGGAACCCTCTCCACGCGAGTTTAACTCGCACCATGTCCGGCTTTTTTAATCTAGGTATATATTTTACAAACGCGACGCTCCTGTCTCACGTGTCAACGAATTTCCAAAACGATAAAACTTACAAATGTACATTTTGCAAATAAATAGCTTTTACGATGTAGGCCCGCACTAAAAAATTATTTTACCAAATTCATACCCTGAAGGGGTGAAAAGGGGGTTCAAAGTTCGTGTGGAAATTACTGCGGCCGAAGCTGTCGTGGAGTCGCTAGTAAAAATATAAGTATCATGAACTCGAAACGCAATCATACTGGAACCTATAAATTATACCCTCTCGGACGACAATCTATTTCGAAAGACTCTGTGTCACTTCAGCAAAAAACTGTGCAGCATCCGCTTTGTAATAAATTTCAGTAAAGTTGAGGATGTATCCTAAGATTATAATTCTAGTGGAGAGAGAGTGAAGTATGTTCAACATTTCCACGGACTGACTTTAGGTGATCCCGACGGAAAGGAGAAGTTAAGCTTTTGAGGCCACATTTCCACTCTGGAAATGTACCTAATACGAAGCAACCTGGTGCCAATCAATATGAAACCAACAGCCCGTTGGATTTAAACTGACAATCGAACTGTGATTGTTTCAAGTTGTGTCACTTTTGCGGCAGAGTGCGTTAATGCGTCCGGTTGAAGGTTTAACTAGTCGGAGCCATTTTCGTAATATTTGCACAGGGGTTCTTTCTTACACACGGATGCTAAATGAATTTTAAACGTTAATAAACACCTATATTTCGCTGATTTTTAAAACAAAGTTTGACCGTTTTATCGCACTGATGTGTATTCTAGATAAATCACTTCGTCCAAGGATAGAAGTATAAAGAAGGTATAACTAGAAGACTAGCTATCAGGAGTGAAATATATATAATCCTCTGAATGCTGTTACAATGGCAGCGGAGTTGACTATTTCAATTAGTCAATAGTATCAAGTATTCTTAGAGACATCTCAAGCAAATTTTACTTTAAATGCCAATATCACTTGGATTTCAAATAAGACTTTCTATGTGCAACATTAATACCCATAATACATAAGTGGACATTCTGGAAACTATAATAATTCTGAAAAAGTGGTTATCACAGTTAAGCCTGCGATATGATGAGCCTTCCTCTTGAAGCTGTTAACGGCACAAGCCACGAAGAATTAAGTGGAACCGCTGTGACGTGCGTACGGTTGCAAACATTTCGCCGCTTGAAGGATGTCCGGGGTTGCGTCACGGCGTGTGCGCCTGCGCTTCACACCATTTCACAACGCGCGGTAACGGGGCTATGCACTGATACTGAACTTTATGATGATATAAACCAGATATTATCTAATATATTTTTATATGTAGCTGCAGTTCAGCGTGGTCTGACCATGAGAAGAATAAAGAAAAAAGAAAGAGAACATTTATTCACTAACGAAGAAGACCCACAGAGTAATATAATTTAGTAAATCATATAAAACATGATGGTGTGGACACACACTTTTTAGTTTTCGCTGGACACGTTTCTGAGCATGTTCATGTCATGCGTCATTGTTACATGATCGTTTGCCTGTTAATTTAGTACAGGAGACCTTCTAGTGATTTGACTCTACTCACGGCCACGTAATTGACAAAATACTATAAAATGCAGGGAAAGTATCCACGTTTTACGGTACCTACTTATTACGGATACTTACTCAACCTTGGTGTCCATTTCGGTTTAATTATGTGTTATAAAAAAAAAAAAAACATCATTTAAATAAGCGTGCGAAACAAGCATGCGGTATTTATATAAAGAAACGTAAACGCCTCAGTACCCTACAAAATGTGGTTAAATTCTGATCATCGAAATACTGTCATGTTTGAAATATTGACTATTCATAGGAAACCAGCCAGTGCTAGCTTTAAAAACGGACACCGGAGAGGCCTGAAAGGCCGCAAAATATCGGGGTCGGAAAACAATAATGAAAAGTGATTGTTACTAGTGTGCAAGAAACCCATACCTAAATGAAAATAAATCAAACCATATGCTAGCAACGCTGGTATAGCTGTTCCCCAACCTGTTGACCTTGCTTAGTCAATAGGCCACTTACTAAATACAGTTTGTCGTAGTCGTAATTATCTATTGCTTTGTTTAAGGCAATATAAGTACAGACTTATATTGCCTTAAACAATGAAATTTGTAATCTAGATCGATATATGATCGCAAGATGTCGGCTCGAAGCAATTAACAAAGCAATAGATAATTACGACTACGACAAACTGTATTTAGTAAGTGGCCTATTGACTAAGCAAGGTCGTCAGTCTAAGGAAACAAGACAGCTAACAATTAATAAGGTTTCACGACTAAACACCAAAACTGAACGAAGCTAACAAGGACAGGATGAGTTTATTTCAAAATCCATCAAATATAAATCAGTTAACAAAATAACAAACTACTTCAAAGTGTCAAATAAAACGAGTGAGCGGGCCCTGAGTAGCTATACCTCTCAAAAAAAACAATTGCAATCAGTTTTTTTTGTATTTGAATCTGTTCTAATGGAATATGGCTTCAGATTGCAAATTGATAAGCCGACAAGAATTACGACTAGGACAAGTACTTGTATTGATAATTTTGCATGCAACTTCTACAATAAAGATGCAGTAACCATTCACGACCTTAATTTGTCAGATCACACTGCGCAAACGGCAGCTATATCAGCCAAATATTCGAGGGTTTTGGAGTTTTGGTACACTTGGTAACGAGATATATGTCTAACAAACCGAAGGAAATTTAGGGAATGCATTAATAGCTTAAGTTTTAGTGAAACATTTCGATCAGATAACGCTAATGACGCATATACATATCGTCTAGATGTCGTCATATATATCTAGATGTCGCGAGCCAATACTGGCAAACTACGTACTACTAGGCACTGCCTTAGAGCGCGTAACGAATGTCAACGATTTGGGAATCTCAATAAGCACTTGTCTTGACTTCCGTGAACATATTGTTGCGGTTTGTAAAAAAGCTAGCAAAACACTGGGTTTTATATTGCGAACAGCGTCACAATTCCGCGATATTCGCATTCCGATCCTACTTTATAATTGATTCATACGTAGCAGATTGGAGTACAATGCTATCATCTGGGACCCGTGGGAAAATAAATATGCCTTAATGCTAGAAAGGATACAGCGAAAATTTTGCAGGTATTTATACAAAAGGAAATATGGATACTATCCTCTTCTCTACCCATCTGCATTTGTAGTAGGAATGGTGGACCTGTACACCTTGGAGTTTAGGCGCAAACGTCTTCTTCTTATCCATTATGGATTGCTTCTGAGGAGTCAGATCGACTGCCCCTCTATTCTAGAGAGTATGCGCTTATTTGTGCCACAACAATTCACGAGAGTGGGTGTTCGCCGACGGCTTAGACTTTTCGCTTCTCCTTTAAACCTGCGCACGCGACAAGCGCTTAACGCTCCCACACCAAGGGCTCTCGCTCTACTAAATTCATTTTTAGACAAGATCGAGGATGTAGATGTTTTTTCGCGCTGGCAACCCAGCGGCAGCGCATGTGTCAAACGAAGTCAGCTGTTTTAAATATTAAAAGATATATTTATTTCTTGTAATAGTACCTTTTCCTAGTGCACAGTAGTTTGTAATTACCTTTTTCTACTAAATTAAGTGTTTGTGACTATTATAAGCGTCGCTGCTACGCTAAACAATTGCGAAAATTGTTCGACCGCCTGTCAACGGAAAAATTTGAACCTGCGCATAAACCGGGGGAGTATTTTGCCTATTTTAATATTTAAATACATTGTTACTTGCATTATATAACACATTGGAACACTCTGCAAAGCTCAGTACTGTGAGCAACGTTAATACACACCTGGCGCCGTTCAGTCTCGCTTGGTTTGACGTAAAGTGGAAGCGAAGTTGAAGACAAGTAACATTTGCCACAGACATTATAACTCTCATTTACTCCACAAATACATAGTAAACGAACACTTTAACATTATTGGTGACTTTCGCAAACCTACATCCCTCTCAGTTGTTTTGTTGCTTTTCAGTGGCTTTCAAACTGGCTGCCAACATGAGCCCAAAAGTACAGACTCGTAGGGCTTTGGCACGCCAGCATGATTTGCAATTGAGGGCAGCTTTAGAAGAACTGCAGGCATCGAAAACTCTGTGTGAAAAACTGCTAAAAGAAAGGGAAAACAGCGAAGACGAGATCAATATGGTTGTAGACAGAAACTCTGAGTTAAAAACCCAACTGGCAGCACTACACGTCGAGCATTTATCCATCCTTGAGGAGCTCCACCAGTTAAAAACAACAATAGCTACATTTGATAAGTGTGCTGAAGAATATGTAGTCGTATTGAACCGTATCTCTGAGTTGGAAAATGAATTACGGGATGCTCACAAGGAAAAATGTGATTTGCGGTATGTTTGTGAGCAACATGAGGCCGCACAGACCCAAGGCCTTTATGAAGAACTGGTAGGCAGCCGTCCTAGTGCTAAATTGGTAATGGACAAGGAGCGAGACTCCGGTTATCCTACTATAGACCTAACTAGAGATGACTCAACGATGGCGCCTTGTTACTTTGTAAGTAAAAATAAACTTAAAAAATATATTAAGGTTAAGAAGTTCATTAAGCGCACGCATAAATTAATAAAATCTAAAAGCAGATTGCAAAAGAATGTGCAATTAATTAATCAGCGTAATATGTTAATTAATAAATTAAAAACATGTACTTACGAATTAGAGGCCAAAAATTCGTTATATGACAGTGTCACACAAAGCCTGCAATCAAACATCAGTAGGCTCGAGGTCTCCCTTAGAGACATTAGTGCTAAATACGAAAGTAGCAAGAAGGAGCTCAATGAGCAAGTGAGGGTTGCATCGGAATTAGTAGACATGTGTCGTGAAAATGAAGAACGCTATGATTCTCTTATAACTAATCACATGTGTTTCTGTTCGCATGCAACTACACTGGACAAGGGTGTGGTACCCGCGCCCCCCGCAGGCCCCGCGCGCCGCGACACGCCGGCATCGCCCGCGCCCCACGCTGCGCCGGCGGCCCTCGCGCCCCGCGCTGCGCCGGCGGCCCCCGCGCCCCGCGCTGCGCCGGCGGCCCCCGCGCTCTCCACGGCGGAGGCTGTGGACACGCGCGCGCCCGCCCGCTCCTTGCCGGGTGCTAGTATGGCAGAGGTGACGGAGGCGGCTCACAGCACTGTCATATACTCGGATGAGATCGGCGTGGGCTTCGGATTTGCGCTCGGTCAACTGCTGCGCCAGAAAGTCATCAACCACTGCCTCCGTGGTGCTAGCGTCCAGCAGATTGCCGATCGACTTTTAAATGACTCTTTCAGGAGTGCTACTACCTTAGTCATTATGTTAGGCAATAGTATAGACCTAAAGAAGTCTCAATTAGAAGTCTTGTTGCGAGCACTATTGACGGTTGAACAGCATGGCATAAATAAAATTATATTGTGTGCACTTCCTTATTCGAAGTTTGTATCTGATAAGCATAACAATACAATTTGCAAAATTAATGCCATGCTGTACAATGCGACATGTTACAACAGTAACTACCACTACTTTGATAGTAATAAGTTTATAAAACATTTCAGACTAGATCGAGACCGAATGTCTTTGAATAGAAAATGTAAAGTTGCGATGGCAAAACTGCTAGCGTATAATATCGAATGTGGACACTCGCTCGCGACGGCCGACGGCGGCGGCGCGCGCGCGGCGCCCGCGGCCGCCGACCCGCGCGCACATTTAAAATTTAATTTAAGCGCGTGAGACAGCGGAAAAGCAACGCCATTTTATTTTGGTTCATCAAAATATACAAGGCTTTTCCAGCAAAGAATTAGAAGAAGGTCTTTTCCTCGATGCTTTCAATGTCGATATCATGTGTATTACAGAACACTGGCTTAAAGAGCATGAAATGATATTCAACTTTCATAACTATACCATAGCGAGCTCTTTCAATAGAAAGTCCGCCATTCACGGGGGTTCAATGATATTAGTGAAAAATATGTAATTATAAATCTAAGGAACGGAAAAACATAACAAAGCTTTCTATTGAACGAGTTGTGGAAATTTCCTGTACTGAAATGGAAAAACACATTATATTATGTGTTTATAGGCCACCAGCTTCAGACTTCACTCAGTTTGAATCTGTGATGGAGGAGGCTCTGAAGCAGGTATTTGACAGTAGTAAGTCTATTATAGTTTGTGGAGATTTCAATGTGAATCTTCTAGACTCCGCAAACACACTATCAGTGAGGCTACTGAACATATTTAAATCATTTGACTTGTCTCATCTTTTTCACGAACCAACTAGAATTGCAGCCAACTCGGCAACATGTTTGGACAACATTTTCTGTAATTGTGAAGCTACTGATAAAACTGTGTTTAGCTGCTTTAACTCTGATCATAGCGGCCAAAAAGCTTCCTTCAGGGTGTTTGTTAAACAACATCAATCGTCAATAACATACAGGCCCATAACTGTAAGTCGTGTAGAAAAGTTTAAAAATAACATAATGAGCAAGATTCCTGTTACCCCCCTTATAGAAACTAACCCTAATCTACTATACGAGGACCTTTCCAATGTTATTAATTACGAGTTTGGAACCATTTTCAAAATTAAAACTATCCGAAATGGTACTAACAAACCTAGGTTTAGTGATTGGGCCTCAGTAGGCATTCATAGAAGCAGAACCAAGATGTACGAGTTATACGAAGAGAAGAACTACAACCAAGATGCCAACTTCACCGAATATGTCAAAAAATATTCAAAGGTATTTAAAAAAGCATGTGCCGTCGCTAAGTCAATCTATCTTAGCAATAAAGTTAAAACAGCAGATAACAAGGTGAAGGCAGCCTGGAACGTTATCAAAACTGAAACAGGTAAATCAAAACCCCGTGAATGTCACTTTAAATTGAGAGTGGAAAATCAAATTCTAACGTCTGATTCAGATGTGGCAGGCGCTTTTGAAGGATTCTTCGCAAATATAGCGGTAAGCACCACTCGTGAACTCAACTCCTCTACTGCGATTGCAGGTTCATATCTAGACTATGCTGCGATAAGAGGTAAGACGGATTTCGAATTTCAACACACAGACCCTTATGAGATTGTACAAACTTTTAATTCCCTGAAGTTGAAGAATACTGAGGATCTTTGGGGTACTTCTGTAAAAGTTATCCGATCGGTTATTCACATTGTAGCGCCATATCTTTCCGTCGTGTTTAATTCTTGTGTCAATGCGGGTGTGTTCCCAGACCTGATGAAACACAGTAAAGTAATTCCTTTGTTCAAAGCTGGAAGTAAATCCGACCCTGGTAATTTTAGACCTATTTCTATTCTTCCAGTGTTAAGTAAAGTATTTGAAAAAATTGTTCTTAACCAAATGCTTCAATATTTTAATACTAATAATTTGCTTCACGATCAGCAATTTGGTTTTACAAAGGGTCGTTCGACAACAGATGCTGCCTCAGTGCTTATTAGGCATATCTATGAAGCATGGGAACATTCGCAAGATGCGATTGGTATTTTCTGCGACCTCTCAAAAGCATTCGATTGTGTTGAGCATGAGACACTTTTATATAAGCTCAAGCACTATGGATTATCAGTTAAAGCACTAAACCTTGTAAAATCTTATCTTAGCCAGAGGATTCAGAAAGTAGTAGTTAACAAAGTGCAGTCTTCTGGTTTACCTGTGAAGCTCGGAGTGCCCCAAGGATCTATTTTGGGCCCTTTCCTTTTCCTTGTTTATATAAACGATCTACCTAGCCTTATAAATAAAAAGTGTGACATAGTTTTATTTGCTGATGATACTTCGCTGATTTTTAAAGTAAACCGACAGCAGGAAGACTATAGTCATATCAACGACACCTTGAAGGAAGTGCTTAAATGGTTTACAGCTAACAATTTGCTTCTTAATGCGAAGAAAACTAAATGTGTTAAATTTTCTTTACCTAATGTTACACAGGTAGACGCAACCCTTACTTTAAATGGAGAAAACCTATCTCTTGTAGATCAGACAGTTTTTCTTGGGCTAACTCTTGACCGCAATTTACAATGGAGTCCACACATATACGTTCTTTCAGACAAACTGAGCTCTGCTGCATATGCTGTAAGAAGAATTCGTCAATTTACCAATGTGGAAACAGCGCGACTTGTTTATTTTAGTTATTTTCATAGTATTATGTCTTATGGCATCCTGGTCTGGGGTAAGGCGGCTGACATCGAAACGGTCTTTATTCTACAGAAGAGAGCAGTCCGGTCCATTTACAACCTGGGCTGCCGTGATTCGTTAAAAGACCGTTTCAAACAAATTGACATCCTTACAGTAGCTTCACAGTATATTTATGAGGTGATCTTGTATACGCACAAGAATATTAAAGGTTTTAAGAAAGTGTCTGATGTCCATAATTTTAATACACGTAGTAAGAATAAGCTCCTTGTTCCTAAGTTTCGCCTTAAGAAAGTAAGTAAATCTTTTTTGGGGAACTGCATAAGATTCTACAACAAAGTTCCCCTTGAAGCATGGGACTTGTCTGTTAATCCATTTAAACGGTACATTAAAGATTCGCTGCTTAAGAAAGGATATTATAGAGTTGAAGATTATTTAAATGATAAAGAAGCTTGGCCAGCTCTGAGGCCAAGAAACGCAACAGTGTAACCTCGTAGTGTCCGGGAGTCTGTATGTCGTTTCCTGGCGCTGTCTCCGTTTCCTATTGTGTCTCCTTAATAAACTGTTATTGACCTTTTGGCTTAATAGCCAATAATATTTGTATTATTAGGACATGAAATGTTATATTTCAGATTGTTTTTGATATTTGGAGACCTTACATCTCCATCTTTATACTTGACCATGGAGACTGTCTACATCTCCATGTAACCTAGATTAATCAATTTAGATGTTTTCTCTGTTTTAATATTATTCTTATTATTATGACCCTTAGAGACTTTATACATCTCTAAGGCACTTAAATTTACTTGTTCAGACGCGGAGACTATACATCTCCCTTATTAGTTGTATAAGATAATTAATTTGTGCCCATTAGGTTTATTTGTTGCACTTTTTATGTTAGTTTTAGTTATATGTAATTTTAAAGTGGAAAAAAGACTTACTGCTGAGTTTCTTGCGGCGTTTCTTCTCAGCAAATGTCACCTTTCGAAGCGCTGGTAGATTCAGACATGTAAAAGAGCCCGTGAGGCCTACTTGCAAAATAAATATTTTCATTTTCATTTTCATTTTAGCGGATAACTGGCCCGTGTACCTTAGGAATATAGATTTATTTTTAAGTTTGTATTTTTTATAGTTTTATGTTAATGTAAATTTTAACAATGTGAGTGCTTTGGTGCAAACTGTTAACTCACTTTGTTCTTATATAAATAAATATACGGAATTTCATGATATTATGATTTTGTTCTTCGAGTTATGCTTTCCTCTAGTGAGAATTAAAATATAAACCGGACAAGTGCGAGTTAAACTCGCGTGGAGAGGGTTCCGTTCCGTACATGCTTATCTGCAATTTACTAGGTTACTTTAAATACCATAGACTTCTCATAGGTTTTCCTGTAATCTATAGGTAAAGAACTACATTCTGTATTTTTTTCAAAATTTTAGCCCCAGTAGTTTCAGAAATAAGGGGGGGGGGGAATGGTCATTTTTCGCCTATATTCCTGAATAACTTCCAAACTATTGTACTTAAAATTCAGAAAAATATATTTAAAGTCCTCACAATAAGCTCTTTCATTTGATATGTCACACAATATAGATTGCATAACTTTTTTTTTTAATTTTCTGTTTTACCCCCCAAAAGTGGCCTCCATGTTTAAAATTCATATATTTACGTCACGCGTCCGTGTTGCGGTCACCGACTTACATATGTATACCAAATTTCAGCTCAATCGTTCCAGTAGTTTCGGAGCAAATTGGCTGTGACAGACGGACAGACAGACAGACAGACGCACGAGTGATCCTATAAGGGTTTCGTTTTTTCTTTTTGAGGTACGGAACCCTAATCATGTAAGTAAAGCCAAATGGCTTACACCAGGCATTAGAAATGTTGTATCGAAGATATATGCATCGGCCCAGTGACAACGTTAAAAAGAAGTATAAAGAATACGCAAACCAACTTAAAAAATGCATACTAAAATCACGCAAAACAACAAACGATACATACGTAAAAAAACAGTAATTTGGTTAAGGCAACCTGGGATATTATTAAAGAGAAAACCATAAATAGAGACATGCCTGGTGGAATTGATAAAATTCTAAAATACAATGTTACCATTGCGTCCCCTGAAAAGATCTCCAACTGTTTCAATAATAAATTCATAGATGAAGTAAGCAACTTAAATATAGGAAACACATCAGGTACCTGCTTACTGGGTTCTCCCTTAGAATCGACTATTTTTATGAGGCCTGCTTGTCCGGCAGAGATTCTTAAAGTAATTCAAATGCTGAATAATACCAAATCGGTGGGATACGACAACATACCAACATCAATTATAAAAGAAAATGCAGATTTATTTGTATTTCCTCTGTATCACATCATTAACTTATCGTTGAGAGATGATATTTCCCAGATAAGTTAAAACGGACTATTATAAAACCAGTTATGAAGAAAGGAGCTACTACAGATATGGATAATTATAGGCCGATTGCCCTAATACCCGCATTTTCAAAAATATGTGAAAAAATCATCTATCGGAGAATAATACAGTTTATTGATAAGCACAATATACTTACAAGTGCACAGTTTGGATTTAGAGATACAAAATCAACAACATTAGCTGTGTATGATCTTATCAAAATATTCTTAGAATGCAGAAACGAAAAGATTCCTGCAGTAGGTATTTTCATGGACATGTCAAAGGCATTTGATAGAGTATGTCATAAGAGGCTCCTGAATAAACTATACCACTACGGAATAAGAGGGAATTGTTTAACATTAATAAAATCTTATCTAGAAGTTGACAACAGTGCACTGAAGTAACAGCTTATTCCAATAATACAAAAATATTTAATAGGCATAGATCTAATTATAGGTTTGTTAAGGCTGGGTGTAACATCCGTTATATACGTAATAATTTATTAAAAATATGGCCAAATTATTTCTAGTAAATATTTGCATATAACTCTAACAAAACCCAAAGGAACCCTAAAATAATGAGAGGTGTCCGATTTCTTTTAGAGCAATAATTTTGTCTAAGTGTTTCGTTTTAAAATTACTTCGAAGTGTCAATTTTTTGTTTTAGCTGACTGAAGAGTCATGAGTTTTCGTTGAATTTCTTATAAGTGAAGTGCCTATTTTTTTGAGGCGTCTCGACGTAATATATTGTTTTTTTGCTCATTTCTCAAGAATTTAACATGGCTTGGGGAATTATCGCGCGAAGGACGCTGATTGGTTAAAACAAATAGTTCATGATTGGTTGATTGGGGATTAGGGTGGAGCGAAACAAGCAAAAAATTTTTTTAAATTTGTTTTCACATCTCCTGTATCGTTTATCGATGACCCTATACGAAAGCTTCATTCGTACAAAAAACCAAAATTCTACGACTGCATTATCAGGTGGCGCATCGTGAGGGTAGTTTACAAAGAACTTACATTTTTAGTTCTAAGTTGTAACGCAAAATTGAACTAATTTCATAACTTTTTGTCATAAATATCCTACTTTTACTTTGTTCTTAGTCTTATCTTATGTATAAAAGTATTATTTTGTAATGAAATACCATTAATTGATCTTGTAAAATTTTGCATATTAGGAATTTTTCTTCATAATAACTGCTGACAGAGAACTAAACGTTGTGTTAAAAATGCCTAGAGCACAGGATGATTTGTGATGCCCACGTCATGACAATACACTGACAATACATGAGATTGGAAGAATATTACTGAAGACCATATTTCAATAATATCTACTTCTATTAAATTATTTCTATTGATTCGGGAAAGGCAACTACGATAAATAAGAATAGTGTCGACTTTCTTGAAATGACATTCGATTTTCATTCTTCTGTGGTGGCAATCGGCTGCGAAGGCACCGCTGTAAACACGAGACACAAAAATGGAATCAATGATTAACTAGAAAAACACCTGAATCGACCTCTACAAAGGTTTGTGTGCTTATTACACGCAAATGAATTTCCACTTCGCCATTTGTTCTCCAGTCTCGTCGGCGCTACAACAGGCCCTAAGCGTTTTTCTGGTTGGATAGGAAGAAAGATCGACAAGTGTCTCAAACTGAAAGTAGAATAATTTGTACCCATTCCGATAGAATTGCCGGTCTGAACACCGATCCAAAATATCTGTATCTGATGTGCTCCGCCATTTTTGATGGTACGGTATCATCAAATTGGGTAAACAAAAACCTATGAGAACTGGCACATTCTCGATGATTGACTTTCAAAAACAGGATTCTTTGCTTATAATTATGTTAGAAGAGCTAAACTGACAAAAAATTAGAATGAACTAGACACTTTTATCATAAAAGTTTACGCTCCAACATGGTTTGATATCAAGACAAAATCATGTTGTAAATATGGTACGATACATGTTTTTGACGTTGTTAAAAGTCATTTGTATTTTCGAGATGAGCCGAAAAGCATTTTCTAAATACTATTAAAAGAAATGCCTCCTTCGGAAACCTAGAAAATGTGTTGTTGGCTATGTTACAAGATGATAAGTCACACGTAACGGAACTGGCTGTTCAGGGAGATTTAAAGGCAATAAATCAGTGGAAAGGGAAGAATGTCCGTGAATTCCAACTTCCGAAACTTAAGGTTGATGCACCAGCATGTTTAGCACGACCTGCCCGCGAGTCCTTTGTCGCTCAGTGCATCCCTTACATATTTGACTAATTGACAGAGACGCACTACGCGACCAACGACTCGCGGGCGTGTCGTGCTAGCGCCCCAGGTTAATATGATTGTTGTATATAGAACTATATGTATGCATGCTACAGCACACTCCCTCCGTTCAACTAAGATTTGTTTTAGTCCCAAGTTTAGTAGTTAAATAAAACTCCATTGCAACACACGTTTTTCGTATTTATTGAAACAAAAAGTGAACGTACAAATCTGAACTCTATTCAACCCCAACATATGGTCGTAATCGAACCGGACTACCTGCGAAGTGGACACCGGCCGGCCGAGCCGCGAGAACAAAAGGCACCCGCATTCCACTGATAAGGAACAAGAATTGCATCGAACTTATGAGTTTTAAACAAGATATTTAGTTTCATTACTCTAAGTTATTACATCGTTGGAGTAAAACTTGAATATTATATCTATCGAAGACGTGAAGTATGGCTAATCCAGAACAATTACTCGCCGTGCTTGAAGATAAGGCTAATTTATTTCGTAAAACACAAATAAATTTAAAGAAATGTGCTAAATCAAGATTAACAAAAGGATACATAGAATCACGCATTCAAATTATCAATGGTTATTGGAAGAACTTTAACGAGGCACACCAACAGTTGGTACAGATTATGCCTAAGGAGCAAAAAGGTATTTTACCGTATTTTCTAAACGAAGAATTCTTTATGTATGAAGACTTATATAATGTGCTGAAAGGGGATTTGATGGATATGTTATCGAATTTACAAAGTATATCGACGGATACATCTGCAGCAAATTCAAGTGTTATGTTGAGTGCGCAAAATAATTACGTACGTTTGCCGAGTATAGAGGTACCTACGTTCAACGGGAGTTACGAAGAGTGGCCTGCGTTCCAGGATTTATTTACGTCGTTGATACATAATAACACTGCGCTCAGTGACGTGCAGAGGCTACATTACTTGAAGACAAGTGTTGTCGCAGAAGCCGAATCCTTATTGAAGCATATTCAAGTTACGTCCGATAATTATTCTCAAGCATGGGAAATCTTAAAAACAAGGTATGGCAATAAACGGCTTATTTTGAATCATAATTTGAAAAGATTGTGTAATCAAAGAAAACTTACTTTGCAATCAGCTGCGCAATTAAAAAGCTTATTAGACACTTCCACCGAGTGTTTGCATAATTTAGAAAACCTAAATATTTCTACTGGCTCTTGGGATCCACTAATAATATTTCTGCTCGTTCAGAAGTTGGACCCAGAGACTCATAAAAATTGGGAAGAGCACGCATATAAAAATGAATCTGAACCATTACCCAAGTGGAGTGATTTTAAGAGGTTTTTGGAAGCAAAGTTTCGCACATTGGAGTTGATTGCAACAAGTTCGCGAGAAATCAAGCCGATTAAGGAACGTTCATATCATGTTGCCAGTTCGACTAATGAGAAAAATTGTATTATGTGTACAGAAAGCCATACGCTATGTCACTGCAAGGAGTTTACCAAGATGGAACCAATGGAAAGAGCTGAATATGTAAAAAGCAAATACTTATGTTTTAATTGTCTAGTATCAGGACATTCAGCATTTAAATGTCGAGTACCTGTGTCCTGCAGAATATGTCAACGGCGCCATCACACTCTTTTACATCAACCCAAGCAACCAGAGTCTGCGGCTTCCACAAGCACATCACAGCCGCTGGCTTCGATACATCATGTTGTAGAAGAGCAAGAAGAAGAGGAACTACAAGTTAATACAGTGATAGCGTCTCACCTCACTACTAGACAAGGAGTAGCACTATTAGCGACTGCGGTGGTGGAAGCAACAAGCAATGAAGGCCACACCATTTCACTACGAGCGCTAATAGACCAAGGTTCCCAAGCCTCATTTATAAGCGAGAAGGCGGCTCAACTTCTCAAACTGCAACGACAATCAGTCAAAGGAAGTGTTGTAGGTGTGGGGGCTACGAGAACTGAAATCAAACACGTGGTTCAGCTGCAAGTCAAATCACAATGGGATACGAAATTTATTATGCCGATTCAAGCCTATGTTATGTCAAAGCAACTGACCACGAAGATCCCCACAAAAGAAATAATCAAACAACCATGGCCTCATTTGGAAGGTCTGCATCTAGCGGATTCATCCTATTTTACATCAGGACCAATAGATCTGCTCCTAGGAGTTCGTGAATACGCATGTATCCTGCAACAAGAATTGATTAAAGGTCCTCCGGGTACACCATGCGCACAAAAAACTAACCTGGGCTGGATTCTCTTTGGAGAAATTGATGTCAAGCCAGAAGCGGATTCTTACCTGGTAATGCATCATCAGGTCGACGTAGAAGATATGTTGAAGGCAATATGGGAAATTGATATAAATAGCAAAAGACAGTTTACAAAAGAAGAACAACAATGCGAAGAAATCTATGAGAGAACAGTTACAAGAAACGACGAAGGAAGATATGTTGTCAAGTTACCTTTTAAAACTGAAAATCCCCAATCGCCCAACGGAAATTCAAAGGAGATAGCTACTCACAGATTTCTGCAACTCGAAAGGAAATTTAAAAGATTACCCATGCTGAAAACGGAGTACACAAAAGTTATTAATGACTATATGGAACAAGGCCATTTAGAACTGGTACCAGAAGATCAAAGGGAAAATAAATCAGTCTACTTACCGCATCACGCTGTAGTTCGTGAAGATAAGGAGACCACTCGAACACGCGTCGTCTTCGATGCTTCTTGTAAAGGATCAAACAATGTATCGTTGAACGATGAACTGCTAGTGGGTCCACAACTGCAAGATGATTTAAGAAATCTCTTAATGAGATGGCGAATGAAAAGCGTTTGTTTCGTGGCAGATATACAAAAAATGTATCGCCAAATATTGGTAACAAAAGAAGACGCTGATTTTCAACGAATTGTTTGGAGAGAAGATGAGTCAGAAAATCTTCAAGAATACCGATTACATCGAGTCACCTTTGGTACTGCAACTGCTCCGTATTTGGCTGTTAAGACCCTCCAAAGAGTTGCTAAGGATGAAGGCGAACAACTGTGTTCACACCAGAAAACAAACAGTTATAAAAGCGCTACTGTAAAAATTATAACTGAGGATTTTTATATGGACGATCTGCTGTCTGGCGCTACAACTGTAAAAGAAGCGATTTTGGTAGCAAAAGAAGCATCAGATATTCTAAGTAAAGGAGGATTCCCACTTACGAAATGGTCATCTAATAACATAGAATTTATGAAATCCATTGATGAAGACAAAAGAGCAAGTAATGCCCATGTAGAAATGAATCTCGATGGAACTATAAAGGCGCTTGGCATCGTATGGAATCTGGGTACTGATCAATTTCAATATAATTTGAGTTTGCCCGCGATTACGAAGAACATAACAAAACGTGGAATCTTATCAGACATTCAAAAACTATTTGATCCACTGGGTTGGATCGCGCCAAGCACTATCATGGCTAAAATATTGATACAAAAACTGTGGCTCGAAAAAGTAAGTTGGGACGAATGTATCAGCCCCGCTTTAGAAGATGAATGGAAACGGATCAGAGCCGACTTTATAAATGTTAAAGATGTTCAGATAGACAGGTGGCTCTGCACAATCAATTCTCATGAAGAAAAAATACATTTGCACGGATTTAGCGATGCTTCAATGCGGGCATATGCGGCAGTAGTGTACATCCGAACTGAAACTAAAGACAAAGTCACAACAAAACTTATTGCTGCTAGAACTAGAGTAGCCCCACTGAAAACAGTTTCATTGCCGCGTCTGGAGCTTTGTGGCGCCTTATTGCTATCGAAATTGCTGAAGCAAATCGGGGAAGCGATGAGAATACCGACATCTAATATGTACGCATGGACAGATTCTTCAATAGTCATTGCTTGGCTATGTGGTGAACCAAACAGATGGAAGCCCTTTGTAGCAAACCGTGTTGTTGAAATCGTAGAAAACATAAACAACAAGCACTGGCATCATGTGCAATCACATGACAACCCGGCTGATGTCGCGTCAAGAGGAATTTTGCTATCGGAACTAAAGAATTGTCGATTATGGTGGAGTGGCCCGAGCTGGTTATCTGAAAAAGAAATAAAAATTAATAAAATAGACATAATTGAGACAGATGAAGAAAAAAAAGTAAAGAAAATTAATACTTACTTTAACACTGATGGCCTAAAAATGGAAAAAGGCATAATATTCCAATTCGAAAATTTTGACAGCCTCACTGAATTGTTAAAAACTATTGTTTATTGCCGAAGATTTTTAAATTACAAAAGAAAGTCTGGTGATATTGACAATGAATTAACAACAACGGAATTGAACGATGCATTGAATATTTGTATAAAAAGAGTACAGGAAGACGAATTTACAGAAGAAATAGAAAGATTAAAATCAAATAAACAAGTAAAGAAGAAGAGCGCTATAAGATCACTGAACCCATACTTAGACGAGACTTGTAGTTTACTCAGGGTGGGTGGTCGCCTTAGACATGCAGATCTGGATAGAGACCGAAAGCATCCGATCATTCTAGGAAACAAGAATCAATACATACATATTATCACGCCCTAAATCCCTATTGGGGTGGGCAGAGCCACAAGACTACTTGTGGCCACGTTCGATTAATTAGTCCTAAGATGGTATGATGATATAAGGGCCCACGATATAACACTTCATGGCACTCTTCCACAGATGCTATGCTACTTACGTTCTAAGTACTGGATAATAAAAGGAAAGTCATTGACTAAAATGTTCGCCAAAAAATGTTTAACCTGTGCAAAACAAAATGCCGCAGCAAAAACGCAAATGATGGGAGATCTACCAGAACAGAGAGTCACTCCTACAAGAGCTTTCTTGCACAGTGGAGTAGATTTTGCTGGACCTTTTCATATTTTGAAGTCCAAGGGAAGAGGATCGAATACGGTTAAAGCTTACGTAGCTATATTTATTTGTATGTCTACAAAAGCCATTCATATCGAACTGGTGGGCGATCTTACATCAGCAGCTTTCATTGGATCTTTCAGACGTTTTGTAGCAAGAAGGGGAAAATGTAGTCATTTATGGAGCGACCAAGGAAGAAACTTCATAGGCGCAAACAAAGAGCTATTAGATGCCTGGAACGAAGCTAAGTTGAAATTTACAGGAATGATTGCTGAAACACTTGCAACTGACGGCACTCAGTGGCATTTCATTCCGGCCTATAGTCCCAACTTCGGTGGTTTATGGGAGGCAGGTGTGAAGTCTATAAAATACCACTTAAAAAGAATTTTGACAACTCACTTAACGTTTGAAGAAATGACAACTGTGCTGTGCCAAATAGAAGCCTGCTTAAACTCCAGACCCTTATGCCCAATGGACGACTCGGATCCCGAAAATGTTAATTCACTTACTCCTGGTCATTTTCTTGTTGGAGAGTCACCCATCATTGTCCCAGCACCTGATTATAAAGAGTTAAAAATACATAGCTTATCACGATGGCAGCACACGCAGAAATTGTTAGCAGATTTTTGGAGGCGATGGCAAGATGAATATCTGTCGAGATTGCAACAACGTCCAAAATGGCTGAAAAAAGAGGAAGAGTTTAAAATAGGAGACATAGTACTCATTAAAACTGATAACTTACCTCCTGGAAAATGGTCCTTGGGTAGAGTGACGGAAAAACATCCTGGAGATGATGGCTTCACTAGAGTGTACAGTGTGAAGTCTGGTAATAGTGTAGTGAAAAGATCAGTGTCTAAACTATGTGCACTTCCTGTTAATACTGACTAATATTCTCAAAGTAGTGTCGATTTTAGCTTACTTAAATTTGTTAAGTTGTTATTAAAAGGACCTTTGGTAGTCCTTTTGGTGGGCGGTATGTTGTATATAGAACTATATGTATGCATGCTACAGCACACTCCCTCCGTTCAACTAAGATTTGTTTTAGTCCCAAGTTTAGTAGTTAAATAAAACTCCATTGCAACACACGTTTTTCGTATTTATTGAAACAAAAAGTGAACGTACAAATCTGAACTCTATTCAACCCCAACAATGATTTAATAGATTGGGAGAAACAAAAGATAACTGAACCTCCAATAACAATGAAATTCACCGACAGAAATTTCTTCAGGAGGTACTTTGCTTGAACTTTAAACGTATCCTTGCCACACTCAGGCAGTAGAGGGGGCGCGAAGCTCGTAACAGAGGCTTCATTATCTGTGTGTGGACCAGAAGCAAGAAATGGTTTCATTCGTACGAATATAAGCCAGGCAAGACATACTACTTTTCGACTTGAAATCTCAGTATTTTCGTCAAAAAGATGGTGCTGGAACTTCCAATTTAGGTCATGAAAACATTTTGTTGTAGTGTTTTTATGCGTGTATTTATAGCTATTCATTCCTTTAGTAATTATTAGCACAAATACTGTAGTAAAGATAGTAATAATAGTCGTAACCAAAGTTCTGTTTGAAAGCTAAAATTTCTTTTAAATATGAAATTCAAACCTAATGCGCCACCTTAAAAGGTTGATTTAAATAGCTGAATTTTTGTAAGAACATTTCTAATACTACGCATCATCGATTGATAATACAGGAATCTTAACATTTTAAAAACAAATTTTTCACTCCATCTTATTGGGGATAGCGTCATTTTTTTTAGAATTCGAGTTAAGGAGGATTGAGTTTAGGCATAAAGCGAGAGGCAGTTTGATTTCGGGAGCCGAGCGAGTGGGATTTCAGCATCCGAGTGTCCGAGAGTTTTGATTTCGGGAGCCGAGCGAATTCGATTTTAGCACCGGTGTGCGAGTTTTGGGTTTAGCACGCGACGCGGTCCGATATTTCGAGAGCGGTAGCGGGAACAGATATATTTAAGTTCGGGCGTAATTTAAGTTAAGAAAATCTAGGTATTCTACGGTCGGTGTGGAGGAGTGTCGCATGTCGTTTTATTCGTGGTTTCTTGTAGACTCTTCTTTCGTTTCGTAGATTTTTATTTAATGCTTTCGTGTAGTGACGTTTATTTTATAAGTGCGTGTGGTTATGAGAATAAGGACATGTGTGAGTATAAATTTACCATTAGAATTTAGATACAACTTTTACAACTTAAGGGCTCACATATAACTTTTTCCAGTTGATTATTACAGATAATAATATTTAATGCAACGTAATGCTATTTAAATTTTAGGATATTTCTTTCTGCGAGCAATAATTCTATTAACTTTTAGGAATATTTATGCTTTGCATTTCGCACAGCCGCTTAATGGTACAAATATATATGTTATGCGTTTTGCTTCGTGCTTAACGGACCTCATATGTATGGACATGCATTTTGTGGAAGTGTTTAAAAGGAACTCATAAATAAATAGGATAGTTAGAGATTTGGTCGGTGCGAATTTTCACACAGAACGAATCTGGGGGGGGGGGGGGGCTACAGAAATTAATATTAACATCTGCTAGGAATATTTATGTTATGCATTTCGCTTAATGGGACAATTATATATGTTATGCGTTTTGCTTCGCGCTTAACGCACCTCATATGTATGGGCATGCATTTTGCAGAAGTGCTTATAAGGAACTCATAAATAAATAGGATAGACTAGAGATTTGTTGGGTGTGAATTCTCACGCAAAGCGAATCTGTGGGATTTACAGAAATTAATATCATCATATGTAAGGAATATTTATGTTACGCATTTGACACGACCGCTTAGTGGCACAAATATATATGTTATGCGTTTTGCTTCACGCTTAACGGACCTCATATGTATGAACATGCATTTTGCGGAAGTGTTAAAAGGAACTCATAGATAAATAGGTAGAGTAGTGATTTGCTTTGTGTGAATTCTCACACAGAGTGAATTTAGAGTAGTTACGGGACGCTGTGACTTACTCTCGACATGTTTTCCCTTAGGTAATTATATAAAGCGCGTTAAAGGTGCTTATAAATATTTAAATGTCTGAGATGTATGAACGAGTCCGTAATCTTGTTGTTAAATTGGTTGTAGAGTCGTTGTTGATCGGCCTAACCCCATCCTAAAGCAAGAAATAATTTGATTCAATTTCATGCTTAATTAATTCTATAACCAATTTCGATACCAAATCTTTTCTTCCTTGTAACCGGCCCAATCTGGTAGGGGATTTTGTAGGGAATTTATATATTAACCATTAGCGCATATATATATTAATTAAAATCGACACATCGTGTATTCGGCGAATTCACAACAACGCGAGGCGAGAACGAGCGCAGCGGCATAAAGGCGTTAGGCGACGAAAGGGTGAGAGATCGCGGTTCTGAGTGAGTGTTTATATTTCATATTATTTTTTGCTCGATATAATTCGGTTGTTTATTTTCTCTTGTAATTATTTTTGTTTCGTGTTTGTATTATTTTGCGGCATAATAAATTACACAACGTAGAGGGTCCTACATTTCTAAACTAGACGATCACGCGTATATAATTACTAAAGGCCAATAGTTTAAACGTCTATTTAAAACGTTCTAGGAAATTGATATTTAATTTATATATTTATAATTTATCAGAACAACGTATACGTACCTACTTAGGGGTGTAGCACGTTTATTACATGGGGTGCCACAAGGTAGTTTGCTTGGGCCTTTACTATTTTGCTTGTACATCAATGATTTGCTTAAGGTGCTGATGACTGTTCGATAGCAATACGTAGAGACAATACTGATCAGTATGCAGATGAAGTCAATGGAGTCTTCTATGAAGTGTGCAAATGGATGGAAAGAAACCATCTTAAAATTAATTTATCAAAGACGAAATGCATGGAATTTTATGCCCCCCAAGGAAAACCAACTCAAATTAAAATAGTTTATAATGGATTAGAATTAGAGAACGTAAATTCAAACAGATTTTTGGGAATCATAATTGATTCTCACACAAATTGGCTTAACCACTCGGCATACATTATAACAAAATTAAGTAGATTTGCATACGTTTTAAGACGACGGCGGGAAGTTTCATCAGAAAAAACAGCACTTCTAGGTTTCCACTCCTACATAATGTCAAATCTACGCTATGGCCTTATTTTATGGGGCAATGTAATGTTTGCAATAAGGACCAAATTTTCAGATTGCAAAAGAGATGCCTTCGATCTATAAGTATATAGTCTAGATCAAACCAAATCATGTCGACCATTATACCTCCAATACAAGATACTCACATTTCCCGCTTTATACATACGAGTATAAGAGGTGAGCCTTTTCGTAAAGAACAATTTCAAAATGTTCACGGTTAGAAATCCAAGGCAAAGTCTGCTATCCAAATATGGTCACGACTTTGTGTGCCCAAAACCTAAATCAGCCTTTTTTTTCAAATAGTATCATGTGTATGAGTATCAAGATTTACAATAAATTACCAGTAGAATTAAAAATGTTACCGACATCAGAATTTAAAACAAAATTATTTAATTGGCTAATCAATAAATGTATCTATAGTGGGGGGGTGAACGCTACCACGAGGGGGCTCGGGGGGCGAAACAACTGTATTATTGGTAGGTTAGGTTAGGGTTAACTTATCCCACGGCGCCCCCGTTAATGGCAGAGAGGGTAACGCCGGAGTGGTTTTAGTGGGTATGCTCCCCCTTGGGAGAGAGTCCCACATAACCCCTGCGCTTCCCCAGGCGCGGGGGTATTATTATTATTATTATTATTATTTTATTTATTTCAGATAATAAGAATCCATATTATGTGTTAGTTATACAATTAAAGCCTTATGATCTATTGTTAGTGACATTTACCGAATTAAATTAAAGATTAATTATTTAAAATTGAAAATTGAAAACATTATTACAATAATACAAAAATATAATTAAAAAACAACAATACAAAAAACAATTACTTATTATTAAAAATAACCGGTCTGGAACCCTTATGAACAGAGTTCCAGTGCCGTACAACAGGGCAGTCCACTTTTTCAATAATGGTGTTGAGGAGGCTGTTCGGGCTGTCCCGCACGCGCCGCATGAGGGAGGCGACTCTTTTGCGCACGATGGCTTGAAAGCTGTCAATGCGAGCCTCTGCACACATACCAGATGCACTACATCGGCGGGGCAGCCCCAACAACATCCTCAAACCATTGTTATACTGGACGCGTAGGGCATTGAGAGATCTGCGAGTACACCCGATCCACAGGCTGCACGTATAAAAGGTCTGGCAATATGCTTTAAAAAGTGTTAACTTAACTTCCCTTGTGCAACGTGCGAACCTGCGGGCCAACATGTTGCTCCTCACTGCCAACGCCCTACGTTCCCGCTCAATATCCAGGTCATCGGAGAGGTCTTCGGTGACCCAGTGCCCCAGGTATTTAAACGTATGCGTAATGCATTTCCACTCCGTTAAAAAAAAAAGGGTTAACTTGTGTCCCTTAGAGCGGAAATAGGCACCCCGCGACGCGGGGTGACGTCGACACGCTGGCGGTTCGGTTAGTTAGGTTTAGATAAAGTAAAAAAATATATTCTAGGTCAAAATATATATCTTCCAGGCCATATTCTATGTCAAAAAGATATTGCTAAAATTATGGAATGCCAATCAATACATTTGACGAATACATAAATGACATCTTAAAAAAATCCCAAGTAATAATTTGCCTAACAAAAAATTATCAAATCATTAGTTGGGAAATTATATTAGTGCAAAATGTTGAGTTGGGAAATAAAATTTCTCCCAAATAAAAATATGGGCTAAATAGTTTGGGAGTTAAAAAGTTGCCAAAAAGTTTTCGCCGATTCATTAGTGAACCATCTATAGTATTCCTGAATTTTTATCGAATTAATTTTTATTTATTATTGATTTTGCTTGGTTTTCATTGTATAATTTAGTGTGTAAATATGTGAAATGCTCTGAATCTATATTGTAATATAATGATAATTAGGTATTTATTAAATTCCGTGACATTTATAGCAAATTAAATTTTAATTGTACTTAATGTTAATTTATGAAATATTGTACGCCTCTCAGAGGCAGGTTATGAAGATCTCTAAATTGAAATAACCTAAGACCTGTATAACTCATAGCCATGCCACAGTTTAACAATCATACAGTTGGGCAATGCCTTTGATGTGGCACGATGCCGCCGCCCGCGTAGGTAGTCACGCTGTCATACGCAGATATGCAAGGGTTGTCACAAAAGTGGTAATTAAATAATTGTGACTTTTAGTTTTACGTTATCATTTATTAACAAGTATCATCTATTCTACAGCGTGTAAATTTCATACGGGCGTATGTTTACCCAGCTATACTTTCCGATCGTGCAAATTATGTGCGTAAGAAAAGAGTTAGTAGGTATTCATTTATTAAAGTAGGACTGAGTACATAATTACTTAGACGTTATAAATTGCGTACTCAATTATTTTGTATGAAAAGAAAAATTAAGCAATTAGTTAACGAAATTGATGAAATATGCTTCATATTTCCGGAGTAGTTTCGAAGCAAATTGGCTGTGACATTCGGACAGACAGACACACGAGTGATCCTATGAGGGCTCCGTTTTTTTCTTTTGCGGTACGGAACCCTTAAAAACTGGCCTAACGCGAGAATTTGTATGAAGTCTGAAGAAGTTTCTAGAAGGTTATATGAAGATTTAATGACATTATTAGAATGTTCTATGAAGTTTCTAGAGGATTCCATGAGGTTTAATAGAAAGTTCTATGAGGTTTCTAGAAGTTTCTATGTTTCTAGAAATTTCTTTGTAGTCTGAAGAAGTTTCTAGAAGATTCCATGAGGTTTCCAGAATTTTTTATGAAGTTGCTAGAAGGTTTTATGAAAATTGTACAACATTTTTAGAATATTCTATAAAGTTTCTAGAAGATTC
Source organism: Tortricodes alternella (assembly GCA_947859335.1). Taxonomy (NCBI): domain Eukaryota; kingdom Metazoa; phylum Arthropoda; class Insecta; order Lepidoptera; family Tortricidae; genus Tortricodes; species Tortricodes alternella. The sequence continues at coordinate 15,605,426 of OX401983.1, forward strand.
CATGAGGTTTCTAGAATTTTCTATGAAGTTTCTAGAAGGTTCTATGAGGATTTGAGAATTTACTATTAAGTTTCCAGAACGTTCTGTGAAGACTTTATGTCGTCTGTATTTACCATATTGAGTTATTAATAATATTAATATGGCACGCGAGCGAGACAAGACAGCCCGTAAATACATGTCCCATGCTACGGAGGCTAGTATGGGGTATGGGTCGCCCCCCTTGCCCTGCATACCCAGACGATTGCTCTGTCTAGACGGCTTCGTCGGACCTCTGTATCTAATCTTTACTCTGTGGTAATAGGGTCCCGTTTTACCCTTTGGATACGGAACCCTAAAAATGAACTAATGGGTAACTACGTTTAGTAGGTACTTATGTTTGACTTTTAAGGGTACCCATGCGAAGCCGCGGCGGGTCACTAGTTTCATTTAATATCGCGTTCAGGGTACAAGTAGGTAATAAACCTATCTTGGATTCTTGCCACTCCGTAATACAAAATAACTATCTAGGTACCTAAGTAGGTATAGATTAGAGACGTAGATGACGAGAATTAGTTTTGATACCTACCTAAGTCGAGATGTCAACTTAACGAATTTTGACTTAAAACAGATTGTATGTGGTTCCAATTTATTATTATTTTTCCTTCAAGTTATCGTATCAACTTACTCACTTATGTAGGTTTTTTCTGAAATTATAGGAATAACTTACCTCGCGTCAAGAGGAAATCTATGAAATTTTAAATACATCCGTATACAGAACACATTAATCGGCGCCATTATATTCACGAATTTCGTGAAATTTAATGCTTGCCGGTGCGCGGCCCGCGTCGCCCGACCCCCCGCAACGCCCCCATCGTTCGCCTGCGTCAGTACATTCGTTGCCCAACTGTATGATCGTAAAACTTTGGCCATGCAATAAATATATTTGATTTGATAAACATAGTATAACGAAGTTTACATGCACCACAGTGGTGTACATACACCCCTACGTCCTCGCGGCAGTGAATAATAATAATTAATCGGGGGTTGCTTTAGTCTTGTTGTACTAGACGACGATATACATACTTATATAGATAGATAAATACTCCAATACATAGGAATAACCCAAGATGCAGGAAAAAACATTCGTGCTCATCACACAAATATCCACCTGTACCGAGGATCAAACCCGGGCCCGCTAGATTCGGAGGTAGAGTCACTACCAAGTAGGCTAACACGTCGGTCAATGGGACACTGGCTCAGCATAATACTGAGCTCGGACACCTCATCATCAGCATCACTATTGCAGCCGATAGACGTGCTGGTCTAGGTGCTTCCCCAATGATCGCCACAACGACCTATTCTGTGCCGCTCGCATCCAGCGGAGACCCGCCACCTTCACCAGTCGGGCACCTGCAACGCTGATTTTCAGCCAGTGTATGTGTGACTCACGGGGCGCTATATACAAAGATACTACATACTAATTATTATTTATCTACTGCTACTTAGATGGATAGGTCACACATAGTTATATACCTAAATATTGTGATAGTATATTCAGGATAATTACTTGTTACAGCAGCTGCATTAATCATTTGAGGTTAATAAAGAGTAAGAGCGCTTACGCACGGTATCCGATCCGAACCCGTGAAAAGACTGTCCGGAGTAGTTGTAGAACTCTTTCTATGGTAGTTTAGTTTACGCACTAGATTCGGCTTCCGTCATCCGATTTCTCTCCGGCATCCGTGAATCTCCATTCCGGAGAAGATTATTTAGACATAGTATAATTTGTATGAACGCTTGCGCACTGCGTCCGAACTGTATCCGAACCGAATCCGTGCTGCGTACGAGCAGAGAGGCGGCGGGGTGTTGCCGGGGCGCGGCAGGCATTCAGTTCAGTTCAGTGTGGCAGCGCCAGTGCTGCGAACTCTCCTGATTTATCAGGAGATTACATGATTTTTAGGCCTTTCTACTGGGCGTCTATTCGGGAAAGTCTAAGTGATACTGCAGCGACCCGCGAGCGAGACTCGCTTCTCGCTCTTACGCGTTACGCGTCGTGCGGAAGAGGGGGATGAGAAATCTCGCTCGCGAGTCGCTACAACATCACTTAGCGTTCCCGAATGGAGGCGATGATCTACCTACTGTTTTATTTGTAGTATTGTGTAAAATCTTCAGCGCCTCTATTCGGGAACGCTAAGTGATCCTGTAGCGACTTATGAGCGAGATTTCTCATCCCTCTCTTCTGCACGACATGTAATGCGAAAGAGTGGGATGAGAAATCTCGCTCACGAGTCGCTACAGAATCACTTAGCGTTCCCGAATAGAGGCGCTGATTTTGACAAGTAACTGAAGTAACTCTTACTCCACTCGTTTTCGCTTTGTTAGGTTAGGTTGGCAACGTTTTTTTCTTTGCCATTTCTATACCTACAATCAAACGAATGAAACCAATGATATAAAAAAAAAAAGATGCGTCTTTCGCGCTTAAAAGTTATACCCAGAAAGCAACCCAATTGTGATCAGTTCAATTAGTCATGCGCGGCGCGGACTCTTGACCGAGTGACACGTCGTGCGCATTGAAAATACACCAATGAGAACAACACTTTAATCTAGATAATATACGTGATTCAAAAGGGTGTGTAATGATCGGTATAACAACTTTTGATATATTTTCACTAGATACATATACACACATAGACATTTGATATAATTTCATAGTATATAACCACTCAAGGGACAATTCATTTTTGATATAACCACAAAGTACCTTAATTTTCGTGGTGTATAATATTCATTAAGTATAATAGAGTTTTAATATTATGTTTACCTAATATAATGAAGATATGATATAATGTAGCATAAGAGGTTGGACACCTCTATAAGTCTCAGGACAAAAATAAAAATGAGAATTACGACGTCCAACCTCCCATACCACAATTTGTGTTGCAGTGTAGCAACACTGAACGTGACTAATTTGGGTATGTTAGAGCCGAAACTCGATAAAGAAAACAACACCTTAGAAACAATGACAAGATATATATATATTGAGAAAAGGAATATCAGTCTAACTTTGTACAAAAACACGATCGACTAGGCTAGGGTCCCACAAGGTTCCTATATTAAGAGCTTATGGCCAAATTCGAAGTTGAAATGCACCGGGAAAAAATGGCACCTAATTTTCCGAATATGTCTGAAAGGAAAGTGACGTCCCCGGGTTGTCCTGAGAGGCCCGAATAAATCCTTGGGTGCAAGCAAAACGATATGACGTACGAGAAATTCTGGCACCAAAATTTCCGGGATGCCAAACGAGTATACAAATTTAAAATCTAATCTTAATAGTACATAGAGGAGATTGCCCACCGGTAACATTGTGCGGTCAACAGCTTCCACATACCAACAGTGTTAAATACTTAGGGATGCACCTCGACCGAAGATTGACCTGGAGGAATCATATTAAGGCAAAAATAGATGAATTGAATATCAGATATCACTCAATCTACTGGTTGCTGGGTAGAAATAGCGTGCTTTCTCTCGACAATAAACTCTTAATTTACAAAACCGTCCTCAAACCAATCTGGACTTATGGCATCCAGTTATGGGGTTCCGCATGCAATTCAAATTTGCTTATGATCCAACGAGCTGAAGACTCAATACTCAAACAAATCTGCAATGCTCCCTGGTTTATAAAAAAACTTGGAGGTATATAATGACCTGCACTGCAGATAACCACGGTGAAGGAAGAGATACGATCTTATGCCGCAAAATACAAAAAGCGACTTCAGCATCGTCCCAACACTTTGGCTGAGCAACTTACAATACCAGACTACCTGAGACGACTCAAGAGGAGAACAATCCATGAACTGGATAACCTAAATTAAATTAAATTAGCCACCGATAGAGAGGCTTTTGATGGAGAGTCGACTCTGCACACCTGAATGACACAACACACATCTGCTCATAGTCCATCGACTGATCGCAAGATAAAACAAATAAAAAAAAAAAAGTTACATAGTAACACGGTTGCGCTGTACAAAACCTAAATATTAGAAACATTGCCTGTTTCAGACCAGGCGTATCAAAAGCGGTTGTCGCCTCAGGGTGACTAAACTTTTAAGGGTATCAGTAGAAACAATAGACCAAACATTTCGACTATTGGGAATCTAAAGGTATATTCTGTCAAATAATGTCAAATAAGATACCAACCTTTTAAGATGTGCCAACCGAGAGCCTTTTAGAATTTAGAAAAATAATTACGGCATTCCCTTGCCACTTGGCTGGATGCCGCGCAATGTTCGAGCAGCCAGGGACAGGACTCCCGCCGGGGCCTACGGGAAGACTGCGCTGCCTCGCAAACGAAAGCACGTCACAATATGTCTAAATAATAGCGCTACTTACGCATTTATGCACTAAATAGCGTCCACTCAAAAAAATTAATGTAGGTAGCAGACTGGATCCAGATTGCTGCCTTTACAGAGCAGCTGTTTGACTATGCAATTACGTGTAGGTGACTCAGCGCTACAAATATGGGTTTAAATTACAAAAATAAAAGTGGCGTAAGAGGAGTGCATAGACCCGTGCAACACGGGGCTCACCGACTTGACGAGGTCGCTCGGAGTCGAGTCAATTGACCGTCGGCTTCCAGGTTTGGAACGAAGGTTACAAACCTGACTGGCCCCGGGGGCGCTCTCACGAGTCGAAAGATCGACGGAGCCTTTTGCCTAGCACTGTTTCCCCACAAAGCCTTTAAGGATGACGCGGGCAGAAAATCATAGCGTAAACCGGCTATGCTTCTTTATCCGCTCACCGAAAACGTTTGTACTGGGTCACACATCCCCCGCCTTCCTACGAACGGGACAGTTTACGTTACTATCAAAACTTAGGCTTGATGACCGGAATCCTCGCCGCGTACGATAAGTACGTTGTGGCACCGCGACCAGAGAGTAAAGGTAGCAGCGTCCGTTACACTATACGCACTACACGGTCCACAGCGGACGCGGAATAATGGGGGCGCGGAGCGTGGTCGCGCAGCAAATAGCACAGATACGTCTTACCGGCACAATAGTCCAATTATACGTCCGCACCCTGGGCGGCAGCGTACCCATTCGGGTAATCCCCCCTCGCATCGAGGTAAACGGGCGCTCCAGGGATGCTCACCAGCGCACGTCGGCTGGAACCTCGTCGGCGAAGATTTTTGGTGGAAGCGCCGCCGCGGCCGGGGCTGAGTATTTAGTCGGCAGCTCACCGATCCTCATTAGCATTAGCACTCGTTGAATATAGGTATTTCACGCAACACGCGCAGTTAGAAATATGAGGAGTTTTATAAAATACTGATGACGAGGGAGATCAAAAAAATTATTAATGTCGTCTTTTATGCCTTGCTTCTTTGCTTTCCCCTCCAAGAATGGCCGAGACGGGCTATTTTTCGACTTGACAGGATTTTTTTTGAATTCAAACCTACAACGTGGTGTCCGTAAATTATTGACAACCGCGACGGCCAGTAACGCCCGACTTGCAGGGCCGACACGTTGGTTGGAATGTAATAAAACCTGTGGCTCACGCCACAATAAGTATTTGTGATATAATGTGTTATAACATATTTTATCTACACCCATATCATAAACCATTCAAAAACCGTAGGAAATTACCAGCATTATTACAACCATTTTTACTATGAGCTCTGGTAGTAGGTAAAATCTGTACTGTAATGTTATTACAGAATCAATCGTCGTCTCTGGCTCGTCGTCGTACCTATCAGAGACCTGCCGTAAGGTAGAATACGTAGGTTATTATAATAGAAGTGTAGTATTATAAAAAAAATATCAGTTTTGGCGCTTCGCCGACCGCTACCGCGGCACGCTCGCTTCGCTCGCTCGGCTCGCGCTGCAGGGTCGCAATTCTACCTAACACTCCGCCTCGTTTCACTCGTCGTCGTACCTAACGGAGACCTCACTTAATAGGTAGAATAGGTAGGTTATTATATTAGGTCCTTACATATGAAATTAGCGTTTTGTCGTACTGACCACTTTCATCTGAAATATCTCCTCTTTGGGTAAGATTTCCAAATTCACATTTATAAATTCATTTAGCTGGTACATTTGAGTTTTGAAAACAGTCATTCGTTAGTTTTTTCCTCATTATTTTTTTCTTTGGCGTCGCTTATTACCGCACAATGGAAAACATGAAATATCGGTATATTTACAAGTACGAGTTCTACCGTGGCACCAGTGCTGCAGAAACAGCTCGAAGGATTAATGATGTGTAAGGCGCTTGTGTCCCAAAAGCAAGCACGGTACGTTTTTGGTTTCAAAGTTTTCGTTCTGGAAATTTCGACCTTCAGAACCAACCCCGTGGACGGCCGGAGTCCACGAGTCCAAAGTTGAAAATGAAGAATTAAAGGCTATTGTGGAAGCGGATCCATCACAAAGCAATTCAGAGATAGCTGCAGGCTTCGGGGTAAATGATAAAACTGTATTAATCCACTTGAAGCAAAAGGAAGAACTAGCTGCTAAACAACCGAGATTGGTCAATCGCTCTAGGCCACTGCTGCTTCACGACAACGCAAGACCACACACTGCACAAAAAAGCAACCACTAAGTTAGATGAGATACAAATGGAATTTCTGCGACATCCACCTTACTCCCCGGACCTTGCTCCAACAGATTACCATTTTTTCCGGAATTTGGACAACTTCTTACAAGGAAAAAAATTCAACTCCGATGCGGCAGTCCAAACCACCTTCAAAGAGTTTATTGATTCTCGCCCCCATGTGTTTTTTTAATAAAGGGATCAATGAACTACCTATGAGATGGCAAAAGTGCATAGATGACAACGGTGCATATTTTGATTAATTGAATATATTTTACAAAAAAAATTACCTTATATTCCTCCCGTACAAAACGCCAATTTCATATGTAAGGACCTAATATTAGTAGTACGTATTCCAGATTATACCAGTACTACATTATACCCACTGAGCGTTATATCGAACAAAGTTATATCACTTATTGTTATACCATATCACTGTTAGATTAATAGTTGTTATATTAAAAGTTCATTATACCTGATGATAGTTAGATCATATCAGAATATGTCAAATATTGCTATACCAAAAGTGCATTATATCCCTTAATCGTTATATCGACCAATAATATATCAAAAGTTGTTATACCGACCGTTACGCACCCGATTCAAAAGGTGGACACGCAAAGCAACATTAGGGTAATTACGTATACTATATAGAACTTTCTTAGGTCAGGACTTCAGATTTGTATATTACAGTTAATAACCCAAATAAAGTGGGAAAAAAATTTAATCACAAATAAACAAACACACACACACTCACATGCACACGTTAATATAATCACACAACATTCTTAAGAAACAATAAGCTTATTTTACTATTGTGATACACTTTCAATACTCTGTCCGAACTGTTTCCTATATTCCCACTTAACACGCTGTTCGAACTGAGCTCTGTAACGCAGGCGATCCCAGCTCCGAGCTCAGAGTAACCTCTGTGTAGTGTAGGTACCTACATTACTTAATAGAGTACTGGCCAGTTTCAACCGAAGTGTCAATGTCAGTCGGAATTAGATCGTTGTCCCTGAACCCTTGTTTTATTCCTACGCCCTTTCCATTTCACTCTGCACCATGTATTGTTTGTTGCCTTTATACAATAAACATTTTTCATATATTTTTTTCTACTTCTATTAAACCTGCGAAGCACCTGTGTCCGCGCGGTTGCAGCCATCGGCCGATGCCGTGAGTCAGGGGGGTCAAGGACACGGCGCACGCGCTGATCATCATTATGTCTACTTGCTACACAACTAGGCTAAATTAAAGTCAGTAGGGCTTATAGAGAATGTCAGTTGGAAGAAGGTTGAACAAATTAGCAAAAACATAATTTGGGATTTATTTCATCATAGTTTTACAATGCTCTTTCAAGTGGTCAGACGGAGCCAGACAGATGGATTTGAAATTAATTATATTACATTATTTTTAATAAGTTCTGCACATGCTATCATTAGCTTGACCAGGGCATGCTGTAGAGTCTACATAGTCTACAGTGTAGACTAACGCCAGCGTCTTAATTCAATAAGTTAAGATGACGCTCGAGTGGGAAAGTTACCGCTATGTCTCGCAGTGGGGGGCGTGGTGCAAGCGCCGTCACTCTGGTGCAATTATACCAGGAGCTACGTCATGGTCGAAGCCATAACACCAAGAACGTGAGTCACGTAGCCGAGGGAAGACCATGGTACTCCGTGATATAACTAAAATGCTAATGAAACAGTTTTTATCGGTTAGATTCTACGTTGTTAGTTATCAATACTTTACAATAACCGTAGATTTTTAATAGGATTCCAATGAATAAATTTATATCAATTTCAACTTAGATTATGATATTTAAACTACTTTATTTTGTAGAATGCGATTGTGATGAACACGCGGCAATGGCGCTTTAATATAAACATAAATAGCAAATAAAATACAGATTTCTCGCAAGACAACGTGGAACTGTACATTTTCCGACGAATATACAATCGGCAGTACTTATTGGTTATTTAGCACGGCTATAATATAAGACTTACGGTAATTGAAACACCTAGATTAGGCAGAAGTCGCGGGGAAACCAAGAGGAAGTGTGCGGAGTACGATAGTCAGAATACTTGGTATTTGATATCATGAAGATCACCGTTATACTATATAATATACCACCGGGGTTGTCCGCTGAGTCAACGCGCCGTACCACGCCGAGACGGCACGTCCAAAATAAAAAACAACAGATCGGAGCTCCTTTTTACAGAAGACAGTTAAAAATGTGGTTCTTAGGGGCACGAGGGAAGAGATCTTTTTATTACTTTGAAACAACGAATTAAGAGATTGTTTAAAAAAACTTTAAAACAGTCATGAGTCAAGTTTTAATAATATTGTGTAACTGGTTACCAGCTAAGTTATTTGATACTCATATAAATAATTACTTTGAGATCCCCTTTTCGCTTGTCCCATAATATCGTCTCCAGAACTCTAATTATAATACACCAAGTTGTTATACACGGCAGGAGAGTTTTCGTCGGCGAGTAATGCTGTCACGCCCGCTACACATACTTACGTAACGATATATCGCTGCGATTTATCTGTGCAAACCGGCTCGCGCATATTTATCGATTTTGTGAATGACCAAACACGGCATCAATTTGCACCGATAAATCGATACGATATATCGCTGCGTGTGTAGCTAGCGCTTCGCGTGTTTAAAGCTACGTACCTACTGACCTACAACATAACTGGTTGCACAATTATATTGATCATCAAATAATATTGACGATCAATATGCCAGTGATATTGCACAGTTATATTGTTGCTAGCCTAAGAATCACATGGCTGTTCTCCTTCTCGATCGTTCAATAGATGCAGGGTGATTTGAAGTCGCAATTAAAATTCGAGCCGTAATTTGTACGAACTCGAGTGAGACTTATTAATGGGCCCAAGTTCTAGTCCTTTGCTTGGGGTTCTATTAAAAAAGAAACCGGTCAAGTGCAAGCCTGACTCACGCGCCGAGGGTTCCGCAATTACGTATGAAAAAGAAACAGTACCTTGTAAGTACGGAACCCTAAAAAAGAAAGAAAAAAATAGCTTTTAACAACGGGGTAACCATTTACAACCTACCTATGAAATAAGACAAACTCCGTTCAATTGTAGAGTGTGATACGAATTTGCAAAGGTTATTCCGTTTAACTTATTTTATGTGATGTAATTACAAATTCACGGTTTTTGGACTTTTTCCTTTACTTGTGCTGTAAGACACTGCTTCTTGCCAAATTTCATAATTCTAGGTCAACGGGAAGTACCCTATAGGTTTTGATTCCCTTTGGATTCCCTTGAATATATCAAAATGTGAGACACAAACGGCCATTATCTTTTGGTTGCGGTGACTTAGAAGGTTGATTTTTTTCATAGCTTCAAGAGATTGCAGACCTGAGTATTTGATATTAATTTCAACTTGATACCTTCACGCGTTCCTGAGAAAAAGGTCTTGACAGACAGACAGACAGACAGACAGACAGACGGACAACCGAGTGATCCTATAAGGGTTCTATTTTTCCTTTTGAGGTACGGAACCCTAAAAACCACTCTGTCTATCATTAGAATTCCGAAAAGTCTAGTCCGGAAATGTCACAGAGCGCGAGCGCCATGAATGGTCACCCACGTTATCGCCGGCGTCGCTTCATTCGCACAGCGTCAGGGTTACCTTACCACGCACCTTGATACTGATGAATATGTTATAGACAGAACAGAGTTCGCACTCGCAACTCTTTTTAAGCGTGAAGCTAACTTCACTTGTAACTAACTAATTGTTGTAAAGTATAATATTGTTCTCTGTCGCTCGTGCTGTCACCTAGGGGCCACTGAAAATCAGCGCCGAGGCTCGCCACAGCATAACGCTGAGTGGCTGAGCGGAGCTCTTTGGAACCGTTCGGCACAGTTTTTATGTTCATTGTTTACTTTATTGTCCTTGTTATGTCTGTGTCAAAGGTGTGCTGAATAAATGTCTTTTATTTTTATTATTATTATAATTAAGAAACAATGTATTAGGTAAAATCTTAGAAGTAAATTTTAACCTACTTCTAATTGTCGTATCGAAATGAAACTTTGTATGTATATGTAGTTTGGAGATCAATACAATAATTTGGTACCATCAAGTTGATCTGAGGATGAAACCAGGTGATGGACTGTTGAACTCTTCAATGGCTACTAGTGAACTCTTCGAGTTTAGGCTGTTTTGTTTCTTTTGACGAGTCAAATACCTTGGTGATGAGGGCCCTTTTTTAGTTTTTGTAAACTATAATTATTATTTAGTTTTTGTACTAATCAGTAAAGTTGAACATTAGCTTTATACGATTAGGTATCTTCTTTCAATTAGCTTGGCTCCTTTCTATAACGCCAGTACAATCTTTATCATAATATTCTTTTGGGAGGTTGAATCATGTCGTAAACACTTAATTTTTTTCTTGATAAGTGCCGGCTCTCGCTTATCTGAGGCACGACCGTACGCAGGTCATAGAACTAAATAAGGTACAAGGTCTAATAAAAATATTGCATTCCCGGTGGATACTTGCTATTGATTTGAATGTGCGTTTGTTTGTTGTCTTGATTACGAGCAATTCACGAAATTCTCTATTCTAAATAATCTAGAACACCTATCTTTTTTTTTTACTACAGAAAGATATGTACTTTTAATTACCTATCTCATTATGTTGAGTATCTATGTTTTCGATTTTGAGTCCACACACATACTTTGGCGGTAAGCTATATCTTAAAGTGGATGCCGATCCGTGAGTGTTCCGGGAACGCGTTTGTCACTGGGAATTACAAAATTTGAACGTAGGTGCCCAACCGCGCTGGTACGCAACACGCAGGCTGAATAACAAACCGCTTAAAAAAGGCAACCTTATGTGGTAGGCATAGATATATAAATAAGGGATTCATTTGTGACTGTATCTGTAGTAGTATTGTCTTTGTTCGTGTTCCATATTTTAACAACAGACACAAATACGCACAGATACTTTTCCATATGTACTCACATATACGAAAGTGTATCCCTTATCTGATAAATCGGTTATCTTATCGGTTTGCTGCGTCATTTCTTAATCGCAGTGCCAAGGAGTGGAACGCTCTCTCTGCGTCTGTATTCCCGGAATATTATAACCTCGGTGTTTTCAAGGCGATTTTAGAATATTTGTTTTTTTTATTTGTTAATTTGAACAGGTATCACAATAAACCTACTCAACGGTTTTTGATGGGATTTGATCAAGAGGATTAAAGATGGTCCCAGATATCAACTTTCAATGTAATCAACTAGTTAACTCCAAAATAATACTGCAATTTTAAATAAACTGCGTTGACGGGTAGTGGGCTGTGCACGCGTGGTTGGGGCACAGCGAGGATAACCTAACGTAACCTAACCTATCCATCAAAAAACGGGTACAAGTGCGAGTTAATAAAGAAAAAAAAATTGGAATTATGTAGTGTACCCGAAAAAAGGCGAATGGAAGATTTTTTCGTTTTTATAGAAGTCAAAACGTGACCATGACCGATTAACTCGATGATGGATTTCCACTCTTCTAATGGAGTATTATCCAATTTATTTTTGATTCGACATCGCATCATGAACTCTATGTTACCGCGCGTTGACGCGGATAGCCTAGTTGGGAGTGACCCTGCCTCCGAAGCTAGCGTCCCGGGTTCGATCCCCGGTACGGGCAAATATTTGTGTGATGAGCACGAATGTTTGTTCCTGAGTCTTGGATGTTTCCTATGTATTTAAGTATTTATTTCTCTATATAAGTATTTATATTGTCGTCTAGTACTCATAACAAATTCATTATTATTTTGTCATTACTCCAAACCGGCGGCGGCACTATACATTCCCACACCAATGGATAATTTTACAAAATACCCAGGATATCGTGGACGTACGAGTACCTAAGCTTTGTATCTCTTGCATCTATATGCAGTAAGTCAGATCCAGAAGGACGGCGGCTGCAGCCCGGGGAGCACCGGCGCCGGTGCGTGAGGCACAGCTGCAGGTGGTGTGCTCGATGTTATTCATTTGTCTAAAAGGCTTATTACACCTTCCTAAATTAGTCACTTACGAGAGGGACGCCGCAATACGTTGGAATGAGATGGATATAATTTCCATTCGTATCTAACGTATTGCGGCGTCCCTCTCGTAAGTGACTAATTTAGGAAGGTGTAATAAGCCTTTTATTCAACTCAGACGCACGACCGTGTGATCGACCGGAGGGTCGCGGCCCCAGCTAGCACTGCTACGAGCAGCGCTTCACGTGATTAATCCATTGACAAAAGTAATTGAAATGGTTTACTGTCATTAGGTACAAATGGAAAATCGTTCACTTGAACGTCCACCTCCATTATTCGTTACCGTAAAATGGGGTGAATAGGGATCGCGGGGGGAATAGGGATGCCAATCCGGAATTTCTTTTTTCAGTAGCTACTTTAATTTTCGGTCTCAGGTTGCTCTTAAACTAATTTGATTATATTTATAAACATATTTTTTCTTCTTTTGGCTTTTTTCTAAGTCGCCAAATCATACAATTTTAAAACACAAATCCAATGTCAAAGTTGATGCTCGAAAGCGGCAGATTTATGATTGAATTAAATTTCGTTTTTATGTGAAATTTGCCAAAGTCCTTTCGGATATCGTTTATATACTTACTAGGCTTATTGAAAATAGAAAAACATAAGTTATGTTTTCTTTATTTATAATGATTTTAACATAGAAAACAATTCAACCGCATTTGTTGATTTTTATGGGGTGAGTAGGGCTGTATTGAGGGGTGTAGGAACTGTTGGGTCATGAATGGGGAGAGTTGGTGTTACGAACGGGGTGTACCGGGACGATAGAGGGGGGAGTTGATGTTCGTAGTTCAGGGTTATCAATTTACATGAGTAGTCATAAGCGTCTTACATAACTTACATTACGATAAAATGGTAAATATTATTTAATAAAAAAATTGAAGTATCGGAGGAGTTGAAGTAATTGCAAATTAAATAAATATGTTATATTAAAATAAAGGTCACAACTTACAGAAAACATTAAATCAGTTTATGTAGGAGCATAATATAAAATATAATTTTGCAACATAAATAAAGTATTCTGTTGACAAGTCAAGCAATTGTTATAATCCGAAGGTGCAACCCTAGCAATTTTCCCATCTCACCCCATTGCTATCCCTTCTAACCCCAACTACGGGTTGAGATGGGATTGCCGACAATGATGTGTTTTTCGTTGAAACTATGAAATGAAACAACAAATTATCATTGACAAACTAAAATTCAAACCTCCGGATCACTTATTTTTGTATATAAATCAATGTGCCATATATAAAAATTAACTTTTATCCAGGTTTGAACTTCGATTTCGTCCCTATTCACCTGATTTTACGGCAATTAATTAATTAATTTACAACGAAAAAAAATTCGGTTACAAATACTTTTCAGCATAATTACATTTTCACTAAAATCACTTTGAATATTATTACTTTTGACCCAAGTTCAGAATGTTTATTTCACGTGGACGATTTTCCATTTGTACCTAATGACAGTAAACCATTGAAATAGGTTGTCTGCGGACTTTAACCATTTTCATTCTGTTATTGGAACTATATTAGTTTTATAGAAGTGTGTATTACTTACACAAGTGAAAAGTAAGCGCGAGAAAAAAAATTGTCCACCGTTGTGAGTGTATGTGTCGGGCAAGTGATAGCTATAGATAGATAGTGATGCAATTCAAAACAAGACACCACAACGCGGTATGATTCATTTATTAACTTATTATAATTGAAGACCGTGTAACTTTATAAAAAAAATCCGTTAGAAACCAGTTGAGGTTATGTAAACACTTTTAATGATAAAAGCTAAACGGCAATAATGTATCTAACAATTCAAAATTGGTTCATTCTGTGATAAGTATGCTTATTTTAATATGTTTTGACCAGGAAATAACTAGGTACCTACGGAATCATAAAATTGTAGCAATCAATTGATAATTTTGATACTTATGATTTGTTTCAGTTTGATGTTTACTGAAAAATATTTAAGGATTTGGAATAATAGAGATTAAGATTGTTGATCAAAAGGCCTTTCAATTACGTAAACCTCAACCGCTTGTATTTATTTTTGTGTGGTGGTGTTCGGCGACAGGAGGGTTCCACGACAGGAATTAAATGCAGTTATAAAATTGAAAATATTTATTTGACTTCAACATAATATAGGTATTTCATTAATCATATATTATCAGAAACTTAAACCAATTTACAAATAAATACAATTAGTTTACAGCAGCTTGTAAGAACATTTTATATTACACAAAAAACATTAAAACCTAAATCAGATTGGAGATTAATTCAATTCAACTCAATATACTTTAATTTGAAAATAAATTTGTTGAGTTTACCAAGAACAACACAACAACTTATCCCATTACATACATACATACATACATATCATCACGCCCGAAATCTCTAATGGGGTAGGCAGAGCCACAAGACTACTTGTGGCCACGTTCGATTAATTAGTCCTAAGATGGTATGATATCCCATTCCTAACTCAAGGAAACACTTCGAGAGGACATTTTTATGATTGAGTTAAATAATACACAGACGAAACACCATGAACAATTGAAAGTGAGATGTTATACATATATTATGTACGCGTCGCACGGCTATGCCACATGAAGGGAAAGTATCTTAAATATAGTAGATAGAAATTTCACTTCATTTTGATTTTAAAAACAATTTAAACTGCATTCAAAGATTTTTGAACAATCGCCTGTCTGAACCGGGAATCGAACCCGCCAAATGGTAAAAAAAAACACCCGTAATTTTACGATACCGATCAAAAGGCTCCATTGTAAGGTTTAATGACCTGCTTGGAAGATTGAGGTTTTTTATATATATTTCTAATGTCAAGTTCGTTTGTTTTCGGTTACTGTCCCGTCAGTAATAGTAAGGATTATTTTTTACAAATAACATAGCATCTTAAATAAAAGGAAGACATTGAAATTTTACATTTACAATTATAACAATTTAAAAATAAAACGCAATATACAAAACTTATAAAAATAAAATAATACTCTAGACTAAGTATGTAAGTAGGTAACACGTTAGTGCTGCGATGTGTGACACAGTTTCGCGCTGTCCAATAACCGTCCGCGAACGGCGGCACGGCCGGCGTATGGACAGAATTTTAGGTAAATAATGCTGAAATTATGATATGTATTATTATTTATATGATAAGATGACGAGTGACTACCCTAGGGAGCGTTCAAGTACCTATTACGTAATCAATTTGCGGGGGGTGTCTTGTAAAACGTTACGATGCATTCCAGAGGCGGGAGGGGGGTTTGAACTACGCGTTACTTAACATTTTTTTTACCCTTCAGAACGATCGCGTTCTCTCACTCATTTTTGGAATGACCTCTTGAAATTTTACTAGCGGGAAGGGGGGTACAGAAAAACGTTACGGCGCGTTAAATGGGGGGGGGTCAAAAAACTCCAAATATTGCGTTACGTAATACTTGAACGCTCCCCTACCCAGGTCTCACACTAGTGTCGAAAATCGTTTACGACTTCGTACTGAGCGATAAGATGAGGATAACTTATCCCTGTGTCTACCTCGCTAGGGCCAATGAACCCATCACAATATTATGATGGGTTCATACTAATGTCAAGGACGTGACGCAACCGATCTTTTTAAATGTCATGGAAAATTAACACCTTATACAATAACGGCCTTAATATCGGCAACGGCATCCAACGCCTCTGTTTGGGAACGTCCAAGCGATATTGTTGCGACTCGCGAGCGAGACTCGCATCCCGCTCTTACGCATTACGCATCGTGCGGAGGAGTGGGATGCGAGTCTCGCTCGCGCGTCGCTAATAATATCGCTTGGACATTCCCGAATAGAGGCCCTGCCAGTGATTGCGGATAGGCTCGATTGCCTGAGACACGTGCGTCAGCGCAGACAGTTAGATGCAAGCAGCAATCGGGCATAGTAGCGTCTATAAGTTACATTGTAATTCTTATGTTAGTGTCTGTGTGTGTAAATTATATTTTAATTTAACTTTGCGTTCCGTGTCTTCTGGTTCGAGAAATACATTAATAATAATAATAACAATTATACCTGATGCTGTTGCTATGTTGTATAAGACGAATATCATTGTCCAAATAATCTTAACTGGTATGTAGCATCATACGATAAGACAATTGAATATCAATACTATTAACCTCATAATTTATTAAATATTTAAGTTAGATATGATATGAGACACCTAATTATTAGGTAGTTCCGCTCTCGCGAGCAAATCGAACCAATCAACCAAGAACGATCGCAACAATCTCATGCATTAACATCTCGGTGCCCCGGCAAAGTTGACACGAGGATAAGCTACCCCCATTTTATCCCATACAAGTATCGAAGAAAGGGATGCAGTAATATATAAGATGGGCTAAATTATCCTCGTGTCCACCTTGCTAGGGCCGACGGTGTTAATGATTTTATAGTTTTTCATGTTTGCTGATTATCGATCAATAATCCCGTTTATCTCTTTCGTCGGCACTAGTGTGAGAGAGACGCACTTAGAGATAAGACGGTTTAACTTATCCCCGTGTCTGGCATGCTAGGGCCGCTGATGTGATTGTCTATGTACCTATATCAATTGCGGTTGTGGGCAACGAGCGAGCTTTTCCGGTTACATAATTAATAACGTGTCTGATCTACAGCACGGTACTAAAACGGTGCCGGCGTTTATTTATTGTACAAGTTTGCGCAGTGTGCGGACCACACGCCATGCGGTGCGCACGCGCCGCCGCTCGTCTCACTCACTCACATCCCAGAGCAGTGGCGGCTGTACGCAACTCATCAATGAACAGCGCCTCTATTCGGGAACGCTAAGTGATTCTGTACCGACTCGTAAGCCTGATTTCTCATCTCACTCTTCCGCACGAGGCGTAATGCGTAAGAGCGAGATGAGAAATCTGGCTTACGCGTCGCTACAGAATCACTTAGCGTTCCCGAATACAGGCGCAGATCAATCAGCGTGCGATGAGGTACGCACGCGCGCGTCCATCCTTTCTGCGGGACGGCGGGAATCCCGCGCCATTAATAAGTATCACGTCACATGTACTTTGAAAAACTCTTGAGTCTCGAAATTAACCTGTAGCAAATTCAACCTTATTAGAAGCAAGTTAAGTAATACATTCCCGTTTATCTATTTTGGCAACTCGCCATGTGGTTTCAACCGACAATGTCATCGTTTATGTTTTAATGTAGGCGCTTCCGCTCGTTAAAATGAAAATAGAAACAGTTTTACACCTGCTTGAATGGCTGTGGGAGACAATAAGCCATGCTAATGAGAACGGTTCTCGGAGAACCGAACAATCCCCGGGATGGCCTTCTGTGCAGTGTTAGATCACAATAAGGGCCCATGAGCAGCTTAACAACATGTTCTCCTACTAAGTGTTATTTTAATTAAACGCTAATGTTTAGATGTTTGTAACTTAATCGAGTAAACGTTCCTAAGGATACATTTTTCATTTTGTAAAGGGGACTCAGCACTACAACGTGTAAAAGTGTGTATGAACCCGAAACCCAGCGATATATGTACTAATGAACATGAACAACTTTCCCCAAGGAACGTAGGTTGAAAAGTGATGATTTTTTTTCATCTTTCCATAGTAAGTCGATCAGCTGATCGCATATTTTCTATGGGATGACGAAATTTTTTTTCACTTTGTAACCCATATTCCTTGGGCAAATTTGTTGAATTTCATGAGTATATCACTGGGTTTCGGGTTCGTGCACGGTTTTTTTACACGTTGTATACGGATGGAGTCGCCGCGCAAAAGCTGATAGGTAGATAATATTTTTTGAAATAAACATATGACTTTAATATAGATATGTTGAGATTTAAGACACCAGAAGGAAAACGAAAAAGACGTAGAGATTGAATACAACAAATTTCTAAATTAATGTCGGATTTGAGCACTTGTACAGTGGATTCATCCATATTATCTCATTCAGTAAACAAGTTTCTAACCTCAAAATGTGCAATTTTTGGGTGGAACAGCTATTTGCACCGATAAAAGAAAGGATTTACTATTTATTTACATATAATAGGGCAATTTATTTATTGAACCATTAAAACACGTAACATGACAGTACAATAACCATAGCGTTACATAGGTCCTTAAAGACTAAAACTTAAAATAACTTAACCAAACTAAAACTAGCTGCTAACATTTATTATTATTCATCCATTCTTCTTCCTAACACTCTTTTACAATCTAACATCAGTCTTTCTATCCCTGCCGCAAACAGATCACGTGGGGTGATGCTGCGAGCAAAGAGTTGACGAGTGCTGTTGCGCGGGGAAGGGGCGATTGCCGGTTCAGCTTGGTGCGGAAAGCCGCGGAATTAAACTACCAGACTACTAGTATTTGGACTTGTTCATAAAAAATACTTGTTAATACGGTATCAGCTGCTCTAAGCTGCTACAAGGTGCTCTCACTGTGGGTGGCGCGAGGCGAACGTGCCCCGTGGCCCGCGCACCCCCGACCTGCCCCAACCTGTTGCCGCCGGTCGGGTCGCTCACTCCCTCAACTGATAACATTTTTCACGGTCCGTAGTCTCTCTCTCTCTCTCTCTCTCTACACGACTACAGTAAACTTTATGCTTTGTTTATTTATTTATATGTTAATAGAAAACCAACCGCTTTTACCCATAACCTCGTCTGTGTGGAAATGTTCCTATCGTTAAAATATAACAAACTTCCAAGTAATGAATTTTTCGACTTTAGATGTTTTCCTTATTTTACGGGCTCTCATGGCACGCACCGTTCAATGATTTTCCAGCCCTTATATCACCCTTGTTGTCTTAAAAGATTAGCCTATGTCTTTCTCCAGGGCTCAAACTGGTTCCATATCAAATTTCATCCAAATCGGTTCTGCAGTTTAGCCATGAATCACGAATCAACGGGCTGTCACCGGGCACGCATAAACTGTCGTAGGTAAATACATTTTAAAACAACTTCTCCACAGTATTAGGGATTGATTTCCCTAAAAAAAACTATCTCCACACCAAATTTTATCAAAATCAGTTCAGCTGTTTAGCCGTGAAAGTGTAACATACAGACAGACAAAGTAACTTTGGCATTTATAATATTCAAACTGGTGCCCGCGAATTCGTCAGCATATAATAATTATTTACGTAGCCTATGTCCTTTTCTAAGATCCCATCTATCTCTATACCAAAATTCATCAAAATTCGTTCAGCGTTTAAATTATTAGTGATACAGCGACCCATAAGCGTTTCACCTCCGAATGAGAGAGATAATAAGCTGGAAACTAGTATACATCTTCATTTAGGCGTTGTTAAAGTTGTCTCAAAAATCTCATAAAATCTCGTGTCTGCGTCGTAAGTTGTTCAAGTGTCGCAAAAATCGGGTTTTCGCGATTATCTAGGTGTCTACACTTCCAGTGATGTTATCATCGTTATAATTGAAAACTTAAAATAAAAGAAACTCAACTCCTAAGTATAGTAAGTAACCATTTACACTCAAATAATGATTTTAAAAACGTATATAGGACACCTGTATCGGCCTCTGTGCATAACAGTACAAGACTTATCCGAGTCAATACCACAGGTCAGTGGCAGCAGGCAGACGTGGATTCGCGACGCGCTCATACTGCGCGAAAGAGTCGCGTCGCATACCACCTGCGCGGGCGCCGGGCACCCCGGTGACCCAATTAAATTACAAGCATAGTTTTAATTCAAGATGCAGTTCACGCTTCAAGTGCCGACAACTCGAAAGTAGTGTTATGGTTCAATAACAAAACTGTATTATCTACTTAAATAATGCGTTAGTCATATTTTTATACAAGTAAACTACTACTTATACAGACACTAGTTACTTACTACAAATGTTTCGAAAACTCATGTTACACACAACTAAAGTTATGAACCAATCAGCTGCCAAAAATATTTAAATTGGTATTTAAAATCGTGAATCATTGGTCTGAGCCAGTCACATCGACGCTTCCGTCCGCACGTTGGGTAAGTTGACAAATCATCAAAGTTTACAGAAGGTATATATATATGGTTAACAATCCAGTTGGAATCAAACACTCGATAGACGCGAATCCCACTGATCACAACACTTTCACGATAAAACACTGTAGCGAGCACACGCACGTCGGCCCGCGACGCGACAGCTCCGCGAGTGCCGGCGAGCGTCGCTGTCTGCCCTCCCCGCCGCGAGCGGCCGGGGGACGCAGATACTCTGAAGTATAAGTATGGTCCCTGCTTGTCAAGTCGTGCTATTCGCAACCGAGCCTTCGCATCCACAAGCGGTAACCGCAAGCGCCACATGAGGTTCCGATCGTCTCAAAATGTCCATCGAAAAATGCGTATTATTAGCGATAGCGTTCGCCGCGGTGCAGACCGTGGTGGAGGGCAATGCGCGCATCGTGAACCTGCGGGACCTGGAGAACCGCACCGTGTGCCCGTTTCGGGTGGAGATCGACGAGGACCCGGGGCGGGTGCCGCGCCGCATCAAGATGATCCGCTGCGCCGAGCAGCCCAACCACTACTGCCGCGCGCGGCACATCCCGGACAACGAGTGCTGCCACCACCAGCACCTCGACCACACGATGGAGTGCGTGGAGGTGCTGGACACTGCGCTGGTGTACTACAACGCGACCAAGCGCACGATGCCGTACGACGTGACGGTGGGCTGCACGTGCATGATCGCCAACAGCAGCGTGGACTTCCCCGGCTCGTAGCCGCCGCCTCGATCGCGGCCGGCGCGCCGTCTCTCCCACCGCAGTTCCTACCGTCGGCGGTGCATCACCGGATCGACAACTAGTGAAGAATAGCAGCTATAAAACACTGAACATTTGCGGAATTACGCCCGCAATGCTACACTAGCTCTTAAGTGATGTGAGTCTGACATAATTTATTTATTTGTTGATTAGGCAAATTTAATTTAAATGGTTGTGAAGCATCGCCGCGGCCCGTGAGTGTGAGTGTGTGAGTATTTATTGGTGAATCTTGTGCTAGGGTCGGCCGCGGCTAGGCAGCTATTCGTACCTAGTGAGGAGGAGGTTTGTGATCCCAGTGTCCCGGCTTGACGGGAGACTTGTTAATTTTCGTTGTGATATAGTTGTTAAGTAATAAATTTGTTGTTTTCCAATATCGCATTAATTTTATTGTAAAGCTCCACCCTACTACTGCTAACAAGCATTAACTTAAACTAAAAGTAAGTAAGTATACGCGATGGACTGCACCAATACCGCAATAAGTAATATTCTTTATTATTTACAAAAAATAATCAAAAAACTGGCATAATTTTACTGGTTAATTAAATAAAAAATATTTTTGTGTCTTCATCTTAATAATTCGTATTATAATACTATTTAAAACCTTAGGGTGTTTTGCAACAAAAACACACATTGAATTAATAATTGAATAAATGTCGTTAAGTGTGGTTAAATTACGATAATCCTTTACATTTTGGCAGATCTTAAACGTATTTAACGACTAAAAGAAATTGTTGCTACGTACCCTAAGCTTTTTTCAAATATTTTCTTAATTTATCAAAAGACTTTTTAAGGCACCGTAGGAAGTAAGTTTATAACTTGATTTGTAACAATGTAACCGTGTTCACCTGTTCTGTTTCGTTAGCCCGCGTTCCGGAATCCGCGGGACAGGCTCAGCCTAGTGTGGAGTCGCAAGTTAATTGTTCCTTGTCAAATTGGTGTTTTTAAAAATAAATTTTCATTTTCATTATTAAGTCATAATTATGAAACACACCGATATACACTTAAGCTTACTCGATGCAGAATTGGACTATTTCACAAGCATCGATGGCGTGTGATCGTCGAGTGTGAATCACCGGCGTGAGTCACGCGTGGCTCTCGGCTCAAGACGCGTGCCAACTGGGGGTCGAGGAGCAAGTGCTTTCTTGCTGGCAGAAAGTACACATCTGCTAAATAATTGCAATTTAATTATATATACAAAGAAAGAACATTGTTGCCGAATGATATGTTCACCGGTACTACAACCATATTAGAGAGATGCCACTTTATGTTTAAAAAATTTTACCTGTATGATGAGCCTGGTATCCTGTTCCCGTACAAATTAATTCATAAATTGCTGCAAAAATTTGCTCATTTTAAACAGTAAGGCATTGTCCTAATAGAACGCGACTGTGCGATCATCGCTGGTTCGAACGCGCGATCAAACATACCTACTGATGTCGAACAGGGCCTCTATTCTGGAACATCCAAGCGATATGGTTGCGGCTTGCGAACGAGACTCGCGTCCCACTCTTACGCATTACGCTTCGTGCGGAAGAAAGTGATGAGAATCTCGCTAGCGCGTCGCTACAATATCGCTTGGACGTTCCCGAATACAGGCGCATGTGTAGGTATATGTAATAGGTGTCCTAATTGATCGCGCGATGACATTAGGACTGTTCTACATCAGTATGTTTGCCTCGAGCACTAGCAGAGGACGATCAGAGCGAAGGCGTATATATATAAATTACCTTAAAAGCTTGATGCATCCGAATAAATCCGCTAAGGTTATAGTAATAATAATTATTATGTTTTTAATTTATTTATTTAGTAACAATGAAAGATTTAAGAAGGAAAAAACTTAATACTAAATACCTGCTATCAAAAACTATCACCTAAATCACTTCCGCTGGATAAGGTAATTAAAAATTATTAAATTCATTTATTCAGACAACTAGATCCATATTGTATTAGTAATTTACACCAACAAAGCAAAGCAAGTTATCGAGAGCAAATATTTTTTTAGAAATTGTACCTGCTTTAAACATGTACTTACATGTACGAGTTAATTTTAAGCTAAAGAAAAGATAATTCAGCTTAAATTAGGGTTACACACTAATTTATATGATCAATATTTTATTCAATACAAGTCTTTCTTAGGTATATACCTATAACACGACACAAAACACAAATTACCTGGCAAATCATCAGGCGCAAATGTAGCCAAAATACTCGCCGCATTACTGCGTTAACTCAAGACGGGGGTCAAGACTGCTTTCTCGTAAACAGCGCCTAACTTCTCTAATAAAAATATTAGCCTCTTAGCCCCAACAACCAGTCGTCTCCACCGCAAGCGGGACAAATACATAATTTCCGAGTACAGAATACTATTCCCGCTTCCTCAGAGCCGCCGCTTCAGCAGCTGCTCCTGCCGTCCTTGTGGGGCGACAAAGGTGAGAAGCGACGAAACTGCTGACGCACGTAGCGACCCAGAGAAGGCCCTCTCCTTTCTGCCAAGACACCAAGGTCTAACCATCAGCATGGCGAACATCCTACTGGCTAAGACTTGGAGGCTTCCGCACACACGGAATATTTGCCGAAACTAGCACCCTCCGGATAACATCATTGAGGGCGTGTCGGCGAGGGCATCTCGTGCACAGTGCACTGAAAAAATGAGAGCGCTAGAAATAAACAAATTATTGCTAATATCAACCAAGCGACTTATTTTGAACTAAAATCAGACAAGTCATAGCAATCACATGTCTATAATTTACAAAGCTGCTATTTATTTCGTAATAAGTCTCGGTTGTACGTAGCCCTGAAATTTTAGACGAGCCAAATTGGTACTTTACTGGCTATTCGTTTTTTCCGTGGGACAACAACTCAAAGCATGGTGACCGCTACTCTCCACCATGTTGCAGCAAATACATAAATTAAGTTCACAAATTTCAAGGCGGAGCCACAGCGCCCCGCATCGAGTCCTCGTCGCATTAAGCCTTTCCCTATCTACACTCACAGCGTTTTCCACCGAGCAGGCAAATACTCGCTTCACCCCTATGTCGTCCCACGAGCGTTGACAATCCGGTTTCTCAGGCACGAACGCACTCGGGTTGAGAGCCGTCCGGGCCGCCAGAGCATCAGAAGTGTAAGGTATAGTTGCCTTCGCCTCTATTCAGGAACGCTAAGTGATTCTGTAGCGATTCGTAAGCAAAGTTTCTCATCCCACTCTTCCGCGCGACGAGTAATGTGTAAGAGCGAGATGAGAAATCTCGCTCGCGAATCGCTTCAGAATCACTTAGCGTTCCCGGATAGAGGCGCTTGTCACTATCTTCTGTTTAAAATAACATAGACACTGCTAATAGGGATGTTTCCTGGGTGAAAAAATAATAATTCTAATTAGTCCGTCAGCTACATTATCAAAAAATATTGAACATCTATTTTTTGCCTCATGACATAATGGTAAAAAGTGTGCAAAGTCGTGACGTCACACGGAACTTCAGCGCACTATATCTGCGTAATTTTTTGTTTAATTGAAAAAATGTGTTCAATATTTTTTTATAATGTAAATCACGGACTAATTAGAATTTTTCAGGAAACACGTCTATTGATTTGAGTGGCGGATAAAAAGTTAAACAAATCTTGTAAACTCAGAGCTTCTTTCATCTATTCAGATGTTAATAATTATTATTTTATCGATACCTGAGTTGTTTTTGGGAAGAAGTGTCTTTACATTACAGACTGGCAGAAAGACAAAAAAGTACCTACTCTATTTCGTTATTTCGAGCCTTAAACAAATAAAAAAACCGACTCCAAAACCCCACTGAAAAGTAAGAAATAATAATTGGCTTTTGTAAGTCATTTACCTAGAAATGGGAGATATATTATTGGTTAAGTGACGTCATAAATTAAATATATCGAAGTCGGTGGCAAGTTGTGGTTGGTGGTTGGTGGTGACTTGTGAAGTAAATGAACACAGTATGAGGGATGTATTGGAAAGTTCATTTATTCCATGTACCTATTACCTTATTAATTTGCCACCGACTTCGATATATTTAATTTATGACGTCACTTAACCAATAATATATCTCCCATTTCTAGGTAAATGACTTACAAAAGCCAATTATTATTTCTTACTTTTCAGTGGGGTTTTGGAGTCGGTTTTTTTATTTGTTAAATTATTATTTTATTTTATACTTTTTAGTGCTTATCGTATAAAACACATTTATTACATCAAGCAAAAACAGCATAATGCTAATTGCTCATCACCATTTACAAAATGTTGCTATCCAGGGTGCAAGGGCATCAATCTTTGAGGAGTTCTCCTGGTTCTTCAAACCCAGTTCTATTTTACCACATGCATTTTCATGACCATAAATTGCTTCACAAACTTATAAAGAAATTTAATCGCCAACTGTGAAATACTTATCATCCAGGAGTTCCGGTGATCATCTATGGTCTTCATCAACAGTTCCACTTCACCAAAGAATGCTTTTGGAACGTAACTGCTTGAGTTATTACAGATTATACTAAAATTGCTATATGCGTGCCTATAATATTTGAAGAGTTCCATCGATTCCTCATAGATCCTCTCATCACACCTCGACTTTGACTACAACGGGACCAAACTGGAAGTATACCCTACCGATTAAAAAAAGAATTTTTCAAATCGGTTTATAAATGACAGAGTTCTGAAGTAACAAACATAAAAAAAAAATAAAAAAAATACAGCCGAATTGAGAACCTCCTCCTTTTTTTTTGAAGTCGGTTAAAAATAGAAAATCTATTGACTCTGCTGCTAAAGCCGTAATAATGTAACTTTATGGAACCTTCCGA
Organism: Tortricodes alternella; assembly: GCA_947859335.1. NCBI lineage: Eukaryota > Metazoa > Arthropoda > Insecta > Lepidoptera > Tortricidae > Tortricodes > Tortricodes alternella. Next base: position 15,631,610 of record OX401983.1, read on the forward strand.
TGCATACCTATTTGTTTTCGCACTTCTTTCTTAGTAGCATTCGCAAGCACCTGTGCGGCCCTGGCAAGGTTGAAACGAGGATAAGTTATCACCTACCGTCTTATATCTAAATGCGTCTCTCTCACATGACGAAAGAGATAGTCCGAGAGATAAGATGAGGTCAAGTTATCCCCGTGTCAGCCATGCTAGGGCCGCAGGTACCCTATTTGCCTTCATAAATAGGAATCCTAATGATGTCTAATAAAATATCGCGTAGAGCTGCGTCGCTCCTATTTACGCCGCAGCGTAATTGCCTGCTCATACACGCATAGTATAGCTCATTTCTTCTAAACTAGTTGACATTGAACCTGTGCGTGATGCCGACTACCATACAAACATTACTTAGAAGAGATCTCAATATTTGTAATTGATTAATATCTTTGGTGGAATGTCAATAAACAAGAATGACGTGTCTATGGTCAGGGAAGTCTCACTCCGCGCTTTAGGTACGCTCGGCCGTCGGACAGTTCGGAGCTGTAAATCGCAGTGAGTGGCCGCTCGCTCGCTCGCTGGCCGATTCGCGTGTCATCAAGTAGCCTAGATGTTTGTTATTGTTGGGTGACGCGAATAAAAAATCGACAACCCTAGTGTACACGAAAGAGCACATTTTATGTGACGGAGAGAGAAGGCATGATTAGGCATATTTTCGTGCCTAAACACCGGTTTTGTCAGTCGGTGATTCTTCTGTACGTGTTAGTACTATTTATTATCTATTCTGTACTATTGTGTTCTTTATTAAAATAACAAAACGGAGTGGGTTTGGGCGATTGTAACTTTTCTCCGATACTTTTCACCGATCAGTTCCAGATCTGGCCGGTAATTTTTCACCATTACTCAAATAAAATATAACATTACGTATAATAACTTCGTAATGTATATAAATACAGCAAAGGCTTCAGCTGATATAAAAAATAAATAAAATATTAAAAATGCATCCGCTCTCCTCACTTGCTTGCCAAGATAAACTCAAAACTGGGCTGGAGTTGTTTGCTGACGACCCAACCCGCAGTACACCGTCTCGTCTGCAGCAGAAACCTGGCTCGTCTCGTATCGTCTCAGCGTTCGCCACCATCAAATCTAGTTTTGCAGCGCGTTTATATGCATGCATTACGTTTTGCAAGATAAAAGTTGCAAATGCAGCAAAGGGTAATTTTTGATTTTAGCAAAATTATTTTATTTCCGCAATAATTTGTTCGCAATGTAAAACTGCAAAGTTGTCTCGAGATTATTTTCTGAGAGCACATTCCATCTCATCTTTATCATCATTTCAGCCGCCAGATGTTCACTTCTTCTTTGCTGCGTAAGCTTTCTTAAAACATAACTAGGTAAGAAGACCGCTCCTGCGCTAGATGGCATGCTTAGCTTCCAGCGGATTCAATCCACAACGCACGAATGTTCTTGGAACGTTTCGAAGCCGTTTCATCAGCTAAAGACTCAACAAATATATTTTTCGCTTTGTATGAGAAGCTTGGCGAGTTCATAGATGGTTGGTGGTGCGGCGGGTTACTATGCCAGCGGCCCCCGCCGCGCCGAGGTGACTAGCCGCCTGTACACCGTTCTGCGAGTAAGTGCTGTGCGCAGGTGCCCATACTACTTTCCAGGAGTCATACGATTGGGCAAGGTTCAATAGCTTATTACCCGAAATTAGAAGCACGGGAGTGCTGATTTTCGAACGTCTATGTAGGTGGAATTTATTCTCCCAGATACAGAAGCGGATTAAGCCTCGTTGCAAGAGTTTCTTTAGATGACCTTTATATGAAACTAGTGGACCCGCCACAGCTCCGCCCGCGGTATTTTCCATACAATCTTTATCACGTCTTTCACCCCTATAGGATGGAATTTCAAAAAATCCCTCCTGGGTGCACCTATAGGGTACTCAAGAAATATCTCCTCCAAATTTCCAACCTCTAGGCTCAACCCGTTTAGGCTGTGCGTTGTCTATAAGTGAGTCACGGTACTGTTTTATATGTATTGATTGATAAAAAACTAATTAAAGAAGGTGAGCACCAATGGCAATAACATTTTTGGGTGTCTTATCGTGGTATCAAAATGAAAGTCTCCAACTCTATTATAATCTAACGCCAAGTATGGTTTATGATGTCCGTCGCACGCGCGGCGCTTACCGAGAATACGAATGAAGGTTGATTTTTCAAAACGGTATAATAAATAACTTGGTTACAATTATACATTTTATTGAAATTTAGAGCCGCAGCCTGCGGTCCATAATTAAACAAAAGGCACATGATTTGAGCCACACCGTAGGTACCTCAGTATAACAATTTTACTATAATCGCTTTGAAAACACTCAAGGTAAGTCACCGACATGACATGATGATTACATCACATTGTGATTTAAATTACAAAACGGTCGTATCATAATCATCATTACTTGATTATTACAGTTGATCAATTTTGTAGTCGCGTAGCGGCGTAGAGGTGCTACGCGGCGCGTAGAGGCCGCGGGGCGCCAGACAAGCGCTCCAGGCGCCGCGGCGCCCTCAGGCGATCTCAATCACCCCGCGCGACCGACGCCGTACACTTTAGTACGAAAATATGCGAAACTAGGAATAGGGTATTTTTTATGGCAGAATTTATTACCTATAATTAATCACTAGATTAATAATAATAATATATAACGACGTAAATGTACTGAAAGGTTGCACGTGAGTTGAGGTGTACCTACCTCAACTCACGTGCAACCTTTCAGTACTCTTGATCAATATGCTTGTTGTCTAAATTAATTAGTTTTCGCCATTCGCGCGGTTCTGCGGTGAGCGCCCTGCTGCAAATAATTTACGTAACGCTTCATAGTTCTTATGATATTTATAAAGACACCAAATTCATATTCATTTACGTCGTTATATATTATTATTATTAATCTAGTGATTAATTATAGGTAATAAATTCTGCCATAAAAAATACCCTATTCCTAGTTTCGCATATTTTCGTACTAAAGTGTACGGCGTCGGTCGCGGTACGCGTAAGTACGCGGACTATTTCCATGTTGCCGAGAGCAGCATCTCTTTATCCTTATGGCAGTCCCTCCTGAGGATGGCCAGCTCCTCCGACCTTGTTATGTTGTTCCGATCCAGACTGTTCTTACCGGCGGCCTAGCTGGGCACCATTCATCGTAAATAGTTAACTTCGTTAATAGCTAATCCGTTACAAAAAAGTTAACTTCGTTGAATGTTAAAGCGTTACATTTCGGAAGATTTAACGGAGGCTAACGTTAATTGTTAACTCGTGATAGAAATTGCATTTTAAATATCGTTGCGTTAATGATTCACTTATAAAAAATGTTGGTATGGGCTATGGAAGTTTAGACAGGACATGAAAAATTCGTAAAAGAGAGTAACGTTAGAGTTGTACTGGTCAAAACGGGATTATCCCGGCGCGGTGTAGTCTGCGCGGTATCCTTTCGGCAAGTATTAGGTAATTAACGAATAACGGATTTTAATTTTTTTACTGAAGTTAATGAGTCCGTTAGCAATTTTTAAAGTTAACTTTAAAGTAAATTAACGATTAATGGATTAACGGTCTTGTGCCCAGCTATGATTATACCAATTATTCTGTTTCTTCATAGACTTGATTACTTGGTGAGAACGACCCGGGCGCGTTGTTTACGTGTTGCGGAGGTGCGTGCGCGACTGTATTTGTGCTAGGCCATGGCAAGTTCAAGGACACCCCCGGCCCCCGGCGGCCCCATTCAATGCCCTACATTCCCCCCTCGGCCCCATACGAACACATATCGAATAATCTGTTCATCAGCAATCAGAAAGCCTTGTGTAGAGGGCTAAATTACATTTCAATTGATCGGGAATATAAGTATAATGATTACATGGATAATTTAATACAAATTTAACAGAATATTAATTTTCATTTCTATAGTTCTTTAAATTATTGTTTTCTCAAAAGGAATAGCGTTCTTATAGGGGTTTCGGGCTTCTGATACTCGCAACGGTACTCTTATGTAGTTGAAATTACTTTATACCTATTATTTATCGAGGGCCTTATACCGGCTTGTCGATTGTCCCGTCTTAAATTGGTGCGCAGGCGCAGCGTGGGCGGCCGATGGGGCGGCGTCTGCACGCGCGGGCCCGCCTCCCGCCGATAACTAAGAGCTCCACCACTTTTACCTACAAGTTACATCATTCAAGCAACAATGGGCTCTTTGTTAAAGTCATAAAGACTAAAGAGCTAGAGACGAATTAACGCATAGTACAAGTCATCGCCGATGAGTCCGCCGACGGGGAAATGCCCGTCGCTGGCGACCTTGCCTTCGATCCAACCTTTGCTGACGCTACCAGCACCCGTCACTCATTTACATAATGCCCTGCTGATTCATTCATCATTATTTTGTTTATATTTTGTGCTTTTCTGTTTGTTTTGTGGTGTTCAATAAAGAGTATTGAATCGTACCTACCTGCTACACCGTAACAGACCATGGTGCTGCTGTCATCAAGCAATAATCTAAATCTAATTTTAACTCATAATGGGTTTACTCTTGACCTCAGTCTCACCTGATACTTATTGATGACGAGGTCGAAGGTGGTACAGCTTACCCAGAAAATGCCTTGCCTATTCGCTCTTGCCTTGAAAACACCAAGGTTATACGATTCCGGGAATACAGACGCAAGGAGAGCGTTCCACTCCATGGCAGTGCGAATAAGAAATGATGCAGCAAACTACTGCGTACGAACCCTGGGTTTAGAGGGCTTCCATTCGCATATAGTTGAATTTCGAATTTAATTGAATTGGAAATTCAACTATATGTGGATGGAAGCTCTCCCGGTGTCTGAAAGACCGATGGGATGAGGTCATGTAGTTCCAGGGCAAACTCTTCATTATACACCTTGTAAAATACCGAATACAAGCGAATTTACGCCAATACTCCAAACTTTGAATTTTGATTTTGACGAGAGAGTCGTCGCCTATGACTCCTATGAGTCTCCTAGTTTTTCGGTCCTCCGAGTTCATCGCGTCCAGCTGATATTTGGAAAAGCCGTCCCAAAGGTGGCCCTTGTGAAGTCTTTCCATTATTCCATCCAATCCATTATTCGTAAGGGCAGCGATGTTCGTGTCGACATTAAGAAAAGTTTATTTATACCATCTATATTTACCTGTAGGTATTATAATTTATAGTCGTCCTTAGGTTTCCATAGATTCACTAAGCATAATATCATGTGCCATAATTTCATCCACTTTTGTCCAACATGAAACTGTATAAATGTAGGTCAAAACAAAGTTGTGTGTTTGTGTGTATGTGTGTGTATGCGTGTGTGTGTGAGTGAATGTGTGTGTGTGTGATATATAGACGGGATATAGACCGTTACACATACATTTTTCAAATATTTTGGAGATGCTTGGCAAAAGTGCTATAGGCCGGTATTGGCTTAGGTTACTTGCGTCTCCTTAAAACGTCTCATTAAACCCATCCTTAAGCGTGGTCAAATGATTAATTTCCAGACTGAGTCCTAAATTTCGTTTTCTCTGGAGCCGCAGGTTGTATCTGTTGATCGTCAGTCTCACCAGTAAAGGGAGTTTGTTGTTGTTGATGTGTAAGCGTAGATGAGAATTTCTGGACATTATTAGACGCCTATATTGTTATAATGTTATAATGTATGTTATATTTCAGATTGTTTTTGATATTTGGAGACCTTACATCTCCATCTTTATACTTGACCATGGAGACTGTCTACATCTCCATGTAACCTAGATTAATCAATTTAGATGTTTTCTCTGTTTTAATATTATTCTTATTATTATGACCCTTAGAGACTTTATACATCTCTAAGGCACTTAAATTTACTTGTTCAGACGCGGAGACTATACATCTCCCTTATTAGTTGTATACGATAATTAATTTGTGCCCATTAGGTTTATTTGTTGCACTTTTTATGTTAGTTTTAGTTATATGTAATTTTAAAGTGGAAAAAAGACTTACTGCTGAGTTTCTTGCGGCGTTTCTTCTCAGCAAATGTCACCTTTCGAAGCGCTGGTAGATTCAGACATGTAAAAGAGCCCGTGAGGCCTACTTGCAAAATAAATATTTTCATTTTCATTTTCATTTTCATTTCATAATTTTGCTTGCTACTTTTCGAGGGTGTGAATTTTCGAGTTGGTATTTTTTCGGTTAAGAGTTTTTTTATATCAATCGATTTGTTTTTGTTTGTCTCCCAGAGTTTTTTTTAAATTTCGATAACTCCGTATTCAGCCAATCAGACTCCTCGTGGGCACTGATGGCTATTAAGTTCCGTTGAAAGTTGATCTATCTCTAGATTCAATTCTAGAGTCTCAGGATTTTCCGTAGTTGACCATATCTGGCAAGCTATGGCAGGTGGTGTCCTGTATTGTGTCTAGAGTGCATTCCGTATCCGAGTCCGATTCGGGACTTCCATTGAAAGCTGCCGTTTTTGTTGCGCTCTCAGTCTCAACGTAATATTTGTTTTTGTTTGTTGTAGTTTCGAAGTACTAGGCTGGTTGTCTATTTTTGTGTTTGTTCTTATTTGTCATCAATAGAAACTTTTTTAGGGTAACAATTGTACAATTTACATGTAAACGGGACTTAATCGCGTAACTTAATGTTACACGATTAAGTCCCGTTTATATGTAAATATGTGTTTAAATCGCGAATGTTTAAAACAATCAATTGTACAATTGACATCAAAAACATCAGTGCATTCGTTTTGATGTCCTTTCTGCAGCTGAATCAGATCATTTGTTTATTTTTAGACTAGCGACCCACCCCGCCTTCGCACGGCAAAAGTCAAACATATATATTACGCGAACAACTTTTTCTTGTTGCGCGTAATTTAAAATCTGTGACTTTAGAAGATTCTAAAGTATTTAGTTAAGTAAATGATGAAGGCAAAGGCAATGTTGATTAACATTAAATGCCCAAGCTAACTATATTTAAATGGATAACAATATATCCTATAATTAGTTTATTTCCACCAAGTAGTTTTAAAGTTTATTTAAGTAGTTTAACCTTAACTCATCAAAACATAAATCGCTTCACTGGCAAAATACTAGACTTAGAATTATTTACTGAAAATGTCAATGGAGATATTATCTGCTTAACAGAAACATTGGCTTAAACAAGACAGGATGACATTTAATGTAAATAATTATGTAATGGCCAGCTCGTTCTGCAGGGTGACCGCGGCAGGTGGCGGTTCTATTATATTATTTAAAGACGGTCTAAAATTTAAGGAGCGCAGGGACCTGTCCGGCCATTCTGTCGAGCGCGTTTGCGAGATCGCCAGTGCAGAAACGGATCAGTATCTAATATTGTGTGTCTACAGGCCAGCTACTGCAAACTTAGCTATTTTTATCAATACAATGGAAGATGTTCTCAGTAAAGCGATTAATAGTAAGAAATCAGTTGTGGTCTGCGGAGATTTCAATGTTGATACTTTAACACAGTCGGTTGAAAAACATCAATTTGTATCCCTTTTTAAATCCTTTAATTTAAATTGTTTATTTAACGAACCGACCAGGGTCACCCCCACTTCTGCCACTTGTCTAGATAATATTTGGATCAACTGTCAGTATCTGGAAAAATCGATTGTTAGTGGAGTGCGCTCGGATCATAAAGCTCAAATTGTCAAATTACCTTGTGCTAGGGTAAATCCAGATAAGGTAATAGAAATTAGACCATTGACTAAAAATAGACTTCAGTGCCTAAAATCAAACATCGCGTTTAAAATATCCACTTCTGAAGCCAAACCGAATGGTCCGAACGAACAGTTTAAAATGTTATTAGATACCGTGTGTACTGAATTTGACAGAACCTGCAGTAAGAAACGTATTCAGATAGGGCTTAAAGTCACTTTTAATGAATGGGCTACAACTGGGATTCGTAAAAGTAGGGACAACTTGTACCAACTGTACGACAAGAGATCTTGTACTACTGATGAACGCTTCCACCAGTATGTTAGGGATTATTCTAAATTGTTTAAAATCGTATGCAATAAAGCTAAGTCAGCCCACCTCAACAGTAGAATTCAATCATCCAGCAATAGAGTTAAAACTGTTTGGAAAATTATAAATTCAGAAACCGGCCAGAAAAAGAACGCAGAGGCTTCTATTTCCTTAAAAATAAAAGACACGCTTATCACAGACGGGATTGACGTAGCAAATGAATTTAACACTTTCTTTTCTAGAATTCCCATTGAAACGACTAGATGTTTAGCTTCCTCTTCCAATACTGCCGGTCTACTACTAAATGAATACATTAGTCTTAGTAATATATCTCATTTTAAGTTCTCCCACGTTTCTGTCATAGACATTTTAAAGACGTTCAAATTGTTATAGGTGAAGAAAACGGAAGACTTATGGGGCGTATCAGTTAAGGTTCTTGATTCTATTCTAGACGTCGTTGCGCCATCTTTAGCCCTTATATTCAATAGTTGCATAGATGAAGGCATCTTTCCCGACTTAATGAAATTCAGTAAAGTAGTACCCATTTTCAAATCGGGCAAAAAGGATAATCCTTCTGATTACCGCCCTGTGTCAATTTTGCCAGCGTTTAGCAAAATATTCGAAAAAATAATGCTAACGCAGATGTTACAACATTTCAACTCTAATCAAATTTTACATCAGTCGTTTATTACTTTACTTAAAAAGAAGAAAAATAATCTTTGGAATCAACGTCTTCTATTTATTAACATTTTTTAAAAATAAATTATCCTTTTGGCTTTATTTGGCTTTATTTGACATCCACAGCAGTTTGGATTTACTAAGGGTAGGTCTACCACCGACGCGGGTGCTAGCTTAGTTAAATTCATTTTAGAGGCTTGGGAAGACTCACACGATGCCATTGGTGTCTTCTGTGACCTTTCCAAAGCTTTTGATTGTGTAGATCATGACACTTTAATTCGAAAATTAAAATTTTATGGCATTTGCGGCGATGCCCTTCAACTCGTTAGATCTTATCTTACACAGAGATTGCAGAAGGTATCAGTTAACGGTGCAGTATCTGCAGAGACTGTGGTGGAAATGGGAGTGCCCCAAGGATCAATTCTTGGCCCTTTCCTGTTCCTTGCCTATGTAAATGACCTTCCTTACATGGTAAGCCAAACATCAGGCATAGTCATGTTTGCAGACGATACTTCTTTGCTGTTCAAGGTAAATAGGAAGGATACCGAGCTCACTGAACCAAACAACACTCTGTCCATGATTTCTAAATGGTTTGCTGCAAATAATTTGTTACTTAATCCTAAAAAGACCAAATGTATTAAATTTTCTTTAGTAAACACACCAGATGTTAATGCACACTTGAATATTAAATTAGACGGTCAAAACATTGAATTTGTAAAGTCAACTGTTTTTCTAGGATTAACACTTGACTCAAAACTGCAGTGGGGTTCCCATATTACAGCCATAGCGAGTAGGTTGAGCTGTGCTGCGTTTGCAGTCAGACAAATGAGGCAATTAACTGATGTAGCGACGGCAAGGTTGGTTTACTTCGCGTATTTCAAAAGTATTATTTCATACGGTTTCATTTTATGGGGATCAGCTGCTGACTTAGAGTCTATTTTTATTTTACAAAAAAGGGCCATCAGGGCCATATATAACATGGGCACCCGCGAGTCACTGAGGGATTTTTTTAAGGAAATTGAAATACTAACCCTGCCTTCGCTATACGTATTTGAAATAATAATGTATGTCAGAAAAAATATATACAATTTTCCTACAAATGTAGATAAGCCAAAGGCTACTAGAAATACCGGAAAGCTTAAAGTACCAACTTATAGACTGGCTAAAACTAAAAAATCATTTCTAGGAAATTGTACACGTTTTTACAATAAAATACCTAAAAACATAATAGAACAAACAGACACAATGTTCAAATCTACTGTAAAGCGAATTCTTATTTCTAGGGCATATTACTCAGTAAAAGACTACGTCATGGACAGGGACGTTTGACCTGCACTGGCGATCCCTGGGTCTCGATGAGCGTACCTGCTGTGGTATATACTTAGTTTTGTATAAAACTGTAGACATCATTGTTGACTTATATGTGTACTGATTTGAAAAAATGATACCTCACCGAGTTTCTTGCCGGCTCTTCTCAGTAGAGGATTTTTTCCGAACCGGTGGTAGATTCATTCCTTGACCTTCATAAGAGCTTGTAAAAGCCTAAATTGAATAAAGATAGTTTGACTTTGACTTTGACTATTGCGCACATACAATCAGACAAGCATACATGAAATTCAAAAACCATTGTGATTTGTCCTGTTTTGATTTGACGTTTTCTAGTTTATGATTTTATTATACCTATGGATAAATGTTCTTCCCATACATCAATACACTACAAATACAGGCATCCCCTTTTACATTTATTTCTGGATCGGTTACCTAATTGTTTGTTTTGTGGTGCTTTTATATCTACCAAGTTTCAAACTGATAAACAAATGGAACATGATCGCATCAAGCGAGTCTCTACTAACATGGTTGAATTTATTTTCGCGCATGTTCATTTTTTGCGATAACTCCTAAAATATTCGTTTAAATTATATGGTGTAAAAGATTATAATAATGTGCATGAAATGCTTAATGTAACTCACGTATTTAAGTTGATAAGGATTAATACTTAGTCTGTCTAAATAGCTTTCCAATTACCGCATTATACGTGCCCATTATTGTAGAAGATAGAATGAGTATAGTAAGTTATCCTTCAGAGATAGAGATATGCCATCGCAGACTTTTTTGTAGATCTATAAAAGAGAAATATCGCACCATTTAATGTTTTGTTATATCTCAAAAGGATTAGGTAGCGTTTTCGATGAAAGCTCCCAGACGGCTTGAATTTTTCCGACGCTTCCAACAATTCTCGTTTTATTTCAAATCAAATATCATTTATTTTCCAGAAAACGGTTACACTTCTTATAGATAAGCAGTTTTGTTAAGCATATAGACTTAATGTACTAGATTGGCTGTGGTCCTCACACTAGGACAAGCCTGTGACGTGAGGGCCTTTATACAGGATTACTTAAATAGATAATACAGTATAGTATACGTGAACAGTTCGTAAATATTAATATTTTTAAAAAGCAATGAGACAGGTTCAAAGCAAAACAGCGGGAAACAGCGTTAAACTATGGTTTAAACTTAACTACTAATATGTGTGTGTGAGTGTCTGTGTGTATGTGCGTGTATATGTATGTGTTTTTTGTGTGTATGTGTGTCTGTGTGTGTGAGAGTGTGTGCTTGTGTGAGCACGTGTGTGAGTGTGTGAGTATGTGTCAACCAATTTACACAAAACCTTCACAAATTATATACCTAAACATTCCCGATGAATCAATCTATCTATTGGTTAAAACCGCATCAAAAACCGTTCAGTGGTTTTTGAGTTTAGCGGTAACAGACAGACAGACAGACGCGGCGGGCAACTTTGTTTTATAATATGTAAGGATGACATGTTTAGTGTTAATCCAGGCAATTATATTATTCTTGAATTGTGTTGGCTACTAGCGCCCTCCAGCGGTGGCAAACAATAATACGTACTGCAGTGTTGGTTGGTTTGGTCCAGTCGATAGATCTATTCGTCACGGTGGGTTTCATAGGGTCTAAGTTGGGCAAGTTATTTCAGACGATCGATATAGATGGCGCTGATATTGGAGACAAGTTAATCAACGCTTTATTTAATATAGTTCGAAAAATAAATATCTACTAAAAATCCTCACGAGGAAGTCACTATGTTTCCTTAATTTGTCACGGATATACTAATGTTGATCACAGTCGTTTAATTATAAAGACATAGAATATATATTGTAAATCCTTACCTCGTTATGTATAACGTTAACTAATTAATTTAATAAAAATTTAAGTATAAACTATAACAACCTTGAACTCTCTCACTGTGCTTAAGCCACCCTGGCTTCAGCAGTCATAAACGCAGTTAAATTATGCAAATAAAGTAAAATGAAACTTGAAAAAATAAAAATTGCCATCTATTACTTTTTCCAGTCACATAACGGGTAGTTCATAACGATTTTATTTTGAATATGTTCATAATTTCAGGTTTTAAACAAACACATGCAGATACTGTTTTCTTTAGCACTTATTTCAAAGAGTAGGGTTAAGGCGGCAACAGTGGCGCACTGGCTGTTGTTTCAAAAGTATTATAGATAGCTTTCTATCTCTCTCACTCTTCGGAAGGTCTCCCGATAGAAACAAGTCACAGCCAGTTCGCTTGCGTCAGTCGTGTAACGAACCCATGTAGTGAGTATCTTTTTGTTTTGGCTAAAGAAAAAGTGACTTTTAAGGTAAGTTATACTTTGTATTTTTTCACGAACCTTTTGTTTTACCAATGGATTCATATTTTTGCTAAGTAATAAACTTAATTGAGTTCATTTTGGCGTATACTGGACTTTGATTTACGCATAACCATCACGCGTGGTTTAAGTATAGTCCAAAATGGCGGTTTAGTACACCGTGGCTCAAATCCCTTAAGTACACAGTGGTTCATGATCCACTGTGTACTATTGATATTGACAATGGTTACCCAGACATTAGTTAAGAAAAATTAACAAGATGTAATAATTTCCGTTAATTTTCCCTTTTAGGATGGTTCGTCCAGCAATGCCCCGTAAAATAGAGAAACACACTGCTGAGGAGATGAAAAACGCTTTAAAACAAATAGAACGTGGTATGAGCGTGAGAAAAGCCTCTCAAGTTTTAGGCATTCCTTTAACTACAATAAGACGTTATTACCTTAAGACTCGAAATGTAAATGTCGACGAGGCTCGATTAACGCCAAATTATACTGTTAATAAATTTTTCAGTGAAGAGCAAGAAATAATGTTAAAAGATTATTTCAAATACTGTGCGTTACTGTTTTACGGATTGAGTACGAAGGAATGCCGAAGAGTAGCATATCAAATGGCAAATGTCAATAATTTGAAAATGCCAGACTCATGGAAAATAAACGAAATAGCAGGAAAAGACTGGCTTTTAAGTTTTAGAAAGAGAAATCCAGAACTTACTTTAAGAAGACCTGAGGCATGCAATCTCGCAAGAGCAACGGCATTCAATCGAACAAATGTAGATAAATTCTATAATAACTTGGAAAACTTAATAAAAAGGAGTCCCACATTTTCAGATGGAACAAGAATATTTAATCTGGACGAAACATCTACAACAACGGTCCAAACACCACAAAGAGTCAATACACCAAAAGGTCGTAAAAATATAGGCAAAGTAACGAGTGGTGAAAAGGGCACAGTAGATACCACCTGTTGTATTATTAGTGCGAGTGGAGTGGCATTACCCCCGGTGATGGTATTCCCAAGAAAACATTTCAACGATTTTGGTCATTGAACATTGCACTGAGGTCCTCCATGGTCTCAGCCATGACTGCAATATCATCAGAAAACCGAAGGTGGGTGATTTACTCGCCGTTTATGTTGAAACCGAGCCTTTTTCAGTCCAGCACCTTGAAAACATCCTCCAGCGCAGTGGTGAGCAGTTTTGGAGATATCTCATACATATCCCTGTCTGAGTCCCCGCTGCAACAGGATAGGTTTCGTGTTTTGGTCCTATAGTCCGGACTGACATAATGATGTTTTCATACAAATACTTTAACAATTCGATGTACCTCTAGTCAACTTGGCATCGCTGGAGAGACTGCAGTGCAGCCCAGGCTTTCTCGTTGTCCACAAACGCTTTAGAGGTAGATTATACTCTTCGGTCTTCTGTATAACCTGACGTAGCGTATGTATGTGGTCTACGGTGCTGAAGCTTTTTCGGAAACCGGCTTGTTCAGGAAGTTGGAAGTCGTCAAACCTGAGTGTGAGACGTTTCGTAATGAGTCTCGAAAACAGCTTGCAAACATGGCTCAGAAATGAGATGGGTCTATAATTCTTCAGCAGGGCATTATCGCTCTTTTTGAAGACGAGGTGGTCCTCTTCTTCAAAAAGGGCGATAATGCCACACTTCTGTTCTGGGACAAATACCACAGGCGTGCGGTGTTTGTCCCTCATGTATGACGGAATCGAATAACTTCTGAAGGGCTTTAAGGACCGGTTTTCAGCCCACCTTCAGAAGTCCGGCTGCGATTTCGTCCTCACCTAGCACTTTGTTGTTTTTGAGCTGTTTGAGAGCCATACTACTCTCGCTCGTACAGACTGATGTCCGGGATATCTTCGGTGTAGTGTCGGGTTAATCTAGTTCTCGGGTTGTTAGATAGATTTCGGACAGGTTTCTGCGTTGACGTGTATAACTGTCCATATAACTTCTCAACTTCTCTCAAAAGTTCAGGTTTGGATGTCACGATTCCGTCATCCTCGGTTTTCAGCTTCAGTGGGTGCTAAGAATACCCGGCAGAGGCCCGGCTACCACAAACAACGACAATAACACGCGACCACTGCGAACCGACGAGAAAATTGTGGAACTTAAGGACGAATGGAGTAAGTTACGGTGGGATATCGTAGGTTTATCTGAAGTCCGAAGAGTGGAGGAGGACATGATAATCCTCAAATCCGATAACTTGCTGTATTTCTGGGAGGAGGAGGGATATTTCTCTTTAACCTGCCAAGAGTCACATTAACCTGTGCTTTAGTCACAGGTTAAAGTTACACAAGTTAAAGTTAAAAGTAGATTTACAAGTCATTTACTCTAAAACCGTTGAAAATATGAAGGTTCCACTCTTAGTATCATAAGTAGATACGCCAGAATCACACGTCCAAATGATTAGTAAATAACTTCCCATACAGGCGCGGTCGCAGCCTGCAATTTTGGGGGGGGTCACTAATAATAAAATATGTCTAGTAAATTAAACTTTACTTTTAGACTTGATTTTTCAATTTGACGTGTACGGTTTTGGGGGGGGTCATGTCCCCTGTGACCCCCCCCCCCCCCCCTGGGACCGCGCATGTTCCCATACCAATAACATTAAATAATCGAGACAAGATAAAGTTAACATACCCGTTACAAACTCCAGGTTACCACCTTTGATCATTAAGCTCCACAAAAGTATGACAGATCGTCTCCAACCGTTACGTACGGTGGTTAGCCAGACCCTGGCCCAATGTTTACCGAGGATTATGGTCTGCCTATTATTCTCTGTTTTTATGTGAAATGCAATATCACGAACACACAGGTTACTGTAAAAAAATCGCTGGACAAACTTAGTGCGTGAATATTGTTGTATAAAAAGTATTTATTTAAGACCGTATAATTATTAATTGAATATCATGATATTCTTGTTGTAAATATATTATCAAATATATTTTATCTACACCCATATCATAAAACCTCCATTGGTTAATCAAAAACCGTAGGAAATGACCACCATTTTGACAACCAATTAGGAAAAACCAGTGCTGCGATAAAGAAATAACATTACTTCTTTATCGTTTTTAGTAAAGAAATGAGATTAAATTTGGAACAGCTGTCAAAACTCAAGTGGGTCTCTATTCTAGTATCCATAGATATTAAAACAGTTATTGATACGAAACGTCAATTCAGTATGTTTTTTTAATATAAACTGCACAATATTTGACCTCGAGTGACGTGAGAATAGAGACTTCATCCGTTTGTCTATGATTTAAAAAAAAATGGTCTTGACGGAGGATCGAATCGCCGCCATGTTGGTGTTTTGCTGAACGAAAGTAGAATTGTTGTTGAATTGAATAGAAAAAGTTGTTTGTAAGTTACATTTTAGTTGAAAATATGAATAGTAAGTAGTCTTCTCGGAGTGTGTGTGATGTGAAAATGAGCCGGATATCGGAAATATGCAGCCACGATTGCAACAGATAACTTGTTGCCAGAAAATATTGTTTCTGAACCCATCATGGAGGATTTATAATATGTGTGTAGATAAAGTTATGTATGCAACTCTGCATAATTTGGCCTTAAAACACACGTGCGATCTTATTATGAAACTCGCCTATCGGCTCGTTTCATGAAAACCGCACTAGTGTTTTAAGACCTATCATTATGCAACCGTTGCATAAACTACTATTATAAAATAGTACACACAGTTAAAAGACCTATAAACTGGAAGCATGTCGCATTTGGACAAGACAGGTTACAGTAGAAACCAGTACTTATAAATATATAATTTAAATATCAATTAGGTACATAAAACGTTTTAACTATTGGCCTTCAAAAATTATATACGCGTGATCGTCTTGTCTAAAATGTAGGACTCTCTACGTTGTGTAATTTATTATGCCGCAAAATAAAACAAACACGAAACACAAAATATTTAAAAGAGAAAAGAACCAACCGAATTATATCAAGCAAAATAATATGAAATATAAACACTCACATGGCCACTGCTTTAATTACCCTTCTGCTGCCTTACGCCTTTCTGCTGCTGCGCTGTTGTGAGTTCGCCGAATACACAATGTGTCGAATTTAATACATATGCGCTAAAGGTCAATATATAATTTCCCTACGAAATCCCCTACCAGTTTGGGCCGGTTACAAGCAAGAAAGGATTTGGTATCGAAAATGGCTATAGATTTAATCAAATTATTTCTTGCTTTAGGATGGGGTTAGGCCGATTAACAACGAGTCTACCCCATTTAACAACTATTTCCTAATCCACATTCAGTTCATCAGATTACGGGCTCATTCATACAGCTCAGACATGTACAATTTACAGCGCAAACCTTAATCTATCCTATTTATTTACGTGTAGTACTCAATAAGCACTTCCGCGAAAACGTCCAGCCAAATACATGAAGTTCATTTCACGAAGGAAAACGAACAACAATATAAATGTGTTCCGTGTAAGCGGTTACGCAAACTGCCCAGCATAAATGTTCCTATTTATTTACGTGTTCCTAATAAGCATTTCCGCAAAACGCACAGCCAAATACATGAAGTTCATTTCACGAAGGAAAACGAATAACATATAAATGTGTTCCGTGTAAGAGGTTATGCAAATTTCCCAACATAAATGTTCCTATGAGATGATAATACTATCCTATTTATTTAAATGTACCCAATGAGCACTTCCGCAAAAACGCACAACCAAATACATTGAGTTCATTCAACGCAAGGTAAAACGCTCAACAATGCAAATGTGTCCCGTGTAAGCGGTTATGCAAATTTCCCAGCATAAATATTCCTAACAATTAATAAAATTATTACACGTAGAAAGAAATATTCTAAAATTCAAATAGCATTACGTTGCATTAAATATTATTATCTGTAATAATCAACTGGGAATAGTAGTTTATGCAACGGTTGCATAATGATAGGCCTTAAAACACTAGTGCGGTTTTATGAAACGAGCTTTTAGCGAGTTTCATAATAAGACCGCACGTGTGTTTTAAGGCCAAATTATGCAGAGTTGCATACATAACTTTATCTACACACATATTATAAATCCTCCATGATGGGTTCAGAAACAATATTTTCTGGTAACAAGTTATTTGTTGCAATCGTGGCTGCATATTTCCGATATCCGGCGCATTTTCACATCACACACACTCCGAGAAGACTACTTACTATTCATATTTTCAACTAAAATGTAAAATGAACTTTTTCTATTCAATTCAACAAAATTCTACTTTCGTTCAGCAAAACGTCAACGCGGCGCGGCGCATCAATAATGGCGGCCGTCCGTCAAGACCATTTTTTTTTTAAATCATAGACAAACGGATGAAGTCTCTATTCTCACGTCACTCGAGATCAAATATTGTGCAGTTTATATTAAAAAAACATACTGAATTGACGTTTCGTATCAATAACTGTTTTAATATCTATGGATACTAGAATAGAGACCCACTTGAGTTTGACAGCTGTTCCAAATTTAATCTCATTTCTTTACTAAAAACGATAAAGAAGTCATGTTATTTCTTTATCGCAGCACTGGTGGTTTTTCCTAATTGGTTGTCAAAATGGTGGTCATTTCCTATGGTTTTTGATTAACCAATGGAGGTTTTATGATATGGGTGTAGATAAAAGTTATATGTAAGCTCTTAAGTTGTAAAAATTGTATCTAAATTCTAATGGTAAATTTGTACTCACACATGTCCTTATTTTCATAACCACACGGACTTATTAAATAAACGTCACTACACAAAAGCGAACAGCGCGCGGCGGCGGCGCGCGCTGTTCGCGCAGCCCGCGGCGCGGACCGTTCGCGCCCGGAATGCTCCCACCGCCAAATGATTCGCCACTCCTAAATGATTTGTCCAGTGAGCGCTATGACGTCGATGTCTTTGCTGATACTGAAGGTGTATTTTTAGGAAAATGCATCCGTTTTTAGGGTTCCGTACCTCAAAAGGAAAAAACGAAACCCTTATAGGATCACTCGTGCGTCTGTCTGTCTGTCTGTCCGTCTGTCACAGTCAATTTGCTCCGAAACTACTGGACCGATTGAGCTGAAATTTGGTATACATATGTAAGTCGGTGACCGCAACACGGGTGCGTGACGTAAATATATGAATTTTAAACATGGGGGCCACTTTTGGGGGGTAAATCAGAAAATTAAAAAAAAGTTATGCAATCTATATTGTGTGACATATCAAATGAAAGGGCTAATTGTGAGGACTTTAAATATATTTTTTTCTGAATTTTAAGTAAAATAGTTTGGAAGTTATTTAGGAAAATAGGCGAAAATTGACCATTCCCCCCCTTATTTCCGAAACTACTGGGGCTAACATTTTGAAAAAAATACAGAAAATAGTTCTTTACCTATAGATTACAGGAAAACCTATAAGAAGTCTATAGTATTTAAAGTAACCTAGTAAATTGCAGATAATCATGTAAGGAACGGAACCCTCTCCACGCGAGTTTAACTCGCACTTGTCCGGTTTTTTAAATTTGTATATGGCTGAATAATGTATTTTTTGTTTAATGATTTCTCTGTTTTAATTGGTAGCGTGTGACATTTGTATTGCTTGTACCTATACCTCTAGTGTATTGTGTAGTTACTTGATTATTTCTTATTTATTAGGGTCAAGGCGGCAACAGTGGGTCACTTTTTTTCGAGTGATGCTCACTTGATTTGGGCGAGTGTTGGAAAGATGTAGAAGGGTTAGTATTATAGTGTAACTAATGTATATTGATTATTTTAATCGATTTAGTTCAACAAAGTAATATTTTGGAAAATAAACAGTATTTTTAAAAAAAACTTATTTGAGTCACTGTGTACTGGGGGTGGGATACAGTGGATCTGCCCTCAGTTCACAGTGAATCATCTTTAATTTAACTCAAATAATAATGCAATCTTCGGCTTTTCGCATCGAACAAATTACTTAATAATCAGGTAACTTAAATTTGACTACTTATTTTTCAGTCTTAAACTTTAGACGCTTTTCACACGCTCATAACATTTTTTATTTTATATTTAGCATTTTTTTGTCCTTATCTGTCTGTTTCCCTATTTAACGGGGCCTTGCTGAACGAGAGCCATCCTAAAAGAGAAAATTAACAAAAAATATTACAATTTGTTAAATTTTCTAAATTAATGTACTTGGCTCATGAACCACTGTGTACTCATGTGATTTGAGCCACTGTGTATTAAACCGCCATTTTGGATTTAACTTATACCACACGTGATAGTTTTGCTTAAATCGAAGTGCAGTATACGTCAAAATAACCTCAATTAAGTTTATTTCTCAGCAAAATTATTAATCCATTGGTAAACCAAAATGTTCGTGAAAAAATAGAAAGTACACCTTACCTTAAAATTCGCATTTTCTTTCGTCAAAACAAAAAAAACATTAATTACGCGGGTTCGTTACATAGCTGACGCAAGCGAACTGGTTGTAACCTGTTTCTATCGGGAGACCTTCCAAAGAGTCAGAAAGAAAGAAAGCTATCTATAATATTTCTGACACAACGGCCAGTGCACCACTGTTGTCGCTATAGCCACCGTTGCCGCCTTCACCCTACTGACATTTTTCATATGAATTGTTATAATTTTTTTAGTATCCATTTGACATAGTTTAATTAAGTATTATTAGTTTTCAATATTCCTACTTTTTATATGTATACGTACCCTATGAGCGTCTTGGCTTTCGTAGCTGTAAGCTTGTATGTGGCATTAAATAAAAAAATAAAAAAATAAAAATAAGAATCTACGAAACGAAAGAAGAGTCTACAAGAAACCACGAATAAAACGACATGCGACACTCCTTCACACCGACCGTAGTATCACAGTTTAACAACCATACAGTTGGGCAACGAATGTACTCACGCAGGCGAACGATGGGGGCGTTGCGGGGGGTCGGGCGACGCGGGCCGCGCAGTGACAAACTCGTGTAGTTTGCCGTGCGACTTTGAAGGGCTTACGCGCGCGCGTGTCAATAGTGTTTAATATAATTTATTAAATTCCACGAAATTCGTCAATATAATGGCACCGATAATGACATCTGTTCTGTACCTACTGTACGATAATCGGAAGCGCTCGTCGCAATGGCTGAACCCTGGAGACCCAGCCAAATCCTGCCCTAAACGAAAATTGACTCAGAAAAAGTTACTTGTTAGTGTTTGGTGGACTAGCGCCGGTGTCGTTCACTACAGCTTTCTAAATCTGGCCAAACGATTACGGCAGATGTCTGTTGTCAGCCACTGCAAACCATGAAGGAAGAACTAGCTGCTAAACAACCGAGATTGGTCAATCGCTCTAGGCCACTGCTGCTTCACGACAACGCAAGACCACACACTGCACAAAAAACAACCACTAAGTTAGATGACCTACAATTGGAATGTCTGCGACATCCACCGTACTCCCCGGACCTTGCTCCAACAGATTACTATTTTTTCCGGAATTCGGACAACTTCTTACAAGGAAAAAAATTCAACTCCGATGCGGCAGTCCAAACCGCCTTCAAAGAGTTAATTGATTCTCGCCCCCATGGTTTTTTTAGTAAAGGGATCAATGAACTACCAATGAGATGGCAAAAGATAACAACGGTGCATACTTTAATTAATAAAATATATTTTACAAAAAAAATTGACTTTATATTCCTCCCGTACAAAACGCCAATGTCATATGTAAGGACCTAATATTTCTTTGCCCATACCTCAAGCCTTGTCCATACAGTATTTAATTTCCAGAATTGTTTTCATTAATATTTTTGTATGAGTCTGAGTATGTTTATTGTAAGTAAACATACCTTTTTTCGTTTAAAGTAAATATTTCATTTCCTTACTTTAAAAGTTATCAATATAACCAATATACCTATCTAACAATCACTATGACACGTAAAGTATCATAAAATACTTGAAGGGAAATGACGTATCTTATATGAAACTTTATGAGCATTTAATGTCATTATTACTATGGGGACGTGTCGAAAGAACGCTGCACATTGCTTCGGGACTGGGAACCTGTTAACTTGCGATCTAGATACATCTGGCGTTCGCGTAGAAGTCTTGCATTTGAAATGGTTTGGTGAGCCTGAAGGCGTAATAACCGGATGGTGACCGTTTTTAAGAGAACTGTGAACCAAAGGCAAAATTCAGCCTTTTCATACAAAAGGTGATAACGATTTTCACCCCTTAAATGTTAACCGATTTTGACCAATTTTTGATAGGTTGTCAGTCAGAACAAAATCTAGGTTTATACGTTTTTTGAATTTGGATTAAAGATCAAGAAGGTCAAATAATGCCTAAATTAGTTTTGTATGAGAATACTGAAACCACAATAAAACTGAATTTTAACATTATAGTGAAAAAATTAAAACGTATAGACCTAGATTTTGTTCTCACTTACAACCTATTAAAAATTGGTGAACATCGGTTGATATTTAAGGGGTGGAAATCGTTATCGCCTTTTGTATGAAAAGCCGTAGGTTCACACTCCTCTTAAGGTCGAAAAAACACTATGCGGTTGTCAAATGTACCATTAAATGGCCGATTAAAAATAAAAAGTCTGTTTAATTTTTGGTGCCCTCCGCACTAAATGATTAAGAGCTAGAGACGAATTAGCGCATAGCCATTGCCGATGAGTCCGCCGACGCGCTGTGGAACGAAAATGGCCTCTCCATAGAAATAGGGACTTAATTTTCTAAGTGCCTATTTTTTTCATTGAAATCGAATCTACTCCTCATAATTAGGTAAAAAAAAATATGGGTCAATTTGGGTGGACAACTACAGTTTTTACTAAAATTTTGTATGGAGCGCATATGAAAAAACGGAATATCTCAGAAAGTGCACAATTTCTCGTAATATCCTTCCGCACGAATTTAGTACCAATTATCTATGATTTTTCGGCGTACTCAAAATTTCCCGGGCAGGTGCACTTTTAAAAAAAAAAAACAAAAACCTTTTATATAGAGAAAACTTGGTTTTTAGTAGGTATTTAAGTTTTCAAGACACGTTTAATCATGGAATAAAATTAAATAATAGCTTTAGATGAGATGGATTTTCAAAAATGAGTTCATTGGAATAATGACATATCTCACTTTTTGGCCCTTTATCTCCCTGCCCCCTAATGAGCACAATCAGTGCTCATTAAGTGTATGATTAAAAGTAAAAATTAACTAAATTACTCTTAATGATTAATAATTATTCTTAATGATTTGGCATTAAGTAAAAGTATAAATTAAATATTATCTTATTATCATTAAGGATGATAATTACCCAGATTTCAATGGGTTCTCATTAGTAATATGCAATAAATAGGTTGCAGTTCAACTTTATTGTTTATTCCTTCTGGAACATTTCAACTGCTAACATCACCAACTGCAAGCAATGGAGGGTTTAACGACCAACTTAGATTTGTAAGTGATTTTAAGAAATCTGGAACCTTCTTTTAACTACAAAGCCTTGATGGAAGAAGTGTTTACTAAAATCAATGGACAACTATCTGAAGAAGATTATGATACCCTCAAGGAATTTTGCCAAAGATTTTCAAGAGCTGCTTTGGAGAGATGGCAGAAGTGCCGAAGAGATACGAAAAAGTTTAGAAGTACTTATGAACATTGGCTTATGGAAAATGTTGATTGGCCAAGCTTTGTAGTTTGGCGAACCGATTCACCCACCCAAGAATCAGGTGATTTAAACTATGAAGGACCTTCGACCTCATCGGTTGGAACAATGACTACAACAAAACGTAAGTCATTCGAAGATCTGGGAACCAAACAGAAGAAAAAAAGATCGAGTGACTTACAATCCGAAAACGCTCATCAATTGGCATATGCTGCAGCAGAACGTTTTAAGCAGGATGGCCGCGATGATATTGCGGCCGTAATTTAATATATGCTGAAAAACCCAGAAGCAGCATCTAAATTAAGAGAAGTGACAATCTCTACGAAGAAACCCGTAACATCTACGATATATACACCTGAAAAAGCACTAAGTCTTTTTATTTCACTCAAGTTGTCTACCGCCTATTGTAGGTATACCGTGTTACCTATTTCTTTGTCTTTTTCCAATATGTTTTATGTGGTGTTCAATAAAGAGTATTTGTATTGTATTGTATTGTTGTCTAAATGGCAATATATGATACTGCGAGAGAGTGATTGCTATCCTCCGAGTGAATCAATAACTATTACGGATTCTTCAGCCAAAATTAAACTGCAAGAATTATTGAATATTACAGTGAACAGAATAATGGATAGTATACCGGAGCACGTGGAAGACAAACAGATGGTACTTATTTCTAAATGGGGGTTTGATGGTGCTTCGAGCCAAAGCAGGTACAAGCAAAAGATGAGTGACTCCGAGCAAGATGATTCTAGTGTTTTCATGACAACCCTGGTACCATTAAAATTAACTTCAGGAAATATGGACGAATCCCAAGCCTTGTTCAGCGTTATATTGTCGTCCAATACAGTTCAAGTTCATTAAGAAAAACGAAGCCGTTGTGCTTGCTCAGAAAACGGAGATAGACAAGGAAATTGAAGATCTACTACCCACAGAACACAATACCAACACAGTGAAGCATGAACTGAAGATTTCGATGTTGGACGGCAAAATATGCACTTTTCTTTCAAAAGCCAGATCAAATGCATTCTTCACATAGCTTATCGCCAGGATTTTAAACAAGCGGAAATTTAAGAGGAAACGAGCTTAAAGAGAAAATGGCATCAAGGAAGAAAATCATTCAAGATCGTTTTAAGGAAGAAATAAATCTCTTGATAGATGTGGTCAAACAGGGGTCAGGGACAACTAATGATGGAAACAGCCAGAAAGTTTTTTGAGGTCTCCTGTAAAACAGCAAGCATTACAGGACTAGATGAGGGATTCATCGGGAGATTTGCAGTAATCTTGCAAGCAGTTACTTCAGGAGAGGTTATAGATGTCAACAAATATAAAGATTACGCCCACGATACAGTAAAAAAATATATGTGCACATTACTAATGAAATCTGGGTAATGATCATCCTTAATGATAATAAGATAATATTTAATTTATACTTTTACTTAATGCCAACTAATTAAGAATAATTAAGAGTCATTTAGTTAATTTTTACTTTTAATCATACACTTAAGATAATATACCTAATCTTTCAGAACGCGATTTGGTGATAGGGCACCAAATCGCGTTCTGAAAGATTAGGTATATTGGACGCACGCTTCACGTCGCCCTCGTCCAATGTACAAAGAACGGTAACGGCAATATAAGATGTATGGCCGTCAGCACTCTTTTTACACTGGGTGCCATCGTTCGGACGGACACAGAACCACCCCCATCAAACGCCGGCGCGGCACTGAAGCCAGGCGGTCGACACATCACATTATGTAGTAATTTGGGAGTTGTAATTAGGTTTAATTTAAGTGGTATAATAAATTATTGTTCCTAAAAAAGTATTAAATTTAAATTATTTATAAACTAACGATTATTCTGATATAAATTTTACGTAATAATATTAACGTAGTAAAGTGAAATTTGCGGTTAATTCTTAGTGTTTTTAGTAGTTTTATGGTTTTGCCGTGGATTTTTTTTTCTACATATTACATACATATTTAAAAATTCCGAGGCCGCTATAACCAACACGACTATTTAAGAGATATTACTATATATTTTTCATTACGTTTGCTTAGTACAGTAGTTCAATCCACCTGCTCAAGTGTCGTCGCGCTTTTTTTTTAAAACGTGCTGCGGAATTTTGGCTTTATATCAATAGATAAGAATAAATTGCAAAAAGCGAGGCCGCTAGGATCAATAGTAATAACTATACTCCATCATTCAGCAAGTCAAAGTTGTCTAAGTCTTTCAGTTTGTCGTAATAAGAACGCCAAAGTTGCCCAATTATTGGAAAAATCGTAATATGGCTCGTAATGAGCACCCAATGTGCGAGAAAGAGATAAAGGGCCAAAAAGTGAGATATGTCATTATTCCAATGAACTCATTTTTGAAAATCCATCTTTTCTAAAGCCATTATTTAATTTTATTCTATGATTAAACGTGTCTTGAAAACTTAAATACCTACTAAAAACCAAGTTTTCCCTATATAAAAGGTTTTTGTTTTTTTTTTTAAAGTGCACCTGCCCGGGAAATTTTGAGTACGCCGAAAAATCATAGATAATTGGTACTAAATTCGCGCGGAAGGATATTACGGGAAATTGTGCACTTTCTGAGATATTCCGTTTTTTCATATACGCTCCATACAAAATTTTAGTAAAAAAATTATTACTCGGCGGTTTTCCACTCAAATTGACCCATTATTTTTTTTACCTAATTATGAGGAGTAGATTCGATTTCAATTAAAAAAATAGGCACTTAGTAAATTAAGTCCCTATTTCTATGGAGAGGCCATTTTCGTTCCACAGTGCGACGGAGAAACGCCCGTCGCTGGCGACCTTGCCTTCGATCCGACCTTTGCTGACGCTAACCAGCACCCGTCACTCATTTACATAATGCCCTGCTGATTCACTCATCATTATTTTGTATATATTTTGTGCTTTTCTGTTTGTTTTGTGGTGTTCAATAAAGAGTATTGTATTATACCTACTTGCTACAACGTAGCAGACCAAGGTGCTGCGTTTATCAAACAATAATCTAAATATCTAAAAACCAGCCAAGTGCGAGCCGGACTCTCGCACGAAGGGTTCCGTACCGCAGTTGTTTTAACTTACATAAGGCTGCATCACACGGTATTTCCCAGACTAATAGATGTGCTGACATTTTCCTCCACTACGATATAAAAGGTGCGCCTCGTAGTGAAACAATAATCACAAAACGTAAAATACCAAAAACTTTTATTATACAAAAATTTACTCTACATACAATGTAGTTCAAACAACAAAATACGGTATATCAAAAATATATGCATTACGCATTCGTGCAATTCTTGCAAAATCAATTTCTCATCGGTCACAACGTTAAGATGCAATCAACCAACAAAAAAAAACAGCCGCCAAACAAATGAATCCCGTCCGTAAGACGCTAAGTATTTTCGAAGTGTTAATGGTGTGACATCAAGTGAGCAGCAGCGAGGCCCTCACAAGAGCACCGCAATGCCGGCCGTGGCATCGTCGTGCGGCGAAGAGGCGCGGCTGCGCGAGTCGCCGGCGCTGCTGGTTACAAACAAACTTGGTGGTGGTGTAGTTATTAAAGATAAAGCTGGTATTTACAGTCTTTTCTACCAAAACGTAATACACTTGTTCACAGATTTGAACATTACAGTTACGGCTTGTTTTGTTCACGCGTTTTAAAACATTTCAAGAGCGAATAAATCAATTATATCAGAAATATTAAAGTTCATTCAAACCTGAAATGAGCAGTAGGGTTAATCGTTAAATCACATATTTATACGTACACGGGCAGTTGCGTGATTAAAATTTTCGAACTTGCCCTGAAGCACTGCCTTGGCTAGATATTAGTATGGTGTATTTATCCATAGCGCGACTAGAGTCCCGAGCCCTTGTAAGGCGTAGGTTCATGAGCCGGAGCCAACACACACGAGGGATGATATGACAGCAACGTGCGTTATTATGATTTACCTGGAAATGTGTTGGTGCGGCTGCGACGAAGCGCCTAGCGCGCCGGTGACCGCAGAGCGTAGTCTCAGGGTCGGGGGCAGAGGCGGGTCGAAGCCTCTGAACCAACTCAGCGCACTCTGCTCGCTCTCAACGCTGTCCGGAATAGAATCGTGTTGCGATGCGTTCCTCGCGATCTTCGATGGGGTAGTGTCTTGTACAGAGGGATCAATTTGGTTGAGTTTTTCTCGGGAGATGTCGGGGGACTTTAGATCTCTCGTGATGTGCGTGGAGCGGGATGGCGCGCTGTGCACGTCGGCGACCACACGAAGAGTCGGCGCCGGCGCCTCGGGCGAGCTGCTGCGCGACCTGGTGACGCAAGCACCGGCATCACGACTGAAGGATGACTCTCGCCGCCCTCTTTGAGCTAGCTGATATAAAGTGGATTCATCCATACTTGTCTTATTTAGTACCTAAACAAGATTCTAACCTCAAAATGTGCAACGGGTGAAACAGCTGTCGCCACCTAAATAAAGCCAAACTTAGCCTAAAAATTGGCAAAGTGACGTTTAAAATTGTGTCTCCGGTTCTTTTATTTGCAAGGAAACCGCTGTTTAAGCCAGAAAAGGTGTATTTTGAGGTTAGATACTTGTTTACCAAATAAGACAAGTATGGTTGAATCCACAGTAGTGGTGCGAACCAGAGTCGGGTGCAGAGTTAGTGTAAGGCCTGAGTGGCCGCTCGATAGCGGGGCGTTCGGCGGGGCGTGCAGCGTGGCGGGCGAGCGTGGGATAGAGCGTGCAGCGACTGGCCTCAGTGCACGCTCACCGCTCGTGTGAATTAGTAGCGATCACCATGGTACAGTCGTCAGATAAAATTATTATGTAAAATTTAATTTAAAAAAAAAACAACAATAAAATAAATAAGAAATGAAAATAAATAATTTAATAATTTACCTTCCATATTCAGTTTTGTTGCTATTCTCTCCATATTTTATTTGTATACAGTCTAGTTTTATATAAACTGTGCGAAGATAGCCAAAGATAATTATTTGTTCGCACGATATGACTGCACGCTCTTGTCGCCGCTGCAAATCACAAACAGGTTTGAAGCTGCCCGCGACGCCCCGCTCGACGCTCCATTGCCCGCAAACGTGCCCGCTCTGTGTTTGCTTTGTGCAGCGTCCACTCGGGACACCAGTACGAGTTTCATTTGTTTAACATGCACGCTGCCCGCCCCGCCCGCTGCACGCCCGACTCGAGCGTCCACTCAGGACACCAGTATGAGTTCCATTTTTTTAACATGCACGCCGCCCGCCCCGCCCCGCTGCACGCCCGACTCGAGCGTCCTCTCAGGACACCAGTATGGGTTTCATTTGTTTAACATGCACGCCGCCCACCCCGCCCCGCTGCACGCCCGACTCGAGCGTCCACTCAGGACACCAGTATGAGTTTCATTTGTTTAACATGCACGCCGCCCGCCCCGCCCCGCTGCACGCCCGACTCGAGCGTCCACTCAGGACACCAGTATGAGTTTCATTTGTTTAACATGCACGCTGCCCGCCCCGCCCCGCTGCACGCCCGACTCGAGCGTCCACTCAGGACACCAGGCGCCTCATTCGGGAACGCTAAGTGATTCTGTAGCGACTCGTAACCCAGATTTCTCATCTCGCTCTTACGCATTACGCGTCGTGCGGAAGAGTGGGATGAGAAATCTGGCTTATGAGTCGCTACAGAATCACTTAGCGTTCCCGAATGAGGCGCCAGTATGAGTTTCATTTGTTTAACATGCACGCCGCCCGCCCCGCCCCGCTGCACGCCCGACTCGAGCGTCCACTCAGGACACCAGTATGAGTTTCATTTGTTTAACATGCAAGCCGCCCGCCCCGCCCCGCTGCACGCCCGACTCGAGCGTCCACTCAGGACACCAGTATGAGTTTCATTTGTTTAACATGCACGCCGCCCGCCCCGCCCCGCTGCACGCCCGACTCGAGCGTCCACTCAGGACACCAGTATGAGTATCATTTGTTTAACATGCACGCCGCCCGCCCCGCCCCGCTGCACGCCCGACTCGAGCGTCCACTCAGGACACCAGTATGGGTTTCATTTGTTTAACATGCACGCCGCCCACCCCGCCCCGCTGCACGTCCGACTCGAGCGTCCACTCAGGCCTTACACTAAGTGCTGGCTCTGACAGCTGATTTAAATTAAATATTTAAGAGATACTACAATGTTGAATGTTGTTGTTACAATGTTGTTGTTGCTGGGGGAGGCATATGTCCAGCAGTGGATGGATGGACGGCTGAAATGATGATGATGATGGTGACAATGGTGAAGCGAATCGGTTTGGTGAGAGATGCACTGTTAGGGTGCGGAGCTTTTTTTTGAATTTTGGGTATGTCCAAAGTTTAGATAATATAATAATAACTTGCAGCCCCTCCACAGATTCGCCCGCTTTATTTCCCATACAAAATTAGAACCACCATTTCACTCCTTTAGGGATAGGTTTCCGTAACATCCTTTCTTGGCACATGTCGACACCCTTAAAAAAACCTACCTGCCAAATTTCAAGTTTGTAACCGAGATTTCATGATAAAGGGAGTGAGTGAGAGCTGACGACAAAAAAGTCAGAGCGTTCAGCTCTAAAAACTATGAGCGGTATTTCACTTTTATGTATACTACCTATAGATTTTGTACATAGCGATGGCTATGCAATAGCTTTACATTCAATTTTCAATTTGAATTCCTGCTTGTATTACAAGCTGTAATTGTTTTAGTATAGAACACGAGAATTCAATAAGTAATGAATTACCTGCGAGCGGCGTGCGAGTCGCCGCGGCTCAGCGCCCTGGCCTCGCCCATGCGCACGCGTTTCGGCCGCGGCGGCGCGCGTGCGCCCGGCGTCTCCGGCGCGCCGCGCTTGCGCGTGTGCACCGGCACGCGCCTCTTCACAGGCGCTAGGACTCCCAAGGTCTGCTCCGCTACTGCGAGCTCATCGGAGCTGAGATCCGGCGTCACGGGCAGAGAGGCATCACAGCCCTTAAACCCATTACTCGACTCGGTATTTTCGTCTGGAGCGCTGTATCCCTTCCTTCGCGCGACATTTGCGTCGAACGCGTCGGAAGTGGAATCTTTACGTGACGTGTCGCTGATTTTGGAGGAGGAAGTTTGTTTTTGAGGAGCGAGCTCGGAAGTATCGCTTCCTTCGATTTCTCGTCGCTCCGAGGTGGCGGGCGAGGCGGCGCGGGCGAGGAGCGCGCGGCGGCGCGGCATGGCGCGGCGCACGCGGCGCCGCCCGCTGCGCAACACAGGACGTTCAACACTCACGCCGAACGGTCAATTTACGTAACAGAAAAACCTTCAAATTCGTTTTTAATCAGCCTGTATCTCACCGCATTGTCTTAATTTCATTATTTTTCAAGAAGTTTGGTCCGACATTTGGTCTGACGTTGGCTTTAAATAAAAGAATATGAATTTGAAGTTTTCTGATAATTTCCGCTTGTTAATAATAAAGCATAACATGTATTGTTTTGAAAAATCAGAGGTCGAATAATAAATACCTCTCTTAAAAAGTTATTGTAATGGTGTGCAAAAGAAACCAAAAAAAAACATGTAGGTACAGTCAGCGTCAGGTATCCCCCTCAGTTTTAAAACATTGCTTGCGAAGGCTTACAACAAATTCAATACGCAAAGCCAAACTCGCCAAATGGACTACCACAGCTATCAAAAAGACCGTTTCCCGTAATTTCATACTATTGGTTAAATTCTGTTTACTAGATAATACTAGAATAGAGACCCACTTGAGTTTTGACAGCTGTTCCAAATTTAATCTCATTTCGATACTAAAATCGATACTGTAATAACATTGCAGCTGTCACAATGGTGGTTATTTCCTACGGTTTTTGATTGCACTATGGAGGTTTTATGATATGGGTGTAGATAAAATACATTCTACGTCGGCCTAAAAACTACAATCACTCGTAACTACTAAACAAAATCTAAAACGAAAATTACGAAAAAGTACATACCAATGGTCCGCTTCGAAATCCGTCCCTTCTATGCTTCAAAAAGATCTCAATACACCAGGCGATCAAAAAAATTTTTATCCGCAACTTCGTCTGCGTTCAAATGCATCTTTAAGCTATAACGCATTTTCACTTTTTATGTTTAGATTTTTTTCCCGTCAAATTACGGTCTCTCATCGGATCCCAACTTCCCGTTTATTAATTTTCTACCCATTTTTTTTCTTTAAACATAATTTATTGTAAGGGCTTGTTTTAACGATTCCAGGCTCCGCACGCGTTTTTTCCGCCTAAAAACTACAAGCGCAGATTTTTGCATTGACCATTACACCACTACATTTTACCTAGCAATTCGTGCAATTTCTCTTGTATGAACAATCGAATTTGTAGAATTCTTACGAATCCTAGGCGGAGGCTCAACCTACCACGATGACAACGTAAATAGTGCCATGAGCTTCACAGTTATATATATAATCTAATCAACCTTATATAATTAATTAAACCTCGTACTATATGTTGACTCAATTTTAATTTTTTAATTGATTGTTTTTGCTCCTTCATTCCCAAGATATGAGGTTGAGGTCGTCAGTGGACGCTGTCGTTTTTTCGCGCCTTTAGGGGCGTAAAGCCAGAATACCTAAGCGCCGCCTTAACAGACTTGTCGGTTGTAGCGCGGGGCACACCGCAATAGATTACTCGCTCGCTGCAAACTTGCTTATAAATCATGGGAGCCGTCTATTTGGCATAATTATTAATGCCCGAAACGTATTAGGCATAACTAACTAGCGGTTAGCATCGTTCTTCACCATTTTTGTTGAATCAAAAATGGTGAAGAACGATGCTAACCGCTAGTTAATTATGGATACTACACCAACAGCATATAATTTCACTGAGACAATTTTGGTCTCATATAACTGTAAGTCTATTAAACGATCGGCGTCTTACGTACGGGATCTGTGCAAGGAAGCAGATATAGTCGCGCTTCAGGAAACGTGGCTGCTCCCTCACGACCTAGATTTTATGGATGGCATTGATGATGGTTTTGGATGCATTGCAACGTCGTCTGTTGACACGTCATATGGAGTGTTGCGGGGCCGGCCGTATGGGGGCCTGGCGATATTATGGAGGAGATCAAAGTTTCCCAACGTCTCAGTAGTTAATTGTAAGAGTGATAGAATTAGTGCTATAAAAATAAGTTTGGAATCCCGTTCGGTACTCGTTGTTAACATATATATGCCGGTAGACAATCCAGACAATCTTGCGGAATTCATTAGTTGCCTGGCTGAGGCGAGTGCAATTATCGAGGAAAGTGATGCACAAACGGCTTTCGTACTCGGGGATTTTAATGCACACCCTGGCGCGAGCTTCGGACGGGAGCTTTTTAATTTCTGTAGGGAAGAAGTGTGGCGGTGCCTGGATGTCGAGAAGCTTGGCGTTGACTCAGGCTCTTTCACGTTTGTAAGTGAAGCCAATGGAGCGCACAGATGGCTAGACCACTGCCTTACCACCAAGGCTGCGTGGGACACTGTTGTTTCAGTGGATATCGTAATGGGCGTCGCGTGGTCCGACCATCTGCCCTTGCGTATTATTTGTAATCTAGATTTAGTGGTAAAGAAATATGACGTCTCAAGTTGTAAGCCTGGTCGAGCGGGGGTGCGCTGGGGGGTGAGAGACAAGAGACAAATAGAGGAGTATCATAAACATTGTACAAAATTATTGGCTAAGATAAATGATAATTTTTATTGTGATATGCGTGACGACTATGATATAAATAGTAATTGTTTGTTGTTTAAGGATCATTATAAGTACATAAATAAGCTATATGCTGATATAGTAGCAGTACTTACGACAGGAGCTAAAAAGACCAAGCGTTCTTGTTCTAAGAATAATTATAAAACAGGACTAGTTGTACCCGGTTGGAATTTTCACATAAAAGAAAGCCACAGCGTCTACAGGATGCACTTTAATTGCTGGCTCGTGGCAGGCAAGCCAGCCACGGGTCCGGTATATGAAATCCTGTGTGATAGTCGAAGAACTTTTAAAAATAAACTGCGCTGGTGTCAGAAGCTGGTACAAAAGAATGAAGAGCAAATTAAATTTGATATTTTAGCAGCATCTAGAAAAGATCGAAATTTTGTAAAATTTTGGAATGAAATTAAGAAGTATAACTATAAGCAGAAACTCCCTGTTAGTGTGGATGGTCTTCAGCATCCTGCACAGATAGCCAATGTTTTCAGTAATAGGTTTAAGATAGATCCTCGCCCAGTGCCGAGGTGTAAGCTCAGGGATTCCTCGAATGAGTGCAGCAGTGATACTGATGTATTACATACCGCAATTCGTTTCACTCATGAAGATGTAGCCAAAGTAGTCAAGAGAATGAAGCGAGGAAAATCACCTGGCCATGACGAACTAAGCATTGAGCACATCCTGTGCGCGGGTGATGTCATTTACCTAAAACTGAGTAGTTTATTTAACCTTTGTTTGCGATACTCTTATCTTCCACCTGACATGTCGTCTCAATTGTCAAAAATAGAACGGGTAACTTATCATCTTCGGCTAACTATCGACCTATTTCGTTAGGGACAGTTCTAGGCAAAGTGTTTGAGAGGCTGTTGCAGCCAGAACTGACGAGCGCTATCAACATAGAAGACGCTCAATTTGGTTTCCGTCCCGGTCTTTCGACTGACTCGGCCATAGTCAGCCTGAAGCACGCAGTTAATCACTACGTGAGTAACAGAACATCAGTTTGTGCGTGCTTTCTCGACCTGAGCCGAG
Source organism: Tortricodes alternella (assembly GCA_947859335.1). Lineage (NCBI taxonomy): Eukaryota > Metazoa > Arthropoda > Insecta > Lepidoptera > Tortricidae > Tortricodes > Tortricodes alternella. The sequence goes on from OX401983.1 coordinate 15,665,285, forward strand.
CGTTTGATCTGGTGAATTATAATATTCTTTGGAGTAAATTGCGCGGCTCCGGCGTACCCGAGGAGCTGGTTCGAGTATTCGAGTACTGGTACGGAAACCAAATTAATTGTGTAAGATGGGGCGACGCGACGTCTAATAATTATATATTAGAATGCGGGGTTCGCCAAGGAGGTCTTACGTCTCCGGACCTCTTCAACCTCTATATCAATGACTTGATGGTGGGGCTGAGGAACACCAAAATCGGCTGTCACATAGGTGATGTTTGTGTAAACAGTATCAGTTATGCTGATGATATGGTGTTGCTGACCCCCTCCATTAAGGGACTCGGTAAGCTGCTCTCAGTCTGTGAAGAATATGTACATTCCCACGGGCTGATGTACAATGTAGCCAAAACTGAGTTATTGGTATTTAGGGCGGGGGGTGGTCCGGACCACGTGCCGGATGTAAGAATTAACGGCGAGAGCGTCCGTGTAGTTAAGCAATTTAAATACCTAGGCCATATACTTACCGAAGACATGAGGGACGACAAAGATATGGAACGAGAGAGGAGGGCTCTAGCGGTCAGGGGGAACATGATAGCCCGCAGATTTGCCGGGTGTAGCAGGAGGGTCAAATTGACGTTGTTCAACGCTTATTCTCTCTCTTTCTACACCTGTCAACTGTGGGTGGCACAGTAGGAAATCGTACAGCGCCATCAGGGTGCAATATAATGACATATTTCGTGCCTTGATGCGGCTGCCGAGATTCTGCAGTGCCTCGACCATGTTTGCCGAGGCTAGGGTACCCGACTTCTTCGCAGTTATGCGAGCGCGCATCGCGTCGTTCTGGGAGAGATTACGTTGCTCTCACAACGGCATTTTGAGAGCCGTGTATAGTGACATGGGAAGTCCGACCTTCAGATATTGGCTATCTGTGCATCAGAGCGAGAACCGCAAGTAGTTTATAAGACGACGGCATATTCATTTGAATATGTTGTGTGTTATGTAATACAATTTTAACTATAGTTTACTTTTATAATCTTTTAATATGTAATACCCCTCTGCTGCACTGGGAGTGAAGAAATAGCATAGAATGCGTGCAGATGCTTATCATCCTGGCATGTCGTAAAAGTCGACTAAGGGACGGGCCCTCTCCAACATGGTGGACTATGTGTATGGGCGATGGGCTGATCACCTGTCACCATACGGTTCATCATACCATCTTAGGACTAATTAATCGAACGTGGCCACAAGTAGTCTTGTGGCTCTGCCCACCCCATTAGGGATTTCGGGCGTGATAATATGTATGTATGTAATATGTAATCCTTAATTTATGGGTGTGCTGCCTGAAAATAAAACTTTATTATTATTATAACAAGTTTCGCATATTTTATTTGCGACGAATCTTAAACTGGCCGACATTTTATTCGGCATAATTCGTTATTATCCGAATGCTTGTGTTCCCGAATATATTAGCATAATATTGACATGGGCGACTTTAATTTTGAATAATATTGTTTAGCATATATGTAATTTAGCAGAATTTTGATACTCTGAAATCCTGTCCGGATCTATATCCGCATCTAGTTGTATAACATACAAAAAGGAAGGACGGGGGCGAAGCCTCCCACAAGGGCGGGTCGGGGGGCGAAGGCCCCTATAAGGGGTTCAGGGGTGAAGCTTATTTGTTATATAATCCATGTTATAGTTTATTAAACCGGCGATATTTAACTATGCGAAATTAACTTTCTGCGTAACTAATGAATACGTAAGTCATTTTCTGCCTTAGCACTATTCAGACTTCGTATGTTCGGGTCAAATCTTGCAAGCTGAATTAGAACCACTTCCTCTTATCCTACGGATCTGAATTTTTACATGTTAGTTCAGTTCCGATGACAATGCATTTTTATGGTAAGCGTGACCTGAATCGACATCCAGGACTAGCTCCAGACAAAGGAACTCTTCAACGGTCAACAGCACAGACACGAGATTTTGTGAAGGCATTTTATTATGATAGCCGGAAGATTTACCATGACATGGTTGCTGCACTCAGGGTTGGCTCTTAACTAGGGAACTCTTCAACGGTCAACAGTGCTGCAGCAACCATGTCATGGTAATACTTAAAAGCAGCTAACACAAATGAATGTGTACACAAAATGTCGTGCCTGTGCTGTTGACTGTTGAAGAGTTCCTTTGTCTGGAGCTAATCCTGGATGTTGATTCAGGTCAACCTTAGCATAAATATGCATTATATTGCGCTCCTTCCCACTTACCAGTAAGGTAGGGCTGGTATATCGCTACACCGCTCCGACGATTTAAGACAGAGTTCGCAGCGAGTGAATAATCTTACTATAGTTGTGCGATCGTGGGTAAGTAAACATTGCTCAGCCGATCAGCTGTCCGTTCGCGCCCATACACCGCTCAAACAGTGCCCAATGTAAGTTCCACCCGTCGCCAAAATTCTGGTTGTTTATTGATATCCGCATTTACTAAAACTGTAAGTCAAGCTACTGAAGGACTCTGTATCGGCTGACGGCTGCCGCCGACTGGGGCGGTCAAAAGGTCAGCAACATTCTGTTGTTATTGTGCTCCATATAAACATCATTCGTGACATTTCCCACTCCGAATAAGTCTCTGGTTTAGGGTAGTAGTGAAATACAGAAGTCATATCGAAAGTCGTTTATTATAAAAATATATTAAACTTACTGACATATTTTTATAAAAATAATCAACGTTTTACGTTTATTTGGAGTCTCGCTCAGAGATGTGACTGTCTGACGTGCCCAGCGGCCGCCTGCCTAGACTGTAAGGAAGAAATATTTCGGTCTAAAATCGAATGTCTCCCTCATGATTTTTTTTATTTTAAATTTTCATCGCTCATTAGCCGCTGCGCACGTTAGAGAATCACACGGCAGAACACAAACAGTTTATATAACAATGGATTAAAAGATGTTTACCTTTGAAATAACGGTCAAATTACCATGACACCTACCATCGGGCGACGGCGCAGCTCGATGCGAGTGGCGACATGACCTCACTGCGTTCCTCGCTTCACAGGCCGCGGCTCACTACTCTAATACTACTCTAACTACGTTTAAACCAAGATACTTCATCGACTCATCTGTACTTTATATAAATTGATACTTAATAAGGCCCCTTTTCGTTTGACATTTATATTTACAAGTGTGTAGCCGTTGATGGAACTCATGTCAGTGTTCATTATTAAAATATTATACATACATAATCAATTTTGACCCGTTATCACTGTTAAAAACATTAAATATACTCAGGCGACCTTTGCATCAGGAAATCCGATCATTCATTATTTAAAACTGCCTCCAAGAGCCGTATTCGACTCGATTTACGGTAATTATTCGCACGTGAAAAGTGATAAAAAAGTTTATTTATTTGTATAACAAGCTGAAATCAAACGTTTCTTTACAATATTAGCTTCTAAACTGGCTATTGGTCCAGTGTTAAAAACATATCCCGATCGAGTGGAATAGAGCTCGTGAAGCAAGTGCAATGGTCGAGGACTATCTACTCGCGCTAGCTACTAGTACGAGCCGCTCACCCGGGCTGCTCGCCGTCAGACTCGTTGGTCTCCTCGGTTTCCTCCTCCGCTTCTTGCCCGCCTGTCGAAAGGGAGAGCATTACATTCGAGTCAGTTATCGACCGAGTGGAGTGAGATGTTTATGGGATTATTTTAGCCCCGTTGGGGTTGTGTCGTCGTAGAGTAGAGCAAAATTGATGGTTTAAGAGTCTTTAGCCCACGCTCAATTTTTGGAGGGAAAGTTTTGGTCAAAATTTGCAAGCTTCTCTGAGAATAATAGATACACGTGTACTATGTCGCCTCAACCCTCTCTCGCTGATATTTTATGAGAAGTAAGTGTGATTTGCAGACAATTCGGCGAATCGATATTCGTCGAGACAAAATGCGCCGAAACACAATTCGTCGAGTATTTGTGGACAATTCGTTAAATAAAGTGTTTTGAAACTATGGTGGGAAATAATCATACAGATTTTCTACTATAGCGGGAAATATTACGAACTTTGCTATCGTAAGTGGGGTGATGCTGAATTTCTCCGTGACGTTTTGTCGTTCACGCTACAAATGCTTACGATCTTGATGAGGAGAAGGAAGAAGCCGCGCATATCCGTTCGACTTGTATCGATTGTGTTCGGAGATTGGTAATGTTAAGTGGTGACTCTTTTCAGTTTACTAATGGAAAGGCGAATATTTTGTCGGAAATTAACACTTTTCAAACAATTTATCGCATAATATCATTTCGGCAACTGATCATTCGGCATGAGAACGCTTAATATTTCAACTATTTCAACGCTACTCCACTTTTACCACATGATCTAAAAAATATTCAATTGGTAAATTTTTTAAAGTAATTTTTCATTTTGTCCAGTGTTCCGTTGGCATTTCACTTTATCCAAAATTCCAAAGTGAAATAGGTATGGCATATGATTTGCATCTTATTTAGTTAATATTTTCATAAATGGGTAGTTTTATGTACAGTATTCATTAATTCTATTGCTCTCGTTTAGTGTTTGTTTTATATAATTTTATTCATATATCCATCTGTTGCGATTGTAGTCATGTTCATTTTACACAATATCATTTCCGGAGCAGCAGGCAGTTGCACTACCGCTGCCACTGTGCGACGAATTTTGTTTCGACGAATTGTGTTTTTGACGAATTGTGTTTTTGACGAATTGCATTTTTGACGAATTGTGTTTCGACGAATTGCGTTTTTGACGAATTGTGTTTCGACGAATTGCGTTTTTGACGAATTGTGTTTCGACGAATTATGTTTTTGACGAATTGTGTTTTCGACGAATCGTTATACGAACAGTTGTCTGTTCCGCAGACGGACACGTGTATGCGTGGGTACTCACGGTTGCGGCGCGTGTAGTGGCGGCGCGCGGGCGGCGCGGGCGGCCGCTCGTCGGCGGCGTCGGTGAGCAGCGAGCCGCGGTACGTCTGCAGCGGCGCCCACTCCTCGCCCCAGCCCGCTCCCGCTGATATTTTCGCATCCAAAAACTGAAACGGAACATCAAATTATACAATCTACTCCCTACTTTCCACTTATGATCACGATGTAGCGTGAAGTCTCAACTCGGAAGCTCTCGCGCAGTAAATTTACGTTGTTTTCTTGACAATATTCGCTCAATACATTGGCATCCGATCAAGGTCGGACAAATGCTTCAGAATCAAAGCGACCGTGACACCGTTACGGATAGCGTAATGCGCGTGCCGGTACCTTAAGCACGTGTCTCTTGTCCTGCCGCAGCAGCTTGTTGGAGAGCTCCGCGAGCGGCTCCAGGAACAGCAGGTGCGCGGGCTGCAGCGCCGCGAACGCCACGCCGGCGCGGTGCAGCGCCGTCAGCGCCTCGCGGTTCTTCACCGCGTCCAGCCCGAACATCACCGAGAAACGCTTCGCCAGCTCCTGCAATGGCTGACTTATTAACCCGCTGACTCGTCGCTAGGGAACTGATAATACGACGACAGAAATTTCCTCGCACGCCGACTGGAGAGCCGTCACCTATTTACCATTATTACTTTTAACCTTTTACTAGTCAGTTGTTTTACGCTCAAAGCCTCTACTCGCGCTGCCGCCTGCTAGGGTCGCACGCGCCGATCGGTGCCCGAGCGATACAAAATAATCACAACGATTCATGTTGAAGTTACCCCCGAAAACATTAACTAAGGCAGATCAGCAGGCTTGGAAACTGGGAAATACACAGCTTAAAGATGAGATGGGATATTGGGAACTTGTCGCTTAAAAGTTTTGGAATACGACAAAGTTATTGGTTAGAACGAATTGATCATTACAATATTTCAAAATATTCTCCCTATACAACGACTCCTTTCGTCTGAATCTAAACCAAGAATTTAAGCATTGACGATATTCTTCCTTAGGTCCTCAACCGCTGCTATGAAAACATTCCGAGCTTCCTAGACTGGAGCTACGAGCTATAACGCGATTCTACCTACATTCTAGAAATCTTGCTTAACATGAACATAGGTAACTCACCCAGCCAGGAGCGGCGCCTGACCCGGAAAAGCCGGATAAAGCAGGGGGCACAGATTATTAGGAGTGACACGCTCTAGGATGGGATGGGACGGCCGACTAGCCGCAACCGGTCGGCCACAATCGCCCGGCTATGCAGCCTTAAGGCAATATTGGAAATTAGGTTAAGACAGGTTTATATCGTAGAAGGATGAGCGTTGATGTATCCAATAAAAATAAAACATAATAAGGTGCTTGTGTCGTCAGGGGGGACGGGGGACGGCGTACCTTGAGCTCCAGTAACTCGGGCAGCTGCCGGTGCGGGCTGGGGTGCCGCTGCAGCAGCGCCGCGTACAGCGCCTGCATGGCGAGCTCCATGGTGAGCGCGCACGACAGCTTGTTGATCTCGCGCGCCTTCGTCAGCGTGGCCTTGATGATGTCGCCGTAGTCGTTGTAGCACTGAGGACGAACTGGTTCCTTACACAAGCGCTACATAGCACTCAGAAACAACCGGCGAATTGGTCAAGTAATAGCCGATATAAATCACACATAAATTATTGGATATCAGTTCATACACGTCGTTGTGTCGTGTTCTTTCATACGAGACTGAAGATAAGAATAAATAAGAGTGACTTGGGAATAGCCTGATCCTTTTCTGATGTACGACGACGCCCCTCTCATTGCGAAACAAATACGTCACTTGAACTGTGTAAAGAGGATTGACACACCTATTTAGTTTCTGCTCAACACTGCACGGCTAGCACGACCTGCTCGCGAGTCATTTCTCGCTCAGTGCGTCCCTTACACTAGTAGTTTGACTGTGACGCACTGAGGGACAAACGACTCGCGGGCGTGTCGTGCTAGCCGCGCCCCTGGTATCGTAGTACTGAAGTGTGATTTATAGTATTATGAAAGTGAAAATATTTATTTTGCAAGTACGCCACATGGGCTCTTTTACATGTCTGAAGCTACAAGCGCTTCGAAAGGTGACATCTGCTGAGAAAAAACGCCGCAAGAAACTCAGCAGTAAGTCTTTTTTTTCCCAACTTTTACATTAGAGTTTTAACTAAAACTAACACATGAAAAGGGCAGCAAACAATCCTAAAAGGTAAAAATTAATTATAATAAATAACTAACAAGGGAGATGTATAGTCTCCGCGTCTGGACAAGTTAAACGACTTAGAGATGTATAAAGCCTCTAGGGTCATCATAATCATTATATATAATAAAACAAAGTTAATAAAATGTGCGTGCCGATAAAACTTAAAAAGGAGTCCCGGCACGATAAAGGGACTTATATAGTGTGATAGCCCTTTATCCTCCCTCGAACAAGAAAGTTTCCGTTTTAACTTAAAGGGCATGTTTTTAAAGATATAAGGGCTTTTCCAACCCTTCAACTTGGAAATTAAGTGTAGTGGCGCCATCTGTTGTCGAGCAGTTGAACTAGGGAATTAAGTGTAGTGGCGCCATCTGTGGTCGAGTATTTGAACTGTATTCAGAACAACAACGATTATTTAGGTTGCATTTCGAAAGGCGCTGCGAGCAATTGCAGCATGTGTAGTAATGGCGCGAAATTTAAAATTCTAATTTCAATAGTCTTAAATTACATTTGTTCTGTTGTCGAGTATTTGAACTTGGAAATTAAGTGTAGTGGCGCCATCTGTTGTCGAATTATTTGGGTTGCATTTCGAAAGTATGCTACAGCTGCAGAACCTATTGTTATTCTCAAACTTTCTCGAATATCCTAGAGCCTAACTCTCTGAATATATAAGAGCCCGGTGTCGCCCGCCAGAGTCAGATAATGAATGGTATTCTTTGCCGCAACTTTTTATCTACACTATATATATTATTATACAAAGAGGTAAAATTTGTTTGTTTGTATGTAGGGGGTAATCTCTGGAACTACAGAACAGATTCTAAAAATACTTTCTTTAATAGAATAGCCCCAAGTGACATTGACTACTTTTTATTCCGGAAATTTATACGTTTCCCGAGGTAACAGTGAAAACCGAATTCCGCGTGGACGAAGTCGCGGGAAAAAGCTAGTAATAACTAAAATAAAGAATTAATGAAACATCTAAATTGACTAAGTACCTAATCTAGGTTAAATGGAGATGTAGACAGTCTCCACGGTCAAGTATAAAAAAGGAGATGTAGGGTCTCCAAATATCAAAATAATAATAATAATTTGAAATAAAATTATTTCATATCCTAATAATTCAAATATAGAATATGAAACACTATATAATATAGTATAGAGAACACTATGAAGTCTCTCTAGTCAGGATCCGATAACGCACAAACGAATAAATTAAAAGGTAACAATTTTAAAAGGTCCTTGCGAGCATGAACCGTCCGGACCCCAAAGACAGCACCCGTTCACGAGTATGACGCGTATCTCAGCCATCGTCTCCCTGAACCATGTTTTAGGGAAGGTGGCGACCCGATCAACGACGCCGCCGTAAGCAAAGACCTTTGAGCGAGCATGACAAGCTCACGCTGCCGGACAAGAACGAAATAAATCAAGGCAGATACGAGTAGCCGTTCCGACGAGAGATGTCACAGTGGGCTCACATGATACAAAATTAGCATGTGCGATATAGATACATATACAATAATCTTACTAACGAAACAATTAAACATGATTATACACGGTATTTATTCATATAACTATAAATTTTACTTAAAGGCATTGTTGTCATCTAAGAAATCATTTACAGTGTGCCTTGCTCAATAATATTAGGTCCTTACAAGCTCTTTAACTTGTACGTTAATGCACTAATCGATGAGCTGAGCAGCATGCATGTCGGCTGTCACGTGGGCGGTGTCTGCGTCAACAATATCAGCTACGCAGACGATATGGTGCTGCTGAGCGCACAGACCGCCATAAGTTTCGCAAGACCACAGGCTTGCGAAGCTTATGGCGGTCTGTGAGCGATATGCCATCGCGCACGGCCTGAAATATAATTGTTCCAAAAGCGAACTAATGGTCTTTAGGGTTAGAGATAGAGAGCGTGCCTCAACTGTTCCTGTTGTTAGGTTAAACGGAGATCCACTTATAAAAGTTGAGCAATTTAAATATTTAGGTCATCTGATCACCTCTAACCTTAAAGATGGGGCTGACATAGAGAGGGAGCGAAGGGCGCTCGCTGTTAGAGCTAACATGATCGCTCGCAGGTTTGCTCGAAGCACTACTAACGTAAAGGTGGCTTTATTTAAAGCATATTGTACGTCCTTTTACACGAGCAGCCTGTGGGTGGACTATACGCAAAAACAGTATAGCGCCCTGCGCGTGCAATATAATGACGCGTTTAGGGTGCTGTTGGGGCTGCCCCGCTACTGCAGCGCGTCGGCCATGTTCGCGGTGCGCATACAGACAGCTTTTATGCTATTCTTCGTAAAAAGGCCACCTCGCTGCTCGGCAGGGTGCGGGCCAGTACTAACAGTATCCTGGTGATGTTTGCTGAGAGGCTGGACGGGGCATACCTTAACCATTGCAGTGCTATCCATATGTCTGGATGTACTAAATGACTTTAATATATTTTAATTTAATTTTATAATAATTTTTGTTCTTGTAGTTGTATATGAATCTCTGTTATTCGAAATAAATGTTTAATAATAATAATATGAAATTGGCGTTTTGTACGGGAGGAACATAAAGTAATTTTTTTTGTGTAAAATATATTTAATTAATCAAAGTATACACCGTTGTTATCTATGCACTTTTGCCATCACATAGGTAGTTCATTGATCCCTTTACTAAAAAAACCATGGGGGCGAGAATCAATAAACTCTTTGAAGGCGGTTTGGACTGCCACTTCGGAGTTGAATTTTTTTCCTTGTAAGAAGTTGTCCAAATTCCGGAAAAAATGGTAATCTGTTGGTGACCGTCAAGGTAGCGTACACCAATAAGATATCCAGGATTTGATGATGCCAATAAATAGTACCCAAATAGTACCGAATTAGTACCTATTTAAAAAAATTAGTACCCTTGTAGTTTTCGAGATATAAGGGGCAGTAGGTAGGTAGTGAATGTAGGGAGTGAATCTCTGGCTTGGCAGTGTTCCCGGAAATTCTGTATGAGCCAAAAATTAGTACCCAAATAGTACCCCTGGCCCTTAAAATCTCATCAGCGTAGCTATTGTAGAAGCTGAGATATTTGACTATTTAACTGAGTAAAAATTTGCGCACCGTCAAGGTGGCGTACACATCTTTCACAGCAAGATTTCACCCAGAAGGCCTTCGAATTTTTCAATCAGCTATATCCCAAAAAATACTACCCGAAATAGTACCCCTTTTACGATCAAAACAATACTGATAATATATGTGGAACTTAGAAAAAAAATCAACCAAACTTCTACGTAGTAAAAGTACAGACGCGTCGAAAAGCAATGAACCATTTTCATTTTTAATATTGTTGGTTGAATATCATTAAAACTTCAATATCATTGGATAAGCTAGTTGTCCTTGTTTAAATTTAACTAAATATGATCCAGCTTCCTCATAGTGGGTTCAGAAGAGTAGGTTTTAGTGGGCGCGTGTGTTTAGGCGAGCACTCACACACCATAAAATATTGGATTGTTCCCACGACTTTGTTATAGTTGAATACATTCTGGTCTAGGATTGTTTATTCCTAGTAGTAACCACAAAATAATTGATTCACTATACGTAACTATGTACTTGCAAATAGCTCATAACGCTGGAGCAGGTAAAAAGGAATGAATGTTTGGTGGGGCGGACTGACCGATTGTATTAACCCTTTCGGCGCGCATGATGCACATGTGCATCATGGGATTGCAGCCTCGCGCACGCGCATGATGCACATGTGCATCATGGGATTGCAGCCCCGCGCACGCGCATGATGCACATGTGCTTCATGGGATTGCAGCCCCTTGGGCGCGCATGATGCACATGTGCTTCATGACAAAGATTGATGACAATATAATATTTTGTCCAAATTGGAACAGTTTTTAGGTTGATTGAGATTATTGAGACTATAAATAATTGAGTGTCATATATATATTTTTTTCTTCCTTTGTATTTTCAGAGAAAAATTAGTTTGAACTTTAACAATCGATATTACTTGTATTCAGTAAGAAATTTTTCTTATTTATTTGATAAACCGTTAGCGTAGTCATCATTATACATTTTAATTTAATTTAATCATCTATATATTTAGATTTTCACTTAAAAATGTCATGATAACCACGGTGCATCATTGCGCCAGAGCGTACCGAATTTATTACCATGCAATTTTAAAATGTAACAAGTACCGTATTTGTCGTATAATATTAGACTTTATTGCGCATGAATGAAAGAACATTTTTCTTAAGTAAGCAACAGAAAATCACATTGGACGGTGTCATGCGGCGTTGACGTTAGTCATTCATTTGTAATTTTTTAAAGTAATGTATATAAACATTCAATATTTCGGCGATAAATACAATAGTAGATACAAATATTACTCAGCGAATAAATTTAACAAATAGTCGTTTTTGTATAGTCTAGAAAGTGGCGGTACACTTGACTTGACTAAGAAATGGTTTATCACGCTACTTATCTCGTTCAGCTACCTGGCGGCGGCCTGTCATGTCCCGTGACCTTGCATTCCTTAAAGACATACGCTAAATATTATTTTCTTATCTTTTCTATTGTTAAGAAAACTTTCACGAAATGCAGGCGACCAATCACGAATGTTGCCGTGCTGGGCTGGGAAGACAAAGGGTGGGTAATTCATATTAAATACGTACAGTCTTAGTTTATGCCTGTGACTGTGCGTTTGTCTCCTTGCATCTTGCGAGTGAATATCGGTTTTTATTGTGAATCTTTAACCACTGACTATCTTTATGGACCCGAATACTGCACGTAGAACGATGGACCCGGCTTTCTCTATGTACTCGAACTCTGCTAACTCTACGATTGACCCGGCTTTCATAATGGAGTCCGATTATGCGCCTTCCACCACGGATGACCTTGCTCACCTCATGGTCCCGATAGTTGCCGTTTTATCAAATGGTTAACTGCCGACCGATATCAGCGATATGCCAATGCCGCTAGGTAACTACTTGGATTAATTAATTAAATTTTCCAATGTTATTGTCAAATTAATTCAATTAGACTGACCCATTGTTTTTTCTTTCATCCAAAATAAACATTTTGTACCTAACTGGTTATTATAAATTGCGCATGACACCATTCATTCTCTTGTTGCTCGCGGCAGCGAAATGCGTGCGGTACCGTAGCGCGCAATGATGCACAGGGTGCATCATGGCTTTTAGAACAGAACATTATGTATGTGCGCGCGGGCACGTTGCACCGCGCTGGAAGTCGTTCGCGCAGGTGCATTGCAGCGCGCTATGAGGCGGTCGCGCGGGTGGATTGCAGCGCGCTATCACATGCTCGCGCCGAAAGGGTTAAACGTAGTAATTTTAGTTTCACCCCTTCCGAACATTGCTTTTTAGCTGCTACAACAGTCACATATGAAAAAGTAACAGTCAACCAACTGTCACCTATGTCGAAATTAGATAAATTATATTTATAAGGGACGTGGGTCAGATTTACTTATTTAGTTTTTTATATTATTATTTATGAATTCTTAACATTTTACATATTTGAATTGAATGAAAGTGGGAACAAAAATATAAATATTACCAGTGGTAACAGTTGGGAATAGCTAATAAATATCTAAATAGTTTCTTTAATTCTTTGTTTTTAATTCCCAATCATCTAATTTCTGATTGGTCTTCTGCCGTTAACATTTTTTAGTTTACAAATATAACCTAAAATATAAAATGTATCCTACGCTAAATCTAACTTCAGCATTACTAGTTCAAATTATTGTAATGAGTGACCGGCTTCAGAAATAGAATGAATTTCAGAATTTTGGTAATTCTGAATTATGATTATTCAATCAAAAGTTTTTCAGAATATTAGGGTGTTCGTGTGTGTGTGTGTGTGTGTGTGTTAAGTGGTTATCAAGGCTGTTGTACAAAATAGAACAAACTAAGGAAAATACTTTTTTGTTTTTTTAATAGTCTTGTTTCATAATACTTCTTTTACATGATAATGGTACCTATTTTAAAGAATATGTATTTTGAGTAAAACAAGCGTACCAACCATAAAACAGGTTTACAAAAGAACTTATTAAATTATAACTATCATCAGTCACCTAAGTAGAGTCCGTCATCTATGAGTTTGCCGAGACCGACACAGGCTTTATGTGAATATCATCACGGATATGCCATACAAATATAAATAAGTATGTATGTCTTTCTACTGGCGAATCAATACGAATAATATTTAAAACAATATGGCATAATAATCACCAAGCAACAGTAAATAATATAATTATCTTTAATATTTACTACATAACGTTTTAGACCATCTATTAAATGGCAAAATAATTCACTGACCTTTGTAAAAAATATTTTAAAAGTTAAGCGATTACGATTGTGCCCAAGTTTAATTTACAATTAACACTTACAATTGAGATCAGATATACAGTCATGGACTTACTAAATAAGCGTATCAACAATTAAACAACAAAATATGAACTTATGGTAGTTCGAGTTTGTTGAGACAAACTTCACGTGAATATCATCATGGATATAATATACAAATAAGTAAGATTCTTATTACTAATCACAATCACAATACAAAAATATAACATTAAAAATATTTTGGCATATATCAACAAGTAACAGTTAAAGACAACTATAATATACATAATGTTATATAAAATCAACACCGTATATTTTTTCTATACATTGCACTATATGGGTATAATATTTAATACGTATATAACTAAACTATTTATACCGTTCTAACTAAACGTATACTATAATTTTAAACTTACTTTATCAAGTAAATAAATTGTAGTGATAACTTGATAGTGAAACTTGTGATGGGCTGTCGTTCTTTCGCAAGTAAATAAATTGCAGTGAGAACTTGATGGTGTAGCTTGTGTTGGGCTGTCGGTCATTCTCTTGCAGCACTTGCAGCGTTTTCGTTTTTATGTGCATCTCTGAAAAATATATGTTAGCGCTGTTACATATGGAAGATTGCATTCCTGATGTGAAAAGGAAATATTTTTATATACAATATGTTAAGAATCAGAGATAAGGGTCAAAATCAATAGTAGGTATATTACTAGATAGATATGTAGATGTCGAAACATCGAACATTAAATCGCATCAAAACTAGAGCTCTCGGTAGAGTCCGTGTTTCTAATTATAATTTTATTCTTCAATCAAGTTGTATTTATTATTTTAATGTATAATATTAATTATTATGTATTCTTTGATATTGATTTAAATTTTGATTTTATTGTATTCTAATTTGTTTTTTTAATTTTTTTATTTATCCAAAATGTTTGAAAATACTCATGTTTGGTTTTTGGACATGGAAGTTATAAGTCAAAAACAGTGTTTAGAACAATACATGAATACTATGATAATTGGTAACGATGATTCTAATGAGTAATAAAATTATATTTTATGGTTAGCGCGATTATGGTAAATATTTACCATTTCCATGTCCAAAAGCCATACATGAGTATTTTCTAAAGTTTTAATAAACTACCTATCATATCGATGCTAATAATTGCTAAACCTAACAAATAAACACATAAAATAACGCACAAAGTAAGTACACATTTAGTGAAATTAGCTCTCTCCTCTACGTGGAATTCTCCTTTTTGCCGAAGCAAAATCTTTTGTCTTAAAATCCTTATCTATCTTTTAACTCGCCGACCGACGGCGCAAAGGCCGGGTTTTTACGAGTACCTACGTAGCTTGTTCCCGCGACTTCGTCTGCGTGAAATTCTTTTATCGCGATTACTTTGGGAAAGCGTAATAGGCAGATACACAGATATACGGTTACTTTTGCATTTATAATATTAGAGTGGATGTAATAAATAATTATTGATACTCACCTACTTGAATCTCATTTCAGTATTTTCAGCTTTCCTTAACGGAAGAAATCCCCTTCGTCAACACCAGTCGTTTGATCTCGTCACCTGGAAAAATGTATGTTTTTTTTTTTGATTTCAATTAAGAATCTACCTAAGTAATGTCTACTTACATTACTTGTATTGCATGGCAAAATTCATAAGAAATTAGTCAATTGCGTGTCGATTTTTTTTTGTCAGAATTATCGCAAGTTCATAAGTTTTGTCAACTCTATTAGCAACTTTTATTGTTCAAACAGCAATAATAAAATATCTATACTTCTTTTCTAGCATTTGAATTTTAACGCATTTTGTATTTAACAATAACACAACAACAAACACAGTATTGAACAATGTGCAACAAATATAATCCAATATAGGTATACTGTGTTTTAATGGAAATTATGTTCAAATTTGATCTTTAAATTCAAATGCTAAAAATCGAGGTGATAATGTAACTATCTGCTAGAAATTGATCTACCATCTTGTAGCTGTTTTATACACAAAAAAATAAAAAAATATTATCATCCTTCATAATAATTTGAGTATAAGTAGGTACTTATTGATCTTTATAAGAATATTAAAATCACAAAAAGAAACAGCTTGTAGGTACTTACATTTTTTGCTGTGCATCGTTAATCAAACGAACAATCGTAGAAAAACTGTAATTCAACTTTTCACCGCACGTAACAAATCACATCAAATATTTAAATATTTTCTTTAGTAGATCCGTCTAGTTCGATGGTCATCTTGACAATAATAATAACACGAACGCGCACCGCCGGCACCCGGCCCGCAAAACAGGTAAACAGCAAAAAAATATTTTGTCTAATTGCGCTTAAAATGTTTTAAGTTAAGCAATTGTGCACCTTCATGCAGCTGTGTAAGAATCACTTTGCCTGAAAGCTTAGTACAACATACCACCATTCTAAATCGTTGATGTCAGTCATGGCAAGTAGTTTGCAACACATATTTGATCTTTATTTGCGACTGTACTAAAATGGATTTGTATGTAGAAGTTTGGTTGAATTTGTTTCTAAGTTCCACATATATTATCAGTATTGTTTTGATCGTAAAAGGGGTACTATTTCGGGTAGTATTTTTTGGGATATAGCCGATTGAAAAATTCGAAGGCCTTCTGGGTGAAATCTTGCTGTAAAAGATGTGTACGCCACCTTGACGGTGCGCAAATTTTTACTCAGTTAAATAGTCAAATATCTCAGCTTCTACAATAGCTACGCTGATGAGATTTTAAGGGCCAGGGGTACTATTTGGGTACTAATTTTTGGCTCATACAGAATTTCCGGGAACACTGCCAATCCAGAGATTCACTCGGTGTACGCCACCTTGACGTCAAGGTGGCGTACCTACCTACTGCCCCTTATATCTCGAAAACTACAAGGGTACTAATTTTTTAAATAGGTACTAATTCGGTACTATTTGGGTACTATTTATTGGCATCATCAAATCCTGGATATCTTATTGGTGTACGCCACCTTGACGGTCACATCTGTTGGAGCAAGGTCCGGGGAGTACGGTGGATGTCGCAGACATTCCAATTGTAGCTCATCTAACTTAGTGGTTGTTTTTTGTGCAGTGTGTGGTCTTGCGTTGTCGTGAAGCAGCAGTGGCCTAGAGCGATTGACCAATCTCGGTTGTTTAGCAGCTAGTTCTTCCTTCATGGTTTGCAGTTGCTGACAAGAGATATCTGCCGTAATCGTTTGGCCAGATTTTAGAAAGCTGTAGTGAACGACACCGGCGCTAGTCCACCAAACACTCACAAGTAACTTTTTCTGAGTCGATTTTCGTTTAGGGCAGGATTTGGCTTGGTCTCCAGGGTTCAGCCATTGCGACGAGCGCTTCCGATTATCGTACGGTATCCACTTTTCATCACAAGTAATGATTCGATTTAAAATCCCTTCGTCGGACGGCTAAAACATGGTTGAGGGAGACGATGGCTAAGATACGCGTCATACTCGTGAACGGGTGCTGTCTGTGGGGTCCGGACGGATCATGCTCGCAAGGACCATTTAAATTGGTTAGTGTTCAATTTATTCGATTTGTGCGATATCTGAACCTGACTAGAGAGGCTTCATAGTGTTCTCTATACTATATTTGATAGCTTTTCATATTCGTATATATGTATTATTAGGACATGAAATGTCATATTTCAAATTGTTTCTTTTGATATTTGGAGACCTTACATCTCCATCTTTATACTTGACCGTGGAGACTGTCTACACCTCCATTTAACCTAGATTAATCGATTTAGATGTTTCTTTGTTTCAATTTTTATTATTATGACATACATACATACATAGCATCACGCCCGAAATCCCTAATGGAGTGGGCAGAGCCACAAGACTACTTGTGGCGTACTTTGTACTTTGTGGTGTATTATTATGACCCTTAGAGACTTTATACGGGATCCCCTTGTTACCCATAAACTTATTGTTTCGAATTTTGAAAGTCAGAAATTGATTCCCATATTATTTATGCTCATAATTATCGAAAGTCATAAAAGTTGTAAAGCATAACCTTAATAATTCTAACGTTAATAATCCATATTGTTACAGATTATAATTTTCAAAAGTCATAAAATTGATATCTATAACCTACAAAGGCATAACCATTATTATTCAGAAATATTGTAAGCTATATATTTTAAAGTGCTAATTATTTTTACCCATACCGTTTCATTGTCTAAAATTAATAACGGTAATTTTCAATATTTCGAAAGTATCGTGCTTGTTTGTAAAATGTTATATTGAAGAAGTTGACATATTATGACTACAAATGGTAATCGTCAGTGAGCGAGCGAGCGAAGCGAGCGAGCAAAATGGGTCGGAGCAGAAGCGATTTGGATTGGTTAGGTTCAGAAGGCTAAGGCGGGAGCGAAGCGAAGCGTAGCTCCCGCCTTAGCCTTCGATGTTAGGTCTTTTTTTTGTAACAGCGCAGAAAATCTTGCTTGGTTCTAAGATGTTATGCTTGAATGTGAGGATTACCTGACCAGATTTGGTATAATTAAATTAAGTTAAATTTACGCTCCGCAATTTTCGCCCTTGCACAAGTTAGGTATTTAAATTTTATGTATATTATTGTTATGTTCAACAAGTTTAGACGTAATAATCGTTATTACAAGTAATATTATTACCTGTAACGTTATGAAGTATAATACATTATGACATAAACAGTTATGAATATAGTTTTTATGACTTTCGACAAATATGACCAGCGACAATCGGAACTCAGAAATTATTCCTATTAATATATGACTAGCAACATTATGTCTAGTAATAATTATGACCAAAAACGTTATGGATTGTGAAAATCGGAACTTTAATTTTATGGGAGTCAATATAGACCCACTTTATACATCTCTAAGTTACTTAACTTTTCCAGACGCGGAGACTATACATCTCTCTTATTAGTTATTCATTAGAATTAATTTGTACCCATTAGGTTTTTATGTTGCACATTTTGTGTTAGTTTCTAGATAAAACTGTATTGCCAAAGTTGAAAAAGACCTACTGCTGAGTTTCTTGAGGCGTTTCTTCTCAGCTGATGTCACCTTTCGAAGCGCTGGTAGATTCATACATGTAAAAGAGCCCAGGTGGCCTACTTGCAAAATAAATATTTTCATTTTCATTTTCATTAGCAACGGCGCATACTTCTGTTTGCGCCGCCGTTTGAAAAGCGGGGGCCGCCAGACTCGGCTCCCCGTTTACTGCCCGGGACTCCTCGTAGGAGACATTTCAGGAGGGTGCGGGGAGGGGTTCACTCACCTTGATGTAGTGTTTGAAGACGTCGGCGGCGCGGCGGATGGGCGTCACGCTGTACACGATGAGCTTGCAGTAGGCGGCAAGGAAGTTGCGCCGCTTGTGCAGCTCCTCGATGCGCCGCTCGTCTTGACCGTCTGCAACGGGCTCTAGTCGGGACGCGGCGCGCGAGCGTGGCGAGCGCGCGACTCGGCCGGCGAGCCCGCGTCGCGGCCCGCGCGCTTGCGCACGTGCACGAGCTTGCACTCTAGTGCGCTCACCGTAATAAAAAAGGGAGTCATCGCTGTCCCACGTCCCCGATAAACGTAGAAAATTAAAAAGTCGAGTTCACGTAGACCGGTTAAAGACAGTTTTTTGTAGAGAACGGTTGTGTTCTTTGTACTTGTGCGTTACATATATTAAAAAAAATGAATATCTCATATATTCGTAAATTGATAATTCATAGCGGAGAAACAGCCATTATCAGTGTTTTTAATAATTACGAATGAAAACTCTGATGATACTGAATAATGTTTATTTTTAGATTCCTATAATTTAAATTAGCTTTATAAATAATCAACGAATTCGAGTGTTTTAAAATGCAAACTGTTTGACTTTTTACTCCACTGTGAATATACCGTTATCCTACGGTTGCACGATGACTCTCTTTTTTCATCTGGCGAACGTAAAATAGGGGCCAGGGCGAAACCACTTTTCGAGTGTCATTCTCGTCGAGATAATAGGTGAAGAGTGTTTAAATGATGTTGAAACCATGGATTAGTTATAACACCACCGATAAATGGCCGCGCTGCCCGCTCGCACAGCCTGCGACTACGTTAGTCATGCACGCAACACTACTAGCGCCAGCCAATACCATTCGGCTTAGTAAAAGCTTTCGAAAATGTTAACTCGGGAATCTTTAGAGCCGAGATCGATCGATCCGCGACAGTCGGCAACGACCGCGCAACTAAAAGTCGAATACGCGCACTAGACATGCTCAATCAATAATAAAACCTAGGTAATAAGGAGTCGGTCCGGGACCGCGAGCGAGGGCCTCGCGCTCGGTCCCGGACGCGACAAGCGGGCGCGACCATTTTCCCTTAGTAATGTTACGTCGACGCACCGTCGGCCGCGAGAGACAAAAATATGCATTATTGCGCGCGGCGGCGACCGCCGACCGCCCGCCCCGCCCCGCGCGACCCACAAACGAATAAGCGATGACCGCCGGCCCCGGCGAGCTCGACGCGGATCACTCCCGAGCTATGTCGGACACTAGCTGAACGGGCTGTGGTCCGGGTGCCGCATTACTAAGGTGAAGGGCGGCGCCCGCCCCGCCGGCTGCTTACCCGAACACGACGCGGCGCGCCCGGCGCCACATGCAACAACACACGAGTTACGCGGCGCCCGCCGCCGCCCGCGCCGCGGGGGCGGAGGGGGGCGACACCCGACATGTGCCCAGCAAAATAATGCATATTTTTTCTCATCGAGTTTATCGGGACTCGTGACGCGACGTTTGTCTATTTTACTAGCGCGATGACTCGCCGTGAGCCGGCGACGAATATTTTGTCGAATGCGCGGCGGCGAGTAATCGCGCTAGAGGTACATCCGTTCTTGAACGGACGCCGACTGACGGCTCCCCGGCGGAATTACAGAGGCCCGTTTAAACCGCTGCGTCGTGTCGTTTGCAATTTTTCCTTGTCGGAAAAACCTGCACCTCTACTGGCGGCCGGAGCCGACATACATTATTTTTATACATAAAGACATTTCTTTTGGTTTATTTCGGTTCCATCCGAAACTCTTTTAAAATATTAGAATTGCTCATTGAGAGACGACCCCCCGTGCCAGGTGCCTTCACCAATATTTTTAACTTAACCATCCGCAAAAACCTTCACAAGACAGCATTCGAATCTGAACAGTAGCCAACGGCAGATCGTCTTGTTCACACATAGTTACAAAAACCGGCCAAGTACATGTCGGACCATGCACCACGTAGGGTTCCGTACTCCGTAGTCCGCCTGGGTCTCGCCCCTAAGCACCTCACGCTATGTATTCAAACCAAGTATATGCCATTATCTATCCTGTGGACGTGGAACGGCTCGGTGTACATGTTTTACAGAATAGTAGATATTAACAACTTCGTTATAGGAGCTTTTATTTAAGATATTTTTCAGATTTTTTAAATTTCGTTTTGGTTGTACGGGGTGGGCCACGTCACTCGAACAAAAATTACCCACTAAAATGATTACCTATAGAGCTCAATATTTCCTAACATTGTTTTGAACATACCCATAATGATTTTCAAAGGGCTATCCAACGACACCTCTTGAGTTGTACAATAAAAAACATAACTTAGCATTGCTTTACATGTGTGGGAGCTAGCCCAAAAAATGACTTCATATTTTATTATTTATCTTTGTGCGCGAGATCAACATTATTTGACGACGCGGTTAGCCTAGTTGGTAGTGACCCTGCCTCCGAAGCTAGCGTCCCGGGTTCGATCCCCGGTAAGGGCAAATATTTGTGTGATAAGCACGAACGTTTGTTCCCGAGTCTTGGATGTGTCCTATGTATTTAAGTATTTATTTCTCTATATAAGTATTTATATCGTCGTCTAGTACCCATAACACAAGCCTTTAGAGCTTACTTTGGGACTAGATTGATTTGTGTAAAGATTGTCCCCTGATTTATTTATTTATTATTATTATTATTAATAATCGTACATAATTTTAGCTTTTTAACTTAGTCTTCGAGAAAAAGTGGCTGTGGCATACAGACAGACAGAAAGACGGCCATGGCGAAACTATTAGGGTTCCTAATCGGACTACGGAACCCTAGACACGACCTTGCTGTCCCGAGCCATTCGTAAAGTTTTGTAAAAGTGTATAAGTAGATATGTTTAGGTAAGTATAACCTTTCTATTTTAGTCTCGATGTAAGTGTGTAGAAAGAACATTTATGAAGTGTGAATGTGGTGTTTACTGTGAGATGCCCCTTATTAGATCAGTGGAGATGCATCTCTGCTGTAGACGGAGTAGGAGTCAAATTGTAGTCGCATGAGCGAGCAACGTGATGTCCCTAAACGGAAGCAGATTAGTGTGTCACTGGAGCGACACTGCCTTTACATACAGTAAAATTATTAGGGATTGGGTCCCGGGAATTCTCGTGTCCCGAGTTTTACAAATTAAAGGGTCTCGCCCGAGTTTCGGGATTTTCAGGACTCGAGACTCAAGTCTGATTTCCTGGGTGTCTTAAGTGTTTATTTATAAGACTGATTTTATGCCTGGTTTTACAGATGGTTGCTAATATTTAAAATGTGTGTGTGTGTGTGTGTGTGTGTGTGTGTGAGTGCGTACAGGGTAGAGTAGTGTAATACCGTAGTTGTGCTGCACGAAGACGAACTCCTGTATGAAGTCGTTGAGCAGGTCGCACAGCTCGGCGTCGGGCTCCAGCACGAGCGCGCGCAGCGGCGCGCCGGCGCGCGCGCCCGGCTGCTCCGCGAAGAAGATCAGCAGGTCGCACAGGCTCGTGTACGCCTGCGGGCGCGCACGGTCACTCGAGCGGACAACACCAAACCAGATCGGTTCACATATTGACATACATCATGCAATAGTAGTTTATGCAACGGTTGCATAATGATAGGCCTTAAAACACTAGTGCGGTTTTCATGAAACGAGCTTTAGCGAGTTTCATAATAAGATCGCACGTGTGTTTTAAGGCCAAATTATGCAGAGTTGCATACATAAATTTAAAATTTATTTTCTTAAATTAAGAAAATAAATTTTAAATTAAATGAAACCCGACAATTTATTACGTACATTATATAATGTAAATGAAATAAAAGCTTGTCGCGAGATTTACCTGTGTAAATTTATTTTATGACATACATAACGTTTTTCTTAGAAATACTTAATTTTGTAGTAGTAGAGCCAAACAGTAATCCTCACTAGATGACCGGCTTGACCGGGGTAGTACCATACTCTCACAGAATATCGGCGTAAAGTAATAGCTTGCTATTGCGTTTCGTACGGTGAGTGACGAGATCCGGAGGCCTATTCCCTCATCCCCATCCCATCCCCATTCCCCATCCTCTCTAGACTGGCAACGCATTGGCAGCACCTCTGGTATTGCAGATGTCCATGGGCGGCGGTGACCACTTTCCATCAGGTGAGCCGTCAGCTCGTTTGTCAGTCAATTTACATAAACAAAAATTGTGTCAAGATCAAGTTCCATATTGTATTTTTGTTTATTTTGTCATATTGCGTATGCGACGCATTCATTTGACGCGGATTGGGTTTTGTCATGCCTATATACATTGAAAACGATACCAATGACGATTTTTGACATGACAGTGTCATCCGCCATCTTGGATCCAAAAAGTGACATCGGATTTGGTTTTATCATGCCTAAATACCTTGAAAACGATACCAATGACGATTTTTGACACGACAGTGTCATCCGCCATCTTGGATCCAAAAAGTTTCATATTAATAAATATAAGCATGTCACTCATTGAATACAATAATTAATTGACACTTCGGGTCCCTTCGTCTTCCGATTGAGATCCGAGTTTTACCGATGGAAACCTATTATTCAAAGCGACCGACGCATCTTCCGCTAACATCGTGTAACTTCGTGTGACTCCGCCGTCTGACATGCTAAATTCGTGGGACTTCGGAGTTTGATTTTACTCCCCATAATTCATGGCTTAAATATGAAATCGATTCTTAAAGAGGTAAACTCTAAAAATTGGTTTTATAAGAAACCGGTCACTTGCAATTAGGATTTTGGAAAATCGGGTTTCTAAAATTTAGCAAATGAATACGGGCAAACGCTTTTAGTGTATAACAAAATTAGGGCAAACATCCTTGAGCCAAGCAGAGAGGAGAGACTGAGCGGTGCGGGTCAGTCTCTTACGAGATGAATCGGCAACCTGATTAAGGTCACTGAATGTCTTTAGACTCAGGTATCGTTGTAGAAGTGTTTCAGCCGTTTGAGTTCTACGTCCAGCCGGGCAGTGAGTGCAGTGAGTGCAGTGAGTGCAGTGAGTGCAGTGAGTGCAGTGTGAGCAGTGCTCGCAGTGCTCGCGCTCACCTCCTCGCGCAGCTGCGGCTCGTGGCCGCGCGCCACCACGTCGCGGCACAGCCGCGCGTAGGCGCGGAGCCGCTCGCGCAGCGCCGCCGCGCCCGCCCCCGCGCCGCCCGCGCCCCCCAGCCCGCCCGCGCCGCGCTCCTCCAGCTCGTGCAGCGACCACAGTAGCGAGTAGAACAGGCTGCGCACCACGTACACCAGCGCCTGCACACACCGAATATACAGGACCTTACCGGACGAGTATACAGGATGTCAAAGAACCCATGCACCAAACCTCGTCCCTGGCCTCTCCTGGTAACGATAACAGCCAACAAAAAAAAATTGTCCTAAAATGTTTTAAAAACTCTAATGAAGACCTGTCTTTAAATTTCATAGTAAACAATGCGTAGTAAGAAAGGTCAAAAGATCATTGCCACATCACCCAATGAAATTATAATCAAAATAGACGTGAAGTTCTTTCCATCTTACTTTTCGGAATATCTAAACCACTTACGCAAATATCAAAATCAAATGAGGGTTCCAATAATAATTTTCTAACTTTCGAATGCTGTAAGAAGCGGTATAACTAATATTCAAAGGGCCTAAAATAATACGTTCCCAAAGCTTGCGACTTACCCGATAAGTTTGATTACTTCCAAAGTATCACGCACAAACTTATGATACACAGATAATAAATACAAGGCACTGGAATCGATGCACACAATCACTCATTTGCAAACTAGTTTTTTTTAAATTTTTAATATGTCACAATGCGTTCTTTTAATAATTTTAACCACTGACAAAACAACTGTCAGCAATCAGCATGTAATAAATTATTAGTAAAAAAACATTTTTTAAAACAAGCTCTTATTTAAATGCTCTAAAATTAAGAAAATAAATTTTAAATTAAATCAATCCCGTCAATTTATTACATTATACAATTTATATGATATAAAATCTTGTCCCGAGATTTACCTGTGTAAATTTATTGTATGAAATACATAACATTTTTCTTAGAAATACTTGATCAACTCCATTTGTATTTTTGTTTATTTACACAGATAAATCTCGCGACAAGCTTTTATATCATTTAAATTGTATAATGTAATAAATTGAGGGGTTTGATTGAATTTAAAATTTATAATATTTATTTTAGAGCAATTAATAAAAAGCTTGTTTAAAAAAAAAACTATTACTTTATTTTTCTTCCGTTGGACACTCATATTGATATTATTTGTACTATTTGTGGAAAATAAATAATTGTATTTTTTTAGTTTTTAGTTTTCGCTGGACATGTTTCTATTCTTAGGAAAAAACTTAAAACCGGCTATCATAATAAAATGCGTGCACAAAATTTCGTGTCCGTGCTGTTGACCGTTGAAGAGTTCCTTTGTCTGGAGCTAATCCTGGATGTCGATTCAGGTCATGCTTACCCATAAAAATGTATTGTCATCGGAACTGAACCACCATGTAAAAATTCAGATCCGTAGGCTAAGAGGAAGTGGTTCTAATTCAGCTTGCAAGACCCGAACATACATACATTGCAAGTTAAATAAAAGCTTTTAAAAAGTGACGTACAGGAAGTACCTGAGTACGAGGGTGAATTGATAAGTTTTGAGCCTGAGGTCGATAATGAAACTAAAATGAAAAAATTATACTGGCATATAAAACTTACATATTTTTTTATCATAATGCACTATCTTTTGTGTTTTTCCTGTAACAATTGCAAATTTTGTAATCGAATTACTAAACGAGGTTCACGGTTTTCTTTAGAATGGATAAAATTGAGCACCGTTCTATCATAAAGTAGTTACAAAAAAGGCTTAACGCCAAAAGCTAATTTTTGAAGATATGTGCCAGAGTTTAGGAGAATCCGCTCCATCATATGCCACTGTTAAATGATGGGTAGCAGATTTTAAACGAGGCAGAGAAGCAGTTGAACATGAACCTAGGTGTGATAGACCAATAATGACTTCTATACACGAATATGTCAAAAAAATACTAGATATAGTTATGAATGACAGGCGGTTGAAAGTTTCAGACATAGCGGAGAAAACTGGCATTTCCTATGAGGGTATAAAACATAATCACCAAGGATCTTGGATTTTCTAAGGTTTTTGCAAGTTGGGTACCTAGACTGCTTTGAGCTAAAAATAAACGCACCCGCCATACAGTGTCACAGGATTGTTTGGATCTGTTTCAATGCGACCCACAAGATTTTCTTGGTCGTTTCATAACTATGGACGAGACTTGGGTCCACCACAATACACCGGAGTCAAAAGTGCAATCCAAACAATGGAAAATGTCAGAGTCTCCACCTCCTAAAAAAGCTAAGGCCATTTTATCAGCGAAGAAAGTAATGGCTTCAGTTTTTTGTGTTGTCATCATGGTTCATTATCTCGAAAAGGGTAAAACCATAAATGCTGATTACTATTGCACCCTCTTACAACGTCTGCGCGAAGAAATTAAAACGAAAGGACCTGGTATGATATCTAAACAAAAGGTTGTTCCACCAAGACAATGCTCCTGTCCATACTGCAGCGAAATCTATCGCACAAATACATAACTGTGGGTTTGAATTGTTGCCGCATCCAGGCTATTCGCCGGACCTGGCCCTCTCTGATTATTATCTTTTCCCGAACCTAAAAAAGCACTTGGCAGGACCGAAATTTTCGACGGATATTGAGGTACAAGAAGCTGTGACTGAATTTTTCTATCACCTTGATGATTAATTTTTTTAACAAGGAATAATGAAGCTAGAAGCAAGGTGGTAAAAGTATATAGATCGTTTTGGAGACTATGTAGAGAAATAAAACTGTTATACCAACTCAAGTCTTTGTTTTATAGGTTAGGCTCATAACTTTTCAATTCACCCTCGTAGGTATTAAGCATTGCCAAAGAGGCTCAATCATTAAATTCAATGACCTATCTTATACGGTATAAGATAGGTCATTACTCACCGTTACGTGATTATCTCATCTGGGTATAACTTATACCCAGATGAGATAATCACAGGCTTCGTGTTGAACGACCTCGCAGCCAGGGTTAGAACTACCAAGCTTATTAAATGAACATTACGTATGTTTGCTTTTTGAAACTCAAAGTTGAATGCACGGTTGACAAATAAAAAACGCCAGACAATGTTATGACTTACGATAAACCGAAATTAGTATATTTATTTAAAGTTTTAATTTAATTACGCGTTTGCAAATGAGTAAAAAAAATACTTTATGTGTAAAACATCGTGTATCGTGTAAAGGTTTAGTGAAATATCGTGATGTATCGTGTGGGTTTCATTGGAACCTGACCCTCGACGGACCGAAGATAAGCAGTAAGTATTTTGAAAAGTTGAATACATACTAATCCTAATCTGACTAGCCCAACAAAACCTTGACAGCCACGACATCCAAAATTAAGTTCTCGGCAGTAATAAATCTTTTTATCCTTAAAAAAAATCACTTGGAATTGATGATTGAAGCGCTTTTTAAACTACGGCATGCTTTCACATTCAATTGGTCATCACCGACCTCAGATTGATTTCGCACGAATGAACGGTTAAAAGTGCACATCCACTAGCACAACCCCGATAAAAAACGCATTTTCGAAGACATGAATGGAAATTTTTAATTATTTCAGTAACAGTTCGACTACTGCAAAGAAACGATGCCTACAATCGACGGAGCAGTGCTACGTGACGATGTTACTGACCTGCGCCGGCATCTCGGACTGCTTGAGACATTTAGGCATGTCGTCGAACAGCGACTCCCAGATGTTGGTGTCGTTCAGGTCGTGACACATGTACATGATGGACACCTTGCGCAACGAGTTCACCACGTTGAAGATCTCGTCCGCGTCTGGCTCCTCGCCCTGCAACACCACAGCATTGAGACCTAGTAAACTACCCTCTGTAGGTCACTCCTACTCCATTAATATGGTAAAAGAACCTTCCACCTCTCTCCATAAAAAATTAGTAAGAATCTTTCGGCCACATTAGTGCACATTTTTAATAGTCATACATTTATGTACTGTTGGTGTGTGTTATAGTAAATTCAAAAACTGGACAAGTACCAGACAAACTCGCGTGGAGAGGTTACACGCTTGCAAAACCTTTTTTTTTTTAATTTTCTGATATACCTCCAAAAGTGGACCTCCCATGTTTTAAAATTCCTTTATTTACGTTACACGTCCGTGTTTCAGTCACTGACTTACATATGTGTACCAAATTTCAACTCAATCGGTCCAGTAGTTTCGAGGCAAATTGCTTGTGACAGACGGACAGACAGACACACAAGTGATCTTATAAGGGTTCCATTTTCTCCTTTTGACGTACGGAACCCCAAAAATTAAAAAAAAACATGTCTGTCTTGATTCAGCAGCGCCAGCAGAACTGCTGCAGCAATCGCGGTGCCGATGTCTATTCAGATTGCTTAGTATGTCTTTTGGCGTAACCCTTAATTATATACGCGAACAAAACCGATGACACTGCACTTAGCAGTTGACTTATTTTCTTGTTAAATATTTGACCAGCTTTATCAGTTCTAAATTTTTTTGCACGCAATAAGGCACTATCAGTACAAACTGTAAAGATTGAATGCTGAAATAACCAAGCAAGGATAATAAATGATGCACTGTCGGTCTCAGTGCTGTTGTTGTTTCAGTCAGGCGAAACGAAATTTTTCATTTGCATAATATTTAATATTTGTAGCGGTAGAGCCAAACAGTAATCTTCACTAGATGATTACTGTTCGAATGGGCCGGCTCGACCGGGGCAGTACCAGACTCTCACAGAATATCGGCGTAAAGTAATAGCTTGCTATTGCGTTTCGTACGGTGAGTCACGACATCCGGGGCTCTATTCCCTCATCCCCATCCCATCCCCATTCCCTATCCTCCCTAGACTGGCAACGCATTGGCAGCACTTCTGGTGTTGCAGTTGTCCATGGGCGGCGGTGACCACTTTCCGTCAGGTGGGTCCGCCGGTTTGTCAGTCGATTGACATAAAAAAATGCATAATAATGGTTAACAGACTGACCCCTTCGATGAGCGAGCGGTAGTCGTCGATGGCCTCCTTGTACCGGTTGACGCACATGTCGGTGATGGTGGCGCGCGCCACCACGCACTGGCGGTTGGCGGCGCACTGCGCCTCGCACAGCCCCTCCAGCGTGCGCCCGCACGTCTCCAGCACCTCGGCCTCCGTCTGCACCGCCACGATGTCGCGCAGCTTGTTCAGCAGCAGCGTCAGGTTGGCCTGCCACCGACAATTCACCTGTAGCCTCCGTTTGACATGGCGATTATGACCGTGAACCAGCATATCGAAAGTATTTTTATCTACACCCATATCATAAAACCTCCATTGGTCAATCAAAAACCGTAGGAAATGACCACCATTTTGACAACCAATTAGGAAAAACCAGTGCTGCGATGAAGAAATGACATGAGTTCTTTATCGTTTTTAGTAAAGAAATGAGATTAAATTTGGAACAGCTGTCAAACTCAAGTGGGTCTCTATTCTAGTATCCATAGATATTAAAACAGTTATTGATACGAAACGTCAATTCAGTATGTTTTTTTAATATAAACTGCACAATATTTGATCTCGAGGGACGTGAGAATAGAGACTTCATCCGTTTGTCTATGATTTTTAAAAAAATGGTCTTGACGGACGGCCGCCATTATGTTGACGTTTTGCTGAACGAAAGTAGAATTTTGTTGAATTGAATAGAAAAAGTTGTTTGTAATTTACATTTTAGTTGAAAATATGAATAGTAAGTAGTCTTCTCGGAGTGTGTGTGATGTGAAAATGCGCCGGATATCGGAAATATGCAGCCACGATTGCAACAAATAACTTGTTGCCAGAAAATATTGTTTCTGAACCCATCATGGAGGATTTATAATATGTGTGTAGATAAAGTTATGTATGCAACTCTGCATAATTTGGCCTTAAAACACACGTGCGATCTTATTATGAAACTCGCTAAAAGCTCGTTTCATAAAACCGCACTAGTGTTTTAAGGCCTATCATTATGCAACCGTTGCATTAACTACTATTACGAGATCGAGTTCCGTCACGTTGGAGCTATAACCGATAGGGTACAGAAGTTTGCGGGTCCCGGCCTGGCAAATAAAGCTCGGGACGAAAGCAAAAAGACGGGGGGCCACGTTCCCGGTGTCGGTACCTCCTGCCGGTGCGTGGTGTAGAGCTCGGGGTCGAAGTACTGCGGGATGGCGACGAGGTTGGCGAGCTTCTCGGGGTCGGCGCCGAACTTGTCGAGCAGCGCGGGCAGCGCCTGCACGAAGTGCGCCGTGAGGCGCGCGCGCTCGTCGGCCGCCAGGCGCGCCTGCTCGCGCCCGCCCGCGCCCTGCCCCCCGCGCCGCGCGCCGCGCCCCACCGGCGGCTCGCCCGTGGACGCCTGCCGCACGCAGCACACCATCAGCTCGATCAGCGACGACTCCTGCCGGTTGTCCAGCGCCTCCTCGCCCGCGCCCGGCTCCTCCAGCAGCAGGTCCGTCATGCACTCCCAGTCCTTCATCATGGGGTTCGACTCGATCAGCGAGTCCACCAGGTACGCGCCGTGCTCGTGCAGCTGAACACGACACACACACGCTAACGCTTACTCCGACGCTCGACATTATTAGCACGACACATGATTTAGAGTAAAAACAGGGTAGAACACGAGATCTAAAATATCAGTCGCTTACTGCCGAATTTCTTGCGGTGTTTCTTCTCAGCAGATGTCACCATTCGAAGCGGTATTATATTCAGACATGTGAAAGAGCCCGTGTATTATCTACTTTTTTTTTATTAAGGAGCAAAAATAGTCAAAATAAGTGAATTTTTTTTTTTAGTTCCGAATTACTAGTTTTCGACATCTTTATCAAATTTGTAATTTTGTATTTGTACGATATTGGCCTAAAAACAGTATTTTCGGAAATCATTGCAAATTTCATATATTTTGTAGAGCTTGCCCAATGTATAAAGAGCCCTGATGGCCATATAAAATGTATGACAATCAGCGCTCTTTTAATATTGGTCTGGCATACACTAACTGCACTGTGACGTCATAGTTCAGGGCCATTTTGTATGGAGCGTTTTTGTGAGAGATATGAACTAAGACATTTCAAAGCGTCGTGTCTCAAAAAAAAAAAAAAACAACACTATAATGTTTTGCGAACACACGAAAAACCTTTGCAAAACCACGAGTTTTATAAAATTGCCATTATCTCGAAAATTACTTAACTCGTCGCTCTTGCCTACTAGCTCCTTTCGTATTATCGTTGGTTTTAGGGATATCCTGTATAAGACTGAGTAGAGCTTGTAACGTGTAGGGTGTAAGGTGTAAGGTGTAAGGCGTAGGGTGTAGGGTGTAAGGTGTAGGGTGTACGGTGTAAAGTGTAGGGTTTAAGGTGTAAGGTGTAAGGTGTAAGGTGTAAGGTGTAGGGTGTAAGGTGTAAGGTGTAGGGTGTAAGGTGTAAGGTGTAAGGTGTAAGGTGTAAGGTGTAGGGTGTAAGGTGTAGGGTGTAAAGTGTAGGGTTTAAGGTGTAAGGTGTAAGGTGTAGGGTGTAAGGTGTAAGGTGTAGGGTGTAAGGTGTAAGGTGTAAGGTGTAAGGTGTAGGGTGTAAGGTGTAGGGTGTAAGGTGTAAAGTGTAAGGTGTAGGGTGTAGGGTGTATAGTGTAGCGCGCACCTCGGACTCGATGAAGAACTGCACGAGGTCGCGGATGAGCGGCGTGGCGGGCAGGCGCAGCTTGCCGCGGCGCGAGCGCGGCGGCTCGGCGGGCGGCGCCTCGGCGCGGAACAGGCGCACGTTGAGGAACTCGCCCGCCGCCGCCGCCACCGCGCGGCACGACGAGTACACCAGCTCGTACACGTTCTCGCAGTCCTTGTCCGTCAGCACGTCCGGGTGCATCCTGCGCGGGCGAGAGCCGTCACCGACAGTACCACGCCACACGTCACTAGTCTACTACCGCTGCGCCGTCGCATCAGCCTGACTGTACGGCGGTGCTCTAGCGACGAGAGCGTGCCACGATTGCATAGCGTGCTCGCCATTCGAATACGAAGAGCAGACAATTTAATGCGATATTATCAAACCGCGATTAGAATAGGATTGAGCACATGTCGTTTTTTAATTAAGGCATTAAATGGCATTGTCAAAATAGTGTGCAGATAAATAAAATACTTATTTCAGTGCGACTAATTACTAAAGCTAGAAAAAAAAACTTAAATAAAATACAAATGCTGTGTTATTCACTCATAACACCATCGCTATCAGAGTTGTGAGTACCATCACTTGGTACAAACAAATTTAAATAGTAAATTACATCATACAAGTAGGTTACTCCTAACACAACATTTATCGAGAATACGGTTAAAATATGTAGTGACTATTCACGGTAAAGCATACTTTGTAAATCTGTTATCTAAAAGGGCCTGCAATGACACTTGCAACTGAAGAAGCATCAAAATTCATCTCAAACTGGCACGTGTCCAGCGAGGCATCGTGCTCAGATCACAGATGGATTAGATACGACATTCAGGTAAACACAGTTAAAGCAACACCAAGCCGCAACCCGCGAAGAACCAACCGGTCACAATACGCTGAATGGCTGGATCAACACCTGGAGCAACAGGGAGAGTCGGGGAGGCTGGTGGGTGCAGAGGCAATTGAAAAACAGGTAAATACTTGAATGAAACCACGCATGCCCCTTACCATCCCCAACGGAAGGCACTGATCAGAAAACCAGCTGGTGGGGAACAGAGTTGGAGAGACTCAGACGTAAGAGGCAGCTACTCAACAGGGCAATGAACACATGCGCTGACCAAGACTGGGATAACTATAAGGAGGCCAAGTCTTGGTATAAAAAGACTAAGGTATTAGGCGGGTCCACACAGAGAGAGCAGCCTCGCGAGGCATTTGCCGCGCGAAGCCGCTCGGTCTGTGTGGACGAGCCTCGCCCGAGGCAATCGCACGCGCCCGCGACCGAGGCAATCGCACACGCCCGCGACCGAGCCCCGCGGTGTCGGTTTTTCGTTTTACTCAAAGGCGCCTCAGTCGTTTGCCGCGCGCACTCTGGACGCACGTGTATTCCGCGCGAGGCGCGTCATCTTCCAATATCGTCTTCGATTAATTTTTTGTCTTCTCTTTTACATAGTCACATGACGTAGAAGAATAAAAGTAACAGCTGCCACAGCAATGCGTGCGTGTGGTGCCATGGCGTCTTAACTCGCAACTATCATAAATATGGCTCGGTCTTACCGCGCGCGGCAGCCTCGCCGAGTAAATTTATCCGACCGAGCAAGCTTCGCGCGAGGCAGGCCGTTTGCCGCGCGCAGCAGGCCTCGGGCGACGCTGCTCGCTCTGTGTGGACCCGCCTATCGAAGTACAAACTCGTGGCGCAAATTGTGCAGCAGCATCGAGAACTGTGCGCAGGCGAACAGGGTAAGGAAAATTCTAGGGAGCCTAGGGTTTGTTTTGACTGGTGGGAAGTCAAAACAAACCTAGGCTTAGACAAGACTAACTTCACCAGCATAACAGCAGCACTGGTACATCACGGAGCGAATCAGGTTATGGTTGAATGGATAGGGAACATGTTGAGGAAGAGAGTCGTTAAACTCACTACAGCCCATTCCCAATATGCAGTAGTGGCGAAGGGTTGCCCACAGGGGGGCGTTCTCTCGCCACTACTGTGGAACATGGTGGAGAACGGTGAGCGTCAAGTTGGCGTACCCGTGGAAGATATCCAGGATCTGATGATTCCAAAAAATAGTGCCTAAATAGTACCGAATTAGTACAGAGTTCAAAAAAATAGTACCTTCGTAATTTCGGAGATATGAGCCCTGTTTAACGGGTACTCTAACTTGACGTCAAGCTGACGTAGCAAATTTGGATCCCACCTTTTTCTCACAATTTGGTAGCACACCAGTAATACTGGACTAACCTAGATACATGCAGACAAACCAGACAGGCCCTTCCGGTGATCAACCCCGGATTATCGCGTAAGCTGATAAAGCTGAAGAGGCTCCAACTTAATCTAGATGTTACAGACAGCCCTTTGTGCAGAGCCTGCATAGAGGCAGAAGAGACAGCCACCCACGTCCTCCTGGAATGTCCCGGCGTGGCTAACTACCGGGCAACACACCTCGGGAAGTCGTCGGCAATATCAAGGGTCTGCTAGGCTTCCTGCAGGAGCTGGGCTGGCATGAGTAGTTTGCGAGCTTGCGAGTCACCTGATGGTAAGTGATCATCGCCGCCCATAAACATCACTAACCCCGAAGGAGTCATTGAGCCGTTGCCGACCTTTTAGGGAAAAATAAACTCTTCTCTTGAAGGCCCCAATGTCGAAACAGTCCGGGAACACCGCTGATGGAAGTTGGTTCCATAATTTCACCGTACGGGGCAGGAAGTGTCTTAAAAAACGCACAGTAGTAGATCGCCATTCGTCAAGATGGTGTTGGTGAAATTCTAGTTTTCGGCGAGTAGTACGATGGTGGAATACAGCGGCTGGTAACAAATTAAACAGTTCCTCTGAACACTCCCCATGATAAATCCTGTACAATACGCAGAGAGAACTAACATCCCTTCGCATGGACAGGGGATCTCAGCGATCGGAGATCACTGGGTCATCGACGATTCGAGCTGCTCTACGCTGAATGCGATCAAGTGGAAGGAGAAGGTATTGGGGTGCCCCAGCCCAGAGATGAGAGCAGTACTCCATTGAGGCCTGACCTGTGCCTTGTACAACTGAAGGCGGTGGGCAGGTTGAAAGTACTGTCTTGCCCTATTTAGCACCCCAAGCTTCTTCGAAGCCAATTTAGCTTTGTCTTCCAAATGACCGCGAAATTGGACGTCGCTCGATATGTCAACGCCCAATACCCCAATGCTAGGCTTAATGTCAAGTGGAGTGCCCTCGAAACACGGAGTTATGACAAAAGGGGATTTTTTTGCGGTGAACACGCAAACTTGTGTCTTACTGTGGTTAAATTGGACTAAATTGTCTCTACCCCATTCTGAGACCTGTTCAAGACACGTCTCCACTTCGGACACAAGTTTAGTACGGCTTTCTGTGACGTAATCCCGAGAGACATTTTTTTGACCAAAGTAGCGTACTGCACCCGTGCTGTCATCCGCATAACAGTGAATGTTACGAATTTGCAACATGTCATTGTTGTGCAGAAGAAACAGAGTAGGGGACAGTACACAGCCTTGTGGAACACCAGAATTCACAGGCACGAGGTTCGAGCATGAACCGTCGACAGCGACTTTGATGCTTCGTCCTGCGAGAAAACTGGCCGTCCAGGTACATAATCTCTCCGGGAACCCAAAGGAAGGCAGCTTTGATAGAAGTGCCTTGTGCCACACCCGATCGAAGGCCTTTGCTACATCCAAACCAACTGCTAAAGCCTCGCCCTTACTTTCCACTGACTCCGCCCAGTAGTGGGTCAAGAAAACCAGAAGATCACCAGCCGAGCGGCCTTGACGGAAGCCATATTGGTGGTCGCTAAGCAGCTGACGATCCTCTAGGTATCTCAGCAGTTGGCGGTTTATTATGGTTTCCATAACTTGACTGATTGACTTATTAATTATAAGTACTGTTGTGCTTACGGTACTTTTGAATCATATTCTAATTGCGGTCTAGTAATACGTGTAACGGGACTCACTTGAGTATAGCGATGACGAGTCGCACGGCGTGCACGGCGACCTCGGTCTCCTTGTCGAGCGACATGGAAACGATACGGTCCTTGAATTTAGATGTGAACAGCTCCAGTTTGCCCTTCAGCTCCTCACACTCATATAGAGGCTGCAGGGCTTGCAGGCAGCGGAGCCGCACCTCTCCCACCTGAAGATGATAAAGGTTTATAGATGTTTGTGAAAGTGGACACCTCAAAAGCATACATTCAACTGGTACATTGATTTGGTTATCCATAAAGCTATACTCCAATAATCAAGAGACTGCTGTACATCATGATCGAGCTATGTGTAGCCATTGCACTGTCACAAGATACCTAGTCAGCTAAATTATTAAAAAAAAAAAAACAAAGTCGATTCAAGTCGTATAATATGCTAATGACTGTACCTTATCGTGCAAGGTCCACCCAATATACTTGAGATAGAGATCGTCGAGGAAATGCGCCGGAAACTTCTCCATCCAGATGCCTATCTCAGCCATTGTGATGGCTCTGATGTCAGGCAAGGTATCTCTACAAATGGAAATTGTTGTTATGGTCACACTAAAAAGTGGCATGAAATTGCCATGAAAATGCTGTTCATTGTCAAAGCTTGCACTGATTAAGCAAGCACCCATGAGTGTTACCTGTAGCGATGCACAAAGACAGATTTGAACATATAGGATAACATGTTCTTGATCTCCTCCATGTTTTCTTCTAGCTCTTGACGCTTTGCGACCAGCACCTCGAGGCGCTCTGAGGCCCGCTTATCCCGCGCTTTCAGCCGCTCTGCCTCGTACTGACGCAGGCAGTTATCACAGTTGACACTAGTCAATAGTGCCACATCCACCAGTGCAGTCATCAGTTTCATCACTAAAAATAATAAAAATAAACACTTATATATAATGCATACGCTACAAAATGACCATATACAAAACAAGAATAGTGTCTCACCTGCTAATGTAGCAGTGTGTCTGAAAGCCCGCACTTGTGAATCAGACAGTCCAGTCAGCAGGGAAATTATGTTGTCCATCAAATACTGATCATAGATGATGGAGTACTGACACATCTTCACCAGGGTCTGGATAAATTCACAGAAGTTGGCTCGGAATTTCTTCCAGGTCTGCCCAGACATTATGAGGGGGTATTCTCCACTTTCCTATAGAACAAAAAAATATATTCAGCAACTGCCATGATAAAAAAAGGTAAATTGTCCAGCAGTGAAACAATATAAACCAACACCAAAGCACGACTGCTTCTAATAATAAAAACTACTTTGATTTATACTAAGTATTATTTCCTCATTAGTCTGGAAGTAGAAATTATGCATACCTCATCAAACTCCTGTGTCATCTTCTTGATGATAAGTGTGTGGTCCATCTGTGCCATGTCAGGAGAGACCTTGCCGCGGCAGCCAGACGAGTTGATGAAGAACTGCATCAACTGCACAAGTGCATGCTCACGGTTGCTCTTGTATTGTTCTATCCACATGTCCACAACTTGCTGCAATTGTGTTAAAAATTAAAAATTTGGTGACAAAAAGGACTCTTATAGAATAATCATACAGAGCGCTAGAAGACGCTTCAATAGGACCAGCCTTGTATGTATATTGATCTCGGTTTTGCCTGTGACATTGTCAATTTAGCATTCCATTATAACTCTTCCCTCAAGTATCTCTGTGTAAAACATCACGTTGATCTGTTGCTGCCTGAAATAACGAAAAACACTTAAGAGTTTATAATGGAATGCATAACTTACATTGATTGCAGTCTTGTTGAAACGCAGTATATTATAAAGGCTGTTCTCGTCGTCGCCGGGCAGCAGCATGGGGGGCGGAGAATAGGCCGGAGGAGGCGGCGCGCCCCGGCCGCGGCCACGGCCCCGGCCCCCGCGCCCGCGGCGCGGCCGCAGCGGCGGCGGCGGCGGCGATTCAGCCAACCGGCCCACGTAGCCGCCATCGCCTCCGCGCCCACGGCTTCTAGTCACACGCTTCGTAGGCGCCGGCGAGGGAGACCGCAGCTCGTCTTCCTCGTGATGAGAGTCATCCTCCTCTCGTGGTGCCTCGACCGCAGTCGAGTTTACCACGGTGTCAACGTTGAATGCCGAGTAGTTCACATTGGGCGTCTCCGGCTCGTGTACCGATTGCCCACCATAGTCTGTCATCGGAGTAGCCGGGGTCATGGGATTCACGTATTCCGGTGGAGGATCGTCCATCCGGATACGTTTCCCGCCACGGCGATGCATTGTATGTTGTTCTACGTCACTCGCGGTAAGCACCACACACAACTTGAATAAAACATTACTTATATGATAGTCACTATCAAAGAACACTCTTTAATGAGAGTAGTCCCTTGCCTGATCTCTATCGGAGAGTTTTATTGATTATTGAAGAGAAACGAGAAAGTAGAAAGAAACACTAAGCGCAGACGCTAAAGTTGTTCGCTAGAGCCAGTAGTAGTGATTATATTCTCTTTGGCTAGAGCAAGGCAGCCATAACAAAAAAAGAAACGCTTACAGACTACATAATCTAGATATTTTGAGCTAATATTTGAGAGGAAAGTTATCAAATTGTCTATGACTTTTACGATTCCTGTGATGTTCAAGTTCAATGAAATCACTATTTCAGGCAGTGCCAAGGCAGACCATACAGACCTGGCAACACATTCAGTGAGCTGTCATATTTCCGTTCAGATTGGATCACGATTGGATGATTTTTGGATTTAGCAATTTTTCTTACAAATAAGAGTAACATAACATAAAAATGGCCAAGAAGACTTACGACTTATTGTTCAAATTACTCCTCATCGGTGACTCCGGCGTTGGCAAAACGTGCATTTTATTTAGATTTTCAGACAACCATTTTACAACCACATTTATTTCCACAATCGGTATGAACCATTTTTGTATTTCATACAAATATCCTAGTGCTTTGTATATTTCCATTGCTTTGTGCTGTCCGTGCATGTTCTAAAAACGTGTCTATAATGATCTTAACATCAAAACATATATGACCTTTAACAATTTTTTGCTATCAAAGCAAAATGAGAAGGCGGTGGCTCTCTGGCAGCGGCCTATTCATAAAGTGTTGTGATGTGCAGGCATCGACTTCAAGATCAAGACGGTAGAGCTGCGTGGTAAGAAGATCAAGTTGCAGATCTGGGACACAGCAGGGCAGGAGCGGTTCCACACCATCACCACATCGTACTACCGCGGTGCCATGGGCATCATGCTCGTCTATGACATTACTAACGAGAAGACCTTCGACGACATCGTCAAGTGGCTCAGAAACATAGATGAGGTAATGACTGCACTACCCACTTAGCCGCTTATCTGTGCCCCCTCACAAAATACCACAATTTTTTACTGCTATGAAATTGAGTTATGGTATAATTTAAACCATTGTATTTAGAGTTCTAGAACTGTTCTTCATTAGCCTGCTATCACTGGCTTAAAATTAAATGATTTATTATTTATTATTATTAAAAGTGGAAAAAGCAGGCTGGAGAAAAACTCAAATAAACAAGATTCATTAGAGATTAGCATGTCTCTTCTGTATGATGATTATGAAATCTAATTATGGTTTGTATTTCTGCTGGACTATGCTTATTTTTTTAACCCCTTGTATGCTTAGGCATTGAACTGTACTTTTTCATGTGCATATTTTTTTTTCATGGTTTTTTTAGTACACCTAATATCAAATGAGGTGTAAATACTGTATTTTTTTTATTGTCCGCATATAAGGAGTCTAGTTTTTCTTTGTGTGTGTACTATATACAGAACCCCTAAAACTTGAGTGTGATGTCATTCATTCCCATTTACATTAAAGAAAAAGAATAAAGAATAGTAGGTTGTTGCACCAAGCAGAAAGTGATTCATTATTGTGCCGAGTGTTGGTTTGGAGCCCAAATGCAAGTGAGGGCTCTAAAAACACGAGCACAATAACACATCACTTGATGCCAGGTGCATAATCTGCTTTTCTTTCTACTACTTCAAAAAGTTAGTAAAAAATGTAAAGTATAGTTAAATCCGACTAGCAATGTAAAAAGGTTTTTCTTCCTACTACGCTTTAATTTCATCATAATGGCCTTAAATACTCAGCACAAAGCAGCCCTTATTTGCTCTAGAGCAAATAAAGTTGCATACAAATTTCATTATTGCACTGTTTTGTATTTTTTTTTAATTTGGTTGGTTGATCAAGAAGTTTACACCAACAGCTACCCAATCCGCCCATTCACAGTCCGATGAGACAGCCAACCACTCTTCTGTGGACTTACTGTTAGCAAAAAAAAAAAAAACAGGCCACATATCGGCGGCCATATCGAACTGTGATTGTCTCGTCTAAAATGTTATGCTCAAAGTACTGGCTGATAAGATAGTATGGGTTACAAAAAGATTTTAAAAAAAATTGGCATAATATGACAATTAATAGACTAGATACAAGATTTCTGTGAAAATTTTCGGATTTTCGACTTTAGCTTCAGAACCAATAGACCGATTTTAATAAATAGGGTATCTTAAGATTCGGGGAGAACGTGCGAGTGTCATAGGCTATATCCTTTTTACTTCGCTAGTTGGGTTTAACTGTACCTTTACGTTTTTTACCAACTTTTAGCAGTAGTAGAAAGAAAAGCAGATTATGCACCTCGCATCAAGTGATTTGCTATTGCGCTCGTGTTTTTAGAGCCCTCACTAGCGCTCGGGCTCCAAATCAACACTCGGCGCAATAATGAATCACTTTCTGCTTGGTGCAACAATCTACTATTATTCACCTGTTATTAGAATTTTTATATAGCCTATGACACTTGTCGAATACGAATCTTAAGAT
Source organism: Tortricodes alternella (assembly GCA_947859335.1). Classification (NCBI taxonomy): domain Eukaryota; kingdom Metazoa; phylum Arthropoda; class Insecta; order Lepidoptera; family Tortricidae; genus Tortricodes; species Tortricodes alternella. The sequence continues at coordinate 15,705,542 of OX401983.1, forward strand.
ACCCTATTTATTAAAATCGGTCAATTGGTTCTGAAGCTAAAGTCCAACATCTGAAAATTTTCACAGAAAACTTGTATCTAGTCAATTCATTTTCATATTACCTATGCCAATTTTTTATTAAAATTTTTAGTAGCTTTGAGTATAACATTTTAAACGGGGCAATCACAGTTAGATATGGCCACCGATATGTGGACCGTCTTGCTAACAGTAAGTCCACAGAAAAGTGGTCAGCTGTCCCGTCAGACTGTGAATGGGCGGATTGGATGGCTGGTGGTGTAAACTTTGATAACTAACCAAATAAAAAAAAACACAAAACAGTGCAATCATTAATTTTGTATGCAACTTTATTGCTCTAGAGCAAATAAGGGCTGCTTTGTGCTTAGTATTTAAGGCCATAATGATGAATTTAAAGCGTAGGAAGAAAAAACATTTTATTTTTCACTAACACAAGATAGCAAACATATGCACCCAATCCAGATATATTTGCTCTTAGTTACTAATATGTTTTGTGAAATATGGCCAGCCATTTATATGTCGTACCTTAAACATTAAAGGACACATTCAGATATCAATATTTCCTATTAATAGCCCTACTTAAGGATTATAACTAATTTTAATAATAAATGATATTTTTCTAGACTTTCATTCAGAAGTTCGTCTTGTTTACTTGCTTGTTTTCCCCTATATACCTATGAAACTAAATTTATTATTATTCAGTTTTGTGTCGGCCGAGCTGATAATTTATTTATTTATAATTAATGTACAATAATAAGTTTACAGTTTCATAACCAACACACCTATTATGTTAAATACAGTTCACAACAAGGAGAGACAAATAAAATAAAAACAACACACACATCATTACAAATTACAACTAACATAGCAACATATTTATTTTAATTTCCAGCGACTGCCAGCTGTCAGCAAACATATCAGCGTCTTGAACCTCGCATACAAGCGCATTTATTAACTCTATCGCCCTAGCCGTAGGAGAATTCCGGGCGCGATGCGTCCGGAACCCATCCAAAGCTGCGAACAGCGGGTGCCGGCGACGAGCCCCAGCCCTCACATATTGCTCAGGAACGAACAAGCGCAATCGCTCGAGAGCTAATGGGTTATCAACGCCATTGCGCAATAGCGAACAATAGTGCATAAGAAGCTGCATAATGAATCATTGAACCTGCTACATTGAACTCAAGGCTGTTAGGGCACCCAGATGATATGTAGGATTTAATATGTTTTTAATAGGATTGTTGTTCTTTATTCTCAATGTGGTGCACTTGCTACGGTCCTTCATTTAGTTGGTTGATCATTTCGTATTTGAATTGTAGATTTTGTGCCCGAATTCACAAAGGACACTCAAATTGATCTTTGATTAAAGTGACGTTTATGTTTGGGTTGGAAACTGGTTGACAGAGACTTAGTAATCTTGGATCAAAAGATCGGATCATCAGATCAAAATCTGAATGACCTTGACTTTGAAAAAGAAAATAGTGTATTTCCATAGCAATCACTTGTATGGAGATTTCAATATTTTTGGCATATCATGACAACAACCAATAAATTAAAAACCGGCCAAGTGCGAGTCAGACTCGCGCACGAAGGGTTCTGTACGATTATCTATAATCAAGCAAAAAATATCTCGTTTGTTTTATGGGAGCCCCCCTTAAATATTGGTTTTATTTTAATTTAATTATTTGTTTTTAAAGTGAATATATAACTAAATATTCTGTGAATATTCCAAGCGTCTACCTGTTGCCGTTATCAATATCGAGCAAAAACGAGCAAAAAATCACGTTTGTTGTATGGGAGCCCCCTTCAATATTTATTTTATTCTGTTTTTTATTATTGGTTGTTATAGCGGCAACAGAAATACATCACCTGTGAAAATTTCAACTGTCTTACTATCACGGTTCATGAGATAAAGCTAGGTGACAGACGGATGTTCGGATAGACGGCAGCGGAGTCTTAGTAATAGGGTCCCGTTTTACCCTTTGGGTACGGAACCCTAAAAAAGAAAATAGGTCTAACATTTATTTGTAACTTTATTGAACTTCTATGTAGAATTGTTACTCATAGGTATTTAGATAAATGATTTAGATACAAAAGAATATTATACTAAAAAACGAATTAGGTACCTAATTAATTAATTAACTATCTATCTATATATTAATTATGTAGCTTTTGTTACACAGTTAAAAAAAAAATAAGAATGGTATCAAAATTCTGCCTAGTTAAGCGAAGATCGAAGAATCACATAATATTTTTTTGGAAATTATATCTTACGTAACAATAGACTAGATCCGATCTGAAATCTATGAAAATTCATCCATTTTGGGATATTTATCAATGTTATACCTTTTCGTTAAGCAGTTAAAAAAAAAAAACTTATCTCAAACTTCTGCCTCTTAAGAATGTTAAGGAAAGGTCTATCTTAAGAAGCAATACACTAGATAAGATCTTCAATTGATTGATAGAATTCGTCAATTATGGTATGTACGCCAACCACACCAAAAAGGCCACTGGAGAGGCCTCAAGTGGCGTGTTTGAAGATGGCCATTGTCACCAAAATGTGTACCAACACCAAATCAAATTTAACTTATATTATCAACATATCATATGCAAACACTTATAATTATTATTATTATAGATTTTATGCACAGGCAGCTTATAGCTGAAACGTGCATAATCAGTGTCCGCTTGTGTTTTTGTGTTTGTAATTGACATTTATTGTTTGTTCAACTATTCACCGAAACTGTAACTGTAGGTGCAGCTGTAAGCTTTCGCTATTTACGTACCTACCTAAACAATACTGTCCATCAAGTCAAGGAGAAGAAGAAGTACATGTTTGTTTGCTTCCAGCACGCCAACGAGGATGTGGAGAAAATGATCCTGGGCAACAAGTGCGACATGGAGGACAAGCGCGCCGTCAGCAAGGAGCGCGGGGAGGCGGTCAGTATACACACTGCTCTTGCTCACTAATTACTAATATTTAAAGTAGTGGCCCCGTGAGCTGTAGACAAACTTAACTGTGCCCTTGAAATACTGTTATCCCCATACATTGACATAGGTCGCGATCAGTTTACCTACATCGAAAATTAGTTTGTAATCGCTTAAACCCCCATATCTTCGTCGTTTTGAAAAATGTCGAAAAACTGAATAGACAAAGAAAGAAGAAACCTAGTTTCTCTTTTACTGTGTGAGGGCACGTAATTTGTATTGTGAGTTATAGTAGGCCCTAAATATTATGGTAACACGCAGCTTCAGATGATTAGCGCGCTCTCGGCACCAACGCGTAGTGGTGGGCTCGCCGCGCGTGACTCACGGCGTGCAGCTCACGGTAGCAGTAGCCACTGCTTCATTTGCATCTTGCATTTAACTGGCAACTCAACTAAAAGCGCTACGGAACGACTGAGCAGAGTTTTTCCTGCCCTAACCCTCGCTTGTGTTACGGCGGGAGTAGAAACTATACAACTATAAAATTTCACTTATCATTTATTTTTATTTAAATCAGGCACAAATTAAATTAACACTGGATTTTTTTTCATTAAAAATACAATACAATATACATAACTAATGAAATTAAAAACTGTTTATAATTTAAACGTTACTTCTGCGAGTGTGACACAGTTCGGCGGTGCGGTTTCCAATAACCTTCCGCGATAACGTCAGAATTCAAATTATTCAGAGTAACCCTTGATGTTCTACTTGAACTTGTGGCATCTGTGCCATATTACTTATTTCGCTGCCTCACGATACACAACGCCGAGGCAGCTGTAGTAGCATTTCTTGTCATTTCGCACGCCGTTTCCTTGACATACAGTCCTAGGTATTCTTGATTTGATAACTAGATGTCCCGGCATGCGTTGCAATATTGCAACCTTCCCGGGCGTGCGCGCCTGGATGAATGGTAAAAGGAACGCATAGGGACGAACAAAACAATAAACAAACATTTTTATAGCAGGTAAAGGGTTTAAAGTTTAAATGCATAATTAGAAGGATATAGGAAAAATAAATTTAGGAAAAAATGTTACGTTTTTCCCGTACCTACTTCAACCCTCTCTTTTACCCCCTTCTAGTTTTATTACCAAAATTTTCGATAGCCGATGTCCTGCTTGAAATTACCGAATTCCGTTCAGTAGTTTAAAACTTTATCGCGCATATACAGTCAGAAAAACCGACATGTAATTCGAAAACCATTGGGATTTGTTGTGTTGCTCATTCTGAAGCCTTCCCATAGTATTTTTTCATTGTTATCTTCAATGTACAGACTTTTTCCACTTTAATGTTTTATCGACCGAGCGAGCGAAGCGTCTCCGTTTCAGCTTGGGCAAAAATGCTTTCGTATGTCCAGCGGATGGCCATTTGTTCTCGTCTACGGCTCGCAGTTCTCAACCAATTCTGGTGAAATTTTGTGAGGAGGTTCGGTAATTGTATAAAAAAAAATTGTCGTTTCAATTTTTCGAAATATTTCAAAATGGCGGAGATATGGGGATTTTTGCAATTACAAACTTACTGGCGGTGTCGGTAAATTGACTTGATCTATGTCGATGTATGGAGATATCAGTTTTTAACGGCAAAGTTAAGTTTGTCGCAAGCCCAATCATTATTTCTTACTTTTCAAAGGGTTTTTGTTTTAGATTCAGTTTTTGAAGTCTTTTGTCGCGAGGTCTACAGCTCACGGAGCCACTAGTTATATGTAATGTATAGTATAGTATGCCCTTCTTTCAATCCTTTTGTTAAATTTATGATAGTAAATAGACTGTTGTGTATTAGGTACCTCATCCCACCCACCGGCGGATGCTGAGCGCTCCTCACCGTCAATGGGCAATAATCGTAAATTTCATGCGAGCACTTACTACCAGCAGCTACTTGGAGGCCGAATTTATTAGTACTTTATCACGTGATTGCGGAACCCATAACACGCCATGGTTGTTTACCAGTTTTATTAGCTACTCCCATTTCAGCACCGTGATCAATTATAACAGATTAGTTTAGCCTCGCTCATTACTGTTTCAACATGCATGGCCCCTATTTGTGAAGTTTGTGATTGCCTATACTATATGCGACTCCATCCATAAATCAGTGCACGAAAGTGATTGGGAATAACTCTTCTCTACAAATGGTATGTAGATAGGAACGAAGTAGTAGTGATAAAAATATCATAAAGTAGCACTTTCTCGATCATTAACGAGTGCAACGCGAGATCCACGCGCCGACACGCAGGAGTCGTTGTCGAATACAGCATTAGACGAATTCGCTAAATACTTCTGTTTGGATATCTGTAGACGGATGGTACGGTACAGTCGCTCGTCTGTTCAAATACAATGCCAGAAGTTAAGTTACTAATGCTCACGTTCACGGACTATATACAGGGTACCTTAATTTGGGTCGCTGAAGAATATTAAATTTTGAGCCGGTGTGCAGTTTCTGTGATATTCTTACCGTCGGTCGACTGCTTGCGTCGTCCTCGACCTGTAGGTTGGTCAGCGTCTTATTGTGTTCAAGATATAAATTCGATATCAAATTATGGATTTTACTGGTTATTTATTCAAGTTTCTATTTTTGGAGTCGCTGTGTTGTTTGTTGTACTTAATGTAAGTCTAAAGTGCTGCAGCAAGAAATGTATTTTATTTTATTTAGTGCCTAAGTTTGTTTTTATATACGAGGGTGAATCGAAAAGTTTTGAGCCTGAGGTCAATAATGAAATTAAAATTAAAAAATAATACTGACACGTAAGACTTACATATTTTTTTATCATTATGTTTTTATTATTTTACTATCTTTTGTTTTTCTTCTCTAACAATTGCAAATTTTGTAATCGAATTACTAAACGAGGTTCACGGTTTTCTTTAGAATGGATAAAATTGAGCACTATTCTGTCATAAAGTACTTACAAAAAAAGGCTTAACGCCAAAGCAAATTTTTGAAGATATGTGCCAGACTTTAAGAGAATCCGCTCTATCATATGCCACTGTTAAATGATGGATAGCAGATTTTAAACGAGGCAGAGAAGCAGGTGAAGATGAACCCAGGTGTGGTAGACTAATAATGGCTTCTATAGACGAAAATGTCAATAAAATACTAGATATGGTTATGAATGACAGCCGGTTGAAAGTTGCAGAGATAGCGGAGAAAATTGGCATTGCCTATGAGCGAGTATAAAACATATTCACCAAGGATCTTGGATTTTCTAAGGTCTCTGCAAGGTGGGTACCTAGACTGCTTTGAGCTAAAAATAAACGCACCCGCCATACAGTGTCACAGGATTGTTTGGATCTGTTTCAATGCGACCCACAAGATTTTCTTGGTCATTTCATAACTATGGACGAGACTTGGGACCACCACAATACACCGGAGTCAAAAGTGCAATCCAAACAATGGAAAATGTCAGAGTCTCCACCTCCTAAAAAAGCTAAGGCCATTTTATCAGCGAAGAAGGTAATGGCTTCAGTTTTTTGGGATTGCAAAGGGGTCATCATGGTTCATTATCTCGAAAAGGGTAAAACCATAAATGCTGATTACTATTGCACCCTCTTACAACGTCTGCGCGAAGAAATTAAAACGAAAGGACCTGGTATGATATCTAAAAAAGTGTTGTTCCACCAAGACAATGCTCCTGTCCATACTGCAGCGAAATCTATCGCACAAATACATAACTGTGGGTTTGAATTGTTGCCGCATCCAGGCTATTCGCCGGACCTGGCCCTCTCTGATTATTATCTTTCCCGAACCTAAAAAGACACTTCGCAGGACCGAAATTTTTGACGAATATTGAGGTACAAGAAGCTGTGACTGAATTTTTCGATCACCTTGAAGATTCAGTTTTTTACAAGGAATAATGAAGTTAGAAGCAAGGTGGTAAAAGTGTATAGATCGCTTTGGAGACTACGTAAAGAAATAAAATTGTTATACAAACTCAAGTCTTTATTTTATAGGTTAGGCTCATAACTTTTCAATTCACCCTCGTATGTAGTTAATAGCCAAAATGTCTGTTATATAAAACCTCATTAAAAACATAATTTTTTTATATGTCATTTTGTGTAATGGACTAGCCTGGACAGCGGGCCTGTAGACAGAAGGCGGGTTTTGGATGTCAGGATAGCGGCGTCCTAGCCTAGCGGGCCTAGCACACTATTTTTTATCGCGCACATGAAGCATTCGTCCCTTTCGCACCCGCTTATGATGTAAAATGTGACGGATGCTTTATGTGTGGGATAAGAGCTAGTGTGCTAGGCCCTCCGGTGTCGCAGTTAGGAATCACGGCTACCCGGCGAGCTAAGGGCCGGTACAGACGGACAACTGCAGAATGGCAGTTCGAGTGCAGTTCTACATGGCAACTGCAAGCGGACTGCGCACTCGATTTGATGCAGCGACGTCAACTGCATCAGAACTTCACTCGAACTGCCATTTTGCAGTTCAAGTGCTGTCCGTCTGTACCGACCCTAACCGGGCCGCGGCGCGTCGCGTTGCAGATAGCGCGCGAGCACAGCATCCGCTTCATGGAGACGTCGGCGAAGGCGAACATCAACATCGAGCGCGCGTTCAGCGAGCTGGCCGAGGCCATCCTCGACAAAACGGCCGGGCGCGGCGCCGACGCGGACGCGGCGCGCATCGCCGTGGAGCGCCGCCCGTCGCGCGCGCCGCCCGCGCGCGCCTGCTGCACGTAGGCGCCGCGCGCGCCTGCTGCACGTAGGCGCCGCCCGCGCGCGCCTGCTGCACGTAGGCGCCGCTGCACGGCATACCGATCCCGATAAGGTCCGTCGGTCTTCGAGCAGCAGCGAGCGCGCGTCGACGTCGATCGGTACAACTTAAGTTTTTATTACATATGGACTGGCTCTATTGTTCGTTACATTATTATGTGCTTAGAAACTGCCGATGAATATCGATTGATCTTGATTTCACATTATCGATCGATGGATGTGGTAACGCAGTAAGTGCCGCGCCCTAACATGGTGTTTTTAACATGTACGAGTGAATTCTGGACGCGGAGATTAGTTCCTCCGCTTGCACACGTCGACAAACATTACAAATTAAACGAGATTCTTAGATTTTTATATATTTAGAGGTCGGGCCGCGCTCTGTGCGGATGTTCAAATGTGCTGCGACCGACGTGGGTTACTGATTCTGCGGTCAGTCGCAGGCTTGTATCAAAAATAAATTAAACTCTCCACAATTGGCATTAAACTTGTGAATTATAAGCAAAGTACAGTAACCGCCGTAGCTTACGATAATATTTATATATTTAACTTACTGTATAGGTAATACGTTAGATCGCTTTGTGTTACGTTAGGAGCTTGCAGTACATTGGAGTCATTCGTCTAGTCGCAAAATAATAAAAATAATATCGGTGCAAAAGCAAATTAAAATGCTCCGAAGTGGACGTGAATTATAATCTCGCTTCTCTAAGTTTGACGCTTAATATTAGCTCGAAAAACAGCTATTGCTTAATACAAATAAATTACTTAGTTAGTGGGAGAAAGAGGTTTTATAATATAATGCCAAACTATCGTATGAAGGCAACATCAGTTTACCAATAAATGCCGATGGTCAAGCGCAGTGTGTGTTAGGTTAATCTATTTCTCAACTCATAACTTATGTCAACGGGAACGCAGAACTCTACTGCTTTTATAAAATGAAATGAGTTGTTGATAGGGCTTCCGAAATTACGGATATATCAATTACGTAACTAGTAACGGATTTATAAGCTTAAATTACGTAATTACGTAACTGACCTGGATTTTTTTATTAAAAAAAATAGTTTTGTAGTTTACGTACCAAATTAATAAAAGTCAGATTATAAAATTCAGGAAAACACTGAATGAAAACATTTTTTTTTAACAGATTTATACAGCACTTATAAGTTTTTATAAACATCTGAAATATTTCGAGCCCCTTACAGGTCTCGTAGAACGAGGGTAAATCATGAAGGTCTTAGAATCACGGTAAAAAAACAGAATTGTGTTTTTTTTTCCCTTTTAAATTGATAATATGGAAGTAACATTCTCGATCTTTCTTATGCCTTTATGAAAAAAACCTTTGCTTGAGTCCCAAAAAGTCCTACCAAATCAAAAAAATCAACCACAGCCATGACTGCGAATTTTTCCACGGATACACTCCCTTAATTTTTGAAATATGTGGAAATCAATAGAAGCTTAGTCCGATGAGTAGCATAGGTCACAAAGATCTCCAGCTCCAGCGGCCCCAACATGCAAGGCACAGTGATAACTTAAACCGTCTTACCTCTAAGTGCGTTTCTCTCACACTAGTGCAGACGAAAGAGATATTCATAGAAATAAACGGGTTTAAATTATCTTTGAGTCTTGCACGGTAGAGCCGCAGCCAGATTTGCGTATAGCCGCCAGCGCAACTTGGGATCGATGCGCTGGAGCGTTATCATGGTGCAAGTAGCACGCCTAACGACAAGTTCCCTGGGCTTTTCTTTAACTGCTTGATGTAGTTTTTCGTGGCGTTTCCAGGGTCCTTGATTTTTTCATCTCAGGGTCAAAATGGTGGACCCACGTTTCATACATGGTTATAAAATGACGGTAGAAGGTATCTCGATAACGCTCAATGAATTTAAGATTCCGTTGTTCTTAATTTTTCTCGGTTACCATTCGAGGAACCCATCTAACTGATACTTTTTTAATCCTAAAGTGTCCGTTAAACCTGAGTTTCTGCTACCAAAATGAAATGTGGTCTCTCGCAGATATTTGATTATGATTCTTCAATCTTTTAAAATATCGAATTCCACTTTTTCGACGTTTCATTCGATAACTGTAGTGGAAGGTCGGCCCGAACCAGGGTCATCTACATAGCTCAATCTACCTTTCTTAGATTCAGCAAGCAGTAAGTGGCCATGGAAGAGGGTAAATTATTAATCCCTTAAGTCTTCTGGATGAAAAAAAAAAACCAGAGGTAATTTTTTCAGACACATGTACTTAAAATCACGGCACTTCCATAGTTGAACGCATTATGCAAATCGTTTCATGAAATAATCTACAACTTTTAAAAAGTACGACTTTCAGATAAAATTAATCAAAAATATCGAGACATAATTAGTAATAAAATAACAGTTAAAAATAAAAACAAAACTTCGGATAAAGATGTTTTACCAGCATGTAATTCTAATAACTTTTTGATTCACTCTCGTACATACGGTGTTGCCCGTTACTGTAACACATTTTATTTTACAACTTACAAAGGTACTTATGTGATTTACGTGTTTTTTCATAAAATTTAACGTTAATCGGCACTTCGTCGGTATATTATTTTTACTGTATATATAAAGATACATATAATTACGTAATTACGGAATTTAACCTTTGAATTACGTATTTTTTAAAAGGTCAAAATCTATCCGTTATTACGAAATTACGTAATTACGGAATGGAAGCCCTAGTTTTTGATCGTGTCGCTCGTAAATGTTGGTTTTATTTACATCGAGGGGCGACTCAGAGCAACAGTCGACTACGATTAACGCACGCAATACGTTTTACGATTAATCTATACTTATTATCAATTAGTCTTTCACTTTACTACTTTATATTGTTGTTTATGTATAATAATAAATGTCGACGGCAACAATACGGTGAGAGAGAAAGTTTCTGTAAAGAATACTTAACGCACTTTTTATTATATTTGTTTTATATTGTGTTCTCGTGGGTCACTGAACTCACACTGCCTTATTATGAAGGTTTATTGTAATAGCGTTTAACGACATATTTTGACTGCAGTCACGTGGGGTAACTTTTAACTTGAAATTGTTTTCGCAAAATGTTGTACCACAACATCGCTTTGACCTGTCCGACCAATTGAAAGTTGAACGTTTAGTATTACTTTTACCTACCCGAGTGTTAAACGTTACCCCGGTTTACTGTTCTTATTGTGCAATACATATTTTCCATTGGAATAAGTGTCTGTCATGTAATTTGAGATAATGCGTAGGACTGTTGTGTCGTAGCGCGGGATCAAGGGCGTCGACAAGTAAACACAAACCTACTGCTCCTGACATGTTCTACGAGCTGTATTTATTGTTAAGTGTTTGTTAACACGTCAATTGATTTATTGATTGCAACTGAACACTGAAATGTATATCGAACTATGTCGCAGTGATAGAATTGGATTCGGCGTGTCACTTACATGGACAATTAATTATAGTTAAATGCATTATTGCAAGACTTTGTGAGCACGAATATTTTATTTTCGAGTAGGTCTCCAATAAACGCCATATCGCATGTGTGACTTAATTATTTAAGGTATTAGAGCCAGTAGTACTTCGGCTTTGCTTGTTTTATATAGTGACTACTCGCTCGATTTACTTAAAGTTTGCATTTCAGTCGGCGGGCGCTTGAGCCTTTGCAAATATAGCAACGGTAACATATCTATGAAGCAATACCTGCGCCTACGCAGCTTAGATCTGTCCGTACACGGATAAGGGTGGTTTTTTAATCCACGGTAGAAAACGGCATTTATTAAAAAGGTACCGAACCGCAATAGTGAGACGGGTGTATTTTTAATGGACGCCTAGGGGAATGTACGTGGCTAAATTAATTAATTTTGTATCGTACGGTGTATGTGTCGTCGGTTTTTACCTGCTTTTATAAATAAACATCGGCATTGTATATTATTATGTTCATATTAAACTACCTATCGTAATCAGTCGTATTATTTATTCCATCGTGTCCCGCAGTATCATCAAAACAACTAATTAGTCTACAAAAGGCAATGCCGAGAAATACATTAGTTGAATACACAAGAACAACCCGCAGTTTATTTGTACAGTCATCGAAAATACTTGCCCACAGTTATAAAAATGTACCGTATTCCTTAAAATTAAGGATGATTCTTCAAAAATTTATCGAAACAATACAGAGTAGTAATTATTTAGTACATATATATGTATATGAATGAATCCAATGAACTAATTCAATGGATAAAACATTAGTTGTGGGTCGGAGCGGGGTTATCTAGGGTCGCGGTGCGACGGGGGACGAGGGGGGGGGCAACTGGCGCAGCGCGCGCGCACCCCACAGTGATGACGAGCGTGTGGGGGCTGACCTGCGCCGCGCTGCTGCTCGGCTGCTTGCAGCTGGCCACGCTTGCTGATCGTGAGTACCTACTGCAATACTCGCCGCATTATATACATGCCACTTGTTGATGAACAGTAGATACGCCGCAAAAAATCACTAGCCACATATCAACATATACGTAGGGTCAGCGTGAATAATATCTAAGTATGTTTTAGTACTATGCCAAATCCTAGTTTATAAAACTTGGAGCGACATAGCACCTAAACGGTTTACGCTTCTCAGGCTGACTACCATAGAGGAGTTGCCCAAAGTTAGGTTGATAAATAATTCCATAAAAAATATATTTGAAATAAACTTACTTAAAGTAATATTTATTAATGTGAAAGTACGTGAAGAAATGTGAAGATAATAAATAAATAAGATATTTGGATTTTTTTCCTCAATAACGCGCAAACGGCTGGAGGGATTTGGATGAAATATGGCAGACAGATAGGTATAGCATATCTTGGAATAAAACATAGAATACCTTTTATCTCGATAGGTAATGCATTGCCGCAGGATAATTTGCGACCAAAGTCGCGGACTAGTTTTTTTAATTGCTTTATTATGACGACTATTGATAAACCATTTGAATGATAGTTGCCCAACAAGCAAAATCGTGGTATTATTCCAGTTATACCCAATGATCTTATATAAAAAGAGGTAGATAGGTTACATGCGCACCGAAAATGAAGCGTACAAAAGACTCCAATTGTAGCCTCTGGTCTCAGTCGCTCTCGAACAAGTGGACGATGCGTATGTGCTTCAGAGTTCCGACTACAGTGCTTAGATTTCGTTTTATAGCTACAAAATGCCTTCGTGTGTGATGCGTAAATGCACTAATTACGCAAGTAAAACAAATAAAGTTAACGGAGTCACATATCACAAGTAAATAAGCCGAAATTATTATATTTTATTTGGTTTAATACTTTGTTATGACAAATATTACGCAATAATTACGTAACCTCAAAGAAAAAGACAACTTTATTCCTTTCACAACTCGAGCGACAAGGACAGGATATAGATCAACATTTTAACAGAAGCGACATTTGATTGACGCTGATGGTGTTATGTAGTTGATTGAAAACATAGTTTTTGATGAGTAATAATTAAATTTACCTACAACAATGGTTGTTGATAAGTAAGATTACTGAAAAATTAATGAACAACCTCACTCTATCTCCTATTTTGAGCTCGCTTCGGTTTTTACAATTTTATAAACATGACGGGAGTGAGAGCAGTCGTATCTATGCGTGGTATCCGCAGCACATTTCGTTTACCGCTAGACTTACGTGCCGCTACCTGTACAACTATATGTTTATATTTGTGAATGCACTTAATAATAAAAGATAAAATTTTATTCCGAAAGATGCTTTTATTTTAAATCTAGTTTCATAATAATTTAGATTATGGCTAGTGATTAGTTCAGGCCCCCAATTCTCGGTGGAGTCGAGATAATCTCACAATCGAGATTAAACGTCAGTGCATACAGTCGTTTGACACAACTGTATGAATCTGACGTTTAATCTCGAAATCGACATTATCTCGAATGTAGCGAGAATTGGGGGCCAGTTCAAAAACTGAATAATCATATCTAATGCATACATAGATTTACTTATTGAAAATGTAAATGGTTTATCTCGAATTAATCTTCATTAATAATTACACATCCATGTACAATGAAAACATAACAACACACAACAAGCACATAAGAAGCATATTTATTATCAAAAATAGATATTTAGCATGTCACTGTTAAAATAATATATCAGTAGTTTATTGTCTAATTGTTTATTAATCTAGTTTCCAAATAAAAACGTAGTTACGTTTGTGTAAAAGCAGCGTATAACCTTAAATCCAAAGCCTTTGTACCTTCTGTTCGTGTCTCGTTGTTTTTGTTAGTCTATGGCTAATGTGCGATGATTGGTGCCTAAAGTCACGTTTGCCCACCATTACGCGCAAATGACAAACACTAGCGGTCTTCTTTATTCTTATTGATTTAATTACGCTATCCTTTTTACACCGTTTGGCAATGTGGTGAAATGTCAGTGAAGTAAAAAATGTGTATGTGTGCTCCCGCTGCGTTCGGAACATTTTTTTCGGTTGTTTTGTGAGCATATAACGTATCTTTACTTATAAATCATTGGTTATACCTGACGACTATACATTATATATGGCCGTCAGCGCTCTTTTTACAACGGGCGAGGACTTCAAGTAATGTAAGTCATTATAGACCACTATATGACTGGTACATAACTTGAAGTCGTCTAAGACGATTTTGCTTGTTGGGTGGTGATGAATCTATACCGTTCGCATAGTTTTCTACAATAGGAAGCCACAGGGCCGGATTTAGAGGTCCGGAGGCCCTGGGGCAACAAAGGAGTGGAGGCCCCCTAGAATATAATATGACGTAGATGATATTGACGGTCCCTCTTTTGTGGAGGCCCGGGGCAGTGGCCCCGGATGCCCTCCCCTAAATCCGGCCCTGGGAAGCCATCACAAATGCAATGCTTGATCAAGAAGGATGATAGGTAATCTACGCTTATCCCAGAAGATATGACGTTGATTAAAATAAGTCTGGTGTAGTAAAATTCGATTGTTCGTTGTGAATTCAGCCATAATTCCTTAATGGCCAAATTCAGAAGATTCCGGTTCGCTACAACCAAAAATCATAATACCATATTCTTAGAATGTCGCAATGCCAAAACAGATTATTCTCATAATGTCTAAAGCTCGAAATGACTTACGCCTAATTCTTAAATTACCGTATTCTTAATATGACTATAATGCATGTAGACTTTATTTATCGCGTTTCGATAAATTTTCAATTCTACCGTTTCCCAAAATGTCTAAAACTTGACTTTATCGTGTTTTGATATATTTTCAATTATACCATTTCCCAAAATGTCTAAAATTCAAATTAACTTCATACAAAACGTCACATTGTCAAACATCTAAAACTCGGTATTGATGGAAAATATTTAAAATGATGTTGTATTTTACAGGTTGTACGGCATCCCAATTTTTGTCTTGTTACTATTTTTATTCTAAAATATATATAATCGAAGATTTATAAAACGGTTAAAATTTTAGGTATTATGAGAGTGTCATTTTGATCTTTGGACCTAACCCATTTTTGAATTTTGGTAATTATGAAACTAATGCATTTTCACCTTAAGTCTTAATAATAATTCGGTATTTGAAGTTATTGTTCATTTTACCAACATACATTTTGGATATTGGATGTAATGTGTAAATGTTATTATGACGTTTTATTGTATTGAAAAATAAGTCAATTTGGGAATTTAGGCATTTTGGAACTAAGACAAAATGAGATTTAGTCAAATATGTAAAAGGGCATTATGATATGATTGTAGAGAACCGGAATCATTCAGAAGGCAACTCAAATTGATCTTTGATTAAAGTGACGTTTGAGTGACGTTTTTATGGGTTAGTATCAGATGGTCGTAAACGCAACTGGTCTACGGCATTAACTATATAGGATGATTAGGATGACATTGTTGACGGACATTTAACTATTTAATCTCTAATCAAATGCTTAAGTGGCGTTTCTGAATGCGGCCATTAAGTCTGTTGATCTAAGGTTACTATTGCAACTTTAGCAGACTGCGTGATCGAGCTGGAATGCCGCGAGTGCATCCCGGACGCCATGCCGCTGGTGACTTCGCACCGCGCGGCGGGCGGCGCCGTGCGGGTGGCCGCGGGCGACGAGCTGGCGCTAGCCTGCCGCGGCGGCCGGTTCCTGGCGTACCCGCTGCGCGACACCCTGCTGGCGGTGTGCGACGGCGGCCGGTACCGCGTGCGGCACGACAACTCTCTGCGGCATCTGCTCGAGCTCGGATGCCAGGAGAATATATTTGAGGATGTGCTGCATGACGTATGTTTATTTTAATTTATTAAGTAGAGTTCCTTGAAAAACATCCCGTGACGTACCTACTCGTCAATTGACAAAGGTCCTTTTTGTTCAAACGGTATACCTACCAGTAGACCTGCGGTTCTCGTATTCGTCTCTATTTTGTGTAGGTATACAATTTGGCGCAAGTACCCCGTCTTTGCCCCTACGTACGTAAGAGGCTTTCGTGTAGGGTGAAGGCGGCAACAGTGGCTATAGCGACAACAGTGGCGCACTAGCCGTTGTGTCAAAAATATTATAGATAGCTTTCTTTCTTCCTCACTCTTCGGAAGGTCTCCCGATAGAAACAGTTTACAACCAGTTCGCTTGCGTCAGCTATGTAACGAACCCGTGTAAATAATGTTTTTTTGTTTTGACGATGGAAAAAGTGAATTTTAAGGTAAGGTGAACTTTCTATTTTTTCACGAACATCTTGTTTTGCCAATGAATTAATAATTTTGCTGAGAAATAAACTTAATTGAGGTCATTTTGACGTATACTGCACTTCGATTTAAGCAAAACTATCATGCGTGGTATAAGTTATATCCAAAATGGCGGTTTTGTACACAGTGGCTCAAATCGCTTAAGTACACAGTGGTCCATGATACACTGTGGTGACTGTGTACTGTAGGTACCTACTGATAATAATTGCTCAGACATTAGTTTAGAAAATTTTACAAGATGTAATAATTTTCCTTTCAGGATGGCTCTTCCAGCAAGGCCCCGTAAAATAGGGAAACACACAGTTGACGACATGAAAAACGCTTTTAAAAAAAAATTGGTATGAGCGAGAGAAAAGAGTCTAATGTTTTTAAATTTAAGTAACTAAATTATAAATTTAAAGACAAAATATAATTTTTATTTAACGTTACATTTATTGTTTGGTTAATTCAATAAATAAAGACTGATAAAAAGCCGAAAATTGCATTATTATTTGGGTTATAATTATAGATGATTCACTGTGAACTTGCCTGATTCACTGTGAACTGAGGGCCGATTCACTGTATGCCACCCCCAGTACACAGTGGCTGAAATAAGTTTTTTTGTTAAATACTGATTATTTTCCAAAATATTACCTTGTTGTACTAAATCGATTAAAATATTCAATATATATTAGTTACACTATAATACTAATCCTTTTACATCTTTCCAACACTCGTCCAAATCAAGTGACATCGCTCGAAAAAAAAGTGACCCACTGTTGCCGCCTTGACCCTACCATTTAAAAAATCTAGTCAGGGAACTAACAATTTTGGAGGCGTCGACTGTAAAGCGGTGCTTCCTAGGCTCGCTCACCGATCACTGCTATCTAAATTGCACAGTATTTTTGCGTGAAATTGCAGACATCGTCTATTTTATTGAAAATCACTAACGGCAGCATCGATTGTCCTGAGCTACTCGGAAACCTCTCGCTCAACACTCCTTCTACACAAAAAAGACACTTCCCCCTGTTTCTGTACCTTTTGCATCTACTAAATACAGGCAGACCAGTTTTCTTATACGTGCAAGTAAAAACTTGAATAACCTAACAAAAGAGTTCGACATTGATGTGTAGGTATAATATTAATACTCAAACTGTGAGACGTACTTTAAAAACCGCTTACTTTGAATGAGTATGCCCTTACCCTTACCCTTCCTTTTCTCGGTACATAATTATTTTGTTTGTACTTATAGCATTTTTTGTTTTGTTACATGCCCTCGTTTGTCCGCTTTTCGCTGACTTTATTAATACTATGAGTCCTCTTAATTATAATTTTTATCTACACCCATATCATAAAACCTCCATAATCAATATCAAAAACCGTAGAAAATTATCAGCATTATTACAATCAATTTTACTTTGAGCTGTAGCTGTGGTAGTAGGTAAAATCTGTACTGTAATATTATTACAGTATCAATTTTTGTAACGTTATGACTTTAAATTTGGAACAGGTGTCAAAACTCAAGTGGGTACCTATCCATATATATTAAAACAGTTATCGATACGAAACATCAATTCAGTATGTTTTTTTTTAATTTAAACCGCACGACAGTTGATCTCGAGTGACATGAGAATAGGGACTTCATTCGTTTGTCTATGATTTAAAAAAAACATTCGTCTTGACGGAGGATCGAATTGCCGCCATTACTGTTGTCATTTGTTTGGTTTTTTTGCGGTTACGAAAGTAGAATTGTAGAAAGTTGTTTGTAATTTACATTTTAGTTGAAAATATGAATAGTAGTGACTCCGAGAACGATGTGAAAACTCCGCTGGATATCCACGCATAAATGCAACCACGATTGCAATAAATAACTTGTTGCCAGAAAATATTGTTTCTGAACACATCATGGATGGAGGATGTATAATGTGTTTAGATAAAGTTATGTATGCAACTGTGCATAATTTGGCCTTAAAACACTTTTGCGATCTTATTATGCACACTCGTGTCTTAAGTTAAGACCACAGAACACAGAAGTTAAGACCTATCATTATGCAACCTGTGCCGATAGTTTGTTAATAAACTGACTACCGGCTCATACACAAATTTATTTAAGCATTAATTAAATTATGAAAAATTACTATATGGATTTAATTCGAGAATAATATAAGAATACTCTTTTAATTACTTTAATTCTCATAGGCATAATAGCTTCATAAACCTTTTTTCCACAAAGTCATTCTACAAACTCAAAAAGTGGCAACACAGGATGACGTGTTTACCTAATAGTGCAATATAACATCAAACAAATATGAATTTTATCTTGTATATGATTAGGTTCGTTTCGCATTGAATAGTTAGTTAATAATATTTATTACGCAATATAGGTATGGGAAAAAAAAGATGAATCATGCGTTTTACGAATTTAAGTTCTAACAGCACATAATAAGGTTTACTGTAGTATAGGGGGCATAAAAGGCTCCGAAGGCATAGAAGACTTACCAGTGAGCCTTGCCACCCATCTGCACGTCTAGCACGACATGCCCGCGAGTCCTTTGTCGCTCAGTGCATCCCTTACATACTTGACTAGTTTGACAGAGACGCACTGAGCGACAAACGACTCGCGGGCATGTCGTGCTAGCCCCCCTGCACGTCTAGCACGACCTGCCCGCGAGTCCTTTGTCGCTCAGTGCATCCCTTACGTATTTGACTAGTTAGACAGAGACGCACTGAGCGACAAACGACTCGCGGGCATGTCGTGCTAGCCCCCCTGGTATGGAATATATAGTAGGGACGCTTGGAATCGAGATCCTTTTGACTTTTGCGCGCGGCAACTGTCGAAGTTCTCTCCACTACTGGGACTGCCGTATTCCGAGGCACGATACGTTTATTTGTAAAATGTAAGGATTAATTTCCAGTGATATTTTATTTATTATGAATTGTTTGCTGTGGATAATTTATTAAGTTCCTTTGTGTTTAAACGGGGGAGTTTTCTGTAAAAAAATTACATATGTAAATTAATTCGAATTAGCTTTCAGTAGTCATCATTCGGGTGATTAAAAAGTGCATTATCTCGAAGTCCGGTGTGTGCGCCTGAAAGTGGGCGGGTTTTCTGAGTGGAGATTACGAAGCTCAGGGAATTTCAGAGTTAGGGGTTTGCTTGAGTCAGCAACCAATCAACTTATATCCTGGCCGGCGGAGGGCTGTTGATCTTAGACTCACTGTGCCTGGTACACGTAGACACTTAGAGCGGCGAGGTTCTAGCAATTGAATCGACCCAGGGTCTGGTGTCCAACGTTGACTAGAGACAGTTCCTCATATCTATATATTTATATATACACGAAATAGTAGGGCGTTTGTAATCCGTTTCCATCCCTCTGGATTAAAGACAAAAATCGTGCGTCTAGGGAACAGATAGGAATTCACAAGACGGACGCATCTTAACTGTGTTAGTTCCTTAGGAAGTACCACATCGCACTACCGTGGGCTTCACATCACACACCACGAATTTAGATTTTAAATGTGAGATCTGATCTCCAGTTTTGAGTCATCACAGAAGTTTAGGTTCGTATACTAGTTAGGAACTGTAGGGCCTATTTAACCGCTTTGTTTCAGTCTTAACTAGTTTTACCTTCCAGAGCTTGGAAAATACGTCATAAGTGTTGTGTTTGATATATCCTCAGTGCTTTATAACTTATTGAAAATTATCGAAGTTGTTTGTGATCAAAAATAAGTGCCTCACTGAAACTATGTGTTAATATTGAAAATGGTTTTACAAAGATTTATTTCAGTGTCTAACTAATAGACAGATATTCTAAAACAATTAGATGATCGTTCTCAATGATGCTGGGCGAAGCATATAGCAAGCCAGTGGCCTCTTGCCCAACGAAAAGAATGGCAATGTCACATCTTCAAAGTATCGATTAGAATAATCATTGAAACAATTAAGCTAGAAAACCACAGCTTTATTGTCATACAAACAAACCCATATTCAATAAGAAATTGAAATCAATCTGTAAATATAATACATTTTGATCGTCAGCTATAAAGTCTGATCTAGCTTAAAGAGGCTCTGTTTTCATTACAAAGCAAACTTCTAGGAAATTGAAGTAAATTCTAGTCTTAAAAATATGGACTGAGAATATAATTAAACCTAACAAAGCTCCTAAGAATCCAGATTTTGCATAATATATCTATGCTTATCTCTACGAACCTAAATATAATTATTATGTCTTAAATCTTGGACGTTGTGATTGCTTATAGTTGAATATATAAAGGACAAACTGCTGAGTTTCTTGCGGCGCTTCTTCTCAGCAGATAGAGGTTTGGGAAGCGCTGGTAGATGCAAAATTGAGCAAGTAATGAGTCTGTGACCTACTTGTGAACAAATAAATATCATTTTATTCTGAAACTATAAGAAGAAACTAAAAGAAGCGGAGATTGCAACCCAGAAAATATCATGTTATATAGTTCAATTTATGAACAGTACTTCTATGGTTTTCGGTTACAGAAATACAACCAGCTGCAACCTAAGAAGATATGATAATTAAGAACAAATATTATAGACATATAATATAGTCTAGTACTTAATTACCTTTATTTCTGAACACCAGAACTTGTAACCTAAAGAATTGAGAAATTGACTCGGTAACAAGTGTTACTAAAAGTTGAATTTAAAAGATTATTAAATACTATGACCTAAATTGTATATAAAATACAAATACTTTGGCCTTACCTTATCCAGGATTTGGACGGATTTGGATTGGTTTTATAAGAGAATCAACATAGAAAATACCCATTTCAACCAAGAGTTGAATATCCTTGACTTAGTTATACTTACTTTCATATACAGTAATATCCAAATTCCTTCAACTCTCAACTGGCCGCATGGTTGGGGAATAGTTAGGAAAAGAACTCTTTGCTCCTTAGAGTAAGGAGGCACTCTGGCAATTAGCTGCTAAACTATTTTGTGGAAAGTTTCCTTATAATGTTTCGACATAAATTAAACTTTAAAATCAATCTGTACTGTTAAATTGATTATTTGAAAGCAATCACAACAAATCCTATATTTAAAATACTGATTATCTAATATAATTAATATAGAAATCTTCATAAGAGCTCATACATATTTACCGACCTTGCCAACGGTCAAATCAACTTAAAACTTTAACTTGTACTGAAATAGGTTTAAGTAACTAGGAAAATCATAGTGATATTGTCCCTGATTAATATAGCTGCCTTTAGAATGATAGAGCTGGGATTGAATTCTCATAGTATTATAGTCTATTATTGTAACTATTGATAGGTAGATAACAGGTAGGAAAATTGTTAGTAATTAGAAGCCATAATATTCTCCATAAAAAGAATTTGGGTTACTGTCCACGGTTCATAACTTGGGGTCCTACTTTATACACACTAGAATGATCACAGGCCAACCTTCCTATCAAAACTCAGCCCAACTTCAGTAGTTTAATTTAGGTAAATAAACTGTACCTAGATAGGGCATTGTAGTAAATATATCCAAATAATTTAGTCAGGTCCAGTAGCTAGTTTACTTAGGCTTAAAGTGAGGTTCTCCAGCTAGTATTCAATTAGATTAGGCTAGGTTCAGTAATTTTATATAGAATATAAGGCGGGTTGTTGCTGTTAGAGCTTCAGACCCAGGTAATTTAAAGGTAGTAGGGGTATAGTTACATTTCGTAGCCAGACCCAGGATATTTAAGTATAGTATGATGTTCGTTGCAAACCGTTGCATTAACTACTATTAATTACTTGTTGTTTCTTATTTTGTGCATAAATGTCGACTTTCTGCGGTGTTAATCGTTATTTAGTGTATCGGTATATCGGTGAGGAATCTGTAATTGGTTTTTTGAATTTTATTATAGTTTCTAAATTGCTTGTATTAGCTGTCGGTTTTCCATCCTTACATATAAAACAAAGTTGCCCGCCGCGTCTGTCTGTCTGTTACCGCTAATCTCAAAAACCACTGCACGGATTTTCATGCGGTTTTCACCAATAGATAGAGTGATTCATCGGGAAGGTTTAGGTATGTAATTTGTCAAGGTTTTGTGTAAATTGGTTGAAATAACACGAGAATTGTTGGAAGAGTCGGAAAAATTCATGCCGCCTGGGAGTTTTCATCGAAAACGCTGCCTAATCCTTTTGAGATATAACAAAACAATACACGGTGGGATATTTATCTTTTATAGATCTACAAAAAAGTCCGCAATGGCATATGTCTATCTTTTAAGGATAACTTACTATACCCATTTATCTTCTAAAAAAAGGTCACGTACAATGCGGTAATTGGAAAGCTATTTAGACAGACTAAGTATTAATCCTTATCAACTTAAATACGTTAGTTACATTAAGCATTTCATGCACATTATTATAAGCTTTTACACCATATAATTTAAACGATGCGACTCGCTTGATGTGATGAAGTTCCATTTGTTTTTTTTTAAACGACTTCAGAAAACCGAAGGAGTGGTTCTCTATCGACGCGTTTAATCGTTTTTTTTTTATATGCATGTTCACCGATTACTCGGAGATGGCTGGACCGATTTGCATAATTCTTTTTTTAAACGATAGGGTATTTCTCCAAGTTGTTCGCGTTGTGATCGAAGTCGTGGACTGATGAGAGGATCTATGAGGAATCGAAGGAACTCCTTAAATATTATAGGCACGCATATATAAATTTTGATATTTTCTTTCATAAGAAACGGGGAAACTCCACCGATGCCACAAGAGTTATGCTGTTGCAAAAACGTGCCGTGCGCACATTGGTTGGAGTGAAACCGAGACACCCGTGCAGAGACCTATTCGCCACGCACCGCATAATGACGCACTAATCACATTATATTTTTGAAATTTTGTTATTTGTGAGGAATAACCTTCCTTCATTTCCGCGTGTTCACGATAAACTCGGCAAGCAGCTCCGCCATACCGGGCGTTTGAGGACAGTCCCCCGTCGCATGGCACTTGCAAGGAAGAACCCGCGTGTTATCGGGCCGACTTATTACGAGCATCTTCCCTCTGATCTTAAGCTTGAGTCATCTGACGAAACATTTAGGCGCCGGCTGAGAAACCTTCTATTGGATAATCCATTATACTCAGTAAATGAGTATATGGACCTTAAGTTGTAAGTTGGTTCATTTGACATTACTGATTTTGGTTTTTATTGTATTTTGACATTGTTATATATTATTGCTTTGTTACCTATTTGTTTTTTGTTATTTTACACTAAAATTTACTTTGTAATGACGATCCCTAGAGGAGACCCAATATGACATCCTATTTATATTATTATTTCTTCATTATTGAATATCAAACTGTTAATAATTTAATTATTTTGAATGCTTATATGTACTTGCTTGACGATCTCAATGTAATTTCTTTTAATTTGACATGACATGTAATTTAAACTGTATATTATATTGAGTAATAAACAAACTAAACTAAACTAAACATAACTGAAGCAGAAAGTTGCGTTTCAAAAACATTATTTGGTGAAGGTTCCACTTCATGATGAAAATGAATTGATGAAAAAGACCACGGGTGACCACCGGAACTCCTCAATTATAAGTATTCCACGGGTGGTGATTAGATTTCTGTATAAGGTTGGGAAGCAACTTATGCTCATAAAAATTAATGTGGTAAAATAGAACCGGTGGTGAAGAACCAGGAGAATCCCTCAATAATTGACGTCCTTGCATCTTGGATAGCAACATTTTGTAAAGGGTGATGAGCAGTTGGCATTATGCTATTGTTACTTGATGTAGTAAATGTGTGTCGTTAAATCACATATGATGATAATCACTAAAAAAATGAAAAAATTAAAATATAAGAAAAAAAAACTAGCCTCAAAAACCCCTTGAAAAGCAAGAAATTATGGGATACATTAAATATATCGAAGTCACTGGCGAGTAAATTAGGTAATCCATCCCTCATACCGTGTTCATTTACTTGACACCGATTTCGTTGTATTTAATTCATCACTTAATTAACAACATATCTGACGTTTCTAGGTAATTTACTTACGAAGGGCATTATTTCCTACTTTTCAAAGGGTTCCTGAAGTCGGTTTTTTTTATTTGTTATTATCAGTTTGAGGTATAAAGGCACCTCAAAACAAACAATTAGGTAACCGATCCAGAAATAAATGTAAAAGGGGATGCCTGTATTTGTGATGTATGGGAAGAACATTTATCTATAGGTATGATAAAATCATAAACTAGAAAACGTCGGTACGTTGAAAATAACAATGAAAAAATGCTATGGGGGGCTTCAGAATGAGCAACAGAACAGATCCCAATCAATGGTTTTTCCAATTTCATGTCTGTTTGTATTTGCGCGCTAAACTTTAAAACTACTGGGTGGAAATAAACTAAGTAGGTATAGTATGTATTGTTATCCATTGGGCATCGGGCTTTTAATGTAAATCAACATTGCCTTTGCCTTCATCATTTACTTAACTAATTATACAATTAGTAAAAAGTATGTTTACTTTACAATCTTCTAAAGTCATAGATTTTTAATTATGCGCAACAAGAAAAAGTTGTTCGCGTAATAATTATGTTTGACTTTTACCGTGCGAAGCCGGGGCGGGTCGCTAGTACATAAATAAATGCGTCGCGTCTGCAGGTGGAGCACTGCGCGCCGCCCTACCAGGGTCGCGCCTACGTGGCGGCGGGCGCGCGCCACCTGGCCGCGCTGTGCAGCGACGCCGACCGCGGCCTGCCGCGCGCCGCGCGCGCCGGCGCCGCCGCGCTGGCGCTGCCGCCGCACGCCGAGCGCGCCGCGCCGCGCAGCCTGCTCGGCAACTTCAACCACATGTTCGACGCGCGCACGCGCGCCGACGCCGAGCGCCTCTACTCCGACGAGGCGCGGCTGAACCGGCTCGTGCGCGAGCTGCTGCGGCACGACGCCGTGGCGCTCGCCGACCAGCAGCTGGAGGCCGCGCCGCTGCTGGCGCCGCACTACTTCGACGACCAGGACATGCGCGTGGCGGACTTCGCGTCCAACCGCGTGGCGCTGTGGCGCGGCGCCGCGCGCGGCAACCTGCGCCACGTGCACGCCGACGTGGCGGCGCTGCTGCGCGCGGCGCGCGACGCGGGCGCGCCGCTGCACGTGTGGGCGGGCACGCACGGCGTCATGTCCGTCCGCGCCGGCGCCGGCCGCACGCAGCTGTTCCTCAAGCCGGGCCGGTTCCCGGTGCCCGAGTACGTGTGGACGGTCGTGCACGAGCCCGGCCGGCGGCGAGCCCTCGCCGTCGTGCTGCTGAACGACCCCTTCGTGGCGGTGAGCGAGATACGAGCGGCGGTGTTCTGCGAGAGCGCGTGCGCGCGCGCGCCCTGGCTGCGCTCGCTGCTGCGGAACCGCAACTACGAGAGCCCGGTGTTCGGGCTCGTGTTCTGCTGCGACGTCCACGGTTTCGCCGACGTCGTCGATGAGATGCCTAAAGCGGTCCTGAGGGACGTTCCGCGTGGAAGCGAGGGCATGCTTACCGATTATCCCGTTTTATTATTTTAGAGATGTGTAAATGTATGTATGCATCATAGTAATGAAACGAGATGTGAAAGAGAAGATTTTATTAAAAATATTATTAGATATATTTGATTTAACCGGTCCCCTACTCCCTTTCAGCGATGGCGGTCAAGTGTCTTTCGATTTCGCTCTCGGAGAGTACACTGCGGAGGAAAAGATTATATTTAATTGTGGTTAGTCATGTTATTGTACTGTGCGTCGTAAAAAGCCGCCGACCGCTATTCTGTCTGTTAGAGCAGCCATTTTTTTGAATTTAATGGCGTTGAACGGCATGGAATGTAACAATTTGACACCAGGTTTTTTTAGACTAATTCGACTCTGCTGAGCACGATTTGGCCCGGTGACAGACCGATTTCCCCCCCTGCCCCCCCTTTTTTTGGAAAACATGTCCCTCGCCACCGTTTTTTCCGTTTTAAATAAAAACTTTTAAGATCTAGGAGAAAACTGTCAATTAAAAAAATTATCTCCATTAAATTCCCTATCACACGGTATAAATATTTTTATTATAGGTTGTATAGTTTTCGAGTATTATCTTCCCAAACTTCATGATTTTTTAAAATTTTGAGTATTTTCTTCATTTATGCTATATCTATAGGGAATCGTATGAGGGTGGAACATAAATAATTATCTATGGAATAATGAATCCTGGTATATTTACTTACAAAACAAGACCTCATTGACAGTCGTACGAGTTTTCGTTAACTTTCTCGCATCTTATGTTTCTCTAGAAAAGTTGTTCAGTATTGTTCACTTAACACAAAATTAAAGATTCGCCCGCTAATCTCCAGAAACTTGGAAAATATTAAGTAGATTATGATGGTCGATCGTTGTTCACTGCTCGCACCTCTGGTACTGCAAGCTGTAGAAAGTTAACCAAAACTCGTACGACTGTCAATGAGGTCTTGTTTTGTAAGTAAATATACCAGGATTCATTATTCCATTCATCATTATGTTCCACATTCAGCCGATTCCCTATAGATATAGCACAAATGAATAAAATACTCAAATTTAAAAAAAAATGAAGTTTGGGAAGATAATACTCAAGAACTATAAGATTTATAATAAAAATATTTATACCATGTGGTAGGGAATTTAATGTAAATTTTGCAATTGACAGTTTTCTCCTAGATCTAATAGTTTTTGTATAAAACGGAAAAAACGGTGGCGAGGGACATGTTTTCCAAAAAAAGGGGGGAAGGAGGGGAAATCGGTCTGACACCGGGCAAAATCGTGCTCAGCAGGGTCGAATTAGTCTAAAAAAACCCGGTGTCAAATTGTTACATTCCATGCCGTTCAACATCGAAAGGAGAATTCTTTTGAGATTTTTTGGCTGGTATATGTGACGACTCACTGGAACTTGGGATTGTCCTTGGTGACGATGCCGATCTCGATGTCGCTGGGCCGGAAGTCGACGGCCAGCACGTGGCTGAGGCACGCCACGGCCAGCTGCGCCGCGTCGTCGGCGCTCAGCGCCGCGCGCTTCTTCAGCTGCAACACACCCACGAAACCTTGTTTAGCCTTTTGAACGACACAGTCGGCTGTAGCCGACAGCAGATTTCCGTGCTCCTGTCGCTAAGGCTTGCCGTTTTCCATACATTTTGTCGGCTACAGCCTTCACTCGGCGTCTGTGGCACTCTTTCCGCATTCAGCCGTGACGTTCAGGTTTAACCGACTACGTCCTCCAATAAAACAGTTACCATATCTGTTTACATGTAGGACACAATCACTATGATGGTGAATGAATCCATCAACAGTTCAAAGAAAACAGTTAGGGAGGCGAGGTAGCTAAATGGCGTAATTCAACGGCGCCGTCGAGACCTATCAAAATCGAAAGATAAAATAATTTCGAAAAGAAAAGCTCGTATGGTAAAAACCATTTTAGCGGTGGTTTTGGCGTGTACGGTTTTTCAAAAATGTTAAAAAAAACAGTTACTTGGGCATTCTTGAGCGCGTCAGATATTCATACTACGTATGCCCCAAGTGCCTCTGATAACAACGATATACTAATCTGCCGGTTTGCGTGGTGGGGGTTGGCATATAAAGTAGTCAAAAATGCAAAAAAAAAAATTTACTCGAGCGCGTCAGATTTTCGGAAGGGGTGTTAAGTAGGCCCCAAGGAAGCTCCCTTTAAAAAAACTGACGATAAGTTACGATGAATTTTTGAAAATGCAAAAAAAAAGTTTTTGTGAAATACTCGAGCGCGTCAGATTTTCATAGGGGAGGTTTATCTCGAAAAAAAGAAAAACTAAATCCATAAGAAGTTCAGTGAAGTGCGAGCCGGAATTAAGTTATTTTTTTGTCAGTATAATCGCAAGTTCATTAGTATTGTCTACACTATACAGGGTGGGCCATAAGTTTCGGCAAATAGCAACACAGATTTTTTTCTAAACTATTAATTGTGCGGTACAAAGGATGATGGGAAATTAAACGCCGTTTGGTATATTTTTGACTACGATACACCGTTTCACAGGAAAGCAACGTGGTTACTGTGATAAACACTTTAAAAAACAACCGGAAAAGTGCGAGTTAACACCCGTGGAGAGGGTTCCGTGATTATATGAAATTTACTATGTTACTTTAAATACGATACACTTTTTGAAGGTTTTCCTGTGATCTTTAGGTAATGAACTATTTTTTGTATATTTTTAAAAACTTTAGGTCCAGTAGCTTCGGCGATAAGGATAGGGGGAATGATAAATTTTTGCCTATTTTTCTAAATAACTTCAATCCGTTTATTTCATAATTATAAAAAAAAATTAAGATCCTCATAACGAGCCCTTTCATTTGATATGTCACACGCCATATTTTGCAAAACGTACCTACCAGAAATGATAATTGTCAGTATCTTTCCATACAATTGCATAGTAGGTTGCAGGAGTGCCAGCAACAAGACGGAGCTCATTTAGGCGACATTGTTTATACAGATAAAAAATATATACTATGCTTATTACTTATTATAAAAACAAATAAAATATCATTTATCTACACCCATATCATAAAACCTCTATTGTTTAATCAAAAACCAAAGGAAATGACCACCATTTTGACAACCAATTAGGAAAAACCAGTGCTGCAATGTTATTTCTTTATCGTTTTTAGTAAAGAAATGAGATTCAATTTGGAACAGCTGTCAAAACTCAAGTGGGTCTCTATTCTAGTATCCATAGATATTAAACAGTTATTGATACGAAACATCAATTCAGTATGTTTTTTTAATATAAACCGAACGACATTTGATCTCGAGTGACATGAGAATAGAGACTTCATTCGCTTGTCTATGTTTTTTTTTTTAAATGGTCTTGACGGAGGATCGAATTGCCGCCATGTTGGTGTTTTGCTGAACGAAAGTAGAATTGTTGTTGAATTGAATAGAAAAAGTTGTTTGTAATTTACATTTTAGTTAAAAATATGAATAGTAAGTAGTCTTCTCGGAGTGTGTGTGATGTGAAAATGCGCCGGATATCGGAAATATGCAGCCACGATTGCAACAAATAACTTGTTGCCAGAAAATATTGTTTCTGAACCCATCATGGAGGATTTATAATGTGTGTAGATAAAGTTATGTATGCAACTCTGCACAATTTGGCCTTAAAACACTCGTGCGATCTTATTATGAAACTCGCCTATCGGCTCGTTTCATGAAAACCGCACTAGTGTTTTAAGGCCTATCGTTATGCAACCGTTGCATAAACTACTATTGTCTAATTGAGCTAAAACAAGGTTTTATGTTAAGCAATTGTGCACCTTTACACAGCTAAGTAAGAATCACTTTGCCTTGGAGTTTAGTACAACATAGCACAATTTTAACTCGTTGATATCAGTCATGGCAAATTGTTTGCAATACACATTTGATCTCTGTTTGCGACTGTCCTAAGATGCAGTTGTATGTAGAAGTTTGGTTCAAGTTCTTTCTAAGTTCCACGTATTTTCACTGTATTGTTTGTATCGTAAAAGGGGTACTATTTCGGGTAGTACTTTTTGGGATATAGCCGATTGAAAAATTCGAAGGCCTTCTGGGTGAAATCCCGCTTTAAAAGATGTGTACGCCACCTTGACGGTGCGCTCATTTCTACACAGTTGAATAGTCAACAAGTAGTAGACTCCTCTGCTGCACTGGGAGTGAAGAAATAGCATAGAATGCGTGCAGATGCTTATCACCCTGGCATGTCGTAAAAGTCGACTAAGGGACGGGTCCTCTCCAACATGGTGGACTATCTGTATGGGCGATGGGCTGATCACCTGTCACCATACGGTTCATCATACCATCTTAGGACTAATTAATCGAATGTGGCCACAAGTAGTCTTGTGGCTCTGCCCACCCCAGGGATTTCGGGCGTGATGATATGTATGTATGTATGTATGTATGAATAGTTAAATATCTTAGCTTCTACAATAGCTATGCAGATGAGATTTGAAGGGTCAGAGGTACTATTTGGCATAGGCGTGCAGTCCATATAGGCATTAAGGCAGTGCCAACCGTGGCAAAATGACCCCGTGTCCGATTTATAACTCTTAATTCGCATTAAATTATTTCTACGATTCAAAATTACCTAAAATATTCATTATTTATTAAAATGATTAATAAAATCGAACACAGGGTCACTTTTCCAGGGTAGGCAAGGCACTGCCTAAATGCCTAAATAATAAAAATAATAATTCTGTATTTTCAGATAACTAGGATCCATGATTTGTTAGATAACCTTATAGCTATATTAGACACCTAAGATTAAATTCAATAAATTATTCATAATAATAAGATAAGATAAGATAATTTCAATACTATCCAATTTTGTTTTAATACAATTAGATTAAATAAATACTAATATTACTTTTTATTTCTATATGAACTGCACGCCCTTGCTATTTGGGTACAAATTTTTGGCACATACTGAATTTCCGGGAAAATTGCCAATCCAGAGATCCCTCGGTGTACACTACCTTGACGTTAAGGTAGCGTACCTACCTACTGCCCCTTATATCTCGAAAATTACAAGGGTACTATTTTTATTGAATAGGTACTAATTCGGTACTATTTGGGTACTATTTTTTGGCATCATCAAATCCTCGATATCTTGTTGGTGTAAGCTACCTTGACGATCACCTAGTGCAGGCCTACTGCATTACAGATGTGGCAGGCTTTAGCTAAGTTACGGAGTCCTAAACATCGCCAGTGCAAATTCGAATTATGTCTAGACGTCCATGATGAAATTGTTAACTGTATTATTTACTTTAGAATCAAAATGAGTCAATTATTAACCATCAAGTATTCGTTATACAGTAGATTTAAACATTGTGTTTGTGTGTCATCGGTTATTTTGGACAAAGTAATGGGACCTTCTTCTCGAGGTAGGCGCCCGCGTCCGTGGCCTTGGCGCCCGCGGCGCAGGCGGCGTACGAGCAGTAGTAGCCCGACGGGTCCGTCTTGAACACGCGCGGGCCCGCCTCCGCGTCGTACGCGATCAGCATCATGCCTGCGCGAACAAACAGCACTAAAGAAAACCTGAAGCTGAAGATACACCTGTTCCAAGCTTATTAGTTTGCAGCTGGTAGACGACCAGCTAACACCTTGCATCCCACTTAGTTGTAAAGCGTTAACTTTAAGTGGCATGCGGCATCGAGCGTGATGAGTGGGAGTTTACTGCCGGCTAGCTCCTCTGACGCGGACAGAGATACTCACTGCAGCCCAGCGGGCGCATCTCCGCGTTCTGCGTGTACACCTGCGAGATGTCGGCCACGCGGCGGCACAGCACGTGCGCCGGCACCTCGCACCCGTACTTGTACTGCCAGTTGGCTGCCTCATAGCGCGCGCGCTGCACCTGAGATTTGCTGTCCGCTGCACAAATATACACCATTATAAATTACAAATCAAGGCCCATATCTACTAACCCTCATTAAGTACAATCTCAGCTCACTAGTGGGCTATTACAGGCCCCTACCCTCTACATAAGCATCCATCAGTAATTGGGGTTCTCTATGCCCAGACTGGTGAGGAGGAGACTAGCTAGCACCTTTTAGTTAATTGTGTCATGTACTGAGATACAATATATTCAAAGAATATAAAATAGATGAGACTCACTCAGTAACTTGAACCTGCTAGAGGTAGTTATGTTCTGCCGGAAAACAAGCAGATGGGATCCATACTGAATGGGACCACCGTCGGGTCAGACTACATATGCAGACCTCATGTCATAGGTCAGAACTCGCCCACCATCATCATTTAAAATTACAATGTGTACTAATTAATTGCTAATCATAGAGATACATACCACACTACTGTACCATCTTTGTATGTTGATTGATTGATTGAACATGTACATAAAATATAACATGGTAGTATTACACTGTACTAAAAGTTAAGCAAGGCCCGAACAGGCTGAGATGCTTCCAGCTGTATAAGGTGTCCAATAAAAAAGCTGTGAAGATTATTATTATAGTTTTGATGTTTAATTTTATGGGGGGCTTTAATACACATCTGTGACCATGTCAGCCTTCTGGCAAGTATGTATGTAAACAGTTTATTGTACATCTAAAACATGTAGGTACCATGAAGGTAAATGAAGGGAATAATGAAAGTGGACGAAGCTAAACAAGTATGTAAGGATCGTAGCAAGTGGAAAGAAGTGGTCTCTGCCTACCCCTACGGGAAAGAGGCGTGATTATATGTATTTATGTAAAACATGTATAACCTCACGATACAAATTCATTGAATTGGTACAAAGGCTAACATATCCCTTAAAGAACCAAAAGTCTGCAATTAACCAAATTAACGGGCAACCCTACCTGCAGAGCTTGACTCTGTAGCATAAACAAGTGGTGCCTCACTGATGTATAAATCTGAATAGCATCACTAGACAAAGGGCAGGTCAGCACTGCATTTAGTAGACAAAGGGCAGGTCAGCACTGCATTTACTAGACAAAGGGCAGCTCAGCACTGCATTTACTAGACAAAGGGCAGGTCAGCACTGCATTTACTCCATATATTTTTTTAATTATTTATTTATTATACCAGTTCACGTACTTTACTTATTCTCTTATATGTTTATACTGGTAATTTTCCAGTGAGGACTCTACAACAGTAATCATATTAAAAAAAAATAAGGCATGTGACCTGACCTTACACATTATGCTATCAAAATCAAATCCCTGCAAAAGTCTGGCCAGATCAAACTAGAATACCCAAAACCTTTTTTTCTAAATGGTAATGAACCCTAAATAATAAGATGTGTGCACAGAATGCATAAACAGCAATATAATTAAGGCATACTTAATTATATTGCTGTTTATGCAACTTCTGTATGAAGGTAGTGTTGGATTTTAAAAAGATGGTTTACAACGAAACCGCAAGCTTCCAGTAAAAGGCCTCACCAATCATGCCCGTCATGACACATCCAATACTGTCAGTGATCGGGAACAGGTGTGTGACAGAGGCCGGGTCGAGCAGCCTGTCGGGCACCTTGCGCTGCGCCGCTACCACGGCAGAGTCTTTGCCGCGCAGCGCCACCGACGTCAAGCCCCCCTGGTTGATCGCCTTCAATGCATACTCTGCAACAAGTGCAATATGCTAAGTCATGCAATGCTTTTCAATAGCTAACACTGCACCGCTAGTTTTTCCAATGCTAGAGTGCAACAATTATACCAAAAATAGGCCACAAGACAATAGAAATGGGTACCAGGCTACAATTCCTGGAACTACTTCAAATTTAATAACCTGTAAGTAAACATAGATGTAGGACAGAATAGACTATTGAGATATTCAATAGCATAGAAATACTATGCTGTAGTAAATCTTTAGCGTTACACACCCTGCCGGTCTTAATTTCCACAAGAAATAAGTGGAAGCCTGAAGAGTTGTCACCGACTTACCGACTTGATAAAGTCTGCCTTCGGGAGAGAAGATAGTAATGTGTCTATCGAATCCTGCGCTGCTTTCACGTGCCATTATATTGAAATACTAAGTTTCTTTATAATATGTATAGTTTTTAGATAAAATTACTATTTGTTTGACAGCCGCCTAAGAATGACAAACGAAACGAAACGCTAAAAAAATTCAATTTCTCATTCTCATGCTAGTTTTGACAACTCTCACTAATGACAGTATAACAACCAATGTTGAACCGTTACTTAACATTTTAACCAATGAGCGTGTAATGTTCATGTGCATCTGTTTGCCATTGGAAATAAGCCAACACCAACTAAGTCCAAAGCATTTTGCAACACATGCAATGCATAGGGGAGTTTATATTTATAAATAGAAACTAATCATTTATTATTATATCGCCATAAAATTCTTATAATATTTATGTAAATGGTACCTTTTGCGATTGAAATGTATCCATTGTTTATGGTATAAAAACGGAATTGGCTGTATAGGCTGTTTTCTTTGCCTGCCCTCTACTAATAAATGGTAAGAAATTAAAAAAAAAATGTTAATGCCTTTATGGCTTTATTTTTGACGTTTATCAAAATTGTCTATGTCCTCAGTTGAAGTTTGGGCGGTTGATAGGGAGGTTGTGTGATTTTGAATTTTGATTTGAATTTAATTTCGTAGTCGAGTTTCGTTTATATTACTAGTTTTCAAATAAAATAGTTAGACAATATACTTTTATTTTCGCTAGCGACGGTTACATTTTTTCGCGAGCTGTTAACGTAGTTTTTTTAAAGCAAAATGCAAGAAACCGTTACAAACGCACCGGAGCGCAAATCGTTGCTATCGTCGTTTCTGGATGTCCTGGAGGCTCAGGGCAAGGCTGCAGCGGCGGACCACCAGATACAGGAGGAGCGCTACCGGCGTCGCGCGCAGCGCATCCTCGATTATCACGGTCAGCACCCAGAAACGATCCCATATTGCACCGGCATTGCCCGTTTGAACCTTATCAGGGCGGGCGCTAAATCTCTCCCCAACAATAATATTAGCATAGTCACTATCTCATTTTTTAGATGAGCGTAGATTAAAATATCGTTTAACTTGTTTACTTATTGGTAAATTTATAAAATATTTGTTTCTTTTATATGGAGCAACCTATTGCATGTAAGGCAACCATTGCCTCTAGGTCACTATAATTTGTGCTTAAGAATAATCAGTAAACATGAAAATTGTATTGGTCAACTGTATTAATAGTTCTTAAAAGCTTGGTTAGAACAACCTTAGGATATTATTTACACAAAATTCGAATAGATAAAAGTTTATTTTTATTATATATCATATTTGGTCTTTATATTCTAGAAGACTTAATTTGTCTATAAATACAAAAATCTATATCCACAAATACAGTACATGTCTACAGTCATACAGTACAATTTTGATATATGTTATAAATTGTATAAACCCAAAGTAATATTAGCATTTTCATTTTATCACAAGTGAACACGGGGACTAGTCCCCATCTAGTCCTATGTAAAGTTTTCCATATCTTTATCTGGACATTATTTCTTTCCAACCCATACTGGTAGATTCAGACATGTGAAAGAGTCTGTGTTGCCTATTTTTGCAAAATAAATATTTTCATATTCATACATAATTTTGTCTTAACCTTTTGATGGCCACGGCTAATGGCGAAAAAGTGCTCCACGAGCGCTCGACGACGGCTGCAGCCATCGCAAATGTATGGAAAATGGCATATCGTGGCGTTAGGGGTACTGATAACTGCCGCCGGCCACAGCCGGGGGTCAAAGTGTTAATGAACCCTATATATATAATAAAGATTCACACAGATTGATACAGCAATTTGTCAATGCGTTCTGATGATCATTCTGAAAAACCTACTGAGAGAAAATATTCGAGTAAGCAAGGCTCCAGTTTGAGAGCCATTCGGACCAATTTGAAACATAAAAAGTTACTTTAAAATAGAATTTATTAATATATATGCTATCTATCCATTAATGTATCCAATGTTAGTTTTTTACATACATTGTACCCAGGCCTCTTATACATATGTATCTGTGTGCAGACCGGCAGCGGCGTGAGGTGGTGGAGCTCCGCCGGTGCCTGGACTACGTGTCGCAGCACGCGCACGTGCTGGAGTCCGTGCTGCGCGGCGCGGGCGGCGCGGGGGGCGCGGGCGCGGGGGGCGAGGCGCCGCTCAGCGCCGGGCTGGTGCGCCAGGCGGTGGCGCTGCAGCGCTGCATGGCGCAGTGCGTCGCCAACGCCGCGCAGATCCGCGCGCTGCTCGCCGCCACGCACCAGCCCCAGATGGATGTCATGCTCGCCAAGATGGTAACACATATCAACAAACCTCTTATTTTTGTGTCGTATAGACATAGTTAAGACTCATCGCTTTAACACCATGTGTGGGTTGACATCTACCTACCGCCAAAGCCTACACCCACCCTCTATCATTAACGCAAAATCACCATTAGCATCCACATTGCCTGTAGTTCAGTTCGTAGTTACAGACCTCAACTGTTCTCTCTGCCACCCTCTATCATTAACGCAAAATCACCATTAGCATCCACATTGCCTGTAGTTCAGTTCCTAGTTACAGAGCTCAACTGTTCTCTCTGCCACCCTCTATCATTAATGCAAAATCACCATTAGCATTCACATTGCCTGTAGTTCAGTTCGTAGTTACAGACCTTAACTGTTCTCTCTGCCACCCTCTATCATTAACGCATAATAAACTAAGGTCCGACCGAGACTGCTTTTTTAATCCCGGCCGACCGAGACCGAGACCGAGAATAAAATAAATTCTCGGCCGAGACTGAGACCGAGACACGGAAAAATTGATTTTTGTTTTCTACCGCGGCCGAGAATCTCGGCCGTTTTGGGCCGAGACCGAGACCGAGAATAAAATAAATTCTCGGCCGAGACTGAGACCGAGACACGGAAAAATTGATTTTTGTTTTCTACCGCGGCCGAGAATCTCGGCCGTTTTGGGCCGAGACCGAGACCGAGATCTCGGCCCGATTTTTGGCCGCGATTTGCCGAGGCCGAGACCGAGATCTCGGTCGGACCTTATAATAAACTAAGCCATATCCATAGCTGGGCATAATACCATTAATCCGTTAATCGTTAATAAACGAAGTTAGCATTTCGAGTAACGGATTAACTTTTAAGTTAACCCGAAAAATCGTTCATGGACTCATTAACTTACTTTAAAATAATTAAAGTCCGTTAATCGTTAATTAAGTACCTACTATTTGCCAAAAGAACATCGCATGGACCGCGCCGTGCCGCGAAAAACACGTTCTGACAAGTACAATTTTAATATTACAACCTACTTGTATAAATTTTTCATGTCCTGCCTAAACTTCCATACCCCATACCTACCAAATTATTTTATAAGTACGTAAATCACTAACGCTATGACATATAAAATGCAATTTCTATCACCAGTTACCGATTAACGTTAACTTCTGTTAAATCTCCCGAAATGTAACGCTTTAACGTTTAACGAAGTTAACTTTTTAAAGTAACGGATTCGCGATTAACGAAGTTCACTATCTGATTAACGGTGCCCAGCTACGGCTATATCACTGCCTGCTGCAAAGTGTAAACGCACCGAATTAGCAAGTGATCGTAGATCATGGGCGCGTTGACCCGTAAACTTCAAGCGGCGGTCAAATCCGGCCCTTCCGCAGCTTTCCAGCGAGGGCCGGCAAAGTTCAACCGCCCCTATTAGCCTTATTGCTTCACTAAAACTAAAGTAATTACAAGCCTTGCGCTTGCTTAATCACGCGGACAGCGTTCTCGCGCTCGGGTGCGCCCGGTCCTCTCGGGTTGCCACAGTCGTGCCACGGCTAGGTGCCTAAACTGCGACACATGACAATTGACAGTGTTCACAAACTGCAAGCTCACGGCACCGCGCCATGCAGGCTCCGGGTGCCCGAGTCGAGGGCTCCGAGCCGCCGACAAAAACACCTCGTTTGTGCACTTAACACTAATTACACCAGAAATGACTTATTACCTGTAATAATGATTGCGACTAATGATTCCGTATTGACCTCCCTAAACTTAAGCTCTGTACACTTCATCAACTGTGGTTCGACTTTAGAGACCAAAACTTAGTAGTGTATCTGCGGCTCTAGTATCCATGAATGATACCGGTAAGCTATCTCCATTCTTCCGCGCTCTCATTTCTTCGATATTACTAAGCGAAAGAAGCAGAGGGATAATTATCCTTGTGTCACTCAAGCTAGGGGTCGTTGTACTGGTAATCGGCCTGATTAATTGCAATTGCATTCTCGTATGGGTCGTTTCCGTTCACTCGTTCGCAAAATGTCGGGAGCGGGTCGCGTGGCATTTCCAATCGCCGCGGACGCCTGTTTACCTTAATTCATATTTAAACTGAGGGTCACTTGACGACATGCAAACACGCCAACAAGTTGCCCTCTACATTCTACCCATGCTTTAGCGAATAGGAAAGTTATTTCCGATTTTACACGAGCATTTTAAATCAATAAGGCTTATTTTATCGATTCGCAACCAGTTTGGCTATCGCCTCGAACTCCGTCGGTAATTCACGTTTATTCGTGTCATCAATTACCATTTTGAAGGCCGCGTGAACTAGAATCAACCGCGAGTGGGTAAACACCGCGTGAAGTTAATTAATTGTCAAGTGGTATTAATAATAGTCATAGGTACTTAGAAAGTGCTTATAATCCTGACTAATATTAACATCAAAAATAGTCTTGCCATAAAAGCCATTTCACAGCCAAAGTAATGGTAATCCTTCAGATCCTCCTGCGCCGTCTCGTGTCCCATTACGACCGACATCAAATGACTTCGCCATGTTTATGTATGACCCGCGACCTACATCTTCCACCGCTTCCCGTTTTTGTTTCCGAATATGCCGTCTTACAGTCGCCGGGAATTTTAACGTCAAACCATTTAAGGCCTTCTTAGTAGTCCGTCGTCCAAGTAAAGAACTAGTATATAAGTTCGGATGGAGACTTTTATATAGGTAGGGGTGTGGCACTAGGCTTCGATTCGTGCGCCGGCTAGGATGCTCTTGAAAGATGGGGGGGGGTCCGAAACAAAAAATAACAATGTGAGTGCTTTGGTGCAAACTGTTAACTCACTTTGTTCTTATATAAATAAATAAATAAAATGAAAAATAAAACCGTAGTATCTGAAATCCTATATCTTCTGAATAAGTGATTCAAAAAAACCATCCTTTACAAATTTTTTGGAAGTACATGCTCGCTCATCAATAATAACATAAATTACAACTTAACATTCTATTAATAATTTAATTTCGGAAGAAGGCCTTTTGGTTTTTAGTGGAAATTTTAGAGCGTAGGCAGCTGTTAGACGTCCAATAACAAATTAACGAATTTCGAATCAAGTATTTTACAGGTTTCTTATTCCGGGGCCCTATCCCCTATCTTTTAACAGCGTCCTAACCAGCGCGTAAGAAATAGGTAGGGAGTAGGTACTGTGAGTCTAGTGCCATACTCCTAAATTAGGCCTCTATTCAAATTCATATACTACAATTTTTGAACTCTGTGACGACGGAATATAGAGGTTATACATTCACGAGATTAACTCCATTTATGATTATAATAATTCTCAAAAAAGGTAGACGATTTAGTGAATGTACTTGGGTGTTTAAATGAGAAACCAGGAGCAGTTGGTCTGCACCCCGACATGTTTCATTCCAAAAACGGCCATCGACAAAAAAGGAATACCTATGCGAATTCTCTTGCCCTCAATCAGAATCAACCGGCCTTACCTCTGTAGGTACACATCCCTCTATTGACCTTTAGTCTATGCTCAAGGTAACTGATTAACAGCTGGGTGTCGCCGACAATGTTTGGGTGCGAGATGTAATTGGGTGGAGTGTAATTGATGATTGTGAAGCCTGGTGCCAGAGTGTTCACTGTTGGCCGAAGTTGACTATAGGTCACAACACTGGTTGCATTGCCAGCTAACTTATGTTTTAGTATCCCTCGAAAACCTACATGCCAGCTACTTTTCACTGCTTAAGTATATGTATCTATTTATATGTTGAGGATAAAAGTGATCAAGCGTAATAAGCACAACGTATTTTAAAATTTCGTGAAACTGTTTTATGTTTTTTACGAATCAAATGCACCTTTTTCGGAATCTAACCAACGACTTGGCTAAAAATCTTAGAACTTAAGTCAGCGACTCCAGCAAAGTTGACACGGAGATAACTTAACCCCGTCTTTTACCCCCGTCTGACTATCTCTTTCGTCGGAGGAGTTTGAGAGAGACGCACTTAGAGTTAAGACGGTGTTAAAATATCTTCGTGTTAACCTTGTTAGGGCCGCTGTGTGGTAAAGCCGCAGAAACATCACGAGCAGCGAGACGTACCTCTCGGTTTCAGTTTACACTCGGTTTTATTCTACACGTATTACGAATTAGGTTTAGGATATCAGTTAAGAGCTGATAGCCTCATGCACTACATAATTCTAGCACGATCGGATTACGGACAAATAATTGTAAGAGATAACGTGTGCTGCAAACAGACTTTTTTCGTCAGTCTTCCGTTTTAGGAGCGTATACAGTTACTTGCTATAAAATAAAATTAACTTGGTATCTATACAGCTGCGTCAGGCTGTGACTCTGGCTCACGTCGGACGGTGATTGTTAGTAGTTGAGCATGAGAAAAACTTAAAAATAAACCATACGTCAACCTTGCATTAAAGTTGATTCGCGCTCTGAGAACCAGAACCGACGTGGGATAGTGACGCCATCAGATTGATACAATTCGCGCGGGCGGCGAGGAAATCACGCGCGGACAATTAGGTGACATTACACCATCGCCGACTATTGTAATTAGCGCGACCTCAACCTTCGGCTAGCCACCTCCCGACATAATTCACTCAGGCATCTACACCTGGAGCCTCTTTACCATGGGACTTTATCGTCATTTAATGATAAATTAGCGGGGCCAGTGTCGGCTTCTGAACATCTTCTCGTCTGCGAAATGATGTGCCATCCATCATGTATGCCGGCCATCGAGAGCCAACATAATAAATTGATGACACATCGTGTTGAAAAGATTTCAAAGTTCCTACGACAACTAGTTACTTCAGTCCGCGGCATCCCAACAATTTGTCGGAGGCTTTATAATCGTAACGATTCAATATTACCTATTGTTGCCACAAACTAGGATTTCCTACAGAAGGAGAAACAATAAGCGTAATGACACCGCAGACGCATCAGCGTTCATTGTGCTCGCCAGTGAAAGTGTATCGCTTTAAAATCGGCTAATGCAGCGATTTTGCAAGCGTAATAACGCGTTTCGGCGTTATTACGCGCAGTCGCGCACTCGCCGGCGCGCGCCGCGTGTCGCCGACCCGTCTGCCGTTGCACTTGTCGTTGAACCCTATTATGTCGTTGCTATTTTCACATCAACTAACTTGACTCGCCGAGTATCGCCACCCTCGTCCTGTGCCAGCAGCAAACCATTAAATTTTATTTGTCCTATATTTTATGCAAACTATTTTTCACATTCCTCTGTACGGACGCTTCATCTCATTGTATTCTAGGAGAATATTGTAAAGTTATGTCCTGGTATATACTCTTGTTTCCTCTTTATGATCTTCCGTTTTCAGTTATCACATACACAACGCGTTATCCTCGTAAAATAAAACAGCATTGTTCTTTTTCATCGTTTCTGTTTCACCCCATTCTGGCTCCCACTCGTTGCATGCGGCATGAACTTGAACTGAACACGCGCGGGCTGTTGTTATTGAATCGAACTTGCCCAATAATATGAAACTAGTTGGGCGCTGAAGAGTAAAGGTAAAGAGGCTCGCGGGTCCGTGCCTTGAATATTAATTTACTTACAAAAAGAAGGCATAATACGAATATAGGTCAGGCGCTTGCGGTTTCGTTATGAAACTGATTTTTCAGATCACTCGCTCGGAAAGATGTAAAAAAAATTGTCCGGCGAGTTATTGAACTTTGATTGGAGTCCAATGTAGTGATCGGTCACTTCCGTCGCGTGCGCGCCGGCATTGTCTGCGATTGGTCTCGCCTCGCGGCGGGGCTCGATACTCGTTACATTAGCGTTCCCACGGAGGGAATAGTGGCACAGGCGCCCGACCCGGTCGGATGGGGCGGACGGCGTCGCTCAGGGTCACACTTTTTGTAATTGCACTTAACATAATTGCTTGGATTATCTTTACATGCAATGCCTCTGTTGTTAGTGTGACTTAGTTTGTCAGTTCTGAAGATTTAGTGTTGTCAGACAAAATTGATGTATCTACTTACTGCATAGAGACAAGAACCTCTTCCGATTAAAAAGAAAGCGCACTCATGTCATTGATAGGCATCGTGCAGTTGATAATCACCGCTTATCTTACGCTATAATTAATAACAAAGCCAGTTTGTTGTCGATAAGACGCGGCCGTCGACCCGTGCTCTGAACTTTAAACTAGTTCATGAAAATTAGGAACCAGCTCGAGGCCAAATTACTGCATGTGTCACTTTAAAACGCCGGCACACTTTACCAGTTGGATCCTTATTCGTGGCTCATTGTTTGTAGTTCATGAATAAACAACGCCTCCAAGGACAGCGACTCTGCCTTGACGCGCGTAAAGTTTGTATATGGAAGCTGACGTCTAGACGAGCCTTCCGGGTGCAGCCTTTATTGAAAGCACTCGTCGCATATTAATGGTCCGCCGAATGCATCAAGTGCGCTTGTCGCCGGGTGTAAGACACCGCTCTGCATTGATGATAAGTGCACGGCGGTCTCTGATGTAATGGTGCATTACAGTACGTGTGCTGACACGCGCCGTTTGCGAAACGAGACCAAAACGCACTCAGTCCACCGTCAAGCAGCGGACACCGCCAGCCGTTAGGTTTTCGAGATAGCGATCGCGCTCGCAGTTTGTTGCGCTGCCGTGCACTACACAATTGATACTTACACGCAATACAAAGTGCCACAATAAAACGATAGACAAAAGCCGCGCACAATAGCGGATAATGTATCTGCGCGGTGGATTTGCATATAAATGGAAAAGCTTTCTAATGGTGGCGGCGGCTCTTTGTGCGCTGATGCGAGTGAAAGCGCCGGCGCAGGACGCGTGGGCGCCCTCAGCGAGCGACCATTCTTGTTGCACGCACTGATCCTAAAACCTTTTGTAATCTATATAATCTAATACAAATAAATAAAATTGAAGTGCCTATCTCTCATTTCAAAAATAATACAAATATCTAAGTGGGAAGCCTGAACCTAAATTACGATTGTTTGTAATTTTTCTGTCAGTTTGTCTGTCTATATGTATGTTTGTTCCAAATAGGTTCCAAAACGGCTGAATTGATTTCAATGAAACTTTTAAGAATAGTCCAGGGTATTTTAACTTATATAATGGCATTTATTTTATTTTGATATCTCAACGGGTTTCGGAGATATGACATATTGCTATTTATATGAAGAAACATCCAAATCCCACGCGAACGCACACAGCACAGCTAGTACTATAATAAATACGATTACAATCGGTGAGTCGGGAAGGCTAGTCTCGGACAGACAGACTTGACCCTGACCTATTAAAACAAAAATCGAAGTTTGTTTAGTTTTATTGGTCGGTATCCCCCTCTCTGTCGAGGCAAAGCCTCTTCTAAGGATGGACACATTCTTGAGAAGGACAGGGCCTTAAAAACTTCGAATGTGTGCTTTGGTGAGTTTCGTCACGAAAACTTACGAATGCTTCTATCTTATCTAGTTTCCTTTTGATGTGTAATGTCGAAAATGTCAAGGGTAAATATGCAAATTAGCCAAATAAGATGTCCGAATTAGCAAAGTGGGTCGACGCGGCGCTCTCGCCTTATCAATGCTATCACGGCCCTCCAAATTCATATTTCGCGATATGATAACGCTTCAGCACTGTTTGCCCTTGTACGTCGCGTGCCAAATCGATAAAATAATCTCTCTATTGCAAAAACGAAAGCAAGATCATGCAGCAGGCTGACCGCGCTCCCTGGCGGATCGTTAACTAACGTCACCTTGTTCCGCCGCCCAGAACAGGATTTACCGACTAAAAAGTGTTACGCTAGTGGAAAGGAAAATGCGGGAGTAGCTCACGTCACGACGAATACCTGTGTAACTACTTCAGCAAATAGTTGCTTTACGGTACAAACTGTTGAACTACATTCACTACTACGCGATGTATACCTCGTAGAATGGTAAAAACTACGGTAAGCTAAGCACTGCGGACGTCAACGTTGTTATTGATCGATGATCGAAGACATTGACGCCGGTTCGCCGAAGCATCGTCCGACCCGGTCGCCGCGGTCAGTTTCCCTCGTCAAACAAGTTTAATTGCTTCATGAAAGCTGTCCCAAAATCGGCGATGAGTCAACTCGTGTCCCGCGCGATATGCGTGGCTGCACCAATCAATATGTCAGTCTG
Source organism: Tortricodes alternella (assembly GCA_947859335.1). Classification (NCBI taxonomy): domain Eukaryota; kingdom Metazoa; phylum Arthropoda; class Insecta; order Lepidoptera; family Tortricidae; genus Tortricodes; species Tortricodes alternella. The sequence goes on from OX401983.1 coordinate 15,749,817, forward strand.
AAATTAGCATCCACTTTCACTCACGTTCGCATCTGTTCAGGGGCCTTGAAACGTTACGCCACCGCCCGCATCTACACAGAGGTTTATGGCGCTCGGCGGGAGCGGGCCTCTAAATAAATTAGGTCCCCAGCTTTTATTTATAAGGCTCCGAGATCTCCGTTACTTTGACCCACTTACCGTCTGGCTTATTTACGGGAAGCTCTACTTACTTAAGTAGGTACATTTCGTATTACATATTTAATGTCTTAATAATATCGAGTTTTATTTATTTATTACCGCTTTCTGTCAAACACCTGCGTGTGGGTTGTAGACTTTTATTTTATTAAATGGTCTACAAAATGGATGGTACAAGTATAGTCTTATAATACATATATATAATGTGTACAGACTTATAGGGTTTTGGGAAATAATGTTCTTTCTTCTTTCTCACGTTATTTGGATTTTTTTATGCCCAAGCTCAATTAGTGGTCTAAAAAGTCGGTCGTGTCTGCCTATAAAGATGCGAATATTTCGCTCAACGCTCAGATAGTACCGCTGTTAATTTCTTCATAATTAAATGTTTGAGTGGCCCAGTGCGGCAGTTCCGCGAAGATCGCGCAATTAACGCGTTAATGGGGAGTGGGTCAGGCAGCGCGGGCGCGGGCCTTCACCTTCGCTTCGCCCGCGCCCGCGCAGATCCACGGACGAACCCGCTAGTCCCTCCGTCATTCCTCGTCAATCTAGTGTTACGTAATCTATATTCTTGAGCCGCGCCGCCTTATATTTTAAATCTTGGCGTCTATACAGATTAATGATGACGAAATATATTTCAGTTAATGCGGCTCTTGAGAAATCTGAACTGAATATATTTTTTTCAGCTGTACGTACTCATGTGAATATGTGTTAGGAACATCAGTGAAGCCGCAGGTCGTTGTCTCTTGGGGCAGTGCGGGAGCTGACGACGGGTGGGCGCCGCTGTCCCTCGGCCTCCCCGCGGCGCGTGGGCGCGACTAACTTTCTGCAGCTCATTAACCAATTGTACCGGCCCCATTAATCCCGGCCTGTGATGTCTCCGCCGCCGCTCTTAATTCAATAATTCACGCTAATACCGCAGAGATCATAACTCACTTAGATGCTTCCGTTCCGGTTAAATTGAGCAAATTAGCAGCAGCTTTTCTCTTGGAAATAAAAGTGATCTGCGATTGTGCGTGCGTTTCCGTTTCACTTTCGAATCCACACGGCGGTCGGTTCTGCGCCGCGGGAGGCTCCGCGCCTGCGGCGCGCACGTCACGGCGGGCGGCGGGTCCCGCGGTGCAGCGCCCGCGCGGCCCTGACCGTCACCGCTAAATATACCCCGGACATAGCGCGAGCGCCGGTAACTACTAAAGGGCTCGCTATTTTAGACAACTGTCGCTGATTAGATATAAAAAGACTAGCTACGCACGCGTTCCGCCTAATTATAGCATGGTTTGCCATCGTATTGTTGCAACATCGTGTTGTTCGTGTTGTCAACTGAATTTACCTACCATGTTTATGCAAATAAATTATTTCTATTTCTATTTCAATTTACATTAATCGGATGTTCAGTAGAGACATTGAATGCTATCATGATCGGCGTATATACGCGGCATAAAGTAATAGCTTGCTATTGCGTTTCTTACGGTGAGTGACGAGATCCGGAGGCCTATTCTGTCATCCCCATCCCATCTTCATTCCCCATCCTCCCTAGACTGGCAACGCATTGTGGCAGCACCTCTGGTGTTGCAGATTTCCATGGCCGGCGGTGACCACTTTCCATCAGGTGGGCCGTCAGCGCGTATGTCAGTCAATTGACATAAAAAAAAAACCTCCCTCTGCTGGGCCCAGGCCTCTTGTGATAGTGACTGGGCAGCACTCCACACGTGGACCCAGTGCGGATTGGGGACTTCGCACACATTTTTCGAATTACTTCGCAGATGTATGCAGGTTTCCTCATGATGTTTTCCCTCCTCAATAATTCACTTTTGTTATGCCTCTGAAGTTATTTTGTCCGTCTAGTCTCGGTACAAAAACAACTTATTCATATTCATAGGAATCGGTTGTTTGCTCTCCACGTATTGATTATCACTGAGCAGCTAAAATGGAAGCGCTGATTTCATTAGCTTTTCCAGAAATCGTATCAATTTGTAACATTTTTCCTTGTTTACTTTTTTATTCACTGTAAACACATTTCATTTCAAAATAATAGGGGAGCTATAATGCTACCGCTAATGCTAGTTGTATAACTGAAAGTAGTGATTTCATTGATTCCTACGTTACGAAGGAAGACTTCCCGTATGAACACGGAAGGGATCGGTAGGGCTTCCCGCGCCCTCGCTCCGTCGGCGGTCGGTCGCGTCCCGTATCAGGTGACGCCTTGCCGAGATAAGAAGCCGACACGTTGGTTTAAATTTCGATTTATTTATTTCATAATATGGCATTACAATTAAAGATAACAGTTAGTCAATTTAAAGGAATTTATATCATGATCGTCAGTAAAATAAAATGATATAACAATTTCAAATACAAAATTATGATGTCGAATTTATACAATTGCTTTATACCTAGATAGCAAAATTACAATTTCATATCAAGAAATTCACTTACTGAGTAATGTACTATTCTACGAAAGGTTTTTTAGGGTTCCGTACCTCCAAAGGAAAAAACGAAACCCTTATAGGATCACTCGTGTGTCTGTCTGTCTGTCTGTCTGTCCGTCTGTCACAGCCAATTTGCTCCGAAACTACTGGACCGATTGAGTTGAAATTTGGTATACATATGTAAGTTGGTGACCGCAACACGGACGCGTGACGTAAATATATGAATTTTAAACATAGGGGCCACTTTTTGGGAGTAAATTAGAAAATTAATAAAAAAAGTTATGCCACCTATATCGTGTGACATAAGGTATATTTTATGATATTTGTTTGGTTGTAAGGAAGCGCATTACGGCGCGGCCGCGGTGTGAAGGCGCGCCGCGTGGTTTTTGCGATATTCTCCTTATCTCGGAAGCCTTCACCGCGCGTTGCGGCGCCGGCGTACAGCGCGCCGTACAGTGAATGCTTTCAGCAGTAAAGACGATAGAAGGCCAGGCAGCGCGCATTCGACGGGGACCGGCCCACGCTGGGCGCCCGTTGTTACTATAGCGATTTATTAATCCTGCGTGATCTCATTGACCTACGGCTATTTGCTAGCAGCGCGAGCGCATCAATCATTTAGCTCTTGACACAGTGACAGAATGAATGACCTAATTAATGGTACGATAACAATTGTAGGTGAGATGGTAAATATAGGCGGTTCAAGTCTCAAGATTCCTTCCAATCATATGAAATCAAAAAGAGCTGCCTTGAGGAATTTTATTTATGCCGGTTGATACCCTGTCGAAGTTTGTTGATGTTGTGTATTGTGATCCCACCAACGCAGTAGTAAATAGATACTTATTATTATGTAGTATGATTGTATAGCGAGACTCACAGACGCTGCTGGCTGAAAATCAGCGCTGCAGTTGTTTTACACCTCACTATTATGCCGAGCCAGTGTCCCATTCGCTGCCGCGAGGACACACACCAACATTTTGTTCTGTTGTTCTTTTAATTTATACAGGGTGTCCTTGAAACCAACGATAAAAAGAAAGGAGCTGATAGAGCGGCTCAAGAGATACTAGATTAAGTAATTTTGACCTTAATAAAAATATCATAGTTTTCGAGATAAATGGCACTTTTATAAAACTCGTGATTTTTGATACCCTGATTCATTATTTTGAGTCCTACGACTGCAAATTTTAATATTTTGTGAATAAGTTTTTTGCATGATGTTTCTGAAAAACTATACTATCAAATGTAATAAACAATTTTTTTATACCATGATGCAGTAGCGGTAAAAAAAGGAAATCAAACAAATTTTAGATTTTTCAATATTCGACAAGTTAGTTAGATCGAGTTTTATTAAAAAAAAAGTTACTACACTAACCTTTCACATAACATGAAAAAATTATAAATTTAGTGTACTTCTTAAAATGGTACAACATGTAATAATTTACGCGGCAGTTTTAGAGACATGGCAAATTTACTACAAAAGGACCTCATATTGCGATTATTCGTTTGGAACCAAAATTTGAATTTTGGACATAAAAGTAGGTGTTGGAGAATAATTTGAAATAAGAATACAATACTACACTAAAATGTCACATAACGATTAAAAAAACTGAAATTAAGTGTAGTTTATAAAATTGTGAAAAATAAATGTTAATAATGGTAATAATGGTTTTGTCGGAAGAAAATTAAATTAGTTTTATTAATACTAAAGTAAATGTTCGAATTGCTTGCCATTTACTTAAATACAAGCACGAAATCTCTTTAAAAATGATCGGGTAATGTAACGTGCACCCCTGGTTACGTCTTCTTGGGCTAAGAAGACGTAACCATTATTAACATTTATTTTTCACAATTTTGAAGACTACACTAAATCTCGGTTTCTTTAAACGTTATGTGACATTTTAGTGAAGTATTGTGCTTTAGGATTGTATTCCAATTTCAAATTATCCTCCAACATCTACTTTTATGTTCAAAATTTATATTTTGGTTCCAAACGAATAACCGCAATATGAGGTCTTTTTGTAGTAAATTAGCCTTGTCTCTAAAAATGCCGCGTAAATTAGTACATGTTGTACCATTTTAAAAAGTACACTAAATTTATAATTTTTTAATCTTGTGTACATGGTTAGTTTAGTAACTTTTTTTTAAATAAAACTCGATCAAACTAAAGGGTCGAATTAAGAAAAATCAAAAATTTCTTTTTTTCTTGTTTTTAACAGCTACTGCATCATGATATAAAAAAAATGTTTATTACATTCGATAGCATAGTTTTTCACCAACATCATACAAAAAACAGATTTACAAAATATTAAAATTTGCACTCTTAGCACTCAAAATAATGAATCAGGGTATCAAAAACCACGAAATTTATAAAAGTGCCATTATCTCGAAAACTATGATATTTTTATTAAGGTCAAAATTACTTAATCTAGTAGCTCTTGAGCCACACTACCACCTCCTTTCGTTTTATCGTTGGTTTTAGGGTCACCCTGTATAATTAAGTGTGTCTTCTGTGTTAGTGAATAAATGTGTTTTCTTTCTTCTTCTTTCAAACTATGAAAGCATGCAAGTGTTTTAACAGGTATACCCTTGAATCTTCGACACACTTTTCATCGAATATCAGTTCAAAGTCAACGGTTCCCATTATTCATTTCATAGACTATTCATATCATCGAACGTATGAATCAAGTATTTTTAAATCACCGATTATTTACTTCTAGAATAATTGTTTCATCATTTGTTTATTCTACAGTACTTCATTTTGTAACTTTTTATTTCATGTTTTATTTAAAACTTGTAAAAGATGTTTCATAAAATATCATTTCAAATGTGTATTAATACACAAGTAATTTGTGCAGTTTGGCGAATTAAACGCAATACGCTTGCAGGCGGAGGTGGGTAGATATCAAACGACTCATCCCACTAATCAATGAAACACTATTCATTGTTTATAAAAAGCAAGATTTCCAGGGTGGTCATAAAAAAAAATAACTCCGCTACGCTACGCTCCCGCATTAGCCTTTGAACCTCGCTTCCGCTCTGACCCATCTTGCTCGCTCGCTTCGCTCGCTCGCTGTTTGAGTTCTTTTTTGTGCAGATTGGCGAATTAAACGCAATACGCTAGCAGACGGATGTGGGTAGATATCATACGACTCATCCTACTAATCAATGAAACACTAATAATTGTTTATAAAAAGCAAGACTTCCAGGGTGGCCATAAAAAAAAACCAGACAAGTGCGATTTAAACTCGCGTTGAGAGGGTTCCGTTCCGTACATGATTATCTGAAATTTACTACGTTACTTTAAATACCATAAACTTCTTATAGGTTTTCCTGTAATCTATAGGTAAAGAACTATTTTCTATATTTTTTTCTAAATGTTAGCCCCAGTAGTTTTGGAAATAAGGGGGGGGGGGGAATGGTCAATTTTCGCCTATTTTCCTAAATAACTTCTAAACTATATTACTCGAAATTAAAAAAAACATATAATATATATTTAAGATCCTCACAATAAGCCCTTTCATTTGATATGTCACAAGATATAGGTAGCATAACTTTTTTTTGAATTTTTCTAATTTACCCCCCAAAAGAGGCCCCCATGTTTGAAATTCATATATTTACGTCACGCGTCCGTGTTCCGGTTACCGACTTACATACTCGTATGTATACCAAATTTCAACTTAATCGGTTCAGTAGTTTCGGAGCAAATTCGCTGTGATAGACGGACAGACGGACACACGAGTGATCCTATAAGGGTTTCGTTTTTTCCTTTTGAGGTACGGAACCCTAAAAACTAACACCAAAGGCTAAGGCGCATTAGCCTTTGAACCTAACCTTCCGAGTCGCTTCCGCTCTGACCAATCTTGCTCGCTCGCTTCGTTCGCTCGCTGTTTGAGTTTTTTTTTCATAATGGCACATTACATCCTTACCTCGAGTGTTTTTTTTGTCATGTCCTTAAGATGGGTAGTCAGAGCTATATACCTACCTATATTAACATTCATATGATAAATTATGTTGTACTGTGTATACACTATAAAATTTTAAAAAAATAACAAATAAATAACCGACTTCAAAAACCCTTTGAAAAGTAAGAAATAATAATTGGCCTTCGTAAGTAAATTACCTAGAAACGTCATATGATGTTGATTAAGTGATGACGTTTCTAGGTAATTTACTTACCAAGGCTAATTATTATTTCTTACTTTTCAAAGCGTTTTAGAAGTCGATTTTTTTATTTGTTAAATTTTTATTATTATTTTACTTTTTTTGTGATTATCATATGTGATTTAACGACACACATGTAATACATCAAGTAACAATAGCATAATGCCAATTGCTCATCACCCTATACAAAATTTTGCTATCCAAGTTGAAAGGACGTCAATCGTTGAGGAGTTCTCCTGGTTCTTAACCACCGGTTCTATTATACCAAATGAATTTTCATGAGTATAAGTTACTTCCCAACCTTATACAGAAATCTAATCGCCATCGGTGAAATACTTACCATTGAGGAGTTCCGATGGTTATCCGTGGTCTTCATCATGAGTTCCAAGTCCCCAAATTATGTTTTTGAAACACAACTGCTTAAGTTAGTAAAGAAAATATCAAAATTTCTTTATGCGTGCCTATAACATTTGAGGAGTTCCTTCGATTCCTCATAGATCCTCTCATCAGACCTTGACTTTGATAATAATGGGACCAATTTTGAGAAATACCCTATGGATTACAAAAAGAATCATGCAAATCGGTCCAGCCATCTTCGAGTAATCGGTGAACATACATATAAATATATATATATATATATATACGCGTCGAATTGAGAACCTCCTCCTTCGGAATTTTTGAATACGGTTAAAAATATTTGTAATAAAATGCTGATAAAATGAAGATCGATATTTAGTTGTTCTATCTTTTAAAGAATGTTTTAAGAAATAATAATCCTTGTACAGTTGTTCTAGGAATTAAGAAAATTTGTAATGTATAATCGATGGAGCCAGATTACTTGTAAAGAAAATATAGGAACTGAATATTCTATAGACCGTTTTCCATGAAATGAAATTCGATGAAAAGTTTGTCGAAGATTCAGTGGGCACCCGTTTTAACAACCAGATTCCATGAGCTATTAAATAAGATAAAAGCTTAATAACAAATATCGTATATGATATTGAGAAATATCGTTTGGTTGTCATCAGGAAGCGGAGCTGCGCTCGTGGACAGCGTTCCTGCACCGCGCCGTCGACGCCACCTACAACACGGAGATCGTCATCGACAACCTGCACAACATGATCGGTGAGACAGCCTCATAGTAGGATCCCACCTTAAAATGAACTTCACCGGGCTGGTTAATGGATGAAAAATATTTTATATTCAATTAAATATGTCAATAAATATATTGCAAAAAATATATGGGTTGTCTAAAAAATATCAGCCCAGAATATGATTAATTAACAATAAAAAAAATGTTTTTTTTTTTTAACGTTTCACTGGTTTGGTTAATAGACAAATTCCATACCAATCGAAAGTATGAAGCCCATAGAATATGCAAACGTTAGGTTGACTATATTTTTCCCGTCACAACTCTCGGGTAGGCAGGTAAACAAGTATATCGATACTAGTAACTTCCACCGGTCTGGTTAATGAATTAAAGTTAAATTAAAATAAAGATTATTTCATTACGAACACGATGGTATAGGGTAGTCTGCGAAAAATCAGTCCTGAATTCCGGTTGTCGAAGTTAAAAAATTGAAATATTGCTGTGAGTGAATACGTGCGACAGAGAGGTCCCAGCGAACTACTAGAATAGAGACCCACTTGAGTTTTGACAGCTGTTCCAAATTTAATCTCATTTCTATACTAAAAACGATACGGGAATAACATTGCAGCACTGGTTTTTCCTAATTGGTTGTCAAAATGGTGGTCATTTCCTACGGTTTTTGATTACAATATGGAGGTTTTATGATATGGGTGTAGATAAAATATTTTACCCGTGTTTGGTATGAAATATCTCAGTTTCTATAAGAGCTACGAAGTTGAGACTTCGGGAGCCAGGGGTACTATTTATGCACTATTTTTTGGGATATAGAGCATATTTGGGAACAGCACCGTTCTCAAGATCCAATACGGGTACGCCAGCTTGACGTCAAGTTAGCGTACCCGTTAAACAAGGCTCATATCTCCGAAATTACAAAGGTACTATTTTTAGGGTTCCGTATCGCAAAAGGAAAAAAGGAACCCTTATAGGATCACTCGTGTGTCTGTCTGTCTGTCTGTCTGTCTGTCTGTCCGTCTGTCACAGCCAATTTGCTCCGAAACTACTGAACCGATTGAGTTGAAATTTGGTATTCATATGTAAGTTGGTGACCGCAACACGGACGCGTAACGTAAATATATGAATTTTAAACATAGGGGCCACTTTTTGGGGGTAAACTAGAAAATTAAAAAAAAAAGTTATGCAACCTACATCATGTGACATATCAAATGAAAGGGCTTATTGTGGGGATTTTAAATATATATTTTTTTGAATTTTAAGTGATATAGTTTAGAAGTTATTCAGGAAAATAGGCGAAAAATGACCATTCCCCCCCCCCCCTTATTTCCGAAACTACTGAAGCAAAAATTTTGAAAAAAATATAGATAATAGATCTTTGCCTATGGATTACAGGAAAACCTATAAGAAGTCTATGGTATTTAAGGTAACCTAGTAAATTTCAGATAATCGTGTACGGAACGGAACCCTCTCCACGCGAGTTTAACTCGCACTTGTCCGGTTTTTTTTCTAACTCGGTACTAGGTGGGTACTATTTAGGCACTATTTTTGGAATATTCAGATCCTGGATATCTTCGAAGGGTACGCCAACTTGACGCTCACTTTTCAGTGCGCAGGACGCCTACGTTGGCGTCGTGCATTGCAAACACGGCGTACTCAAGTCGCCCTCAAAGTTGAAATGGACACTAGGATGTGTCGGAACACACTGGAGCTGTCATGTGCCCGTCACGCGAGCACCCATTCACACGTCGACTCAGAGAGACAGGCGTCACTTTCTCCATCATCACCCAATGACGCGGGCACCGGGTATTAATCCGCAAGGTCAATCGAATTCGAATCAGTTACTACACGTCATCTCACATCCGACTCGCCACGGACGCAGCGGTCGGGTCCATGCTTCCTGCCGCTTTATTACTGCACATTTTATGGGGGCTAATTTTGGTTCTTCCTCGAAATCGGTTTACGACAGTTGCGAATGAGAAAAATACTCGTAAAATTAAGTGAGCGTCAAGTTGGCGTACCCTTCGAAGATATCCAGGATCTGAAGATTCCAAAAAATAGTGCCTAAATAGTACCCAATTAGTACCGAGTTAGAAAAAATTGTACCTTTGTAATTTCGGAGATATGAGCCTTGTTTAACGGGTACGCTAACTTGACGTCAAGCTGGCGTACTCGTTTTGGATCTCGAGAACGGTGCTGTTCCCAAATATGCTCTATATCCCAAAAAACAGTGCACAAATAGTACCCCTGGCTCCCGAAGTCTCAACTTCGTAGCTCTTATAGAAACTGAGATATTTCATACCAAACACGGGTAAAATATTTTGCACCGTCAAGCTGGCGTACCCGACCGAGATCACACAGAAAGCCATTGAATTCCTAAGCCAGAAAATTGTGCCTGAAATAGTACCCCTTTTCGAATCATCAGATCCTGGATATCTTCGAAGGGTACGTCAACTTGACGCTCACTAAAATTAATTACCTTGCAGTGGCGCAGCGAGCCTACAAGCCGATTCCTGACGGCTTTACCAAGCTAGAAAGCTGCGGCTACCGCTCAGTGAAGTCCATGTTACTCTAAATAATTGTCAGACTCGCACGTGGTCCTAATTTTTCCGGCATCCCCTAGGAAATATTTGACGCTTCGCCACTGTTACCTTGAAAACTGTTTGACAAACGGGCAGTTATGGAGCATTGATTCAAGTGGGACAAAGTCACGCGCAATCGCTAGCGGTGTACAAGTATATAAGATCGAGTGGTCACTGAGATGTGATGGAAACTTTGAAAAATTGGCAGCCCATTTCGTTGGTGTTTGGTAATAGGCAGGGACTATGCGTTCCTCAGTACTTTGGTTGTATGAAGATTGAGGATCCGTCCCTTCTATATAGCCCCCTGCACAGTGGGCCTGATGGGCCATCAAAGTCAAAATCATTTTTTTTTTATTTCCTTGACTGATAAACCGGCAGAGGGCCAGTTGACTTTTGGATGGGGAATGGGGATGGGATGGCGATGAAGGAATAGGCCTCCGGATATCTTTATTCAAGGAAATAATCTACCACCAGTTCGGAGAAATAGTTCTACAGAGAAGAGCCGGCAAGAAACTCATATGTTTTAACCAGTAAATATTCAAGTGTGTATTAACATCTTGCGAGTTTACTTACTACAGACAATTTAATACATTTGGTATTTTTAAGATTAAGTAACAAATTATTCGCAGCAAACAGTTTTGTAATCATAGGCAAAGCGTTCTTTGGTTTAGTGAGCTCGGTACCCTAGCAAAGAAGTATCGTCTGCAAACATGACTATCCTGATGTTTGGCTTACCATATAAAAAAGGAATGGACCAAGAATTTGACCAACATAATGAGACTCATCAATATGTTAGTATGAAATAGAGATATTATATCTTTGTGTCCCACTTGAGACTGCGTCCCTTGCGTTAGCTGACGATAGGCCGTCGTGTAGAAGGGCCATTACAAAACAACGATAATCATTTGTGCGCCGACAGCCCGGACGATGAAATAGTAAAGGATAAAAATTTGTTAATTACAGCGGAGCAGCGTCGATACGTGCGCGAGGTGTCGTCGAGTACCGTGTTCACGTCGCTGTGCGCCGACGGCGAGCCGGCGGGCGCGGGGGCGGGGGCGGGCGCGGGAGCGGCGGCACAGGCGGCAGCGGGCGCGGACGCGGACCGCACACCGCGCTCGCCGCTCGAGCGCCGCCCGCCCTCCTCCTGCAGCACGCCCATTCAGCAATAGCCGAACATACAACATCGCATGGATCGCTCCGCCGCCCGCGCCGCCGGAGTCGTCGCGACACGAATCATTTATTAGTTGTAAAACACGAGCAGCTGTGATGGGATGTATCTGCTCAAAGCGTAAGCAGTATTGCTAGCCTTGGCGTGTTTAGATTATATTTTTATGGTTTAATCAGCGGCTGGAGCACTCGAGCTATAAATAGCCGCCGCGCTCGCCGCGCAAGCGGGACGGCTGCCCGCACCCGCCCGGACGAGCCCGCCCGGGACGCGTGGAACTGTGAGTACAAGTTGGATGTACGACAGCACTGCCTTAATGCGTGTTCATTCGCCGCCGAATCTATTGTGTTCGCGTACAAGTTCGTTATTTACCAGATCTTATAAATGTCGTGTTATTAATACTTCTTAATGTTTAGGAAATTTATTCTACAGCGCCTTCACTGTGCCCGCGCCCTAACCCTTAAGAGGGCACCGACCGTCCAGTGGCGCCCTCATCACTGTTATTGTGTTTTCTATTAAAGGAAAGTATTTTATTAAAACTGAAGCCGTATAAGTTGTTAAGCAACTTAATACACAACGTATATGCTATGTAATATAGCTTTGCAAAGTATAACCATCATCTAATCGATTTAATAGAAAATAGTGGCCGCTTTTTTCTGTTAAATTGATTAGATGATGGTTATACTTTGCAAAGCTATATTACATAGCATATACGTTGTGTATTAAGTTGCGTAACAACTTATACGGCTTCAATTTTAATAAAATACTTTCCTTTAATAGAAAACACAATAACAGTGATGAGGGCGCCACTGGACGGTCGGTGCCCTCTTAAGACGAAACTCTATTCATACTATTGGGTGTATATCATAGTTTCGACTACGTACTCTCGGAATATCATGCTATCGAATGTTCGTTGGCTCGACTGTTATCGGATCGAATATTCGCTGGGTCGAAATACTTGTAGCCGAAACATGTACAATCGACAAAACGTAATCTAGAATTGTTTAGTTTCGATCAGTGGTGTATCGAAAATTCATTGGCTCGACTGTTATTGTAATGAATATTCGCTGGATCGAAATACTTGTGGCCGAAATATGTATAATCGACAAAACGTAATCTACGAGTAGAATTATATCGTAAGTGTATCGAATTTTCAGTGGTCACATCAAAACTGGGTCGATCACCTGCAGGATCGACATTCGCCGAGTCTTTTTAGGGTTCCGTACTTCAAAAGGAAAAAACGGAACCCTTATAGGATCACTTTGTTGTCCGTCTGTCCGTCTGTCTCTCTGTCAAGACCCATTATCTTAGGAACGCGTGGAGGTATCGAGTTGAAATTTAAACCATATACTCGAGTCTACAGTCCCTTTCATAAGGATAAGGTAAAATTTTGTGTAATATTGTCGTATTTTTTGATCTCGTATGACATGTTATATGTAAAAAAATAACTATGTATATATTATAAGTCTAAAATTATTCAGTATTAAAGAGTTTTATTTAATTGCCTTTTTTTACTTGTAATGATTTTTAGTGTTTGAGATCTTTTGTGGGATGACAATCAATCGAAATATCAATTTCGATTTGACGATTTATTGTTACCACGCTTTTTGACCCAGCAAATATTCGATCCAGTAACAGTCGAGCCAATGAACATCCGTGTCTGAGATTTTCTAAGAGATGACAATCGAAATATCAATTTCGATTTGACGATTTATTTTTTCTACGCTTTTCAACCGAGCGAATATTCGATCCAGTACCAGTCGAGCCAATGAACATTCGTCTCTGAGATTTTCTATGGGATGATAATCGAAATCTCAATTTCGATTTGACGATTTATTGTTTCTACGCTTTTCGACCCAGCGAATATTCGATCCAATAACAGTCGAGCCAACGAACATTCGATAGCATGATATTCCGAGAGTACGTAGTCGAAACTACGATATACACCCCATACTATTTATCCGGCTCGAAGGACCAAAAGGATGAACATCGTATTTTCTTATATCGGGTCGTAGTACATTCGCGTAGAATGCTGGCGCGCGCGCAGCGGAGGCTTATGTTGTGCCGACCCACGAATTATAGTAAAACTATTTTCAATCTCCGAAATATTGAATATCTCAATGTTGTATAAATTAATGTAATTTTAACGGTCACAGACCCATGCTATGCCTGTTTTAAAATGCACTTTATATAATGATAATACGTTAATTAGTGATAGTGTAGCGTCGTTGTGAGTCACGTGTACTTGCACTCGAGTGCGATTTTGGATATTTTTACATGAAATGACTGTCGACTGTCGTCGCTCTTGACAGGTTATTGCCTATTTTGCCAGTTTAATTTTGCACGTTTTTTGTGTCAATGCATTAAATATATTAGCATAAATAAATATATATTAAACAGTATTAATTATTATATAATCATATGTAGTTTAGGTAGATTTATAATTCATGTTATTGTATGTATGTATAGCGTCATTGCATCACATTCGCTATAATATATCTTCGTTATATAATAATGTATTGTACTAATCGACTGTTGCCAAATTTTCATTAGATCGCGGTTGCGCCCGCGCGTGGCTACCTCTGTCTTTCTCTTCGCGCATTTACTCGCTTCGATCTGAGCATCGATCGAGAAAATCATTTATGATCTATTTTTCTATATCCTTACTGTAAAGATAAGCGTCTTAATATGCCGAGTGGAGTATTTAGTTTAGAGCGTTGTGGAACGTAAGCGCTCGGCGCTCGCGCATTGTGATATTTCAACGAAGCATATAGCCACGGTGAGGCATGCCCGCCTCGTGCCGGGACGGCCGGGCGCCGCGCTTGCTGTGCGCGTGCGCGCGCTCGCTGTGCGCGTGCGCGCGCTCGAGCGCCGCGCGGCTCGCGGCTGCAGCGGCACCATCCGAGGGGATCCCTTTATTATTATTTTTTTATTTAACCTCACTTGTGTGGGTCAAATTTTGCGTAATCAGAATAAGCTAAAATTTGGTTCATATATACCTATAGCTAAACTCTTGCTATATTTAAGTGCAGAAAATTTTGACAGATTTATTCTCTTTCATTAAAATCTTGTTTCCATAATTGAATTTTTTCTAACAGTTATTTTGTTATAAAAGTCATAATGAGATTCTCTCTGAAACTTTTAAAGTTGCAATATATTTGAAATACAGGTCATGTTGCGTTGGAGGAAGGCCATTGTCCAGCAGTGAGACAGGATTTCCACTGTTCCCTGAGGCCGACCATTCAAGAAAACATCCAAGTGAACTCGCCATCTCCATCTGGGCCTGTTTCAACGAACGTTTAGGGCTAATAAAATTATGGAAAACAATAGACGTCCCAAACTGACACAGCGTGGTACGAAATTTCAAATATAGCGGCAAGGTGCGAGCGGGATGAGCACTCGCTCCCGCGTGCTGAGCCGCTCGGCCGTCGACCGCGATGTGCTCGAGCCTTAAGCGCGGTGTGCACGGTTGCCCAGTGCCGCAATGTTACAAATTGTTGGACTTGGAAAAACCATATTGTGCGTTTATTGTTGTAAAACATAATTGCCTTTTAATAATATCGCATTCTAATGTTGTTAGTTTACCGAGAGAATTAGTGTAAACTACGTAATAAATGTATGCGAGCGCCGACTCGCGGCTTGCATATTCTGCCTTATTACGTCTAAGATCTGTTGCGTGTCCAAGGAAACCATCGGCGTTTAGTTGTTCTTCTGCGGCTCTCTTGTGTTCTTCTGCGGCTCTCTTGTGTTCTTCTTTCAGTATCGTAAGAATCGTGATGCGGCGTTTCGCTGCAGGCGAGCGGGCGATGAGCTGGCCAATATTTTTTCAACTAAATATTTAGATATTTTTATCTGCCAAACTAATATATTATTAAAGTGCTCTCCATACGGGCGATATTCGCCGGTTAGCCGCGCCCGCTCGCCGCGCATCCACATTCCAGTTTCGAATTATTTTATGTACAACTTGAAAATAAAACAAATATTTTAAAATATATTCTTTATTATTTTGTACGATACCTACTAATACATTTGCGTACATAACCTAGCACTTGTCGAATTAGAATAACAATCAGACTCATGTTGGCAAGTCGGGCACCGCGCGGGAGCGGCTGCGATACGAATATTATATACATTGCACAAAACAAGGAAGTCCTGAAAACCCGGTACAAATAATCATTGTTTAAGACTCCACAGTCAAACTGTTTTTACTGACACAGCCCGTTTAATACATTCAGTGTCAAGAACCCGATAGCGGGTTTATTTTTTATATTCTATTACTTTGTTGCCACGCCGGACATTCAGGGAGAGCCGGGGGAGTGGGAGCGGCGTCGGGTTCTTGCTTTAGTAACTTTGTATGGATGTAGTTCTGAACTTGATTTTTGGGCTACCAGTGTAAATGTTAAACTGACGTAACAATTTGTGCACAGTAGCATGAAATTAAATAAAGATGACATGCATGAAACATGGACGCATCGCACAGCGATCTTCTAATAGTAGAATTGTCCATCGAGGGGTTAAAAGGAGGCACTTTACACGGGATAATTAATTGACCTCATGCGGCCGTAGCAAGGTTTCGGTGCGTCTCTTGCATACTAGGATCGAGGTTACTAGGGTCGCTGAGCGATAGCGAAGGAGGATAAATCAAGTGTGAATCAGCTTTACTCCTGAGTAAACAACACTACTTTTAAGAGGACTGTGAACCAAAGGCAAAAATCACCCTTTTCATACAAAAGGCGATAACGATTTCCACCCCTTAAATGTTAACCAATTTTGGCCAATTTTGATAGGTTGTCAGTAAGAACAAAATCTAGGTCTATCTATTATACGTTTGTTGAATTTTGATTAAAGATCAAGAAAGTCAAATACCTAATGCCGAAATTCGTTTTGTATGAGAATACTGAAACCACAATAAAATTGAACTTATTGATTATACTGAAAAAAATCAAAACGTATAGACCTAGATTTTATTTTGATTGACAACCTATGAAAAATTGGAGAATTTCGGTTAAGATTTAAGGGGTGGAGTGGAAATCGTTATCGCCTTCTGTATGAAAAGCCGTAGGTTCACACTCCTCTTAACTTTGAAAAGCAATACATTTACCTACAATATATAATTCAATAAAATATTCTACTAGTTTGCAACTTTCAATCTTGCAAATAGTTTTTGGGGAAACTTACAAGTTTAACCTTTTGAACGAGCGCTCGACGACGCCTGTAGCCGGCGAAAATGTATGTAAAACAAACGGCATATCGTGGCGTGCCGACGGCCAACGCCGACGGTGGCGGTCAAAGACTAAAAATAAAAGTTCGAGACCTGTTTCAAAGTTGCAGACAACTCTGCTTTACAGTCCCATATAAAAAAAAAAATTAAAAATTTTATTTATAAATGGACATCAAAAATTCGAGTTATCTGCACCTTTTATCATATTCATCAATCATTGAATAGTAAGTCTCCGTCAACCAACTGTCAACCTATACATATAGCAGTAATTCTTTCCCAAGTCCCGATCGCATTAGCTCCTTATCTGACGAACAAAGCTATTGTCTTTCATTGTTAAGTGTAAGCGCCAAGCGCTACTTTGAAATAGCAGGTAGGTACTAACTGCTAAAACCATTTCACACAAAGAGTGTCTTTATGTCTAAGGTAAGAAGGTTCTCATTAAAACACAGGGTATGTCAGGTGTTGAACATTTTGTATTTACGACAGCAGTAAAGTGACCATGAAAGCATAGAATAACTAACAAAATTCGATACTCGTTTACAAATATGAATATACACAATAATTTAGGATTGAATAAAATAAAATAACATTGAAAATTACAAATTTACTTTACTAACTTAGTTAAACTAGCCATATACTTAATATAACATAAATAAATGCACAATAATAATTTTCTTCATAAATTTATTAAATGGAAGGTATAATAATAAAACGTAATAACTAAATAATAAAATGATGTAAACCAAATAATTACCTTGATATTTATATTAAAAATAATAACTCAACGATGGCATTATGCCGAAGCTATGGAAATCGGCACATGTAACACCTATCCATAAAAAAAGCCGAAAACGTCAAGTCGAGAACTACAGGCCGAGCTCCAAACTCTGTGCATTTGCTAAAATTATTGAAAAAGTTGTGCACGACCAAATCATAGCAACAATGAGAAACAGCTTTAGTAACCATCAGCATGGCTTTATACCGGGTAGATCGACTATAACCAACCTGATCTGTTTTACTGGGCAAGTCGCAACGAGCGTGGAGGCCGGTGGTCAAGAAGACACTATTTACACCGATTACAGCAAAGCATTCGATCTTGTAGACCATTGCATCCTGCTGTCTAAGCTATTAGCAGCAGGTATCCGGGGCGATCTCTTCCGCTGGTTCAGCTCGTATGTCAAGCACCGCACACAGACGGTCGTGCTCAACGGATTCACGTCCACCACGCGGGGCATCCCTTCCGGCGTGCCCCAGGGTTCAATTTTAGCTCCCTTGTTGTTCACGATCTTCGTCTCAGACATCGACGGCTGTTTTCAAAATTCCGATTAGCTAATGTTTGCAGACGATCTTAAAGTTTATAGACAAATAAAGTCACAAAAAGATGCCTTTGCACTTCAAGAAGATCTGAACCGGCTGCAGCAGTACTGTCTCATTAACAAACTTGACCTTAACATACAAAAATGTAACTGTATCTCTTTCACTAGATGTAAGAATCCGTATAAACATGACTATTCAATAAACAATCAAATACTGTCAAGGACGGACGTAGTTACAGATCTCGGATTAATATTGGATTCTAAACTACTTTTTGACAAACACATTGATAAAATAACATCCAAAGCCCTAAAAAACCTTGGTTTTATAATGAGAGTCACTAAACCATTCAAATCAGTGAAATGCCTTAAAATACTCTACTGTGCGCTTGTAAGGAGCCATTTGGACTATGCGTCTCAGATTTGGAACCCAATGTATAACACCTATACTGAGGCACTAGAAAGAATTCAAAAGAAATTTCTGCGACTTCTTAACTTTAAATTTCAAATAAAATCTACAGATTATACCGATAGCTGCAAACACCATCATTTCTTACCATTATCCCAGCGTAGAGAAGCGGCCGATCTTACCTTCTTGGTCAAACTTCTACGTGGAAAAGTTGACTCGCCATCGCTACTCAATCAAATTGGTGTCGTAGCTCCACACCGAATACAGGCAAGAAGGAACGTGACAAAGTTAAACGTGCCACGCAATCACACGAATTACAAACGCAACTCATACATGTCACGGGTTTGTAATAAGTTCAACAAAAATCACTCCACATCATTAGACTTATTCAATTGCAATCACAACTCTATTAAGACACTCATAAACAATAACTTTTTTAGACCATAATATACAAAGACAAGTTACAGACACGCACACAAACACACACACACATACGCACACGAACAAACACACACACACACGCACACACACACACACACACGCACTCAGTCGCAAGCACGCAAATATGTAACATTTCTGTTTTAGTACTGTCCATAGTAGGTAATTATATTTTATATAAATGTAAAAAATGTATTATCGTTCCATTGGCGAAAACTTGTAATTGGCTTGGATTGTACTACTATTGTTACACAAAACTGTAAACGTAGCTGTAAGTTTTCCTGAAATAAAGAAATAAAATAAACAATATAAATAAATTATTATGTATATTCATATTTGTAAAAGAGTATCACATTCTGTTAGTTATTCTATGCTTCCATGGTCACTTTACTGCTGTCGTAAATACAAAATGTTCAACACCTGACATACCCTGTGTTTTAATGAGAACCTTCTCACCTTAGACATAAAGACGCTCTTTGTGTGAAATGGTTTTAGCAGTTAGTACCTGCTATTTCAAAGGGGCGCTTGGTGGTTACACTTAACAATGAAAGACAATGGCTTTGTTCGTCAGATAAGGAGCTAATGCAATCGGGACTTGGGAAAGAATTACTACTATACCTAAGCATCATTTTCAGTTCAATTTGAGCGGCCTTTGTGAGTGAGTACCTACAGCCATGAATGAGTTATCAATAGTTTCAGCCTAAGATGTTGATGGTAAATAAACCTTTTTTTGTGACTGTTTGTAAATCAAAATAAACTAAAACAATAATAATACTAACCATCTGCACGTAACGTGACACTGCTGATAGATAGCACACAAAATTGACGAGATCTACCCGTCGCGGACCAAGGACGCTTGTTTGGACTTTGTGAATGCAAGCATTTGAGTGGGCACTTTAAAATAATCAAAATTGAATGGAAACACATTGTTGCCGGCCGCAACGGTAACAGGCACTTGAAATACTCTACGTAGTACTCTATCGCTACTGTAATATCTAACTTCAGTCCATAAAACGTAACTAAATGAAAGTGTTATCTATCCCCTTATTTAAATACTCAAGGAAGACTACATTTTTAAATACTTTTGCTTAAAAGTTCGAGTGTGTTCGTTTCAGTTTACTATAGTATTCGAGGCGACTCCCACGCACCCGGTTCCTATCGTAAAATAGTGTGGAGGTATTGCGGAGTCGCCCCTTCGTAACCGCGTAATACTGTGAACTGCGCCGGGCGGCCGCGCGCTCTCCATATAAATACTTAACTATTATTTACACTTAACGATATAAGGCACCATTAGTCTACAGTATCCACTATAAACTTTACGTATATCTTAACCTAGCAGACCAAATCTATATACCTATTGCTCTTCGTTGGAAATAAAAAAATCATGAATGAGAGGGAGGGTGATTCAAAGAAGAGAAGCCGTTCGATCGTAATGTAATGTCCCTCCCTCATCTAACGTGGTGTAGTGCGAAAGGTGCACACTGAGAACAAACAGTCGTTGTATTATTATACGGCTGACTCGTGTCAAGCTCATTGTAACGATGAGCAAATGGTAAGTATACGATTGTTTTAAATCCCGCCAAGATGTTAGCGCGTCCGAGGCCGGACAAGATGTAGCGAGGCCCGGTCAGGCGACGGCGGGCGCGGGCTGCGGCGCGGGCGGCGCGGGCGGCGGCGGGTGCAGGCGCGGCGGCGCGCGCGGCGGCGCCAGCACGCCGTGCGGCACCGGCACCGTGCGCGGGCCCACCTGCGGCAGCGGGGCGTCACGTGGGCAACAACGACGACGACTTCAGCCAAGGACCAGACAGCACGAGCTACGGCCGGCGGGGTCTTACGGACGTGGACTTAAAGGTCTCTCTGCCCATTAGACCGTACTAGGAACGTATCAGGGACGGAAAGCAACACAATACGCTCTACTATGCCCACTGAAACGGATCGACGGCGTTCTGCGCCCGAATGCAACCCGTATGTTAACCGTATAATGCCCGTATGCAACGCCCACCAAAACTTAGGAATCCGTTTGAACGTGCAGTGCCGGTTCATTCTACTCACCGTATCGCGCCTGCGCGCCGCGGCTACGCAGCGGCGCCGGCTCCGCGTGCCCTGCACGGAGGCAAAATATTCTCGCCGACAATTGTTGACGCGCCGTGCATGACACGCGACGGTGTCGGTCGGTGACAGAACGATCTATCGGGTATAGTCTCATACTTTTCAATACATTATTTTTGCCACGTTCCTAGTAAGTTCATGGTATGATACGGTCTAATGAGCAGAGACCTTAAGGGCCTGTGCACACCACGTTTTTTAAACGCGTCGTTGACGCGCGTTTGTAGCGATACAGACACGATGCGCACTGCTTTGTAGGATAAAAAGCGCGCCGTCGACGCGCGTTTCTAAAAACGGCGTGTTAAAAAAATGTGGTGTTCACAGGTCCTACCCAAGCAGCAAAGCAGTCGTATAAGCAAAGCTTTTTACAGCTAATGATCGAGAAATAGTCGTAAATAGGAGTTAAAGATGCCAAATCGTCGTATAAAAGAACTATACTCAACTCTTTAGCATTTTCGCATTTTAGACGTAAAACTATGTTGACTAAACGTTTAACTCGATATGTTTACAGCGCGTTTACTCAATTATTGTATAACGGTGTCAAATTTCACTTTTATACCACTGCAAGTTCTAAATTAGCAGTATAAAAGCTTCTAATTTTCTAATTAGCTGCTGAAGAAGTCTTTATAGCACCGTCATTCGACATAGTTCCCGTGGAAGCATTAAAATGGTAAAAAAGCTGCTTATATGACCAAATAGCATCTCAGTTACTCTTAAAGCACTAAGTGTTATATAAAAGATATCAATTCACTATTACAGCACCTGCCGAGAGAAAGCGCTAAAAGTAATTGATATAGCACCTACAGCATTTCAAATGCACTTTAAATGCCATTATGCAGCAAAAAGTAGCATAAATGATCTTTGAAATCTTTTACAGCACCAAACCATAATGGCGTCTGCATAGTAAATGTAAACAAGAAAATATATTTTCTATTTTTCAACTAAAAGTCGAGTAAACGTCGTAAGATAGCAAACGTACTTCTATAATGGCGGAACAATTCCTTTCGATATTTTAATTTTATAAATAATTTCTTAATATCTCAAAAATAAGGAGGCCCATTAAAATAATAACTAAAAATATAAGGAAGTTAATCGAAAAATAAAATTTAGCATTGAGATTTAGTATGTTACATGAATAATAGCTAACACCGAAAACATATTATTTGAAAGAACATGGCTACCATTCTATAGTTGTTAAGTAGAAAATATTAAATATTTTTACTTGTTTTCTGACACAAATTATTAACACACATTTATGAAAGCAGCTGGTGCTATAAAGTTCGCCTCGTTGCGATCAATCGACTAAACAGCTGAGTGAATGCAAAAAAGTAGCTATCACAGCACTATTAAGTCGAGTAAAAGCATTTTTGTTGCTTTCAACCGACATATTAGTCGACTAATGGTGAAATTATTGCTATTATAGCATTAATGGTGCTGTATGTCGTTTGGTCTCGATTTTTATAGCATCATTTGGTTCTTAACTCGACTATTTTACGACAATTATAGCACTTTAAGCTAAAGTAAAAGTAATTTGTGCCCAAATCGCGTCGAGTAAACGTTTCCAGATCTATTTACTCGACAGTTTGAAGACCTTTTTCTCAGCTTTAGGTGAAAATAGGAACGTGCTCTAGCCTTTCATACGACTTACTTTGCTGCTTGAGTAAGACATAAGCAGTATAGCATAGAACCGGCGTTATTGGCTTCGTCTGTAGAACGGACCTGTATGGCAACGTGTCCGCGGCGCGCGGCGCCCACGGCGAGCACGGTGTCGCCGGCGCGCAGGCGCAGCGCGGCGCCGTCGTCCCAGTCGGCCAGCACGGCGCGCTGCTGTGGATAGCCCAGCTTCACGCCGCCCGCCACTGTGTACGCGCGCGGCGGCGGCAGCGGCGGCGGCCGTTCCTACACCACACGAAACCATTTCTCTATTAGCCATAGACAGATAGGACGGCTAATAATATCTAATAAGAAGTGGTCTTGTAGAGATATCGGCGTCCAACCAAATACATTTTGTTGGTTATATGCTCATGTTAGATGTTTTCCCAGGCGTGAGCGCAACATTTGGTTAAAATAAAAGGCATTCAGACATGACTGCCATTGTGACTCCAAGAAACAGATAATTAAAATTGGACTTTAAAATATGAAGTTAGCCAAAAATAAAGGAATTTAGTTTCTTGACCAACAGAGTAATAAAGCATTATATCTCGGTACAGATATTTAGGGATGCAAGTGGTCTAAAACACCACGAAACTCAGCGCAATAAATCGTATAAAACAAAAGGAGCTAACTACACAAAACATTTTACACTAAAGCGTATCATTTATCTAACTTACAACAGGGGCTCTATTCGGGAACGCATAATGATTCAGAATCCGAGCTAAAACTGAGCGATATTATCAAACTGCTATTCAGGAACACCAAAGTGATCCGGGGTATTGGTAAACTAGCAATTCTATAGTGACACGCGCTAAGTGTGATTCTACTGACCACATGACGTTTGACGTATGGCTCGAAATCTGTTAAAACTAATTTAATAGTTTACAATGAGGAACGTAGATTAGTGACATGAAAAGAATTTTAATAATATATAAACAACGTTGCTATGGATGCAGTTGACAAAGTAAAGGGTTATAAAAAATAAAGAGGTATGAATAGAAATAGGTTTCGTTCTACTCTCCTTAACATCCTCCCTTTTTGGCAACCCTTATGCTAGCAAACCAATCTGTACTGCAATTGATGCAATCCGTGGCTTATGTAATGCTTTGGTCAGCAAATCCGCTAGTTGGAATTCGCTGGGAACGTATTCCACACATATTTCGCCATCAGCAACGAGTTCTCTGACATAAAAATGTCTAATAGCAATATGCTTGGTTCTTCTGTGGAGCTCTGGGTTATGTGAGATCTTTATGGCTGCATCATTATCAACTTTCAACTTGGGTATCTCCTTCAAGTTAGATATTTCACCAAAGAGTCTTTTAATCCAGACAATCTCTCGGGCCGCTTCACTAGCAGCAACCAATTCAGCTTCGGTGCTTGATATTGCAACACATGTTTGTCGTCGACTTGTCCATGATATTGCGCCTCCAGAGTATAAGCATATTATACCTGATGTTGATCGTCCAGTGGTACGATCTCCACCGTGATCAGAATCGCTGTAACATTCCAGAATTCCAGTTTTGTAACTCTTCTTAAAAACTATTCCAAAATCCAAAGTTCCTTTTATATATCTTAGGACACGTTTCAGTTTTTGGATGTCTTCTTTTGAAGGGTCCTCTAAAGTTCGGGATATAACGCTTACAGCGTATGCTAAATCAGGTCTGGTTCCAACAGTCAAATATGCAAGTGCACCCACAGCTTCTCTATATGGAAACGAAGTAGGTTCTACCAACTCTTTATCCAGTTCTGGTAGTCCATCTTTCTGTATAGGAGTGGTGACGGGCTTGCAATCACTCATACCAAAGCGATCTAACACTTTCTGAGCGTAGTGCTTCTGTGACACATGTATATTACCATTCTGCTCCTTTATTTCCAATCCAAGAAAATATGTTGCATCTTTTATGGTAATTTTGAATCTTCTTTTTAGCTCTTTGATGAACTTTTCAGAATCATCTTGATTTGTTGCAGCTACAAGGCCGTCATCTACGTAGAGCGCAAGAATAATTTTGTTATTTCCACGGGTTCGGATAAATAAGCATGGGTCTGTATCACATTGTTTAAATCCAATGGTTTTTAAATAATCCACCATACATTTATTCCAACACCGAGGTGCTTGTTTCAGACCATATAGACTTCTCTTGAGTCTACACACCTTATTCGATCCATCAGAGTAGCCAACAGGTTGATTCATATAGATTTCTTCATTCAATGAACCATACAGAAATGCGGTTGATACATCAAACTGTGTGAGTTTTAAACCTTCATTTGCAGCAACGCTTAGGACAGATCTTATTGTAGTCATCTTAGCAACTGGACTGAAAGTCTCATCATAGTCGATGCCCTTTTTCTGTGTATATCCTCTAACAACCAGCCTTGCCTTGTATTTGTCTAGAGAGCCATCTGCATTGGTTTTGATCTTGTATATCCATTTACAAGATATAGGCTTTCTATCTTTTGGAAGATCAACCAGTATCCAGGTTTTGTTCTCCTTTAAAGACTTCACCTCACTATCCATAGCTTTGACCCACTGATCTTTATGCGGACTAGTAATTGCTTCGTTGTAGGTGTTGGGTTCATTGATTCCATTTAGAATATCAGCTGATATCATGACACAATCTCCAAATCGACTAGGTGGTCGTATTTGACTTCTATCTCGTAGAGTCATTCTATTAGTTATCTCAGCTATATCATCTGAGTGTTCTGGTACTTCATCACCAATATCATCATCTAAGGCATCTTCATAAGAAGGTGATCCTGGTAGTGATGCTTCTAGACAACGTTGAAATGGTTCAGTAGCGTCATCTTGGCTGCTTTCTACTTCCTGACTCACAACTGGATCCGGCGATGTGGGAGGCATACTCGAGCTAGGCTCTTAAAGTGCGATCATCCTCCCTTGCATCACACATCGGTGGTGCTGAAAGTGGGAAATAGATTTCAGGTGAGGGGTGTTCTTCGGAATCCCCTGGGCCAAACGGCGTCAGTACTGACTCATTAAAAGTAACGTCTCTTGATCTTATGAGTTTACCATGTTTACTCAATAAGCGATAGCCCTCATCCCCGTCATATCCAATGAGAATGCATTTCTCGGCCTTTTTTAATAGCTTTGTTCTCTTTTGTTTAGGAACATGAGCGTAACATTCGCATCCAATTATTTTTAGGTGACTTATTGTTGGCTTCTTCTTATACCACAACTCAAATGGCGATTTACCATTTTCTAAAGTTGGACCAGTTCTGTTCAAGACGTATGCAGCAGTGTTAATTAATTCTGCCCAAGTAGCAAGGGGTAATTCTTCATGAGCGTGCATTAATGTGCGAGCGGCTTCGACTAAGGTTCTGTTTTCGCGTTCACTAAGGCCATTTTGTTGAGGCGTGTATGGCATCGTGAGCCTTTGTCTTATACCAGCTTCTTGAAGGATGCACCTGACGTTCTCATTATTAAATTCACCTCCATTGTCGCTGAGAAATTCTTTAACATCGTGTCCAGCCACTTTACATTCTTGTAACATTTGTCGGAGCTTTTGGTGAACTTCCGATTTCTGTCGCATGAAATAAACGTGTCGGTATTTGCTGTAATCATCTTTGAATAGAACGAAGTAACGAAATTTATTGAAAGAAGGAGGGAATGGACCGCATACATCAGCGTGTATAATTTCCGCAGGTACTTTAGCTCGTTCTCTTGTTCCAAATGCTTGTCGGTGTGATTTTCCATAAATACATCCAGTGCATAATTCAGAATCTAGACGAACTTTTATACCGAGTTCTTTTTCAATAACTTCTTTAACGTGTTTCTTGTTCTGGTGGACTAACCGTTCGTGGTAAAGTTGTAACAAATTATCTGTTGACAAGGCGTTCAAATCAAGTGTTTGCTTTGTAATAGTCTCTACATTGAGCTTATATAAGCCTCCATTCTTGACTCTTTTGCCAGTCAGTATTGACTGTTCAGCAACTTTCAGCAAGCAGTGTTCCCTTTCAGACATGAATACACTATTGTTTAGTCTGTCTTGAGTGGCCAATACAGAAAATAGATTACGCTTTATATCAGGGACATACCATACATCACAGAGTGTTAATCTGGATTCTTTGCCATTGATAACAGTGTTTAAATCCACAGTACCTTTGCCAATAGCCTTAACAGTAGCTCCATTAGCTGTAGTCACTGTCCGAGTATCATTAAAAGGCTGAAAACTAGAAAAATAGTCGTTTCGACAAGTGACGTGACTAGTTGCTCCATTGTCGACAAACCAACTTGTAGTATCATAGTTTGTAAGCATTGAATTTACGTCGGTGGTGAATGGCAAGAGCATTAAGTTGAGATTGCTTGGCTGTTTATTTTCTGGCTTAGATGGTTTCCCGTCAGCTTTCCATTTATGACATTGTCTGACCTTATGACCGACCTTTCCACAGTATCCACATTTCTTTTTCAACTTATTACTGTTTTGTACATTTAGAGCTTCTACAGGGTCTTCATTTCTCAATGAGATTGAGCGCTCATAGGAACAGAGTTGCGTCGTCAGATTTTCTATTGTTTTGTCTGTCTTTGACATTAACATCCAACTCGATTTGAAAGAGAAGTAGGTTTCAGGTAGAGTATCGAGGATCTTGCAGATTAAGAGGATATCTGGTAATTCGCATTTCTCTATCTTCATTAGTTCAGTTTTCAAATCAGACCAAAGGGTTTTGATTTTGGAGACATGAGTCGTAATGTCGTGTGACGGATCTTTACGATAGCCGAAAAACTCCATACAAAGTGCGTAACTTTTGTCTCCGGATGTGCCGTCGAATAAACGATGCAATTCATCCCAAACATCTTTAGACGAGTTGAAACGCATGATTTTTTGAAGAGTTTCGTCTGACATATTCGCAGTAAGTAATAGTAATGCGGAACTATCTATTTGGTTATATTTATCAAGAGCTGTTTGGTATTGAGAAATTTCTTGAGGATCGATGGTAATAGGTTTCACAGGTTTAACGAGTGTACCGGTAACCGCATCCAATCCACCGGGCATACCTCTAAGGAGTAGCGTAGCCTTAAATTTCCATGTACACCAGTTTCTTGTGCCTTCCAGGTGACCAATATCAATTTTGCAACTTGGCGATTGCATTTTATTTTGAAGTATTTGTCTTGCCGGAATGCTTAGAAAAACTGTATAGTTACAGACTCTGACTTTTTCTTTCTAATTCACTGAATTCCGTCGCTCTGCTACCATGTTAAAACTAATTTAATAGTTTACAATGAGGAACGTAGATTAGTGACATGAAAAGAATTTTAATAATATATAAACAACGTTGCTATGGATGCAGTTGACAAAGTAAAGGGTTATAAAAAATAAAGAGGTATGAATAGAAATAGGTTTCGTTCTACTCTCCTTAACAAAATCTTCATAATAACTGTCAAAATAGTGAACCAGAAAACTAGCGATATGATTAAATTGCTATTCGGGAATGCCCAAGTCTTTCGTTCTATTGTAAAACTACTTAGCTATTTTTAAATGATACGCGCTCAAGTGCTATTCTCGGGGCCTAATAGTGTTTGATGGCTCGGATCTTGCTATTTACTGTCAAAATGGGACTTCAGTCGTTTCTAGTCATTTGTTCTCCAAACGTAATTAATTATACAATGACCTCATACATTTAAGAGCCACATTGTTTTAAAAGATATTACGCTTTGGACCTTTTTGGAAATTCCAGGAAAGCGCAGCTGCGCCAGCGCATTGGAGGAAGGGAGAGGCACAATCCAGTGTGAACGAGGCGGATTGTGGGTGTAACCCGCAAACAGGACGATACACAGGGAATTGCATTGTATGATACTCATAATAGAGTTGATAATTAGTGGTAGTCTAGGATAAGTCATGAGCTTCGACAGATAGTTTGTAAGGATTAAAGCCGGGATTTCACTTGATCTTGAGCGCTCTAAGGAGACACATATCTTTGGATAGTAATTAACGGGGAACTCCTATTTGAGATCTTAAAGAAAAAGACAGATATCGATGTCTATGTAAAACATTATAGACCAGTGAAATATTGTTGACCGTTTACTTGAAAGCTTTGCAAAGTTTTATATTGTAAATGAGAAGTAAGATATAGATTAATATAGAGTCAGTGTTTGAAAGGAAACGCAGTTTAAAGTTAAGTACTACCTTTTGTTCAGTACACGTGATTAAACTGATGTTATAAACACTATCAAGTTGTATTAATTAGGAAAATATAAAGTTAAGTTTTAAGGTGACTAGTTAAGTCCTAAAGTGCAATAACGGCTCATTGTTGTAGTTAATGAAATCCCTCAGAGTTAATACGTTATTTCTTGTGTCAATGTTGTTTTAAGTTAACACTGAATTACGCAATTTAATAAAAGACAACTATATTACCCTTCTGTCTTGCATAGTGGTGATTTTAAGCTATTGAGGTTAAGTTTAAATTATAAAGAAGTATCTGTGTAATACCGGACTAACTGATCATTTGTTGTTCATCAGTCGGATGGGAAGTTTGATAAACCTCATTATTATGTGGGTGCCATTTGAACATAAAAGCGTAATTCGAAAACCCCGCTCGTAAGAATATGTAAAGAGCTATTCTATATTAAAGTTGGAGTAATTGTTCACTGCATTGTCTGAAATGAAGGTGTTAAGGCCGAGAAGGTTTTTTGTTTTTCCTTGGTTAGTTTTTCCTTCCATTAATTAATTGTTTTGGGGCTAGGACAAAATCAAGGGTCAATAGAGTCATAAACTGACTTTCTTGATTAAATAATAAACAGATTCCATTAAACTTGAAGTAAAGGAATTAACTGCAATAAACGAGATTTATAATTCCTTAATGTGTATCTTTCAATTATTATCCCAATATATTTATAGTTTAACCCTGTGGTTATTACTCTGCCACCTCACCTCAGGCATTACAGTCGTTTTATTCGCTAAAGTTACTTACCTTCTAGCAAATTAACATTATTAGGTATTATTCTGAAGTAACCCACGCACTCAGCGATTTTATAATATTTTAATTTTTTTAGCCGGCTTGTCCGGGTCAGGCTCCGTTCCTGGCTGGGTGTGGTACCTATGCCCATGTTCATGTTCAAGTATAGGTAGGTATATCAGGCGCGGATATGGAGCCCGGAAGTGACTCCTTTGACACATGACCGGAGCACCTTATTTCGACCAATTTTAACGAATTAGAAAGAAGTTTCTGGGATATAACCCAGATCGTATCGTATCGTATAACCTTGGTGTTTTCAAGGCAAGAGTGAATAGGCATTTTCTGGGTAAGCGTGTACCACCTTCGACCTCGTCATCACTTAACATCAGGTGAGACTGAGATCAAACGCACACCCATTTTCGATAAAAAAAAATATATATATATAAGTAAAATGGAACAAAAATTGCTCCCTTTCCTTAAATGATTGCTCCATACCCGCGACTGACCTCAGTTACAATAGTCAGACAAAAGCTTCCTGCAATAAGACTTAAGGCTTTTTAAAACGAAAAGTCAAAAGTTCCCGAGGGAATAACTATAACCGAATTCCAGGCAGACGAACTCACGAACGGAAGCTAGTTTATAAATAATCTTTTGATTTTGAACTGAAGTAATACTGACGAGGTCTAGTCCGAAGAGCGAGCAGGTGCGCGAGACGAGCGCGGGGTCGCACTTGTCGGGGTCGGGCGGGTCGGGCGGGTCGGGCGGGTCCGGCTGGCGCGGCGGGCGCGGCTGGCGCGGCGGGTCGGGCGGCGGCGTGCCGGCGATGGGCGCGGGCCGCGCGCGCGTCGCGGGGCGCGGGGGCCGCGCGCGCGCGCGCCGCCACGCCGCCTGGATGCACGCCGCCGCCGCCGCGCGCCGCGCGCGCCGCATGCGCTCCAGCACCTACACCACAGATAGGTAGGATCAGTAGGGCCTCTCGTCACTATACTCTTCAAAATTGATTGAGCACTTTAGTACTACTACTCACGCTCACCCACTCCTTTAGTTCTAGCTTTTTATACCTATAGTATATTTCATTGGGGACAGCGTTTAGTTACCTGTCGCATGCCCTCGCTGAGGAAGACGTGCCGCTTGCCGAGCGCCCAGCGCACGGCGGCGGGCGAGGCGGGCGCGGGCGGCGCGGCGGCGGCGGCCACGGCGCGCAGCACGGCCGCGCACGCCGCGGGCGCGTCGCGCTCGCCCCCCGCGCCGCCCGCGTCGCGCCGCCACAGCGCGCGGTAGCGGGCGCCGAACGCGCGGAACCGCATGCGGTGCGGGTACCCGCTCGCCATCAGCTGAGCCGTTTCTAAGATCTGAAGTGCGCGCACCTACCATCGCAATAGGTTAATAAGTTACAACAAAAACCAACCTACATTTCGAAAAATTATATGAGTAAAGGCTCAGCACGCACTGCGGTTAATTTCAAGCGTTTTCAGTTTTGCTGAAACCGACGAAACGCATACGAAATCACACTGCGTTTTGTGTTTTCCCGTTTTTAGGGTTCCGTACCTCAAAAGGAAAAAAGGAACCCTTATAGGATCACTCGTGTCTGTCTGTCTGTCTGTCTGTCTGTCCGTCTGTCACAGCCAATTTGCTCCGAAACTACTGGACCGATTGATTTGAAATTTGGTACACATATGTAAGTATGTGACCGCAACACGGATGCGTAACGTAAACAAATTAATTTTAAACATGGGGGCCACTTTAGGGGGGTAAATTAGAAAATTAAAAATAAAAGTTACGCTAACTATATCATGTGACACCACAAGCGTGCGGTGTTTGTCGCTCATGTATGACGCAATCGAATAACTTCTGAAGGGCTTTAAGGACCGGTTTTCCACCCGCCTTCAGAAGTTCGGCTGTGATTCCATCCTCACCTGGCACTTTGTTGTTTTTGAGCTGTTTGAGAGCCATACTAATCTGGTACAGGGTTCATGTCCGGGATATCTTCGGTGTAGTTTCGGGTCAATCTAGCATGGGTATGGGTAGTATGGGTTGTTAGATAGATTTCGGATAGGTTTCTGCGTTGACGTGTATAACTGTCCATAGAACTTCTCAACCTCTCTCAAAAGTTCAGGTTTGGATGTCACGATTCGGCCATCCTCAGTTTTCAGCTTCAGGGGATGCTAAGAATACCCGGCAGAGGCCCGGCTACCTCAAACAACGACAATTGGCCCTGGCAACCAATAACACGCGACCACTGCGAACCAACGAGAAAATTGTGGAACTTAAGGACAAATTGAATAAGTTACGGTGGGATATCGTAGGTTTATCTGAAGTCCGAAGAGAGGAGGAGAACATGATAATCCTAAAATCCGGTAACTTGCTCTATTTCCGGGAGGAGAAGGGATATTTCTCTTAAACCTGCCAAGAGTCACATTAACCTGTGCTTTAGATACAGGTTAAAGTTACACAGGTTAAAGTTAAAAGTAGATTTATAAGTCATTTACTCTAAAACCGTTGAAATAATGAAGCTTCCACTCTTAGTATCATAAGTAGATACGCCAGAATAACACGTCCAAATAATTAGTAAATAAATTCCCATACCAATGACATTAAATAATCGAGACAAGATAAAGTTAGCATACCCGTTACAAACTCCAGGTCCACCTTTGATCATTAAGCTCCACAAAAGTACGACAGATCGTCTCCAACCGTTACGTACGGTGGTTAGCCAGACCCCGGCCCAATGTTTACCGAGGATTATGGTCTGCCTATTATTCTCTGTTTTTATGTGAGATGCAATATCACGAACACACAGGTTACAGTAAAAAAATCGCTGGACAAACTTCGTGTGTGAATATTGTTGTATAAAAAATATTTATTTAAGACCGTATAATTATTAATTGAATATCATGATATTCTTCTTGTAAATACATTATCAAATATATTTTATAAAATAGTACACACAGTTAAAAGACCTATAAACTGGAAGCATGTCGCATTTGGACAAGACAGGTTACAGTAAAAACAAGTACTTACATATTTAAAAAAAAGTAACAATGTTGGATAAATAAAATGGCTTGGCCTCGATGTAAAAAACCTGTGTTTATCTATGAACGTATTAACTTTTTCTAAAAAACGCAAATTTAACATACTTTGTATTCAAAAACTAATTGACAGGTTACCGTGCCACTTTTTTTGGAATTCCCCACAGAGTTACCTTCGCATTTATAATATTCAGTATCTATACATATAATAAAATCGTCTATACATATAATAAAATCGTAAAGGGGAAAAAGTCTGTACATTGAAGATAACAATGAAAAAATGCTATGGGGGGCTTCAGAATGAGCAACAGATAAATCCCAATGGTTTTTGAATTTCATGTCTATTTGTCTGTTTGTCTGTATGTCTGTTTGTCTGATTGTATGTGCACGATAAACTTTAAAACTATTGGGTGGATTTCAATGCGGTTTTCGATAATATATTAAGAGAAACTTCGGGCAGGACATAGGCTATAGAAACTTTCGGAAATGAAACTGGAAGGGGGTAAAAAAGGGGGTTGAAATTAGCACCTATAGAAAATACTAATTCGGTGATTTTATAAACTTGAAACTTAGTATAAATACTCTTCACAACAAATGATTAGTTATACGTTAGAGAAAAAATTTAAACTACCATTAAAATGGGGTGCCTTAGGGCGTTAAGCTTTGTATAAGAATAACCGATTCCATATGTTTATGAACTTAAAATTTTGTATACATGCAGTTCAAAACAAGCAATTAGGTAGGCACTCGAGAAAAAAAACGAAACTAATCCTAAAAGGGGATGTATTGGGTATTGAACTTTGTATTGGAAAAACTTATTCGATTTGTTTATCAACTTGAAACTTTATATAAATGCACTTCAAAACAAACAATTAGGTAAGCGATCGAGAAGAAAACGAAACTACTCCGAAAAAGAGATGTCTTAGAGTTTTGAACTCTGTATTGGAAAAACTGGTTCCATTTGTTATTCAACTAGAAACTGTGTATAAATGCACCACAAAACAAACAATTAGGTAGGCGATCGAGAAAATACGGAACTTCTCCTAAAAAGGGATGTCTTAGGGTATTGAACTCTGTATTGGAAAAACTGATTCCATTGTTTTATCAACTGGAAATTTGGTATTAATGCACTTCAAAACAAACAATTAGGTAGGCGATCGAGAAAAAATCGAAACTACTTCTAAAATACTACTACTAATAAAATTAAAATAAATAAATAAAAAGAATCTAACCTCCCCCTAAAATAAGTTGCTTTGGTGTATTGAAAGTTAGAATGGGAAGAACTGATTCCATGTTGATTTATCTACTTAAAATATGGTACAAAAAACTCTTCGAATTAAATAATCGAAATAAATGAAATAATAGTTGAATCTAAAGTAATAGATACGGAACTTCTCCTAAAAAGGGATGTCTTAGGGTATTGAACTCTGTATTGGAAAAACTGATTCCATTGTTTTATCAACTGGAAACTTGGTATTAATGCACTTCAAAACAAACAATTAGGTAGGCGATCGAGAAAAAATCGAAACTACTTCTAAAATACTACTACTAATAAAATTAAAATAAATAAATAAATAGAATCTAACCTTCCCTAAAATAAGTTGCTTTGGTGTATTGAAAGTTTGAATGGGAAGAACTGATTCCATGTTG
Organism: Tortricodes alternella; assembly: GCA_947859335.1. Classification (NCBI taxonomy): domain Eukaryota; kingdom Metazoa; phylum Arthropoda; class Insecta; order Lepidoptera; family Tortricidae; genus Tortricodes; species Tortricodes alternella. The sequence goes on from OX401983.1 coordinate 15,784,146, forward strand.
ATTTATCTACTTAAAATATGGTACAAAAAACTCTTCGAATTAAATAATCGAAATAAATGAAATAATAGTTGAATCTAAAGTAATAGATAATCCTTCAGCTATAGCTGATACTCTTAATAACTACTTTATTGAAACTACAAACAAGAAATTCCAGCAACAATCGAAGTCATGCCATAACATACAGTCCCATACAGCAAAATATTAACAGTTTATATCTCTCCCCGGTTAGCGCAGCAGAAGTCCAAAAATTCATAAATGAATTAAATAACACGAACGCTACTGGATATGATGGCATATGCACCAAAGTACTTAAAACATGTGCGAAAGACTTATCAGTACCCCTGAGTCATATCATCAATATATCATTCCTTCAAGGTTTTTTCCGGATCGTTTGAAGTATTCTGTAATAAAGCCGCTAAATAAAAAAGGTCCCAAATCTGATCTTAACAATTATAGACCCATTACCCTGATATCCGTGATCTCAAAAGTAATGGAAAAAGTAATGTATGTAAATTGACAAAATTCATTTAAAATAATCAAATTTTAAGCAACGATCAATTTGGCTTCATGAAAAATAGTTCAACGGCTTTAGCATGTTTTCATTTAATAAAGAGAGTCACTGAAGGTTTAAATGAACACACTCCGATAGTCGCAGTTTTTCTAGACATGAGTAAGGCTTTCGATGTCGTGGACCACGAAATATTACTGAATAAATTATATAGGTACGGTGTCCGGGGGTACTTCGTGGGAATGGTTTGCCAGCTACCTCAAAGATAGAAAGCAGCGAGTTAAAGTTACTAAACTTATTAGACACGACAAATTGGTCTTTCAATCGAGCTACAAACGAAACTTATTTGGTGTGCCGCAGGGCAGTATTCTGGGCCCATTATTGTTTCTGCTCTATATTAACGATTTGATGAATGCTAAAGATCACAGCTGCATCCTTTTTGCAGAAGACATCACTCTACTTATAAAATGCGATGATGTAGTCACATTTGAAGATGAAATTAATCGAGCTCTGATAGACGTAATTAATTGGCTAGATAATAACAATTTACATATTAATTTAAGCAAGACCAAAATGATACAATTTAGTACACACAAGAGTAAACTTATTAAGCTTGATATTAAGTATAATGACTACAAAGTAGAAGAGGTTGACTCCACCATATTTTTAGGTTTAACTTTAGACTGTTTTTGCAATTGGAAGAGTCATGTTGAGAACTTACGCTCTAAACTGGATCGTTTTGTACATATATGTACTATACCGTGTTCGCAATGTGGTGTCGGAGGCAGCAGCTCTGTCCGCATATCATGGGTACGTGGCATCTCTTCTAAGATATGGTCTGATTATGTGGGGAAATTCAACAGATGCGGATATAATTTTTAAAACACAAAAGAAATGCATTAGGGCTATTTCTAGAACAGATTTTCTGGAGCATTGTAAACCTCTATTTCAATGCAATAAGATTTTAACATTACCAGCCATGTATATTTATGAAATCTGTGTATTTGTTAAAAAGAATCCAATAATTTTCTAGTAATTTACCACAAAATCAAATAGGGGTGCCCATAGAAACAAGCTATATATTTATGATATGCCCAAGAAAAGGTTAGCACTTCTTCAAAAAATGTGTACTGCATGGCAATAAGAATATTTAATTGCTTATCAGACCATTTTAAGGAATTGCCATTAAATTTATTTAAGAAATCATTATTTGACCATCTCATACAGCATAGTTATTATTCTATTAATGAATTTATTGACAATTTTAATTTATAATGTGATTTTTAATTATTTTACCACTGTTTTGTTTATTATGATAACTATATTTATTTTACTTTAATTAATTTGTCTTGTTTTGTTTAATTTGTAATGCAATGTCACACTAATTTTTAATGTACCTAATATAATTCTTATGTAACTTTTGCACACCATATTATGGTAAAACAAGAAATGTGCTTTTTGACATTCAATTTTAACACTATCTTATACTCTTGTTTATGCAAATAAAATTTTGATTGATTGATTGATTGAAATCCTACTTCCTAAAGATTCTACTAATATTATATATGTAAAAGTTTGTGTGTATGTGTATGTGTAATATGTTTATATGCATGTGTGTGTGTGTGTGTTTGTGTGTGTGTGTGTGTGTGTGTGTGTGTGTGTGTGTGTGTGTGTGTGTGTGTGTGTGTGTGTGTGTATGTGCGTGTGTGTGTGTTTTTATCCCGGCTAAGTCAAAAATTCCCAAGGGAATAATTATAAGCGAATTTAACGCGGATGAAGTCCCGGGCGGAAGCTAGTGGATAATAAAATTAATAAAGCTTTGCAGTACAATTGCATCCATCGCTAATATTTCTTATCAATCCGATAGTAAGTAATCTTATTGTCGCTCTATGTAAGAAATACTTATGTCCAGCTATCAAAACGATGACCACACGGCAGCATTGATACCGTCTGATAAAGACGTAAAGGCGAAAGTTTAGATCAATACATTTAATCCCTCTCACCTGTTTAGCGACGGCTTGGCGCTCAAAAAGCATGGGTGCTTCGGCGAGGTTGGCGCGCAGACAGCGCACGAAGTGCGGGCGCGCGTGCACCAGCGTGCGCAGCAGGTTGTCGAGGCGCGTGTGGAAGTCCTGCGTCAGCGTGGAGCCGCCGCCGTCCGCGGCCGCCGCCGTGGGCGAAGCGCGGAACACGCCGCCGCGCGGCCCGCCCGCCGCCGCCAGCGCCTGCGAACCACCCGCACCTTCAGCGATACGATCAACGACTCGAACGATGCGAATTTATGACGACGAAAGCGGTATCTGAACAAAGTTAAAAACGGGCCGAATCGATCGATCACCTTAAGTTCGGTCCCGAATAGATGTGTGGCGAAGCCGAACTCGCAGGCGCGCGTGTCGAAGGCGGCGAGCAAGTCGTCGGGCACGGCGTCGCGGTTGGCGTCGAGGAACTCGCCCGCGTCGTACGTGACCTCGCCGGCGTAGTGGCGCACGGCGAAGCGCCGCGCCGCCGCCGCGCCGGCCGCCAGCGCGCCGCGCGGCTCGGCCAGGCGCGGGTGGCCGCGGTGCGCCGCGCGGATGCGCGCCACGTACTGCTCGGCCGAGCCGCGCGCCGCGCACTCCGCGTCCAGCGCGGCCAGCAGCCCGCCGCGCAGAGACGACACCAGGTCGATGCAAGGCACGTTGTCCACGTAGTCCACCTCCAGCGCGCCGCCGGCGCCCGCGCCCACGTCCTCCTCGCGGCACGACTCCGCCGACGACTTGAACACGTGCGTGTTGTAGAAGTGCTGCATGGTCTCCGCGCACAGGTTGGCGCACAGGTGCTCCAGCCGGCTCGGCGCCGCGTCCTCGAATCCGAACATGTCCAGGATGCCCACGAACCCGTCCGTGGCGTGGCGCACCGCGTCGTTGAGCACGGCCATGGACTTGGCGCCGGCGCGCGAGCGCCCTCCCGCCGTGGAGGCGCGCCGCGACGCCGCGTCCTGGTTGTGCACCGACTCGTTCGAGTCCGACGACAGCGTGCCCAGCGTCGAGCCAAGTCGCTTGAGCGAATTGGCGCGCCGCACGATGGTGGCCACGGTGCGGCAGTACAGAGCCTTGGCCAGCGCGTCGCGCGCCGCCGCGGCCGCCGCGGGCGTGGCGGCCGCGCGCGCCGCGTTGCGCCCGCGGGCCGCCGCGCGCGTGCTGAGCCCGCGCAGCAGCGCCGGCGCGGGCACGCCCAGCAGCGCGGCGGCCGCGGCCAGCTCGGCGTCGCCGGCCGGCTCGGCGGCGCCCTCGGGCCCCTCGGCCCACTGCACGTTGCCCAGCAGCAGCACGGCGGCCAGCACGCGCACCACGTCGAGGAAGGGGATGCCGAGGATGCCGAGGCAGGTCTTCCAGGCCAGGAAGCGCGGCGCGTCGTCCGGGTCGGGGCGGCGCGGCGTGGCGCCCTGCAGGTAGCGCAGGTCGTGGGGCGCGTAGCCCTCCAGGCGCAGCGCCGCGCGCTCCTCGGCGCCGAGCCCGGCCAGCAGCTGGTAGAAGATGTGGTAGTTGCGCTCGCCCGGCGGCGGCCGCACCACGCGCGTCTGCTCCAGGAAGTAGCAGTGGATCTTGGTGCGGTAGAGCGCGCCGTCCGTCACCTGCACCTCGATGAAGTGGCCCTGCGGACGACGGCGGTGTCAGTGAGCTGCCAGCACACGGCGCTACGGCGCCCGGCGTCATGTACAAGAGGTACTCACGATGCGACTGGAGTGCGAGTTGGCGGAGGTGGCGGCGGTCCCGAGCGAGCGCAGCACGGTGAAGGCGGCGGCGAGGTGCTTGAAGGCGTCGGTCTCGGGCCCGCCGCCCGCCACGTCGAACAGCCGCCGCAGCAGCACCATCGACGCGTACGTCTTCCCTGACCCCGACACGCCTGTTAACAATAAACACAACCTCTAGATCTATTTATTTACTAGCTGCCCCGCGCGGTTTTTGTTCACGTGTAGCTGTCCCGCGCGGATACGTAATTCTGATTCCAAAATAAAAGTAGCAAAATGATTCATTATAATATCAGCTATCTGCCAGTGAAAGTCGCATTGAAATCGATGGGACAGACGGACAGACAGACAGACAGAAATAAAAATAAATGTTTTTTTTACTCGGCTAAGTACCGTATATCCTATCATATGTCTAAAGTAAAAAGCTGTTATCTTGACATTACAAACAGACAATTCAATTGTATTGATTTGTACCATACAATGCCCCTCGCTTTACCAACAGCTGAGTAAGCTTCAATCCCCACTGACTGTATGCGGTGTCGAGCGTGTTACCTGAGAGGATGATGGCCTGCGGGTAGCCGGTGTCGGCCTGGTGGCGCACGGCGTCGTGCACGAGCCGCGCCAGCTCGGGCCGCGCCTCGGGCCGCGCGTCGGGCCGCTGCGCGCGCGCCGCCGACAGCGTCAGCGCGTTGCTCACGTCCGTGTACCCGTTCAGGGCCACCAGGATCGGACCGATCCATGTCTGCACCAAAATGATTAATAATCATTCATAATCATTGATTATTATCATTTTCAGACTGATACAAACATTGGCAACATAATGAATTCTCAAATTACATGCACGCTATAAAGCACTTCACAAAGCCTTGTAAAGCACACAAGTACGAGTATAACATTTCTCAGTGACAATGGGAATCGCGCCCGGGCAGGTAGCGGGTACCTGCGCGGCGCCGCGACAGGTATCAACAAAAAACGCAGGGACCGGGATAGCCGGCGCATGACGCGGCGCTGCAGCGGTCGCCGGGCTCGCGTATTGGGTTAAAAGCGAACTTCGGGATGTGCTCAACAAATCTATAGTTAATAAAAAATCAATGGTTTTGTTTCATCCATACTAACACCATAAATGCGAAAGTCTGTCTGTCTCTCTGTTAAGTTTGTAGGGCTGAACCGCTAAACCGATATTAATGAAATTTGGTATAGAAATAGTTCGAGCAATGACAAAAGACATTTCAAACGTTTTTAAGAATGAAAAGAAAAAGGTGAAAAAAGGGCTGAAAATTTTAATTACGGGAAGTTCAACCAGCCCGATGAGATAGCTCGTTGATGTCTTTTTATGTATGTATCTACGCGATTTACGACTAAACCGCTGGACTAATTTTGTTGAAAATTGTTATGGAGATAATTTGAGACCTAGGGAAGGAAATAGCTTACTTTAAAAAAAAAGAGGCTTTAGGGGCTGCAAAATTTATAAACGGCAAGTTCGTTCGTGCCCAATGAGAACCCTTAATTTAAAGGGAAAAAATGTACTAAAGTTAAAATGTCAAATTTCCACGCAGACGAAGTTGCGAGTAAAAGCGAGTAGTTTTATAAATTGAAAATCGGTGTACCGTTTGAGAAGGTTGCAAAGGGACGTTTGTAGCAGAACTCGTTGCTAAATAACGTGTAAAATCAAATAAAATTCAATTAAATTACTTATTTATTAATTTCATAACATTAGGCATAATATTACACTAATTGCGGATTTTTTTTTTTGTGCTGGTATCTTCGAGAACTTATTATGCTCCGTGTGCCTTTTTCTATTCGACGATAGATGGCCTTTTCAAGAGTCATTAACTAATGCCTCATGTCTCTATGCAAGCACGGACAGATGGCGTTGCGTCGTTGAATAAGTTTGCGATGAATTCTATTAAAAACTATAATTTTACATTAATTTATTAAAGAACAAACAGTAAATTACTATAATTTACAATTGTCAGTAAGAATATTTCACGTTATTGCATATTTATAACGAAAGTTCCCTTGTTTGATACTCTGTGGTGTGAGATCTGGCTTTTAAGTAATCTATGGAAGTCTTCGATAGAACGATTTAGTTTAGCTACTCAACGGTAGATGGACCGTGTGGAATAATCCAGAAAGTCTTCTATCCCGTTTTAGCACGACGGTATGCGTATCTCCCTATTTCACTTTATTTAATAGCGGGATTTGGAAGTTTCTGGCGTGTTGCCCTATGTAGATGGAATTTTACCTAAGAAAAAGATGAACGAGGTTGCAATCTAGAAATCGGTTTTGGTGTCATAAAAATATGTATGCATATAGGTGTCACATTCTTACAGTAAGTGGGAGGTTGGCTTTCTCGCTTACTCTTAGGGAGATGTAATGGAAATCCAAAAGAGAATTCTGGAGAGACGATGGGGATTTTGGGTTGGGTTCTTCCTGGAAATTGGAATTAAATGGGCGTAGGTTTTCTAGAAAGAATTTCGATTAGATATAAAAGGCGGGCTGCGGGAGAAAAGGGATTCTCGGAGATTCGGGGACTTTTGGAGGATACTTTGGAAAGATTCGGATATTCGGATTGGAATCAAGGAGCGTACGGGATAGTCTAATCAGTCATTAGTATGACAAGTGGAGTTTTAATTAGCAATATAGTGATAATAGTGCGTGTGATAATTCAGTGGAAAAATCCAGGATAAGCTTCGTGGGAATCGCAGTATTGGCCTCAGCCAATGCTGGAAGCTAAGTTTTCTTATTTTTTAACTGTAGAAACCCGTAGGGAGTTATGTTAGGAAAATTAACTATGAAAAATGACAATTATTGTGCCATAGCGAATGTTTTTATTTTTCGTCAGGTTAGGATGTCGTTAAGAGGTTAAATTTATGTGCATATAATTATTATATTTTATATCTACATATTTGTATGTCATATTCACCGAGAACACTATACATATGGTCATACTCACAATTAATTTAGAGAAATGAATTTTGTCTTGAGTTGTTTGAATACAATCACCGAACATATATGACGCTCAAGGCGAAATTGTTATAAGTTAAGCTATTAGGAGTTCAGGGAGCGCATGTGTGATGGTTGGTTGAGCAAGATGCTGGTTGATAGGTATACTGGCAGTGGTTTCCTCTGATTCCATACCCTTACTGTCGATGAGGCTTATCGGTTCAGGATGCTCATGAGGACATAATGAGAATGATTATGTAGGAAACCGATAAGCCATCGCTATGCGCAACGTAACAAAAGTCATTCTATATGATTATTGTAACGCCTTGACGCAGATGTCAAAAACCGGAGAGTGGAAGTGCCGTTCCCGCTAGTTTATATTCCACAGTGAATGTTCAATGGTCCGGAATTTCTCTAACACATCGCCAATAGTTTTTGTAGGCTGATATATTAGACAGATGCTTTGTCAGTTTGATGTTCAATATTTCTCTCTCTTGATAATAGGGAGTGAGAATGAGAACATACGAATTTGGCTGGGTGCCTGCCTAAAATCTCACCGGGCAGACCTGTTTTTAACGGGACTGCATCCTACATAACCTTCCAAGCACATATGACACGGATTTGATGGGGGTGCTCCATCGTCTCATATGTGTGACCTTGTCCTTAGAGCGTGCTGAGCTAGTTTGTATCAAGACAGTTTTGCTCTGAGGCACTGTCGGGACCTGATTCCAGAAAAACTTTAGAATAGGTTAAATATTGTATACTTTACCTTATCATTCCTTCCTGCCTATCCTAATCCAAATTTGCATATTATTTTGGCATATATTTGCTATACAAATTGGATTAATGGTTCAACAAAATTTTATTATAATAAATATAATTGTCTGCAAGAGTTCGGGCAGAGTTTAATGTGTACAAAGCATTAAACAATTCATACTCTGTCTAATTATCTATCATATAAGCATATCAGTTCTGTTGGTTTGATGTAACTGTCCCTCATGTGGCCTAAGGCTGAGGTTTGATGTTACTTGTCACCATTCAGAATTGAGTATGAATTGAGAGTAATATTTATGGTTTTGGTCCACACAGGTAATTCTTGTGGGCAAATCTAAGTCTTGTCCTCTTGAGGTTGAAAGCCCTAGAGTGATGACTAAACCCAGGATTGCCTCTGTGTTCTAAAGTAAATATTGAATGGTGTGCTTTTGGTTCTTTCTGGTATTCTGCAGGATTATATTACGGTTGGGTCCTCTTTCAGAGTGATAACCGCGTCCGGAATTGCCATGTTTGATCTAAAAGTATCACTTATAATTAGTTTGTACATATTTGCTAGTCTCCGACAAGCAGCTGTACTGAAAATGCTGGATTATTAATCTAACTAAATTTAATTATAATAAACCCTTATTTTATAAGGCGGTGTTCGGAGACGGGTCGAGGGGAGGATTTTGGAGAGACCCCTGGGGTCAAATGACCCCGGTCATATTACCCTTTAGCTTGTCCCTCTCCTTCCCTCCTCCATACATTTTATTCATACTGACTGTACACAAATAACACTCTATATAAATATTTATATTCATTGTGTCTATAGAATGCTTTCAAACTATCATTTACTTAGGTGTTTTATAATATTTTAGTCTAATAAGGTTTTATCACGCTCCCCAGGGAACCCTAATCAGTTCGGTACCTACCTTGTCAAAGAACTTGCAGGTTGCTACAGCACTTTCACAACGTTCGTACGACTAGATGATCAATCACATTATTTGGCCAAAACATAGCATTTAGGTGCAAATGCACTTAACAGTTAGCTAGGTAAAATTACTCTTAGGTAGGTCATATAGAGATAGGGTTAGGTAGCTCTCCCTTATGTATCTCCCGTACATACCTCCTGTATATTTAATTATATAATATTTATTATTTATATTTATAGGGCCTTTAACTTTTATAAGTTTTAAAATGTTCGTTTGGTCTCGGTGGGTATTCTTCTTAATTTCTTTGCCAGATTAATAAATAACTTTACTATATCGACAGACCTTCCACATACTAATGGACTGACACAATAGGTCCACTCGCGATTAGCACGAGGGACAGTCACTCACGTAGAACTTGTTGTGGTAGAAGCGAGCCTGCAGCGCGCGGACCACGGCGTCCTCGGTGAGCGGGCCGCGCAGGTGGATGAGGTCGTCCACGTCGGCGCCCGCGCCCGGCGCCGGCGCCCCGCCGCTGCGCCGGCGGCTCTCTGCGACCAACACCCGAGTCACATTCATCGGTCACCATCGGAATACATCTTAGCGATAAGAAGAGTGGTCGGTTCCGCACTTTATGAAGTCGATGATTACCTGGTGGCAGGGGCAAGGGATGCGCGGGATGCTGCGGCGGCGGCGCGAGCGGCACGGGCGGCACGGGCGGCGGCAGCAGGTGCGGCGCGCGCGGCGGCACGGCGGGCTGCGGCGTGCCGGGCTTGGCGCGCGCGGCGCCCGCCCCGGCCGCGCCCGCGCCGCCCGCGGCCCCCGCGCCGGCCGCGCCCACGTGCAGGTGGTTGCGGAGCGTCACCAGCTCCGAGCTCAGGCTCAGCAGCCGCCGCTGCAGGTGCACCGCCTCGTTCGACGACGACGCGTCTGAAACCGCGTGAAAGAAGCAATATCAGGTTTATCCGAATTTGAAAACTAACAAGGATCTGCGTCTCCTCATTCGAGAGACGAGAATATATAGGATTCAAGCAAACTTGGTCCTTATAAAATTAAAAAATATTTATTTTGCTAGTAGTCTACATGCTTCAATTTGCCCATAGAAAAATAAAAATAAAAGGAAACAAGTCAAAATGAAATTAACTTTTGTTTTAAACTTTACTCAAACGCGTTAAAATTGAATTTGGAATGGATTTGTATTTCACATTATTTCTTTTTATTTTTAAACGTGCGAAACGATCAAACATAAAGCAAACGTGACAAAACACGATCGTGGCAAAATGCGACTAAGGAAAAAATCCTACCGATGAAAAATGCGTTCGAGGCACCCATCTACCAAACCAATCTAACCGCGCTTCAAAAGGTCTTGAAAAGGGCTTGAAATCTACGGAGAAGAAACGCCGCAAAAAACTCAGCAGTAAGTCTTTTTTCAACTTTACCTTTACATGACATTTGTATAAGAAAATAAATGTATTATTAAAGATAAGTTGAAAAAGTACGAAACTTTTATGGTAGCGTAAGTTATTGGTAAGTGTAGCACGTGCCAGCTTGTAGTGCGCCCACGCAGCAAAAAGCGCGGCCGGCGGGAAGCTCTACCGGGAACCCGCCAGATAAAGCGACGAGTAGAAAGGTAACATGCTTCTCGGAGCTTGACTTTGACCCAGTTTACTTACAGTCGCCTCAGTTAATAACAGATACACATGCCAGGAATTCCTAGGATATAGTCACATACGTGGTTTATTTATTTATTATTTATTTATTTATTTAAATAGCTAAATCGTCACCCGCACCACACGTTGAGGCTGCGTGCAACAGAGTCGAGGGAAAACTCCACCAATAGGGTTACTTCCTTTTGAAATGACCGCAGTCCAATTGGAGAATTTTTCCTCACTCATCGCTTAAATGTCTGGCACTGCTCTGGTGGAACGTTTCTATATAACAGTTCCGTATTGAATACAGACCCCTAAAATCTGACATCTAACAGGAATACCCGTTACCGTTAGGCCGGTGTATGGGAAAATTCAAAAACCAGTTTGCATAGAACTCGCAGCTACTCGTAGCTGTGTTACCACATTCTAGTGGCACTTGCTCGCGCCGCCTGAACAATGTTCAAACAGGCGGAAGGATATCAGCTGTTAATAAAACTCTTACATTTCATAATTTACGATTTCAGTCGTGGAATTCACCTGATCTTCTTATTATAGAGTGGAGAGGGCCCGAGGGGCGCTCCGTGGTGGCGGGGTGCGGGCGGGCAGACAACCGGTCGCGAGCGCAGCGCTCAGAGGCGCGCCAAATGAACTTGAACTTTACGAGCTCTGGATTAAAGTGTCGATTAACTTGGAGGGTTGCTGCGTGAATAGCGTCAAAAACCTTTTTATTGACTCGCGATCGAAGGACAGATACCGCGGTGCCTGCGAGTTGCCGCCAACCACTTGCGAGACTTCAATTTGGGGGAGAGAGGTTGCTTTGAGATGATCTACCCGAAGAGCCTGGCATTACTTCCACACTGCCCATTGTTGAATCCGACGTCCGTCGTGTGCTCGCGTGTGCGAACACATACCTCCCACACCCGAGAGAAGAATGGGTCATCACGATCTTGTATGAGATTTCTCATAAATATAAAATAAAATTACTCGTTCTCAATTATACCTCATTAGCTGCAGATCATCAGCGCTGATCTAACTATACGAACAATGAAAGACACTTCACTTTTTAATTATAAACATTGATGTGTGAGAAATTGCCGCAGTGAAAAACTTGATTCGTCAACTTTTCAGAGTAATTAGGCTGCATCTGCGTCTGTGACGTGTCTCGAAATGAAGTCATTAGTATGAAATGTTGTGAGAGTCGCGAGTGAGAATCCCCGGCGCTCCCGATGTCGCCGCGCCGGCGCCGGCGCCGCGTGAAGCGCACTTTGTCTCATTCCCTCCCTTCGTCCATGCAAATGGCACCGAGTTGTTGTTCATCATAATCTTGTTAGTTTACCAACTTTTTTGTAGGCTGTCAAAATTATTAAAAGAATCACTTTACTAAATGCGGTACGAACTTTGACTGTCCACAGATAAGTGGGCAGATCCATATTCTCTTCGTCCATACAAATGTCTCTGAGTGGTTCATGTAACACATCATGAAGACCATCACTTGTTTATTGGGAGTGGATGCGGGTCAGAGCCCCTGCGCCGCGCGCCCCCCCCGGTGCCGGGGCCGGCGGAATGCGCCGCGCAGGTGCCTCTATAATTGAGGCGTCAGCGCGGATGGCGCACCAATTACACATAGCCTCTTAGCGCCTCTGCTACAAAACACATTTCATAGCATTCCTTCTGCGGCTCGCTTTTTATATGGTTCTTGATCACTTGTAAATATTTTAAATCAAAGGTCAAGAAAGTTGGAATCGCTGATAGCAGAAAGTACGAGACCAAATGCTCTCAGTTAATTGTGTCACCAGCGGGCCTACAATTCCTGACGTTTTGTTCGCTTTTGAAGGACAAATATTCAAGTACGTTAGTCAGATAACGCGGAGCCGGTTTACAGTCGTCAGGCCCGCAAGTTTCAAACTCAGATCAAACCTAAGTTTCAGCCCTGCTAGGATTTCTTTAATGTTTAAAATGAATACTATAATTAGCAAAGGGAAACAAGTCCATAAAATTGTAAAAAAACCAATTTGTCGTTATTACATAACCCATCTTATAAAGCAGTTCGCCCTGCCAATGCCGTACAAATACAACGCTAACTCGCACCGATGCGTATGCGCACTGCAAGTCACAATAACATGCCGCATTACATTACCGCGCACAATGGGTGCCGTCGAGAGATTTGATTCAGCTTCTCGTGACGCAACGCATTACGGGCGAGCCTCATAACACCCGTGTTATTGAGCTGTAGGGCAAACGTCCGCGCCACGTGCCACGCATGGAATATCTCCGATTATGGCGACGACTTCGCAGGTGCGGGTGATACATGCAACCGCAATCAGGTGAGCCTCCCAGTGTTCACTTCTGTGAGTGACCTATTTCTCACCACATGCACTAGTCGACTGCATGCTGCAGATTGTGGTTAGACTCAAAATCTCAGAGATCATTCTTAGTTCCTGACAACCTGCCACTTTCAGACTTCCTGCGCGTAATAGTCGATACAGGCTTTTGTTTGTACCTGAGTACATTTATAACGTAGCAGTATTTATACTGCACACTGTAAATTCAGATTTAGAGAAATCGTTTCGCCGAAACTATACATATTTTGTTTTAAACAATAAAATTTCTGCTAGTCTCTCTTATTAAAATAGTTCTAAGAACGTTTTCGAGATCTTTGGGCAGATATCTTCCCCGAGACATATTCTGCGAAACCCTACCGTCTCTCCACCAGAACGTACTTACTTAGGTGCAGCTGTACGACGCTCTTTCTGTATCGTATTAAAGGTGAAAGTAGCGCTGCGCTTGACCCTTCTGTTGTCCTTATATCCCCTCCCGGCAACAGCCAACGATACAACATGGTGAGTGACTAATAGGCACGACCTTATCCAATCTATATTTTTGTCTAAATCGTAACTCCAAATACTTAAAAGTAAAACGTCATGTAGAGTTTGTCAACATTACAACCAATTTTAATGATTTTATCAATTGCAGGATTATAAAATATTGAAAAATAGTTTTAAAGAGGAGAATGAATACGCATTTCCGTGTTAATTGCCCTTGCACCTTCGGCCGCATCACATCGTTTTTTAATGATAATTTCAGTTTTAAACCACCAAGATAACAATTGGCTAGGTAATTTACTAAATAACACAAGCCCGAAACTGGGCGTATCCTTAATCCGTATCCGTACTAAAATTTTGTTTCCAATTCGTGCTCATTTAGAACATAAAAGCTATACCTATATATACTTATTCTGATCCCCCCTTTAAGTTAATCGATGCTGGCGCTTACGTGCGAGCGGTGTTGCAACATTGTGAAAGCTTCGGCTCTCAGCTTTAAGCACTGCGAGCGCGGCTCGGCGACGTGAGCGCTGGCGAGCGGCTGCCTCGGCGCCCAGTTATCGATCCTATTTACAGCGTGACCAATCGGAGCATAACTAGCGCGGGCCACGGCGCCTGCGCCTGCGCCTGCCGAACTGACAACGAATCAAAATATTGCCTCGACGCAGCTGCAAAACGTTGAGCTACAATGACAGCTCTAAGGTAAACCTCTTATTAGAAGTCCCTATGTATACAGGGTTATTTGTAATTCGATGCATTTCTGTTAAGAGGTCATAGGGGAAGTCATTTGCAATAATTTGGACCCCATAACGCATTATGCAAAAGTGCACCCATTTTCGAAATTTTTCACGTTTAGGTTTTTTTCAAAAAAAGTCAGGTTGGCAAATTCAAAAACATATGGAAAAAAAAAATGCTTTAAATAAACTTTTTTCTTTTTACTCACGTAGTAGGGACAAGACAACAGTAATTTATTATCAAGATTAAAACTAGAATTATCTATACCTATTTTAAGAAAAAATAACGGAGAACGGATAAATAAGTAAAATAGTTCCCATTTCCCATTCCCCCCCCCCCCCCCCCCCTTATTTCCGACACTACTGGGGCTAAAATTTTGAAAAAAATACAGAAAATAGATCTTTACCTATAGATTACAGGAAAACCTATAAGAAGTGACAAACGTTTCTGTCTCCTTTTCTTAAATGATAAGTATAGTTTTAATGTTGATGATAAATAATGTTATGTCTTGTAGGTAAGGTAATTATTTTTTTTCATAAATGTTTGAAGTTGCTGTCCTGGCTTTTTTTGCAAAAACCATAAAAGTGAAATATCTCGAAAAGGGTTCACTTTTGAATGACTCAAATGACTTCCCCTATGACCATTCAACAGGAACGCATCGAATAACAAATAACCCTGTATACCTACGTAACGTCTCGGGCAAAATTATTAAAAGGTATTTTTACCTACCTTTTGTTCGTTTCCATCGCTTTAAGACCCTAATCAAACTTACAAACATGAGTGCTTATACATATACTTTGAATTTGAAGCAAAACAAAAGGTTTTTATTGTATTTAGGGTTTAGGCGTGGTCGCATCGCGCGTTTGTGTCTTCTGTGTGACGCGAGGGTTATTGAAACGGTTTTGTGTTGTGAATGTATGTAGCTGCGGTTGGTCAGCGGGCGAGCCACTAGGGCCGTTGCTCGGTGGATGATCATTGGCAGACGCCCGAATTGATTTGATTACTTTACATGTTTAGGCATTAATCATTAAATTTTCATGAGATGACAATTTAAACTTACCGATGCTGAACATATACGAACTTTTGATTTAACACATATCACTTTTTTATTTTTTATGTTAAGAGGGTGGCAAACGAACAAGCGGATTACCTGATGGTAAGCAATCATCGCCGCCCATGGACACCCGCAACACCAGGGGATCACGGATGCGTTGCCGACCCTTTGAGAAAGGAGTAGGCTGACAAACAGGCAGACGGCCCACCTGATGGAAAGTGGTCACCGCCACCCATGGACATCTTCAACACCAAAGGTGCTCCCAATGCGTTGCCAGTCTAGGGAGGATGGGGAATGGGGATGGGATGGGGATGAGGGAATAGACCTCCGGAACTCCTTACTCACCGTACGAAACGCAATAACTATCAAGCTATTACTTTACGCCGATATTCTGTGAGAGTGTGGTACTCAGGGGCGTGCAGTTCATATAGGCATTGAGGCAGTGCCTACCCTGGCAGAATGTCCGATTTATATGTAATTCATACCGCTTATTTACTAATTACTTATCTCCTCTGCTGCACTGGGATCTCCTCTGCTTCACTGGGAGTGAAGAAATAGCATAGAATGCGTGCAGATGCTTATCATCCTGGCATGTCGTAAAAGTCGACTAAGGGACGGGCCCTCTCCAACATGGTGGACTATCTGTATGGGCGATGGGCTGATCACCTGTCACCACACGGTTCATCATACCATCTTAGGACTAATAAATCGAACGTGGCCACAAGTAGTCTTGTGGCTCTGCTCACCCCATTAGGGATTTCAGGCGTGATGCTATGTGTGTATTTACTTATTGTTACATTCCAAAAATACCTATATCCTTTTATTCCTTGCTACCAAAAATCTTACAAACAGACAAACTAAATTCAATCTTACGTTACATTAAATAAGGTATCAATTCCACGCTAGTTATGAGATCAACGGAGCTTACTTGCCAGAAAATTATAAAATTGACATCGAGCGGAACGTACGCCACTTCTAAATAGTTCACGTCACGCAAAAAAGGCAAAGCTCTCGGCTGCCTCCTTTTGTGCAACACATTTAAAGACATTTATGTACGAATTACTGTATATGAATTCAATACAAATACAAGAATCACCACATATTAACAAGAAACGCACACGAATACATTCATTGTCTTTATACAATATTCAAGAGGCACTGCTTCAGAGCCCTGACGGCGATAAAAAATGTATGGCCGACAGGGCTCTTTTTACATTGGATGGTTTAATGTATGGCCAAGAAAGTATTCCCAACTTATGGGTTTTACCCCTAAATTTAGGGACTAAATAAGTTTTTTGGGATTTTTTTAGAGGCAGAACATTCTTCGGGACCTTTAGGGGAATAAAAAACTAACTGAAAATTAGTACAAATTGATAATAAGCTTGAAAAATAACAGCACTAATTGCAACTTTCGTGCGTTCGCGAAGAAAACCGTGCTTTTTCAGAATATTTTTCGTCCGTACTTGGCCATTTACGTACATACTTAGCACACTGTCAAGAGTTTGGTATGGGTTAACAGTTTGTGGTAAAGAAAGTACAAAAAAAAGAATGGTTAGTGATTTTTCGAGTTGCTTTTAGGGGTATATTTATTTGAAGAGTTGGCAACCCTGCGAATGTTGTCAGCACGACTATTCGTGTTTGTTTATTTCTTGTAGCTGAGTTTTAAGGTTATGCAGTATTGAGTATTAGAATATTATAATGTTTGATGTTATGAGACGCGGCGAAAATATTTGTAAATAATAACTGTTTTTAAAGTGTTTGTCTGTTGTGAATCAATATAGGTACTTAAATTATTTAGGGGAGACCGGGGACAATTGAACCGCGGGGCAAGTGCTCCACACGCGATTTCTCAGAAACCAAATAAGTTATCAATGTGCGTGTACCTTCAGCACACTCTTATAAAACGCGGCAAGTAACTGACAGTCAGCCGCGGGCGCAGACCAGCGCGGATGCGTACTAGAGGGCAACGAAGTTTTAGGACGCTCACGATAAATATTACGCCCGTCTTATATGGTCATTTTTATGCAAAATAACAATGTATTTGGATTGATTTGTGTTTTGTTGATTTCTTTTGACTTTTAGGCCTTCGTTGTTATAAAAGTGATGGTCGCAACGCTACCAAAATCCGAGTAAATAATTATTTTTGCTAAAAGGTCTGTCGAGACGATTGGTCCACTAATCGTGGGGTCAATTGAACCGGTTCAATCGCCCCGGTGGTTCAACTGACCCTTATACCTACTCGTAATTTTGTAATTCGCAATGCATCGTGAAAAATATCGCATGAAGAGAATTTAACTTATTATTATTATTTTATTTGTAATGAAAGACTTAATTTAATTTGCTAACTTGAAAGGGGCTTTAGTCCAGCAAAGGAACGATGAAAAATAAGCATTAGGGTGTTTTTTATATTCTTATTGTTTCTAAATAATTACTTAAAACTGTATGCATGCATACTTATGTCTATTTTTTAACTCGCCATTTGTAATTTGCTAATTACTGTCTGAAATAGAGAGTTAATGACATGCCATCCTTTAAGGATCATAGCAAGGCGACTGTTTCCTGATAAATTGTTTAATCGAAGTAATATTATATTAATTTAGAAAACATTTTAATGAGTATTCAGAAATGGTTAAGATACATGATCGTTCGGTGCCTGGTCTAGTAGTACGATGTAATTGAAGGATTTTTTAATCTTATTAACAGTACTTAAAAGTTTCTCTAGTAAATAATTATAATACCGCTTCTTGCACATGCCTCGTAATTAAAAAACACCGACCGACTGGACATGTAAAAGCTCCCTAATCTATGTTTCTGCTACTCAATGTAAAACTGATTGTCAATTAAAGTCTATTCAAAAATAAAAGTTACTCTTTTCCATAATTATAATTTTAATACATACCTCTCAGAATTATGACTGGGGCAATTGAACCACTGGGGCAAATGAACCAAGCTCGTTTTCATATAAAGTCATTACTGCTAATAAAGTTACAATTTCGAATAAAAACAACTTAAATTGTATTTTATTCTATGTACAATTTTAAATTACAAAGTTCGCTTGTTTTAAAATAAGAATATAACCGGGCGTTAAAAAGTTAAAGGTAAACTTTTTATTCGATGCTTTTTGATACTTGTTTCAAGAATATTGTAGTTTTTATCATGAATGCAGGTAAAATGAACTATAACCTTTTTTATGTGTAAATATGTAGTTGTAAAATATACTACAAGTACTAGTTAGGTGACGTTAAACATTTGAGTCTACTGACCCCGTAACGGGGTCAATTGAACCACTTTCCCCCGGCGTGTTTGATTGACTATATCTCGTTACTTTCTTAATAATAAGGAATGTTGCACATTGCATTTCATAGTTGATTAAATTCTCTATACAACGGTATATGACACTAATGCTTTACGCTTTTAGTTAAGGCGCAAATAGCTGTCAAACAAAAAATGGACCGATTGTCCCCGGTCTACCCTATAACGATACGATACAAAATTTGTTTAAGTTGTGTGAAAGACAGTTAGAAATATTTAATAAAGACCTTAAAAATGTATAAAATCGCAGCTGTCTTTATCTTAAACGAAAGGTAAGTAATGTTTAAACGAACGGATATACTTATATTTAATTCGATGTAAAAACCGAGTTTAGGTTTTATACCGTTTTGTTGATGCGCTATAACAACAAATAAATGAGAAATATTTCTCATATTATAACAAAGATTGTTTAATATTGTTTGTTTTTTTTATGACGAATCTTCAATTAAGAAATACAAATACAAGTCTTTATTTACAGAAGATGGTTAAAATATATTGTGTGCATCTCACACATTTTACCAGCAATTGGCATGCAAAAATAGTATGGCTAGGAAAAACAAATAAACCGCTTAATTACAATGTCAAAATAAGATACTATCAAATGAATTCAAATGTTTACGTTACTCAATATCAAAGAAATTCTATAAATTAATTGTTATTACAAACATAAGTCTCAGCAATATTTAAAATAATCAAAATATTCATGAACAGAGTAAAAACATTCTTGTACTAACCAATTTTTAAGTTTAGTTTTAAATAAGTTGCCATCTTAGTGTTACCGTGCAAACGATTGTAAATGCCAATCGACTACAATTTTGTCTTTTTAGCAGGAATCACAAGACGGTTAGGTACCTTGTATTAAACTTACATATATGTCTTTATTTGTTTTGAAAAGTTCCGGATGCAATTAAACAAATAAACAAATTTTCATAGATGTACATGCTTGCCATGGTCAGGAGTTTCAAGTTTCTGTATAGCGGCTTACAAGATGTCAAGATGTCTGCATTGCCCTGACGCACTGTTTTTCAGCTAACAGCGCACGTTTTGGCAATTTGAACTAGCTCTTGCCCGCGACTTTGTCGGTATTTTAAACTTTTTATTTTCACTGCCTACCCTGACCAAAATTCCTATGCACGCCCCTGGTGGTACTACCCCGGTCAAGCCGGCCCATTCGAACAGTAATCATCTAGCGAGGATTACTGTTTCGCGGTACCACTACTTTCTTGAATAAAAATAATCAGACGACAGAGTCGAGCTCAAGGCGAGAGCTTAATACATGGCGAGACCTTAATATGATGCGAATGATATCTAAAGATCGTAAAGTTATAACGGAAACGGGAATTACGTAACAATGATTATACTCCACAGTTTATACTCTTGATGACGCAATGACCGTGATTGTAATACGGCCTGGCCACATGGCCATGGTCAGGCGCCGATTCCGTTCCACATCACCTTTATAGGTATAGAAATAAGGGCGTAGTCGTCGGCGTAGGGGTAGTCGGACCGTAGTCATGTGGCCCATACAGTTGTGAAGTTGAGTAAAATACATTTAATAATTGTTTAGTGTTTTAGAGAGATTTTTTATGCGATTCGTAGATAAGTGAGTCTTGTGCGATACGATTCCGATCAGTCACAGTGTCCATGTCAATCAGTCGGACATCATCATCGCGCGACGGCTCACTCCTGCGCATTCCCGCGCGTCCCGCGCCGGCGCAAAAACCGGCGCGCGAGGGAGCAGCGCGTGTATGCCGAGGGCCCTTTTTATATGCATCATCTAGTTGTGACATTGTTGCGCAATTAATCTTAATCCGTTGTTGAATCAATTGTAAGCAATAGCTTTCTCTCCTAAAGTTGTGGAACGCTTAAATTCGTTTATTGTTTACAATCAAACTCGTCGATTCTCTTGATAATGCTATGGTTGCCCAATGTTAGTAAGAAACAGAGATATCCTTAAAATATTACTGGCAAACTCAAATTGCCATAGTGTCAATCAATGAGAGCAAGCATTGCGAAAATTAGCTGCCGCTGGATCTATTGCATTTAGAATGAGACTTCGATACTAAAACAAAGAAACGGGCTCTCAAAATGCCGACGTAATCGTTTACACGGACAAAAGAGAACTGCGAGTACACACTGATGTTTTCATACACATTTTTTTTTTTCACTTTCTGTAAGGGCCGCAAACTCTGTGTGTCCAAAGGCCCTTGCATGGCCTAAAACGAACCTGATTAAGAGCATGGCTGGGTACAATCGCAGGCAGATTCCCTCCCTCTCTCTAGCCCCTCTTTGCGGCCGCGTGGAGCTTAACGTGGAACGGGGCAATATACTCAGAAAGTGCAGATGCCGCCGGATGCGGGCGCCGGAGACGGCCGCGCCGCGTGACTCAGCACGCGAAAGGCGAGCCCTATCCGTCACGGAGCACTTTAACAGGAAAACGCGCGGAATACGCCAGCACGGTCTCTCCGTCCTTCCCTCTGTCGGTCCCACACTAACATCCTAGGATCCCTCCTGCATTGGTATTAAATTGTATTTAAACTATCAGCATACTTTTGGTCTGCAGGTCGAGCGAATAGCCATGAACGAATTCATCGCGAAAAGAGCTTGCTTGTTGAGCTGTCTCCTTTGTTACGTGGACTTAACTACTGTATTCGATTATGATAATATTAACTGCGACCTTTATAGAGTTCGAAGAAAGTCAGGATACTCTTCACCGTGAAGAAGTGTACAGTGCCTCAGGGAATTACGGTAAAGGAATTCTCCACAAACGACCGACAGCCAGCTAGGAATATTTATTACAACAAAGCGCAGTAAACAGTATCGGCTACAAGCTCCGCGCCGCCCGCCAGCTCCCCCTCCCCGATCTGCGATCTATTCGCGCCGTTAGCCGCAGCCTCTTGCGCTTTGCTTTGCATAACGAGCCTCACACTACACCGCAGCCTGCTGTAGTGTAGTGTCTATACCGCACTGCACCTATCCATAGTCACGCGTGCCCTGCAATAGTGCCGCGTTGCATAGAGCCATCGTCCTTTATTTGACTCTTCTCACTTCAAATCTGACCGATGTGTTCTTAAATAGAAACTACAATAATCTATCTTCTTTGTAGAAAGGACTTTTATTCTTAGTCTGCATGATTGAGACAAATATTAATCTTAATAGTAAGGTTCGACTGACAAAAAATTGTGCATACCTATTTTCTCTCCTCGTAACAAGTGTCTGAACACAATGCAACTCTGGGCTTCTATTCGCTACTGGCTAAGAGGTTTACTACCTATATCGTCACTAAAATGCCAGAACCGCGAGTGTGTCGTTGTACCTATTGTAGGTACGTGTTGGAATTCACTCCCGTCATCTGAATTTCCTGGCAAATATAATATAAGTATCTCCAAAACAAGAGTGAATAGGCTGTTACCGAACCAGCAAGCTACATCTTCGGCCTCGTCATCACTTACCATCAGATGAGTCAATCGCTGGTCAGTTTTTATACTACTATAGGTTCACATTCGCGGTTTTGGTGTATAGTAAATCGACGGACGAGATAGGTGTATAGTAAATCCTTATTAGCATACGGCGGTTCCCTGAGCCCTAGCCCCGAGCAACACGATAATAAATACATACCTATAACAATGCAGTGCAGTCGTTACAAAGATATAGGCAAGACTGAAAAGAGCTTAATGTTTTATGGACTAATTGCCAGGTTCATGTAAAATGTCAATGCGTAGCGCAGTGCAGTTTGCGAGCGGCGTGCGAGACAGCGGCGTCCTCGGGCTGCGGAGGGCTCTCACACAGGAGCAGGACGCACTGTACAGCGCTTTCGAAGGGCTTTACGAAACACTAGAAAACGGCGCTCTACAACATAACTCGACGCGCGCGCAACCTCGCCCGCAAACAGGTTTAGATTCAAAACCAGGGATCGTTACCGCGACTCATCGCGAGAAAAAATCTAACGAATTGAGCATCGCAGCACGAGCCCGGTCGAAACGGCGCGGGCGCCGACAAAGAGTCGTCGCGGGGCAACCGCGAGCGCTCACCTTGCAGCTTCTTCTCCGTCTCCCAGAACTTCTGCAACTCGGTGAAGTACTTGTCGAGGATGAACACCTTGGATAGGCCGAGCGTGGCCATGGTGGGCGGAGCGCTCGCATCACAGGCCGCGGCCGCGCCGCAACGAGCCCACGGCGACGACCTCTCGCGCGCGCCTCCGGGGGCGAACTGCCGCCGCCCGCACCGCGCCCCGGCGCCCCCCGCGCGTCGCGCCCGCCACTGCCTGCCCCCCGCGACACCTACTTTTGGAGTAGAAATGTCCCGGGCATTCGGCCGCTGACACGCATTCCGCCCGCCACGAGCTGCGCCCGCGCCACGCAGAACCTCCATGCCCTCTTCAAAATATCTCAGGGTGCCAAAAACTTATCGAATTATTATATCGCCCGGATGCTGTGCGAAACGCTGCGCACGTCGTGCGGTCCCTGAACTCGACAAGTTTTTCTTTCGATGCTGTCGTAAGCACGATAAGCTTTTAACGGCCACCCAAAAGTTCAGCCGGCGCGGGCGGCGGGCGGGGGGAGGATCTGGTTTGTTTGTTTGTGTAGGTATGTGCCCCCGCCCCTCCACGCCCCGCCCCGCTCTCGGTGCACTCGCGTTGTCGATGCCAGTACGGGGACGACTACATCACATACGAGTAGTAGGTATAATCAACAAAGCCCGCTCATAACAAACCGAGCCTAAATCGATACAAACTACCACGAAGATGCTCAAAAGAATCGCAGGGGTCAACATATCAGCAGTTCAGCACAGAAGGATGATGCGCGGCGCGTGCGACCGAGGACACGCAGGCGCAGCCAGTGGCGGCGCGCGTTGAGCTCTAATACAGCGCACTTCTGGTCGGCTTGCCTAATTTTTTACGAAACTGTACTTTTTCTTAACTAATTACTACTTAACCCGTCGTATGCAGACGGGAAAAATCGGTCGGCCGGTCTTCGCTAACAAACTTCAGTTAAATTCACCGGGTTCGTGTCTCATTGGATAAATGAAGTACCAAAATATAATCGCAAAAAAAATGCAAAGAGTGCACTAAGAAGAAAGCACTCATCACAGATTCTACAGATCAACTGAAAAATTATAGCCTTTAACAAGACTTCTATAGTAATGAAGTGCGGTAGTCTGTGTGCTTTTAAGTAAACTATTAAACGCTCATTTCAAAAACGTCCACTATTAGCGTCATTCTTGAGAATCTGATTATTCGTCTCATTTTCTTGGCGGTTTTTATTTTATAAAATTTTGACTTAGTTACAATTAAATATATAATTTTATTTAATTATAAGCATATTTATCGAATTGGCATCGCTTTCGGACAATTTGGTAGGAAGATATACCACTTTAAAACTTTTAACTTTTAACTGCAAGCAAATGAGATAAAACGATAGAGGCATCATAAAAACAATAAGCGAATCAACATTTTAGTAGTATTTTTGAGATCAGATGATTTATTAAATCAAAAAAAAAATGAAAATATTAAAAATATAGTATTTTATACAGTAGATTTCGTGGAAACCGAAGAAAATATTCTAAGCTTCAATTTAGCACAAAATTTAATATTCCAGTCCTGCTATCGATAGAATAA
Source organism: Tortricodes alternella (assembly GCA_947859335.1). Taxonomy (NCBI): domain Eukaryota; kingdom Metazoa; phylum Arthropoda; class Insecta; order Lepidoptera; family Tortricidae; genus Tortricodes; species Tortricodes alternella. Next base: position 15,808,201 of record OX401983.1, read on the forward strand.
AATTCTACATAAATTAATCAATCATATGCAATGCGAATCAAAATAAAATATTTTTTCTTTGCAAGAAAACTTCAGAAAACTATCATTACTGTGCTCAAAACGCCAAGAAAATGAGAGCCAACGAACTGAGACATAGTATGTTTCTTGTCGATTATGCCGAAACTGTTATTAATACAGTAATAACTATTAAACGAAAACATGCAGTCATTCATGTAGTTTTGTTTTCGCTTACAACTGTATGCAAATTGCAGGAAATAAATTTTATATGAAAACAATGATAATCATAGTGAACCAAAGCCAAGCAAATGATAGATTTACCCTCATAGCTCAAAGCTCCAGCGATGAGTCACGTCCTCTCCCTGCGGCTTTAGAAGCGTTACTGATACTGTATAGGCACGGCAGGTGAATAAAAATATGATAAACATAAGAACCATATTTTTTCTTTCAAATCAATAAGTAATATTCTAAAGATACGATTCAAAACATTACTTGATTTCAATCCATGAATCGGTCTTTTCGGGGTAGTTTGTTCACAAAATGGCAAATGGAAGCACCAAGTTAATGAGGGTTTAGATTTTTGATATTTTTTTACGGGTAATTTTACTTACCTTAAACAAAAAAGAAATCGTGCCCCAGTAAGATTAAGTGGTAATGTAACTAAAAAAAATAGGGTCAACTATTTTAATTCTACGGGTACTTTTTCACTCTGGACGCTGTAAATTAACCCTTCCAAGAATCACCCATTACTGGTATTATTGTACATAGTATGAGGTTATGTTATTGTCGACAACTGGTAACACTGTTGACCGGAAGGAAGGAAGCAGGCACAGGTCACGTGACAGCGGTAAAAGGTTAAAGCAAGTGGCAACGGCGGAAAGCCTTGCCTATTTTTAAATATAATTTACAGTTTTTCACTAAAATAACATTTTAGAGAAAAATATTGTAAAAGCAATGAACTTAACGTCTGTATACTAAAATAAACTCGATAAAACGCGATGGACCGCATTCTTATTTCACCACCTTATACTTAGTGTAGAGCACCGGCAGAACGGGGAGTAAGTTTCCTATTCCTCGCGCCATCACCAAGAAATAGTAAACAGTGGCAACGGTTATGATCTTACGGTATCTAAGTATAAGTTTGCTTGCAAACAAGTGCCAGTTTGTAAATAGTTACCAATGTGGGAAGGCATGCGAACCCAAGACAAATGAGCCCAACCTAAGTACATAACTACGATAACTTATTTATGACTAATTGCGTTCTTAGTATGGAAACAAGCCCAACGCAGGAAGTATCCGTTCACCGCGACGTTGACAGACAGACAGCTCGGCGCACTGGCGCCATCCGGCGGCGCGCGCGGAGACTGTGGTCCTAGGCATATCGCGCGCGCTGCGTGAGCGCGTGCAGACCGCAGCTGGGCCATGGCGCAGCCGCTAGAGGCCGCCGCTCTACACATAATCGATGATTTATGTGGCTATAATCATACTCAGAGAACAATTTCTATTTCAAATGTTAAGATACACTGAAACATTATTATTTTAATTTATCAAAGAGCGTATGAAGCATTTACACAATGGTGGCAAAAACCCCAGCGGAGCGCGCAGACGAGCTGTCAATGAGAACACATTTATTGAAGAACGCCGCGTGCAACAAAAACCGAGACAATGCGAACCGACAACGAGGTCTCCGCAGATGGAGCCGCGCTCCGGGAGCTGCCGGAGCACGCGCGGCCCGCGCCGGCGCCGGAGTGCTCGGCTGCTCGCGGGAACACGCGGCGGCAACAGCAAACGCTTCGGCACAATAAAAACATTGCGTCTACGACCAGACGCACAGACTCGTAGATGTTTAGATCACGATTGATTAAATGCAACCAATGCTCGGTGATAGCTGAAAGTGAAACATGCTTGAGCTGAGTAGGGCGGGCGGCGGTCCGCGAGATGCATTATTTATGTGAAAGGGCAGTCCAAGCTGCCATTGATTGAATGTGGTGACATAACGGCCACAGGTCGCACGAAATAAAACTTGTACCCAAAGTGGCGCATCAAAACTTTCATATTATCATAAAAAATACAAAATGACAAACAGAATTAGTTGGCTAAAGTAGATACACCAAATGCTGCAGAATCTAATTTAATTCATTCGGTTTGATTACATGTTCTGGTTAGACTCGTCGTTTACTTCACACTTAGCTTGTCTTCAAATTCAAAGGAAATGTATCTTGAACTTAAAGTTAATGAATTAATATAATTGTTAAATTTTATTATTTGCTATACAGGCTGTGCCAAGACTGGGAATCCCTGTTAACTTCTGTACCTTTATTTCTGTGTGACTATTTATTTCCCTTTGTACCTATACCATAAATTAAGTAATTCCTCTATGCCGAATACGTAGCATTAAAATGTTACATTCACCTGAGCTCTAGGGATAGGGATAATCCTAAGACAAATACCAAATAAATCAAAATAAAAAAACGAGCGGGCCTTACAGTAGTCGCATACCTATGAAGTGTAACTACTGACATCCGACCTTGGTAATAGGCAACAATATCATTATATCCTGAGACTAGCGGAGGTTAAACTATCATAACTTCGTCATTTATGAAGATACTAGCTTTTACCCGCGGCTTCGCTCGCATTGAAGCCCTTAAATAAGTGTCAAAGAATCATACTTACCAAAAATGTTTTTTTTTTATAATAAGTATCCTATATCCTTCCCAATACCTTAGAAAATATGAGTACCAAGTTTCATGATGATCGGTTAAGTAGTTTTTACGTGAAAGCGTAACAAACAAACTTTCGTTCGTTAGAATTCGGTTATAGTTGTTCCCCCGGGAACTTTTAAACTTTCGGGGATAAAAAGTATCCTATGTTACTTCTAATACCTTCAAGAATATGTGTACAAAGTTTCATAATGATCGGTTCAGTAGTTTTCGCGTGAAAGCGTAACAAACAAACTTACATTCATATTTATAATATTAGTAAGGATTTAAAAAAACCACAATGCTTAGTATGTTTTTTTTTAACATTACAACATCATTGGTCAAATCAAAGAAGCGCGTGCCACCCCGGCTTCAACTGTACCACCGCGCGCGCTCAACGGTCAAATCAAATAGCGCGCGCTTCCCCACTTCCGTCCCTTTTCACGAAATCACTCCCACAGATTGCAGGAAAGCGAGAGAAAAGATATATGTAACAACATATCAATAAACTTAAAATACGCTGGAAAATAAACTTAAAATCCTTAATCAAAGAAGCGCGTGCCACCCCGGCTTCAACTGTACCACCGCGCGCGCTCAACGGTCAAATCAAATAGCGCGCGCTTCCCCACTTCCGTCCCTTTTCACGAAATCACTCCCACAGATTGCAGGAAAGCGAGAGAAAAGATATATGTAACAACATATCAATAAACTTAAAATACGCTGGAAAATAAACTTAAAATCCTTAATTCTTAGCTCTTGTTGCTATGTAACAACGACTTGGCGCACTTACCCGCCGCCATCGCCAATCGGCTAGTAGCATAGTCAGCTGACCTGCGCCGGCTGCCCCACCCGGCCACTTGAGGATTACACAGCAGACAGCACCGCCGACCAGCAAGCGAGTCGAAACATCACTCACTCTACGAGCAGGGCGCGCGGCAGCAGGCGGCGGCCACGAACTGTCGGTGCGTGTCTTGCGACCATTGCAGCTCCCATTCAACACAGATATCAAACTTAAGAAGCTTGCTGATCTACAATATAACGGTTAAAGCATCGTACGCAGGAGATTACAGTTAAAGAAAGTACTGCATGCGAGAACAAAAGCGGTATCAACGCGGATGTCTGTCCTCCAGTAAATCGTGTTTAAATAAAACATCTGCTGGTTATTCTGCGCGCGCCAACAATAAATACGAGTGCATTCTCGCAATTCAATGGCGGGTGCGCTGTCGGCGCGGCGCGGCGCGGCACGATAACGCCAATTAAGCGCGCGATAAGGTCGCCGCCGGCCGCCTGTGCTGCGCCCGCTCAACATCCCTAGAAAAATACTACTTATACAGAAAACTTTCTGTCTAACTGCTTAAGTCAATACTTAAGCAGTAGTAAGCTACAAACTAGATAATACTGCAAGGTACAACGCAATACCAATGTATTGCGTTGTACCTTGCAGTATTATCTAGTTTGTAGCTTAGTATTACTATTATGGAACTACTCTTATGGTTCTCATACTCTATATCTGCCAGATTCTTTTACGTCACTAGAAAAGCCGTCTGTCATGCAACGAAACTGTTTACGACATAATTCCTTGATCGACAGACAAGATCTCGCGTAGCCACTTTTTTACAAGGTAGATTATAAGTAGGGCTTGCAAATATTCGATGTTTGCGATATTCGAATATTCGATTTCTAAATTAGATGATATTCGAATTATTCGAATATTATTCGAATATTCGGGGATTTCATAAAAAACGGCTTTTTTTACATATAATCAGTTTTAATCGCCTTTAATAAAGAAATAATTGCATTTTTTAACCAACTTCAAAAAGGAGGAGGTTCTCAATTCGTCGGAATCTTTTATTATTACATAAATAATAATATAAACTACGAAAAAAGCCCACAAAAGATCAAAACTTTGTACCTACCCTTATCTTATCTTATTTTAGAGGGTGGGGTCCTTACGGATACACTTCGACCCTATGCAATATTTTTTGAAAATACCCGTCTCCTAAGTACTTAGTCCATGGCAGTGTGCAACACTTTAATGAAGTGAATTGTGGAGCGCAGGGGTATTGCCTTGAATTCTCCTGGTTCTGGAAATCCATTGCCAATGATTTTCATTCTTAGTCTGGCGAGGGCGTCACATTCCTTCTTCCTCTTCGCCACAAATTCTACAGACTGTGTTGAGGTTGTCAGAAAGTCCCATCTTGGCTAAGATATACTTAACTCCGAAGTGACCCATGAACACTCGAATTTTGTATCAAAGTTGTTTTCGGCTGAGCTTCCAAAGTTTATTGGTCCAGCTTGATTCAATTGTTCTTGTAAAGAGCTTTAAATGCCTAAAGCATGCCAAGGTACTCCATTCACGGTGGTGATTGCCTTTGGTTGGTAAGGGCTGTTTTTGTGGTTCCCTGTGAAAGTTCCACGATAGGTTCCGGTCCAATGAGGTTTTTCATTGACCCCTCTTCCCCCGCAAGCTTATCCGCTGTCTTATTACCGGTGAAGCCTTCGTGTCCTGGGATTCATACCAGTGTCACCTAATCAAGTCTGCCAAGTTTGTTTAATGCTTGGGCACCATTATAGCCTAGTATTGAGTCCACTTTCGGCGACATAATCGCTTTGAGTGCTGTTTGGCTGTCACTGAGAATATAGTTCTTTTTCTATCGTATTCCTGGCTATATTCCCCTGTAGGTACACAGGAAATTATTGCATACATCTCTGCTTGAAAGACGGAAGAATAGTTGCTGCCCATGGTTACTCTACTTACTTACTTGTAGTCTTGGGCATGAAGCCTGCTCCTCTACCGAAGTTCATTTTCGATCCATCCGTGTACCATGTGATGCTGTTCCCATTTGGTGGACAGCCCTTCAGTATTCATCCTATGTAGTGCCTTAGGGTTTAAGCCCTTTGTTTTCCGTAAGCACGGCAGATCTACACATACCTAATGCTCTGAGTACTTTGGTTGTGATATTGTCGACGTGTTCCTTTCCTTTCAAGTTAGTTCTTTATCGTGTATGATTCCTAAATATGAAATATATATCACTGGACAGTTTTAGAACGTTACCATACAGATTGAGTTGCTGCATATTTCGAAGGTCTCTTTTTCTGGTAAGCTGTATTACCGCTGTTTTACTTGGAGTTTTCCACCTTTACTAAAGCCCTATTCATGATCTCTGATACCGAATACGTATCGATAATTTGCCGTTGACAAGTATCATTAGATCATTCGCGTACCCTGCTGTATACATAGGGCCATTGTTAAGTTCCTTTGAGAGGGAGTCTATCGCCAGGCTTCACAGAGCTGGTGACAAGACCCCCCCTCCCTGTGGGCATCCTTTGGTTTCTGTAGCTATTAATTCATCTCCTCGTAGTGTTAACTTTATAAGCCTGCTGCTTACCATGCTGCCTACCCATTTGCAGATGTAGTAGGCTCGGTGCCAGGTCTCGCAGCAGCTGCATCAGAATGTTTTTCTGTCAAATGCCCTTTCTACATCCAGAAATGCGGCCAGACATAGCTCCTTGTTCTCAAGGGTTTTTTCTGCCTTTCCTACCTCCTAGGTAGGCGCATTGTAGTTCAAGCAGCGGATGCCGTTTTAACGGCCCATCCCTTATATGTCTGTCTATCATTTTCTCTGAGGTTTTTGTACTCCTTAATTTTTATAGGGCGTCGTATGTGTCCTATTATTCATAAATCATAAACCAGCGAGTTTGGCCAGTAGTTGTCGAAATTAGACCTAATATTTCGACCATCGAGAACCAAGCAAAGGCGACGTCGCGCGAGAAGAATACGATTGCGTAAACGCGGTGTAGGATGTAAAATAGAACTATGAAAAAATATTCGAATATTCGAATACCATCACCGTATTATTCGAATAAAAATATCAGGCGAATATTCGAATTATTCGAATATTCGAATATTCGATTGCAAGCCCTAATTATAAGCAAGTGCTAGTTTGACATGCGCTCAATTGGTGATTAAGTCAATAAAACAGTCGCCAGCGCGCGCGTTCAACATGTGTGTCGATTCACAGTTGCATGCCCATTGTGACGTTCATGGTAGCCCTTTAATGAACAACGAGGGAGCTTGCGAAACAACTGAACCAACCACAAAGAGCCAACCACATGTCATTAAATTTTATCTTTGATTCTACTTTCTTCAATAATTGTACCACATTCGAAGAAAAAAATATTATTATACTTCTTCTTCTTCTTCTTTCTATCACCGGAGACCACGAAGGGCAGCAAGGTACCGCACCTGCGGTGAACCACGGTCGCTTGTTTTTTGACTCATGTACATCAAAACAAGCGTACGCACTTGCGGTTAATTGTGCACTGCGGAACTGGAAGCTGCCGCGGAAACAAACTCCGCCGCGGCCTTAAGCTAGAGAGTGGATACGTTGCCTGAAAAGTTGTTTCAAAATTTCTTAACGAGCAGCGTGAATGGGTAATAATAATCACGGTAAGGAATAACATTTGTCTTTCCTGTGTCCAATAGATAACGAAAACCAACGGTACAATTGACGTTTTCTTTATACAAGCCAAAGCTATGCGTGACGCCCTATATGCAGCTTTAGTCAAACCAAAAAATCAGAACTTTCGGGAACAGGAGGGGACAGTTCTGAACCTACATAAATGTGATTATTGCCCGAATAGGTCGATTCTAGACGAGCTCGTTACGCCAGACCAATGTCCTCGTTGTCACGTGCCTACCGGTGAGGTGAGGCCAAGTGAAACCCATCAATCAACATTAAAAATAACTATAACACTTACCGTGGTGGTGAGCCGGATCCCACGCGCGGCGTCTGCGCGGCTCGCCCCGCGCCACCGCACCCGCGCCCTCCGTCACCGACCTGCGGATGGTACTCATTAAGACATGTTTACACTGATTATCACACATTCAAGATACGCTGTTACATAGCCCTCAACTCCACGCCCACGATCCTCAAGGGAGCGGAGCGAGGATCGGCAAACGACGACAGCCGCTCGTTGACCGCGCGCCCCTGTAGATACGCGGGGAGAAGTGGACTGAGTTAGATGATCCAAATATATGTATAAGTTATATGGAGTTCCCCTAGTTACTTGTGCGAGTCCCTGGGGCGGCGCGGGCGGTTGGCACAGAAGAAGTCAGGGCGCACGCGGTGAGCGCGCAGCAGCGCGGGCAGGGCGCGCGCGGCGTGCGCGGGCGCCGGCGGGGCGCCCTCGTACGTCTGGTCGGGCAGCAGCATGCCGGCATGCCGCCGCTCACTCTATAACACACCACCAACAATCACCAGGCTGTCCGCTTGACTCCGTCATCGGCTGCGATGCTCATAGGGATGTGGAAGAGGACCGAGTTAAGTGGGCAACCTATATATATATACTTATGTATATAACATTGATTGGTATGAAATGAAACGTCGTGATAGCAACAAGGAACGCTGTCATAATACATGTTGTAATAAGGTCTATAAGGAAACTATTACAACCGGAAACAATAAAAGCACGAGACGCAGGCGAGGGCTTTAATGTGATGTAGTTTTTCATTACCGTACCGCTTATAAGTAGATAACGTGTAAGTAGGTATGTTACTCGTGCACCTGTTTCACATCAGGCTGGCGTGGCGATGCCAAAATAAACTTTCATCCGAATTATGAATGACAACGCGTTGATGTCTTTTTTATCACAATTACATGCATGCACGTCGTGCTATCGAACCCATGATTTGAATCGTACATGTGGCAACCAACACAGCGCGCCTCACTAGGCAGCGTGCAGTCAATCAATTATTTTATTCCGTCCGATTCGTGAACGAGCGCCGCGCACGCGCCGGTAGGTAATCGTTATTCGCCGTGACGCTGCAAGTTCAAGCGAAGTATTTTCTCTTCAACAAATAAACATGCTATTGTGCGCCGGCGCCGTAGCGTGCGCGCTAAAAAATACGTGTGAAAGCTTTGTATTGTGGACACCTTTCTATTGCACTGTTACTGAAAATACGTCAGTTTATATCTCACGCAAACGCAACAAACATCGTATCCATCCAGTGACTCGATGAGTGAATACCAAATTCCACGCAGATGATTCGGGCGGCGGAATGTCGCGCGGCAGCGGTTTTTGTGCGCGCGCGCAGCCTGGCTGAGCTGCGCTGCGCTCACGAACAACTCAAAAGGATGACATTAGCACTACAAGTCAACCACGCAATGTCTCATGTAGCGTAAGGAGGGGGCGCGTGGCCGGTTCGTTAGGTGTGTGCCCATTAATCTAAACTGACCGGGCAGGCGTGGCGCGGGTTGTCGCGCTAGCAATTAACGCGTGCAGACGGCGGGGCGCGGCGCGACGACGTGATAGCAGTGATAAGAGGCGCAACAGGACTATGACAGCTAGACGAGCGGACCCGACCGTTTCTCGCTGCGGCAAAAACAAGGAATGCGTGGCGCGCAGCGGTGCCGGCGATACACATCACGCGCCATTCGTGCTGCGACGCTGTCAGAACATAAGGAAATTTGTTGTTGATGAGTACCTGACGAGTTAAGTAACGCGTAGGTGGTTCCAAGCAAGTCTGCTGATAATTATAAAGTGTTTGTCTCGCGTCTTGTCCGGTCGTTCGTGGACCTGTCCCGCCTCCCGCGGCTCGCGGCTCGTCGAGTCCCGTAATTGGAAGTACAATTGCATGATGCAACTTGAGTTTGTCACATCACACGGCCCGCCGCGCCGCACTGGACCCGCGGGCCCGCATACTAGAGACGTCGTGTTACCAAAACAGGATCAGTTATATATCTTAGAGTTCTATAACCTTATCCTTATCCTTACCCTACCGATCCTCGGTACTTAATTACTTCATTACTATGTTTGTATTTTTAGCATTTTTTGTTTTGTTACATGCCCTCGCTTGTCTTATTCTTAGTTTGTGCATGAATGCCGACTTTCTGCGGTGTTAAACGTTACTTACCTAATGTATTGCTATCGGTGAGAACCTGTAATGGGCTTTTTAAATTTTACTTTAGTTTCTAAATTGCTTGCTGTTGGTTTTCCATAAATAAATAAATAAATAACTGGTTTCTGTTACCGCGTTTGTGGTCGCGCCAAGAGTACTTCACGGGCCTAAAACAAGCTTTGTGAAGAGAAGACCTCACAAATGTGGCTATTGCTAAAACCCTGATGATTACAATCATTCAAGTAGTTGGAGTTGACATTATAGTGAGATCGGTGTCGGATTGAGTCTGCGCGCGACGACAGCGAGCGAGGAATGAAATAAAATGAATCGCTATCAGCGCACGTCCATCTCAGGCGCCCGCGTCGCCGGTCGCCGCAAGCGAAGCCGCACGGCGATCCTAGCTAACAACTGCACACGTTTTTTCAAAAGTTTTTCTGTCTGACTGACTTTCTGACTGTCTACACCTCCATTTAACCTAGATTAATCGATTTAGATGTTTCTTTGCTTCAATTTTTATTTTATTTTTATGACCGTTAGAGACTTGATACATCTCTAAGTCACAACTTTTCAGACGCGGAGACTATACATCTCCCTTATTAGTTATTTATTAGAATTAATTTGTACCCATTAGGTTTTTATGTTGCACATTTTGTGTTAGTTTCTAAATAAAACTGAACTGCCAAAATTGAAAAAAGACTTACTGCTGAGTTTTTTGCGGCGTTTCTTCTCAGCAGATGTCACTTTTCGAAGCGCTGGTAGATTCAGACATGTAAAAGAGCCCAGGCGCCTCATTCGGGAACGCTAAGTGATTCTGTAGCGACTCGTAAGCCAGATTTCTCATCTCGCTCTTACGCATTACGCGTCATGCGGCAGAGTGGGATGAGAAATCTGGCTTACGAGTCGCTACAGAATCACTTAGCGTTCCCGAATAGAGGCGCAGGTGGCATACCTACTTGCAAAATAAATATTTTCATTTTCATTTTATTTTTTTCATAAATATATAATATATCTTGGAACTTTCAAGAACATTGACCATGCATAATTTCTGGTGAGGAAGCCATTCGAATGAATATACCCGACTACTACTACCACTTATGCATTTTTTTTTGTATTTCGGACCACCGTCTTACAACAGCGCCCTATATTGGTATAGGTAGTCGGCGGCGCCGCGTAAGAAATAGGTATTCGCAGCACTGAGGGTCTAGTGTCACATGATCACATCCTATTAGGTCTCTGTCCGCATTCATATAGGTACTAGTTTTGTGTCTTATGTGACGATGGACTGCGACAACTACACCTCACTTGTCAAAATGGGATACATATTTTAAGAGTAACGACAGAACAGATGATCATTTAAACAAACAAACTAAATACATCCGCGACAGCGCGAAAACTTACAAAATAATACATACATACACACATAGCATCACGCCAGAAATCCCTAATGGGGTGGGCAGAGCCACAAGACTATTTGTGGCCACGTTCGATTCATTAGTCCTCAGATGGTAGGTATGATGAAAATAATACAACCTTTTATTATTTTAAGTATTATTGAACAATGGCGATGAAAGTGTCGTTAGCTACAAACGTTCCCAGCGCGCGTACGCGTGTCGTCGCGCGCTGGCACACTACTCGCCTATCTTGTTCTTGCTCGTGCGCGGCTGTCTGCTGCCATGGCGCAGCTCCTCGACGAGTAACGCATTCAAACTGGCTATGCTTATTGTTCGATAGATTGCAGGTAGGTACTTTCTCACAGCTTTGGATTAGCCACGTTTTAGGTCACTGCGTATTGGCTATCACGTGCAATAAGTACCTACATACTTATACCAAGTGCCTAGTGAAATGAATCGGATGAGACTGAAAAAATGCTGCAATATTGGTTCCAATTCTCGGTTCAAGGCAATTCGAATGATGCAGCATGGTGCGGCAAAGTGCGGCACGGCGGGGCGCGGCCGTCTCGTCGAGAGTGAGAGGGGTCAGAGGTCGGGCGTGGGGACAATTACGGGGGCGGCGCGGCGCACGCGCGCCGGTGCTTGCGCGCGTTCCGCAGTTTATATAATGAATTTTAATACGCACCGATATGTTCGCGCAGAGTTCCCACGCTGCCCCCGCGCGCCCCGGCCGGCCTCGCCCCGCGCCGCGAGCCCCGTGCTCCAGGATTGCGGGCTATGCTACCAAACGTGCGGAAGGACTGGCCTAAGGACATTTACTATCGAAATGATACCTCAACATGATACCTAAAAATGATACCTCTCCGAGTTTCTTGCCGGCTCTTCTCACTAGAGGATTTTTTCCGAACCGGTGGTAGATTCATTGCTAGACCTTCATAAGAGATTGTAAAAGCCTAAATTGAATAAAGATAGTTTGACTTTGACTTTGACTTTGACTATCGATTTCATAAATAGGCATAAACTGATAGTCCTGTCCTGATGCTAGTTACCTATATCCATAATCTTATTTTACCTAAGTAGTACTCATCCTTAATCGTGTCTAGTCTACTATATAAAAATAAGTCGGGTTTTCCTTCCTGACGCTATAACTCCAGAACGCACGAACCGATTTCCACGGTTTTGCATTCGTTGGAAAGGTCTCGGGCTCCGTGAGGTTTATAGCAAAGAAAATTCAGGAAAAATTTCAACAGAAAAGCGGGAAAATCTTTTTTCACATACAGCGCCATCTCTGATACATAGCTACACCAAACGAAATGTTACATAAAACGAAGCCATCTGGTGGCGAAACGGAGTTCGCCGGGTTTGCTAGTATTGTATAATTTTGTATATCCTAATGTTTTTTTTTTTAATAAACACTTTAAGTTTTGGTTCACCCTTTGCAATTATTATACCTATATGGGAAAACTTCATAATGCCATAGGGCCAACGAAGCTACGCGATGCTCCTATTTCTGCGTAGTTTGGCCTTTGGTCCTGACGCAATTCTAGCCTAACCTAACCTATTTTACTTATTCTTTTTATATCGGCGTAGCATGTTTTTTTTTTCGGGCCCTCCAAGTAACGGCTCGCGCCCCCATTGCCTCCCCCGCCTAGCTAATAGAGTTCCAGGTTGCGAGATGTAAGTAATTAGTACATTAGAAATGATGGTAGCCTGTCTTATCACCGACAGCGGTGCAAATTGACTGTCGTCGGTCAAATGACAGCAAACTGAAAACCGACATTCAACTTACTTAGCACGCCTCCTGGTTTCGCTCGTCATCGTACATAACTTTTGGTTTGATACGATTCGATATTGGATTATTATTATTTAAATTAGCATATAAGAAGTAGTTTCAAGTTTAGAATCTACTTATTATTATATATTTATGCCAATTAGCTTAAACAAATTTTATTCAAAAATTAAAACGTCTAGTCAGCAAAATATGAGTGAGTGTAAAAGTGAATAAATTAAAATGGGTGGAATCTACCAGCGCTTCGGACGGGACCGTCGGGGCGGTTCTTCTCAATAGAACCGCCGCAAAAAACTCAGTAGGGAGTCAACTTTTTAAATCATACATTGATTTAACATGAAGAAACCTTACAAACGATAAAGCAATAAATGATAATTATTGTAACTAATAAAAATAAAAGTAAAATAGATTGTTGAAAACATTATAAATGAAAAACTATTCAATATACCTATATAACAGATAAATACCATACCTACTTATAATGGGTTTTTAAAGAACTATCCAAAGAAACTTCATTCGAGGTTGTGTAACAATATACTTAATACATATATGTATGTATATTTTTAGTATGATTTTATGGTATGAGAGCTACCCTAAAATGGATTTTTACTTATTTTATAGTTTGTCGCTGTGCGCGGGGCCTCTTCTTTAAGAGTACTTGTGCCGATGTCAACAGGTGACCTGTGATAGCCGCGGAGCACACTTCGACATACCTACGGATGAACAGACAGACACGGCGAAACTATAAGGATTCCAAGTTTGACGGTACCCTCGAAACGATGAAAACTTCGGTCCTTTTATATTTATATTTAAATAAAAATATTTTCCGCTTAAACACCTACATCAGACATCGAAAATGAAAATATTTATTTTGCAAGTTGCAAGCCACACGGGCTCTTTCACACGTCTGAAGCTACTAGCGCTTCTAAAGCTGACATCTGCTGCTGAGAAGAAACGCCGCAAGAAACTCAGTAGTAAGTAAGTCTTTTTAAAAGCTTTTTATTAACTTGCAATGTTTGTATGTACGGGTCACATCTTGCAAGCTGAATTAGAACCACTTCCTATTATCCTAGTGAGCTGAATTTTTACACGTTGATTCAGTTCCAATGACAATGCATTTTTATGGTAAGTATGACCTGAATCGACATTCAGGGTTAGCTCCAGATAAAGGAACTCTTCAACGGTCGACATCAGAGACACGAAATTTTGTGTACTCATTTTATTGCAATATTAAAGTGCAATGGGCAAAACAGCTTGTTATTAAAATGCAATTTTTAAAAAACTTATTTCAACTTTATCATTACATTTTAACACATAAAAAGAATAAGAAACAAACCTAATCACGACCTATGATACCTACTAGGCAACAATATATGGTGGAAGAATCTTACCTAAGTGACTTTGTAACGTGTGTGCGTTAATTGGTCGAAGTCTCCAAATAAACATGGCGGACAGATCAGGTTGCCTGTTGGAGCTTTTTATAGTACCACAGATTACATAATACTATAGTACGTTAGAGTCTGTTGTGTTTAGACGTTGCACTGGTTACCCGAGCCAGCCGACGACCGCAGCAGCGGCGCATGCGCGGTGTCGGGTATCGCGTGAGAGCGCCGCGCCCGCGCCGGAGCGGTCCGACAACCTCACGCATTACACACACACAAACAGCAGCAACAGCTTGGTTGCTGACATTAGTTGCCAGTACCTGTAAGATCCTATTGGTAATGTACCTACCGCGGCACTTTCTGGTGACTAATCGCATGACGCAGATCCGTTGCCCTGACCAATAAACCGGTGCTGGCGTCCACCAACCTTGTGCAACCTTCTAGGGTGCAACATGAGCTGAACCGGAGAAGCTTGCCGTCGCTCGGTCAATACATCTGTGAAAAGCGGCATTAGGTAGGTATGTTTGAACGAGACCTTCACCAGAGAAATTAGTAATAAGGTCCATGGCAGCGTGATGGTAGCAATACTATTAGCAATATTTGTTTCATTGTAATTGATCGACTAGGTACCTACGCAAGAAGATAATATTAGGTCCTTACATACCTATGAAATTGGCGTTTTGTACGGGAGGAATAGGTATAAAGTCATTTTTTTTTTGTAAAATATATTTAATTAATCAAAATATGCACCGTTGTTAACTATGCACTTTTGCCATCTCCTAGGTAGTTCATTGATCCCTTTACTAAAAAAACCATGGGGGCGAGAATCAATTAACTCTTTGAAGGTCGGTTTGGACTGCCGCATCGGAGTTGAATTTTTTTCCTTGTAAGAAGTTTTCCAAATTCCGGAAAAACTGGTAATCCTTTGGAGCAAGGTCCGGGGAGTACGGTGGATGTCGCAGCCATTCCAATTGTAGCTCATCTAACTAAGTTGTTGTTTTTTGTGCAGTGTGTGGTCTTGCGTTGTCGTGAAGCAGCAGTGGCCTAGAGCAATTGACTAATCTCGGTTGTTTAGCAGCTAGTTCTTCCTTCATGGTTTGCAGTTGCTGACAATAGACATCTGCCGTAATCGTTTGGCCAGATTTTAGAAAGCTGTAGTGAACGACACCGGCGCTAGTCACACAAACACTCACAAGTAACTTTTTCTGAGTCAATTTTCGTTTAGGGCAGGATTTGGCTGGGTCTCCAGGGTTCAGCCATTGCGACGAGCGCTTCCGACTATGATACAGTATCCACTTTTCATCACAAGTAATGATTCGATTTAAAATTCCTTCATTATTGTGTCGGTTGAGCAAAGTAAGTTCGCGATGTAAAATAGAACTATAAAAAAAAATATCGAATAATTCGAATATTCGAATACCATGACCGTATTATTCGAATAAGAATATCAGGCGAATATTCGAATTATTCCAATATTCGAATATTTGGATTGCAAGCCCTAAAAGTAACACAGCAGTCGACGCGTGTTTGCAAGTTCGATTCACTCAATTCATGAGGTACCCATCGTTCAAGTTTCTTTAATTTCCCGATTTGCTTCAAGTGGATTAATACAGTTTTTATAACATACCCCGAAGCCTGCAGCTATCTCTGAAGTGCTTTGTGATGGATCCGCTTCCATGATAGCATTTCATTCTTCATTTTCCACTCCGGTCTCCGGCCGTCCACGGGGTTGGTTCTGAAGGTCGAAATTTCCAGAACGAAAACGTTGAAACCAAAAACGTACCGTGCTTTCTTTTGCGACACCAGCGCCGTACACATCATTAATCCTTCGAGCTGTTTCTGCAGCACTGGTGCCACGGTAGAACTCGTACTCGTAAATATACCGATATTTCATGTTTACCATTGTGAGGTAATAAGCGACGCCAAAGAAAAAAATAATGAGGAAAAAACAAATGAATGACTGTTTTCAAAACTCAAATGTACCAGCTAAATGAATTTATAAATTTGAATTTGGAATTCTTAACCAAAGAGGACATATTTCAGATCAAAGTGGTCAGTACGACAAAACGCTAATTTCATAGGTAGGTATGTAAGGACCTAATATTGTCGATTGATATAAGGCGCATAGTCGCAGGCGCATATAAAAATAAAACGATATACCTACTTACTGTATTAATTAAGTTCACTGACTGACTGACATACAAAGATTTAAGTATAAATTAACACAAATTAGTTCTTTGTCGCCAACGAGGTTTGAACTCACCCTGCCACTGTCCGGGGCGAGTGCTCGCCCGAGCTAATTACCTATGGAGAATTATCATTGTAAAATTGATTAAAGACTGTAATATTCTGTCCGGTATTTATGATGTTAGCCTTTCTAAGTACCTACTTAAGTAATGAAAGGACGTCCGCTGCAGCGCCGGCGTGGGGCCGCGGCGCCGGCCTGGGCTCCTCATTAGCGAACCTGATGAAGCCCTAAACCCCAATTAAGCATGCGCAAAAACTCAGTATCGCGTCGAGCGCCGACCGGCGGCGGGCGGCGGCTGGCCTCGTCTCGTCATCTTATCACTAGCACTCGCAGTTGCTTTACTCATTTATTTTTAATTAATCACTCGTAGGATTGTTTGGCGCGAGGGCGCGACTCGTTCCGCGACTTGAATATTGCGTGTGAGAAGCGGGCTGCGTGCGCGCGCGCCGGCGACCGCGGCGGACTGCGTGCGCGCGCGCCGGCCGCTGCCCGCCGCCGCCGACGAAAACGATGCTCCACTTTATCTCTCTTTACTCTTATGCTTCGTTTTATTTAGCAAGAGAAAGATCTTGACAGAAGTAAGCGTAAAGCCTCTTATTGAACACGTTTTACGGGAAAATTTCGGAATAAATAGTAAACTATCAAACATATGGTCCGCGAGCCAGCAACAGATTTTCATGACCAATCGCCTCCCGGCTGATAACTGGTGCGAGAGTTGTATCATGAAGCCTAGTGAACGTCAGCTGGCGCTTGGTGGGTGGGTTGAGCAGCAGTAACGCCCCAAACTATAGGTTGACCGCTTAAATGAGTCGTCGCCCGCGCGGCACAGGGGCGCGGGGCATTACGACAAAGGGGCCTGAAAGAGGTGCGGGCGCCACTATGGGCTGAAAATCGGCTTTCATAGAAATAGAAACCGAAGTCGTAAATGTTTACATTTTTTTATAGAAATATCTTCTGTTTGCCGTCGCCTTATTAGAAAATAAGCCTGAGATAATTTGGATTAGTAATTAATTAATTATAAATATATTTTTAAAATCTTGTATGGAGAATATAGGAAAAACGGGTATTTCTCAGAAAGTGCAAGTCAAACCGTAATATCCTCGGAGATGGTTATAGTTACAATTATTTCTGATTTTTTGACATCTTTGAAATTACTCCAGCGGTGCACTTTTTTTTAAATCATCGAAAATTTAATAAATTTATTATTAATATTTTTTGATCGTAATTTCTTTGTCGCTTAATTTTAACCACGAAAAATTATTTTGAGTCAATTCAAATGAAACACTAATGAGTTATAATGGTTTTTATTTAAATTTTATATGGAACCAGTATAAAATCTTATTATTTCTCGTAAACAACTATAAATACCATTGTATCCTGACAGGTAGTTATAGTGCTAATTATTCTTGAATAGCTGACATGCTTAAAACTTAATAGGTGAACGCACTTTTTTTTAATAGTGTCATTAAACCATGGTATTACATTTTAAGTAATGATATACCCACATTACCCCACATAGGCCACAAAGGATATAAATGAGTCGCAAATATTATTAATTAGCTTAATGATCTTGCTTTAGCGATCAATTCATTAAATCTATTCATTTTCTGCTTGGTTCCTAAATCTTCGAATGGTTTACGTTTTCTTCTGGTCATGGTTCCAGCCGATGATGTCGAAGGTTTTTGATACGTTGAATCGTCTGCTTCTTGAACATATGAATCACTGTGAAGAAGCACACAGCTTGGCCATTCAACTTTTGCTAAAAGCCAATCCCCATATGTTTGACTGACGGTGGACTGACGATCTCGTGAAAATTGCGGGTGTCCGCTGGATACGAGCTGCACAAAATCGGTCGTTTGTGGAGATCATTGGGGGAGGCCTATGTCCAGCAGTGGATGTCTTTCGGCTGAAATGATGATGATGATAATGATGTATCACACGAAGGCTCATGAGTTTTCAAAACAACCCATAAGTCCAAGTTGCTACTTAAACCCTCCATGGTTAAAAGTCACAAATATTAGAAAGCTCGAGATGAAATGAAACGTGAATTCTAAATTTTCCATATTTATTGTAAGGTACTAATGAGGTTTGTCGTGATTTTATTGGTTCATAAAACCCTTAGTGATTAGTAATACCTTATTGATCATCTTAATGACCACATAACAAGTATCATTATTAGTGATTCATATGTTCAAGAAGCAGACGATTCAACGTATCAAAAACCATCGACATCATCGGCTGGAACCATGACCTGGAGAAAACGTAAACCATTCGAAGATTTAGGAACCAAGCAGAAAATGAATAGATTTAATGAATTGATCGCTAAAGCAAGATCATTAAGCTAATTAATAATATTTGCGACTCATTTATATCCTTTGTGGCCTATGTGGGGTAATGTGGGTATATCATTACTTAAAATGTAATACCATGGTTTAATTACACTATTAAAAAAAAGTGCGTTCACCTATTAAGTTTTAAGCATGTCAGCTATTCAAGAATAATTAGCACTATAACTACCTGTCAGGATATAATGGTATTTATAGTTGTTTACGAGAAATAATAAGATTTTATACTGGTTCCATACAAAATTTAAATAAAAACCATTATAACTCATTAGTGTTTCATTTGAATTGACTCAAAATAATTTTTCGTGGTTAAAATTAAGCGACAAAGAAATTACGATCAAAAAATATTAATAATAAATTTATTAAATTTTCGATGATAATTATAAAAAAAAGTGCACCCGATGGAGTTATTTTAAAGATGTCAAAAAATCGGAAATAATTGTAACTATAACCATCTCCGAGGATATTACGGTTTGACTTGCACTTTCTGAGAAATACCCGTTTTTCCTATATTCTACATACAAGATTTTAAAAATATATTTATAATTAATTAATTACTGATCCAAATTATCTCAGGCTTATTTTGTAGTAAGGCGATGGCAAACAGAATATATTTCAATAAAAAAATGTAAACATTTACGACTTCGGTTTCTATTTCTATGTAAGCCGATTTTCAGCCCATAGTTTGGCGGCGTGAAATGAATGAAAACAAAAATGCGCCTGCCGCCCGCACCTCTCTCGGTCCCCTTTGTCGCCATGCCCCCGCGCCCCTGTGCCTCGCGGGCGACGACTCATTTAAGTGGTCAACCTATAAAAGTTTTTTTTTTTTCATCGCCTCCCTGGTAATACTATGTCAGATGATAGTTCATTTGCTATTATGAACAAATCAAATCATCAGCTGGCTCTATCGCGGTGGAAAGACCGTCAGCAGGTCACTTGAACATGAGAAAAAAAAAATTGCCATCTCCTCCCGAGTGGTTCTTTGTCAGATGATAGTTTATATGCTATTATGAACAAATCAAATCGTCAGCTGGCTCCATCGCGGTGGAAAGACCGTCAGCTGGTCACCTGAAACGTGTAACGGAGGAGCAACTATTGCCCATTTAAATGCACCAGCTGACGAGTTTTCCCTCGGCATACCGCTAGCTAATTTTTTTCATTACTTACAGGATCATATTAACAATCAGCTTACGAATTTTCATCCGGGAGGAAATGACGTATCTAAAGTTATTCGACATTATGCTCCATACACTAACTTAAAGACACAACTTTATTGTACAGTTTCGATTAAATCATACAATATCATTGAAATATTATTTATAGTTGCGTTATAATGGATAAAAATAGAAATAAACTAGCTGTCCCCCGCGGTTTCACTCGCGTAGATCGAATTTTGTTCACAATTTAATTATTTTGCGCGGGACTCTTATTATTTTTCTTAAATAAATATAGCCCAAATTACTCATTATAACATCAGCTATCTGTTAGTGAAAGTCCCGTCTAAATCGGTCTAGCCGTTTCGGAGTTTAGCCGGAATTTACTTATCACAGCATTTCTTCATTTATCCATAGAAATAAATAAATGAAGTGTATGTTGAAATCTCAATATAACAGCTTTTTACTAAATGCATATGAAAGCACATGTACGGTAGGTACTTATAACAAAAACCGGACAAGTGCGAGGTTAAACTCGCGTGGAAAGGGTTCCGGTCTGTACATGATGTATCCGAAATGTAATGACTTAGGTTCCACCTGTAATGTTGCATTTACTTCTGTGTAATAAATAAATAAATAAATAAATAAATGATTATCAGAAATTTCCTTCATTACTTTAGATACAATAGACTTCTTATAGGTTTTCCTGTAATATAAACTTTGTAATGACGATCCCTAGAGGAGACCCAATATGACATCCTATTTATATTATTATTTCTTCATTATTGAATATCAAACTGTTAATAATTTAATTATTTTGAATGCTTATATGTACTTGCTTGACGATCTCAATGTAATTTCTTTTAATTTGACATGACATGTAATTTAAACTGTATATTATATTGAGTAATAAACAAACTAAACTAAACTAAACTAAAGAATTATTTTTTGTTTTTTTATTCAAAATTTTAGGTCCAGTAGTTTCCGAGATAAGGGGGGGGATGGGCAATTTTCACCAAATGAGGCCCTCATGTTTTAAATTCATTTTTTTCGTTACACGGCCGTGTTGCGGTCACCGACTTACATATGTGTACCAAATTTAAACTCAATCGGTCCAGTAGTTGCGCAGCAAATTGGCTGTGACAGACCGATTGACAGACAGACAGACACACGAGTAATCCTATAAGGGTTCCGTTTCTTCCTTTTGAGGTGCGGAACCCTAAAAATCAACTTTGTGCGGAACCCTAAAAACGACATCGTCGAGTAGCCATTCACGAAAATCACCATGCCATACTTTTCCGACGGTTCCAAATGGCCGCCATACCGCCGCAAAGGAGTAATTTTTTGTTGTTAAACAAAACGATTTGTACCAGTATGGCATTTGGATTTTTGGAAATTATATGATACAATGTGACCATTATTTTATTCGCCATACTTCTAGCTGGGGGAAAAAGTGGCGCCATACTGGTACAAATTGTTCGAAATAAGAATATTTTTTTTGAATTTGAACCTCATTCGCCACCTCCCACAGGTATGGCATTATCAAACTTACATTTATGATCATACAGAAAACTGGTAAAAAAAATTGTAAGGTGGTACAAATCGTTTTGCTTAACAAAAAAAGAGATTCCTTTGCGGTATGGCGGCCATTTGGAACCGTCGGAAAAGTATGGCATGATGATTTTCGTGAATAGCTACTCGACGATAATAAGCTGTGCAAAAATTAGCCTGGTACAAATGGCTGAATTTAATATTTTTAAATTAACGTGTTCACGTCGGTATGGCGGGCTGTGAGTCACACCGGAGAGGTATGAGATTATACGCTACCGCCTACTTCTTTTTTTATCGACTATCGGAAAATACAAGAATTTTTGTGGAACAAATGAAATGAAAATGAAAATGAAAATATTTATTTTGCAAGTAGGCCACCTGGGCTCTTTTACATGTCTGAATCTACCAGCGCTTCGAAAGGTGACATCTGCTGAGAAGAAACGCCGCAAGAAACTCAGCAGTAGGTCTTTTTCAACTTTGGCAATACAGTTTTATCTAGAAACTAACACAAACTGTGCAATATAAAAACCTAATGGGTACAAATTAATACTAATAAATAACTAATAAGGGAGATGTATAGTCTCCGCGTCTGGACAAGTTAAGTAACTTAGAGATGTATAAAGTCTCTAAGGGTCATAATAATAAAAATAAAAATTGAAACAAAGAAACATCTAAATCGATTAATCTAGGTTAAATGGAGGTGTAGACAGTCTCCAGTGTCAAGTATAGAAATGGAGATGTAAGGTCTCCAAATATCAAAAGAAACAATTTGAAATATAAAATTTCATGTCCTAATAATACAAATATACGAATATGAAAAACTATCAAATATAGTATAGAGAACATTATGAAGTCTCTCTAGTCAGGTTTAGATATCGCACAAAACTAATAAATTAAACTCTAACCAATTTAAAAGGTACTTGCGAGCATGAACCGTCCGGACCCCACAGACAGCACCCGTTCACGAGTATGACGCGTATCTCAGCCATCGTCTCCCTCAACCATGTTTTAGGGAAGGTGGCGACCCGATCAACGACGCCGCCGTAAGCAAAGACCTTTGAGCGAGCATGACAAGCTCATGCTGCCGGACAAGAACGAAATAAATCAAGGCAGATACGAGTAGCCGTTCGTCGTTCGACACTCGTAATTTATCCGACACGTTCGATTATTGCCCACGCGATTGGGCCGCCAGTACCAGCGCTATGACCATCATTTTCCTTTTTGTCACCTGTAATGAGACTTAATGAGACACCTGTAAGACCGCCATACTGGTACTAATGACCTGATAATTTGCGTCATCATCTCCCGGTCTATAAGGATGTTCATGTCATGCGCCATTGTTGCATGGTCGTTTGCCTGTTAGTTTAGTACAGTCTAGTTCTTCAATTAGGAGACCTTCTAGCGATTTGACTCTACTTAAGGCCACGTATGCTTGGTCAGCAGCGAAGATCTTTGAACCTAAATAGGCAACGGCATGGTTTATTAAATGCGTATACATCATTTCGTGTCTGTGCTGTTAACCATTGAGGAGTGCCCTCGTTAGGAGCTAACTTCGAGTGCAGAAGTCATGTCTTGGTAAAACTTAAAACCGGCTATCGTAATAAAATGCGTACACAACATTTCGTGACTGGTGCTGTTGACCGTTGAAGAGTGCCCTAGATAGGAGCCAACCCTGAGTGCAGCAACGTTGTCATGGTAAGACTTGTAGCCGGCTATCATCTTTATCTTTGACGACGAGGCTAGCCTAGTTGGTAGTGAACCTGCCTCCGAAACTAGCGTCCTGGGTTCGATCCCCGGTAAGGGCAAATATTTGTGTGATGAGTACGAATGTTTGTTCCTGAGTCTTGGATGTTTCCTATGTATTTAAATATTTATTTATCTATATAAGTATGTATATCGTCGTCTAGTAACCATAACACAAGTATTTAGAGCTTACATTGGGGCTAGATCGATTTGTGTAAAGATTATCCTGCAATTTATTTATTTATTTATCGTAATAAAATGCGTAGGGTGAATGCGGCAACAGTGGCTATAGCGACAACAGTGGCGCACTAGCCGTTGTGTCAAAAATAATATAGATAGCTTTCTTTCTTTCTCACTCTTCGGAAGGTCTCCCGATAGAAATAGTTTACAACCAGTTCGCTTGCGTCAGCTATGTAACGAACCCGTGTAATTAATGTTTTTTTGTTTTGACGAAAGAAAAAGTGAATTTTAAGGTAAGGTATACTTTCTATTTTTTCACGAACATTTTGTTTTACCAATGGATTCATATTTTTGCTGAGAAATAAACTTAATTGAGGTAATTTTGACGTATACTGCACTTCGATTTAAGCGTGCGTAAGCAGTTCGATTTATCATTCGTGGTATAAGTTATATCCAAAATGGCGGTTTTGTACACAGTGGCTCAAATCGCTTGACTACACAGTGGTCCATGATACACTGTGGTGACTGTGTACTATAGGTACCTACTGAGAATAATTGCTCAGACATTAGTTTAGACAATTTTACAAGTTGTAATAATTTTCGTTAATTTTCCCTTTCAGGTTGACTCGTCCAGCAAAGCAGCAGTTGACGACATGAAAAACGCTTTTAAAAAAAATTGGTATGAGCGAGAGAAAAGAGTCTAATGTTTTTAAATTTAAGTAATTTGATTATTAATTTTAACACAAAATATTATTTTTATTTAATGTTACATTTATTGTTTGGTTAATTCAATAAATAAAGACTGATAAAAAGCCGAAAATTGCATTATTATTTGGGTTATAATTATAGATGATTCACTGTGAACTTGCCTGATTCACTGTGAACTGAGGGCCGATTTACTGTATGCCACCCCCAGTACACAGTGGCTCAAATAAGTTTTTTTGTTAAATACTGTTAATTTCCCAAAATATTACCCTGTTGTACTAAATCGATTAAAATATTCAATATATATTAGTTACAATATAATACTAATCCTTTTGCATCTTTCCAAATCAAGTGACATCGCTCGAAAAAAAGTGACCCACTGTTGCCGCCTTGACCCTACACAAAATTTCGTACTGTGCTATTGACCGTTGAAGAGTACCATAGTTAGGAGCCAACCCTGCGTGCAGCAACCATGTCGTGGTAAAACTTATAACCGGCTTTCATAATAAAATGCGTACACAAAGTTTCGTGACTGTGCCGTTGACCTTTGAAGAGTTCCCTAGTTAGGAGCCAACCCTGAGTGCAGCAACCATGTCATGGTAAAACTTGTAACCGGCTATCATAATAAAATGCGTACACAAAATTTCGTGACTGTGCTGTTGACCGTTGCAGAGTTCCCTAGTTAGGAGCCAACCCTGAGTGCAGCAACCATTCCATGGTAAAACTTAAAACCGGCTATCATTTTATTTTATTGATTTATTAAGGTACACCAACAACAAACATATTTAAAAAAAAACACAAATTCATTTAAATACAATAAAAAACTTATCTGATATGCATGTCAATTACAGGCGTACACATTTGCAGCCAGCATATTAAGGAAAGAGATTAATAGTCGTACATATTTAATTTAAACTAAAACTAACAATAACTTAAATGAACACTGAATTTTACTAACGAATTTTAATAATTTGTCCTTGAATTTGGGAAGAGAGTCATGAAAAATATCAATCTCAAAAAGTTTTTGGTTAAGCTCATTGTACTCGGAACATGACCAGGCCCCTATTTCACCAAGTTACAATTGTCAATGACATATGTCTGCGGACAATACGACATATGTCTCTGAAAATTGTCAAGTGACAGGTGACAACTGACAATTTTATAAATTATTTCATATAGAGATGCTTATAACATGACAAGCATTTTGTTACAATTGTCCTAATCTTAATCAAATGACAATTATGTTGTGAAACAAGAATATTTTTTCCAACTCGACATATTTGTAGATTTGTCGGTAAATGTTGACATGAGATCGAGGCTGTGTCAGCCGAGCGTTACAATTGTAGTGTTGTTAGTTACAAAATGGCTCTCCGCGAAAGCAGTAGTAAGTGACAATGAGAGCGATTTAGATGAGTTCGCATATAGGAGAATGGTTCCCCTTGTTTACGCATATTTTTTTATGACATAATTCTATATTGCATAATCGATATAAGCATAATTGTATATGCGCAGAAACGAATCTCGCATTATTTATATTTCGCATATTTCTGTCACGCTCACGCATACCCAACCTAACCCGAATGTTTAGGCAGAAAATGACTTACGCATACATAAGTTATGCCGAAAGTTACTTTCGCATAATTTAGTTTCGCCGAGATGGATTATAAAACAAACTAAAAAACTAAAATTTTATAATCATGTATTTATAAAATTTTAGTTTTTTTTTTATTTCAACTAACCTAACCTAACCCAATCAATTTTTATCATAGAAACTATTAACTAAAGATTGGTTTGGTGTAAAGGACACAATTTAACCCTAACCTAACCTACCAATAGTACAATTGTTACGGTTTTTCATTTTAATTGCGGGGGGCATCGCCCCCAGAGCCCCCTCATGGGGGGTTTCACCCCCCCCCCCCCTTCCCCCCTTTTTGCATGTTATGCAACTAGATTCGGACAGGATTTCGGGCTACCAAAATTCTGCAAAATTATATATATGCTAAACAACATTATGCAAAATAAAATTCGGCCATATCAATATTATGCTAATATAATATTCTCGAAAACAACCATACGGCTAATAACGAATTATGCCGAATAAAATTTCGGCAAGTTTAAGATTCGGCGAAAATAAAATATGCGAAACTTGAAATGCCTAATAAGTTTCGTACATTAAAAAATATGCCAAATAGATGGTACCCATAGGAGAATATATAAAGAACGAACAAATTTCTCCTTTGACGTCACTGCCTTTGCGTTCAATGAAAAAAAATCGAATTAGTAAAACTAGTGTCGAATATTTAATAAATGAAATCGGTGCAGTTATAGATCACCCAACTACAAAAAATAACGCTTTGACGCCTTGTCAACAAATACTGTATACGCTGTATCGGATGGGTTGGTCTTGGTCATATCCATTGTTATATTCTAAAATCGAAACGCTCGCTTGTGTGATGTGATTATTGGTGGAATGAATTGGTAATCATTTATTTGTATGAAAAACGCGGCAAATAATTGAGTAGTTTTAAATAAGTTGAAGGCAAAAGAAAATCCCATTCAGCCAGTGATACATTTACAGGCAAAATTAAAAAAAATATATAGTTATTTCCTTTGGTCGTGTCTTCATACAGTTCCTAAGAAAGTACTTACTAGACTAATTCTATATTTTAAGAAATAATGTACCTCTATATTTAAAAAAAAACGCTGATTAACTCCTTTTTGTTTGTTGTAAAATAAAAATAAAAAAACTGATATTTGAGCCAAGCAATTATTATTTCTTTTTAAATCAAAGGAAGGTTACTTAACACAGGACGTGTGTGTGAATTTATAAATGATAAGATACTGTCGCCCTTATATTTATAAGTCGTATTGTCCTTCCCGCAATAGCTACGTATTATAAATCTTGCAATGGTGGACGCCTGTCAACAACCGACATACGGTGAAAAAATTATGAAACAACAATTGTCCTGACATATTTACAATTGTCATCTTATTTCGACAATGCCTGTTTCACGATCTACAATTGTCATGTTTTCTTGACAATTGTCGAACTTGTCAAGCTTGGTGAAATAGGGGCCTGGCTGATGGGGAGTTGTGACCGAGGTTGGTTTTAAAGAAGGGATTTTTCAGAATTTTGGTTATAGGGTTTCTTGGGTAGTGATAAGGAACTGATAGTCGGATTCGCTCGGTAACTAGGAAGGAATTGATTTTGCCATTTATAAGTTTGTGTAAAAATGTGAGGTCGTGTATCATTCTCCGTTCGCGAAGGGATGTCATTCGGAAGTATTTCAATCGCTGGTCATATGGGTTTCGATGTGAGAAGCCTTGTGATGCATATGCCAGATGTCTAGTGAAAGCTCGTTGGATACCTTCGACACGCTGGGAATGAACAAGGTAAAAAGGACCCCAAACCATACTAGCATATTCAAGATGACTCCGAACAAGTGCATTGTAAAGGATTAATTTAGTTTGTGTTTGGCGGAATCCTTTAGTGTTGCGCTTAAGAAATCCAACCATTCGGGCAGTTTTCTTTACAATTACATCTATATGGTGAGTAAATGTCAGTTTTTTATCGATTATGACACCCAAGTCACGAATTTCATCAACCTGGCCCTGGCCCCTGGCCCCGGCGGCAGGACCAACGGCGAGGTGGAGACCCACATCCGTATATACAGATGGTCGGATAGGGTCTCCGTCTCCACCTCCTCCAGAACTCGCCATTCACTAATACGCGCGGCAACGGCTGGGGTCGCAAGTGAGACATCCACTATTGAACCCCCCCGCCGCCGCACGCATGTATAGGCATTGCCCCTGTTCAGGACGACAAGCCCCATTGCACCCGCCCAGTCCCTTAGAGCCTCGCCCTTTGGGTCCGTAATGGGGGACCCCCACGCCGCATTTTTGGCGTTGAAGTCTCCCATTACCGCCACCTGTGCCGGAAAAGCCCTGCGAACGACTCTCCCCAGCCCCACCAGGAACGATTCGAAGGCGGCCAGCGGCCGATTGGGGAAGAAGTACACCGCAACAAGTACGGTGTCTCCCCATTTGGCCGCTACGAACCCAGGGCCGCCCTCAAGTCCCACCAGGGGCGGGAAAGAGCCCATCGCCGGCACTATCATGGCCAGTAGCCAATCAGCGGCCCCCACCCAATTGGGCCGCGGAGGGACAAAGTATGGCTCTGCAACCACCGCCAAGCCGACCTCCCACTCCGCCACAGACTGCATGAGCAGGTCTTGGGCACGGGCACAGTGGTTCAGGTTGCATTGCAGGATGTCGAAATGCTGGCGTGCTGGCATTTAGACATCCATACTCTGTCCCTCCGCGGCCTGCAGGCCAATGTTTCTCGCGGGCGCCACCGGCGCCTGGGCCGGAGCCTCCGTCCCCCTTGTGGATGGGGGGGTGCACGACCGTCCCCCCATCACGTGGCCCGGCGGGCGCTTGGCGTGGTGGCAAACCGAACGAAAGCTCTCCACCGCCACGCAGGCCGCCTTCCAGTGGCCCGGCTTGCCACATTTAAAACATAGGATGCTCCTGTCCACTGCCGAGGAGGCACAGCACTCTAGTGTGCCCGACTCCCATGCACCTATAGCACCTCATTGGTGCAGGTACCAGCGTCTCGACCCGGACGGACGACCACCTCACCAACAGTCGACCAGCAGAGACAATGGCGTTGCCCGCTGTGATGGGGCACTGGACTAGGGCCGACCCTGTCCCGCTGCGCAGCACCTGAATGGCGCCCACCTTAATCTGCGCCTGTAAGCATCCCCCCTTCTCTGCCAGGGCCTGTCCTACATCCTCCTCCGTTACCGTCTCATCGAGACCAGTGAGGCGGAGGCCGGCCATTTTGACCGGTCGGTAGACCGTGGCCACGTCCCCGACTAGGTCTCCAATCTTTCGGCAGAGTTCATCGGCCGCCCTCTCGCTGTCTGCTCCTGGACACTCTATGATGCGGGCCCCGGTCGCAGTCTTGCAGACCCGGACGTATTCCAGGCCCACCTCCGCCAGCTTAAATGAAGCCGTCGCCTTCCCCATGATCGAGACGTAGGACGCCTCGAGACCCGGCTTTATGGCCACAAACACTGCCGGAGACCTGGGGGCGGCAAACTTGTTCAACCTGATAATGTACGGCCAAATCATGCACAGCCAGATAATGCTCGACCCGATAATTGGCGACCATCGCTTTCAAATATTGTGGTCGCCGATTATCACCCCGCACTTCTAATGTACGGCCCGATAATGCACGGCCAAATAATGGACGACCTGATAATCTGCGACCAACAACCTCAGACAGCTACTGTTGAGTCACTAGAGTGAAAACCTAAGGATGCACTAAGGTACGAGTAAAATGGTAAATGGCAGCGAGCGAGCGAAGCGAGCGAGCAAGATGGGTCGGAGCAGAAGCGACTCGGATAAGTTAGGTTCAGAAGGCGAAGCGCAGCCTTAGCCTTAGCCTTCGATGTTTGGTATTTTTTTTTGTAACAGCCCAGGCCCCCAATTCTCGGTGCATTCGACATAATCTCACAATCGAGATTAAACGTCGGTGCATACAGCCGTTTGACACAACTGTATGAATCTGACGTTTAATCTCGCAATCGACATTATCTCGAATGCAGCGAGAATTGGGGGCCCGAACTATGGCTTTTGGTTTCCAGTTATCAGGCCGTACATTATAGGGTCGTGTATTATCACTCCATGCTGCGAATGTACGGCCAGATAATCGGAAGCCCGTGGACGCGATTTATTGGGTTGTACATTATCAGGTCGTGCATGATCTGGTCGAGCATTACTGGCTTCCGATTGTCGTCTCGAACAAGTTTTGTACAGCCAGATAATGCTCGACCCAATAATTCGCAGCCCAATAACTCATGTACATTGTGGTCGTAAATTATCTGGTCTTGCATTATCGGGTCGAGCATTATCGGGACGTACATTAACCGGACCATATGTAACGAGCAGCGAAACCCGGCGTTGCTCGGGTTAAAATACACCGCACACTTTATGGTTATAAAATCAGTTTTTCTATCTTATAGGTATGCGTAGGGACTTAAATGTACGTTGTATTTAGTGTATGTCATGTCATTCAATCAGTCATGAATCCAATTAGAATACTTTCTAATTTGATTCATGATAATTTTAAAAAGCTAATTAATTAGTCGAATTCAATAAAACATATTTTTTTAATCAATCAAACTACTGTTTGATTGATTAAAAAAATATGTTTTAGTGAATATATACATATGTATATATTTACAGTTTTATAAACCATTATATTTTTAAATTTTTGAGTATTCTAGAACATTCTGGAAAAATCTGGAATATTCTGGAAATTCTGAAATATTCTAGAACATTCTGGAAAAATCTGAAATAATGGAGAAAAGTTCTCGATGTTATCACGTACTACTAATGTAATTTACGCCATTCAGCACTGTCCCGAGCTTATATGAGTCGTACAATGTGTTAGAAAAAGATAGATATTAAATAATGATATTGATTATCTCAGTTAGTTGAGAAAGTCTTTTAAACTATTCAAAGACATCTAAAGACATTCTAGAAAGTTTGAGAGCATTTAAGATGATTATGATTATACACAATAATTATAAAATTTTAAGATTCTTTTCGACAATTCTAGATAATTCTAATTAAAGGACGTTCTAGAACGTTTGAGAGTATTCTAGACGATGGCAGACCATCCTACATAATTTTTAAATTTTGAGATTATATTTAACTTTACAAATCGTTCAGGAACATTAAAGAACATTCTAGAACGTATGAAAGCATTCTAGACGATTGCAGACTTTCCTACATCATTTTAAAATTTTCAGATCATTTTCGACTATTCTAGAACATTAAAGAACATTCTAGAACAATTGAGAATGATCTAGACGATAGCAGACCATCCTGTATCATTTTGAAATTTCGAGATTTTTTAATAATAATAGTAATAATAAAATCTTTATTTCGTCATCACAGGTAGTAATAAGGTGACAATATTGTATTAAATGTACAATTGTACATCAGCCATGATGAGCCATTTTGGCATACGAATATTTTAAGTACTTAAATCTAATTCAGACAATTGTAATATTATAACATTTGTATTAAATTTATTCCTAACATTAATGTCTTCTAATAATTTTCTATATATTAATGTTCGCTTTTAATAAACATATTTATTTACAATTTTACAATGGCAAGCTATCATCATTTAGATACTCCATGACGTTATAGTAACATTTTTCGGAAATAAATTTGAAAATTATATTTATAAATCGAGTTACAGTTAAGTTCTGCCATGCTTCTGGGAGTTTGTTAAATATTTTTGAACCCATCACTGGAAAGTTTTTTTGCATCAGACCTGTTCTACTTTTATTAATATGCTTTTATATTTTTTGACTATTCTAGATCATTCTAGAACATTACAGAACATTCTAGAATAATTGAGAATGTTATAGAGGATGGTAGACCATCTTACATGGTTTTAGAATTTGAAGATTGTTTTAGGTGTTTTTAGATCGTTCTGAAACATAAGAGAATATTCTAGAACGTTTGAGAAGGAATATTCTGGACGATGAGTGACTATCCCACGAAATTTCAAAAATTTTTGAATTATTTTTGACCATTCTGGAACTTTAAAGATCCTTCTAGACTATTCGAGCAAAATCTGATAGGTTTAAGTACAGTTCTCATGCAATAAAAAAGGTCAGACATTATTTTAAACTTTTAACACCCACATCCACCCACTTCCACTGTAGCAACCAAACTCCCTTACTTGCAAGTGCACACGTAGGGCCTTCTACCACTGCAGCCACAAGTGGCAGTGGCAAGTGGGTGGCAGTGGGTGGTCATGGAGAAAAGGCTGGACGTACAGACGAACACTCTCCTTTTATATATATATTATGATTATGATTATTACTAAAAAAGAAAAATAATGATGGTATTGAATAAAGTTTTCATATTAGCCAACATGACATCATCAACGTGTGGTCTATGGCGATTATCGTAAAATTTCTGAACGCAACCGTGTGGGCGTGATTCGGAACGCAAAGAAAAATATTTTTGACATGAAACGTCACGTCATACGTCACGCAATCGGAACTAAACGCGTAGTCAAAATCGCGAAATTGCTGGTTCACAGGTCCCGAGCTTCTCGAGCACCGGCAAGACCGGGGGAGCATGTAAACATGCGGATCGTCTGCGGCTGGACTCGGACCGAGAGCGTGCGCGGTGCGTGAGCGAGGGCGACTGGGCGAGCAGCAGGCGCGACGTCATGTCGGGTGAGTACGTGCTCGTCAGCGAGGGCGAGCATGACGAACCTATCGAGCTGCCCGTCGAGGAGGACGGCTCGCTGCTGCTGAGCACCGTGGCGGCGCAGTTTGCGGGGGCCAGTGGGCTCAAGTACCGTGACCGCGCCGCTGGCCGTCTGCGCGGGCTGCGACTCGTGGAGCAGCGCCTATCGCCGCCACCCACTGGCTGGACCGCGCAACGCTACTTTTGCGCCTTTCCGCGGCCCGGGCGCGCCCCCAGCCCGCCCGTTGGCACGATCGAGGCGCGGGCGTCACCGTCACCGCCAGGGGCGCGCCCGCGCTGCTCAGACCTCATCGTGCTTGGGCTACCGTGGAAGACGGGTGAGGAGGCCGTGCGGGAGTACTTCTCGGCTTTTGGCGAGCTGCTCATGGTGCAGGTAAAGCGCGACGCGGCGACTGGCCTCAGCAAGGGGTTTGGCTTCATCAAGTTCGCTGACTACGGCGCGCAGCTGCGCGCGCTAGGCCGGCGACACCTCATCGACGGGCGTTGGTGTGACGTGCGCGTGCCCAACAGCAAGGAGGGTGGTGGAGCCCCGCGCAAGGTTTTCGTGGGCCGCTGCACCGAGGCGCTCTCTGCTGATGACCTGCGTGACTACTTCGCTGCCTTTGGGCAGGTCACAGACGTGTTCGTGCCCAAGCCATTCCGGGCGTTCAGCTTTGTCACATTCCTGGACCCCGAGGTGGCACAGGCCCTGTGTGGGCAGGATCACATCATCAAGGGCGTGTCGGTAAACATCTCGACAGCTTCACCAAAGCGTGAGCGACTGCCGGGCGGTGGTGGAGGTGCTCCCGGCACCGGGGGCGCTGCAGGGCGATCGGCGCTGCTGGGTTGGGGGCTGCTGGAGGGCGCGGCACCGCGCGTGTTCAACTGGGTGGGCGAGGCGTGGCCGCCCACGGCTCCCGCGCCCGCGCCACAGCTAGACTCCAAGCCCTACCTCAAGTACGAGTGACCTCGCTCCCTGCACCGACCCTCAGTGCTGCTTGTGTACATACTCTGTGTCAGTAGACACTCTTCGTTGATCACTGTCAGATTTTATATGAAAGAAATGTGTAAATAATATAATAAACATAGTATGAAGTTGTCAGTGCCTATTTATTTTACCACCCCTGCAGTTGCAGCTTATAACCACGTGAAGCTTTCCGGATAGAATAATAGTTATACGGATCTCCAGTTCTTATGACATTCAAGAAATTAATATGTAGATTCGAAAATAATTATTATAGTACTGTAATGAACTGAAGTGAGTATCACTTCTGTAAACTAGCAGCTTGCCCCAGTTTCGCCCAGGAAAGGCACAAGAGACACTTTTCTTGTGACTTGATCGCCAAACATCAACATATTTAGCAAATATGCATGATCCGTTTATAAATATTATACACAAACCTTCCTTGTGAATGAGTCTATCTCACTATGGCAGAGGATCCGATTAGAGATGACTTTCACCCATCTGTTTAATGGATGAAAATTATTTTATATCAAGTATATTAAAAAAAAAATTGCAAGTGGGTTGCCTAAAGAAATTCTGTACAAACTATAATTACAAAAATAAAATTATTATATATTTATATAAGTACATAAATTATAATAATATATTTATTATTATATATTTAATTTCAATAGGCTTTCTTACTTTAGGTTGGTATTTAATTTATTCGTTAAACTCCTGAGTGCATAAAAAGTAATTTTAATTTTTTAAATAAATTATAGTTAGGCCAGGATTTCTTTAGGCAACCCACTTGCAATATTCTTTTTATCTACACCCATATCATAAAACCTCCATTGGTTAACCAAAAACCGTAGGAAATGACCACCATTTTGACAACCAATTAGGAAAAACCAGTGCTGCGCTAAAGAAATAACATGACTTCTTTATCGCTTTTAGTAAAGAAATGAGATTAAATTTGGAACAGCTGTCAAAACTCAAGTGGGTCTCTATTCTAGTATCCATAAATTTGGAACAGCTGTCAAAACTCAAGTGGGTCTCTATTCTAGTATCCATTGAATTATGTTTTTTTAATATAAACTGCACAATATTTGATCTCGATTGACGTGAGAATAGAGACTTCATCCGTTTGTCTATGATTTAAAAAAAAATGGTCTCGCCGCCATTAGTTGACGTTTTGCTGAACGAAAGTAGAATTTTGTTGAATTGAATAGAAAGCGTTGTTTGTAATTTACATTTTAGTTGAAAATATGAATAGTAAGTAGTCTTCTCGGAGTGGGTGTGATGTGAAAATGCGCCGGATATCGGAAATATGCAGCCACGATTGCAACAAATAACTTGTTGCCAGAAAATATTGTTTCTGAACCCATCATGGAGGATTTATAATATGTGTGTAGATAAATTTATGTATGCAACTCTGCATAATTTGGCCTTAAAACACTCGTGCGATCTTATTATGAAACTCGCCTATCGGCTCGTTTCATGAAAACCGCACTAGTGTTTTAAGGCCTATCATTATGCAACCGTTGCATAAACTACTATTAACATACTAAATTTGATATTAAATGATTTTCATCCATTAACGCATTCGCTGCCACCCTCTTTTCCTGGTCATTCGCCAGGTTTGCTGTGTGCCCCAAACGCATATGTAAGTTCAACAGACTATTACCCAGTGCCTCCGACGCACATATGAGTTCATACTAATTTGACATTGGTTTGTTCGCATTGGAACTAGATTATTATTCTAACAAAAATAATGAAACATGGTAATTAATATTTTATATTCTTTAATAACATTGAACCTTTAATATCGATTCTAATTGTCCTTTATATACAACTAAAATTGAACTTAATCGAATATGCATTAAAAAAAATGTTAATTTTATATTTGATAACATTAATACTGATCACCAGAAAAACAATTCAGTGTTTGTAATGATTGACATTTATAATTCAAATATTTTTACTGAAAGTAATCATAATAATATTATGTAGGTACTTATAGTATAATTTGGGGCATTATATTATATCTTCTGATGAAAATATTAGACATAAGTAGAACATTTCAACATTCATGACTCATATACGCGTCGAAGGCACAGCGTGGAAGTCACTAAATATTATGAACGCGTCTGTGCGTCAAAGGCACAGGGTGAAGGTCAAGGTGACGCATATATGCGTCGGTGGCACATGGATGAAAACGTGTAGAATAAATAAGTTTTCAAGTGTGGCGCCACTTTTTCATATGGGAAATATAATAAGAAGTCACTTTTTATCAAATACTTTCCACAAATCCAAATGCAATACTGCTACAAACCGTTTTGCAAACCAAAAAAAATATTACTCCTTTGCGGCTGTAAGGCGACCATGGCTGTAAGGTATCATGCCAAAATCACCAATCACCATGCCAAAGTATGGCATGGTGATTTTTGTGAATGGCTACTCGACGATGAATAGCTGTGCAAAAATTTGCCCGGTAAAAATGGTTAAATTTTTTTTTTTTTAATTAATGTGTTCGCGTTGGTATGGCGGGCTGTAAGTTACACCGGAGAAGTATGGCATTACGCTACCTACTTTTTTTTTATCGACTATCGGAAAATACAAGAATTTTTGTGGAAGAAATTGTTCGACACTCGTAATTTATCAGACACGTTCGATTAACGCCCACGCGATTGGGCCGCCGGTACCAGCGCTATGACCATAATTTTCCTTTTTGTCATTACGTAATTAGACCCCTGTAGGATCGCCATACTGGTACAAATGACCTGATAATTTGTGTCACCATCTCCCGGTCTAAAACTTAACTTTTCCGTTGGAGAACTGTTATGTTGTCCCCATAGGTCGCGGTCAGTTTATCAACACCAGTACCAAGTAATAACACCAAGTTTGTTATCGCGTAAACCTCCATATTTCCGTCGTATTGAAAAATTTCGAAAAACTGGATCGACAAAAAAATCCATCGAATTTGCTTACAAAAGGCACTTAGAGGAGAACACCTAGATATCCGTGGGACATCCTCCGGACGGACATACAAAAGCATTTTTACCTCAGGGGCAGGGCCGTCTTAAACTAGGCTGGGGCCCTTGGGCACACAAGAATTTGGGGCCTTTTTGGAAAGTAAAAAAGCGAATTAAATTAATGTGTGAGAGAAATGGTCGGTCCTTCGGGGCCCCCTGAGAATGGGCGCTGTGTGCCCTTATGGTGAAGACGGTATTGCTAAGGGGTCATCCATAAAGTACCTACGTTACACTATTTTCGTAATTTTTTGACCCCTCCCCCGTCCTTGCCACAGTTGTGAGACCCCCCCCCAATGGTACTTTCTGAGATTAGCCTAAGTATACAGACAGACAGGACGACAGAAAAGCGCAGAGGGGACTATAATTAACCGATTATGGGAGAGCCAAAGAAGGGTTATGAAAATGATTAATCTGTTCCCTCATAGCTCCTGAACTGCTTAGCATATTTTGGAGAATACATTGTTCAACTTGTGTATAGCGCATTCATACTTGCCGAAAGACTTAATGAGAACGATAGTTGTGTCTATAGTTAAGAATAAAACGGGAGACTTGTCAGACGTATCATAGGCTAACTAGCTATTAAAGGCTAGGTAACAATTATAGGCCAATATCGCTCGCAACTGTTATAGCGAAAGTATTTGATAGTGTGCTTAATACGCGGCTAAACGAGTATGTGGAATTAAGTCATAATCAGTTTGGTTTTCGTTCAGGACTCTCCACAGAAAGTGCAATACTGTGTCTTAAGCGCACTGTCGAGTTTTACTTGGACAGAAAGTCACCCGTCTATGCTCTCTCTCTCTCTGCTGGCTTTTGACCTGGTTTCCTATGAGGTTTTATGGAAGAAACTTGAGGATATTAGACTTCCCTCAGAATTGGTTCGTATCTTCAGGTACTGGTATGGAAACCAGGTCAACAGCGTTAGATGGGCGGATACTCTCTCTGATCCATATATGTTGGAGAGTGGGGTGAGACAGGGGGGTTAAGTTCACCCACACTATTCAACCTGTATATAAACGGGCTTCTTGATGCACTTAGCAGAATGCATATCGGCTGTCATATTGACGACGTCTGCCTCAATAACATTAGCTACGCAGATGATATGGTTCTGCTTAGCGCATCTGTGTGCGGCATACGAAAATTATTAAGGGTGTGTGAGACATATGCCCTTGCCCATGGCCTGAGATAACAATGTGGCTAAGAGCCAATATGTCGTCTTTGAGGTCGGGCGTGGCAGGACAGTTGGAGTGCCACCCATCAAGCTTAACGGGGCAACTCTTGTGAGGGTGGACGTATTACAATATTTAGGTCATTTAGTCACGAGGACCTTAAAGACGATAAAGACATAGAACTGGAACGGCGGGCTCTGTCGGTCCGGGCTAACATGATGGCGCGTAAGTTTGCGCAATGTACGAGGGAAGTAAAGCTTACATTATTTCGAGCGTACTGTACTTCCCTGTACTCATGCAGCTTATGGCGCGGATACATGCAACGGGCCTACGGAGGCCATAACAACGCTTTCCGGGTGATGATGGGGCTGCCTCGCTTCTGTAGCGCCATGTTTGCAGACGCCGGTGTTGATTGCCTACGCTACAATGCGTAAGAGAGCCGCATCCCTGGTGCGCCGGCGCCGGCTGCGCGCCAGCCCCGACACCGTCCTGACGATGATAGCGAGCAGGCCGGACTGCCCTTACTTACTTCACTGCAGTCGGTTACATGCGCCGTACTCAGTGTAAGTGAGTAGTTGTTTAGTCTTAGGCATAATTATTTTGCACTAACATTTAGAATAAGTTTTACTAACAACTTTATACATAAAAATTACGTGTCACGTTGTTTGTCCGCGATGGACTCCTAAACTACTGAACCGATTTTAAATTTGATTTGCACACCGTGTGCAATTTGATCCAACTTGAAAGATAGGATAGCTTACATCTCAATTTATAGTCGCAATATTATTTTATAGCAAATTAGTTGTCTATTATTTGATAGTCACAATTATCTGTTAGCTCCAAACGATTCTAACAGACGATATCTGTTGACTGAATTGAGTAAGTATTCAATAGATGGCGCTATGTTAAATTAATCAATCGTCAATCAATACATATAAAACAGTATCGTGACTCACTTATAGACAACGCACAGCATAAATGGGTGGTCCTAGAGGTTAGAAATTTGGAGGCGATATTCCTCGAGTACCCTAGAGGTGCACTAAGGAGGGATTTTTTGAAGTTCAATTCAATTTCAATTCAATTGAAATTTGTATGGAAAATACCCCGGGCGAAGCTGTGGCGGGTCCATTAGTATGAGTTTGAAAAAGACTTGAAATAAAAGTTATTATTATTATTATAAGGTGTCCTTCAATAGGTCTTTGCTTTGCACTCCGCGTGTCATTCATGTAGGCTATAATAATACGACGTCGCATTAAATCCGATACCTGTGGCTGTGGCAGATAAAGAAGATTAACTTGCTTTATTTTTTCATAAATTTTACTACTTATTATCAAAAAACATTTCGTATCCAATGAAAGGTCCATTGATGAGACAATTTATACGTGCATAAATATACCTATATTAATACATATATAAATACATAATAATTTTTAATTTGCTGTTGGGTATAGTAAATTAATTATAAATAAATAAATTAGTATATTATAATATTACTAGTGGACCCGCCACAGCTTCGCCCGCGATATTTTTTCCATACAAACTTTATCAACCCTTTAGGGATGGAATTTCAAAAAATCCCTCCTTAGTGCACCTCTAGGGTACTCGAGGAATGTCTTCTCAAATTTCAAACCTCTAGGACCACCGGTTTAGGCTGTGCGTTGTCTATAAGTGAGTCACGGTACTGTTTTATACATATGTAAGATGTTGAAGTGATACAAAAGTAACTCGTGTCTATCTGTCTGTTACGCTATCACGGCTAAACCACTAAACTGATTTTGATGCAATTTGGTATGGAGATAGTTTGAGTCCCCGCGAAGGACATTTTTATTTCAAGAAAGTTCACCCCTTGAAGGGTGAAATAGGGGGTGGGAAACTTATTCCCGGCAATTTCCGTAAAAGTCCGTTGATGTCTTTTTATCCCATCCATACCATTTATACCATCTTAGGACTAATTAATCGAACGTGGCCACAAGTAGGCTTGTGGCTCTGCCCACCCCATTAGGGATTTCGGGCGTGATGCTATGTATGTATGTATGTATGTATGTCTTTTTATGTATCTGCGCGATTCACGCACTACATTGCATGAAAACACTGAACCGATTTTGATGCAATTTGGTGATACTTACCTACCTACATTTCTATGCAGAGGCGGCGGCCTTTGGGGCTGGCCAGCAGGGCAACCGCCCGTGGCCTCGCTCTTGCAGGGGCCTCGCGCACTCGCGCAATAACCCTAGTAGAAAAATATTAGGTACTAATAGTACTAATGTTTATTTGAGTTTCACGGCTTAGGTACGCCGCGCATTATACAACTCACGTCATGTTCCTCACAATCTCTTGCGTAGAACTGCGCTGATATCTGTCTCATACGCTCCAATGAATGTTTCGTTCTTTCTCTATCACATTGACGAAATGTCGTACTTACTAGTTAACAATTTTAAAAGTTAATTATTTATAACTTTACATTTTTCGAGCAACATCATTAAACTGATTCCACAAAGACAAGGGCTTCGCAAAGATCTACCGGCCCCGGAGCATTGCAATGGCTAAGGTCGCCCCTGTCTACGCAGACGAAGTCGCGGGTAAAGGCTGGTATTTCCATTTCACCATAGCTGGGTACAAGACCGTTAATCCGTTAACCCTTAAACGCATTTTTTTTTATAAGAATAAATCGAAAACTTTGATAGTAAGCACAGTACAGATGATTTTCGAGAAAGATAAAGCTTTTTTCTCTCTCATACTTTACGAGTTACAAGACGGCAATATATTTGCTGCCGCTGTCGGTCAACGACACGTGTAGGAAGCAGTACAGTGACATAACATGTTTGACAGCGTATTGGGGGAAGTGCGCGCGACTATCGAGTATAAAATAATGTAATTAGATATTATAAGAAATAATTTATTTTATTTTAATTATTCTATTGCAAATATATTGCCGTCTTGATTTTATTGAATTTTCAAATGACTGACTTTTTTTTTCAAAACCTTATACCGCCAAAATGGTCTCTGAAATGCGAGTGTTATGATTAACAGAAAAAACGAGGAAAGCAATTTTTTATTTATAGACTTTTTGTTCTCTTAACGGGATATTGCAAAATAAAATAAAATAAAATAAATACAATTTATTAATATAAGGAGTGACTTTTACTACTTCTATTTTTTTACTGGATTAATAGGTTTATCATTTTGGTCTTTAATACTTAAAAATGCAAAAGGAAACGGTACTTTCCTGTTAAAAAAATAAAATTTATGACGGCAAATATGTTGCCGTTAACCACCAAAGGGTTAATCGTTAATTAACGAAGATTACATTTCGAGTAACGGATTACTTTAAGTTAACTTTTAAAATTGTTAACGGACTCATTAACTTCCGTTAAAACAATTGAAGTCCTTTAAACGTTAATATACTACCTACTAAGTCTCTGCCAAAAAGACACCGCGCGGCTTAATGTCACATAGATTTTGATTTGAATTTGATCTCTAAATAATTAGTTATTATTGCACACTATAACACTTACACCCTTACTTTATAAATTTTTCATGGTTCAAAATCGAACCTTGGAGCTATACAAAATAGAGTTTGACGTTTCTTATTTTAAATTTAGGCAATTTTAAATTTAGTGAACACCGTTTCGAATTGGACCCATTACCTACAGGCAAACCTATAAGAAGTCTATGGTACCTAATTAAAGTAACTTTGGAAATTTCATATAAGTAATCACGAAACCCTCACCACGCGAGTTTAACTAGCACATGTCCGGTTTTTTTATAATGAAATTGTAAACATCTCAAAATATCGGTGTTTATAACAGGGCGTAGGTACCTCGGCGCTGAGTACCTATATACAACGAATATCCGGTTACGGCCATGATTTTGCTATCCGGCCCGATACCAAATGCCTAGTAAACGCTTGGAGCAGAAATAAGACAAAATAAATAAAAAGCCACCATAGACCCTAACCAAACCTAACCATACTGCCGGGGCGCGGGGGTCATCTGGGATTCATGGAAAACACGTAGGTACATCAACGACACATTTTATTTACCTATCCCTAACAGGCGATGATCTCATTTTTAAGTAACGGCTAAATGCTTTTCTATTTCAATGTATATTTTCAACCATTCTCACTTTGTTGACAAATATGATGAAGTTCGATTTGAAATTTGGACAGCGCGTCTTCTATATACCTATATATATATATATATACATTTTTAAAGTTTCTATCACTTCTAGAGGTGTACTACACTGCTGAGCAGAGGCGTCTCTAGCCCATGAAGCGCCCTAGCGCCCTCTTGTAAGCGCGCGGTCAAAATGGGATGGCGGTTTGGAGCCCCCTAGACCGCTGCGCCCGAATGCCCCGCACCCCCTGCACCATAGGTAAAGCCGCCTGTGCTGCTGAGGCTGAGTGCTACCTGTACTTCGACGAAACAGACTCATTATGCGTGCAACTTGCGCGCCGGGCAGGCGTTTCCAACAACGGGCCCGCCCTACTTTTTGCTGTGCCATGGTCAATTTGATTTGTTGTTTTACAAATTGCGCGGGCCCGCGTTTGAAACGCGACGCGGCGCAAACGCGTTTGATTTGCCCGGGCCTTAAGTCGTTATTAGCCTTAAGTCGTTAGCTTGCGCGGCCTTCGTGCGGCGCGCGGCAAGTTGCACGCATAATGGGTCTGTTTCGTCGAAGTACAGGTAGCACTCAGCCTCAGCAGCAGAGGCGGCTTTACCTATGGTGCAGGGGGTGCGGGGCACCCGGGCGCAGCGGTCTAGGGGGCGCCAAGCCGCCATCCCATTTTGACCGAGCGCTTATCCAGGATCCGGTATCCGGCCAAACCACTATCCTTATTAGTTATTTATTAGAATTAATTAGTACCCATTAGGTTTTTATGTTGCACATTTTGTGTTAGTTTCTAGATAAAACTGTATTGCCAAAGTTGAGAAAAGACCTACTGCTGGTTTCTTGCGGCGTTTCTTCCCAGCAGGTGTCACCTTTCGAAGCGCTGGTAGATTCAGACATGTAAAAGAGCCCAGGTGGCCTACTTACATAATAAATATTTTCATTTTAATTTTCATCTCTACTAATTTCTTTTTGCCACGCTACGGGCGCGCTGCGCTCCTGCTGTAGCACTCGCAAGGCGACCGGGCCTCCGATGAACTCTACACGAAGTGGGTACCCGTTAAAGCTTTGAGCATCTGACAGTTAACTATTCTACGACTTCGACGCGTCTACTTGGTACAGGGTATATCTAAAGCATAGTCGAGTAGGGAGCTCGGTGCCGGCCCGCACCCGCGCCGCGGTCAGCGCAGGTACTTGGCGGCCCAGTCCACGCGCGGCGCGCCGCTGCCCACCGTCGCCGCCTCTGCAACACGCGCCCGGAGCGTCACCTCACACCGCAGGGTAAAGGCAACCCGACAGGGTAGGGATTTAAGTAGTTAGTGGTAGTACCGTGATGTGAGCGTAGAGCGAGCGGGTGGAACAGCGAAGTGTCGATGCGCGCGCCGGCCACGTAGCGCGCCGCGCCCAGGTACGCGGCGGCGGCGCCCAGCGTGCCCCCCGCGCCGCCCGCACCCCCCGCGCCGCCCGCGCTCGCCTGCAGCGCTGCCAGCACGCTGCGCCCGCGTCCCTCCGCGCCCGCGCCCCGCAGCGCCTCCTCCTCGCGCGGTTCGTGCAGCACCTCGCCCCTGTACAGATCGAAGAGGCTGTTCGAAGTGGATACAATTCATGAGGGCCGCATCATTGATGCCCCTAGTAGGGGGCCCACGTCTGTTATGCATCTGCTATATTGAAGCAGGTTAGTTATACAGGGTGTCCCTAAAACCAACGATAAAACGAAAGGAGCTGGTAGGGCGGC
Source organism: Tortricodes alternella (assembly GCA_947859335.1). NCBI lineage: Eukaryota > Metazoa > Arthropoda > Insecta > Lepidoptera > Tortricidae > Tortricodes > Tortricodes alternella. Next base: position 15,851,561 of record OX401983.1, read on the forward strand.
TCAAGAGCTACTAGATTAAGTATTTTCGACCTCAATAAAAATATCATAGTTTTCGAGATAATGGCACTTTTCTAAAACTCGTGGTTTTTGATACCCTTATTCATAATTTTGAGTGCTAAGACTGCAAATTTTAATATTTTGTAAATCTGTTTTTTTCATGGTGTTTCTGAAAAACTATGCTATCGCATGTAATAAAGCATTTTTTTCATATCCTGATGCAATAATAGTTAAAAAAAAAAAACTATTTTTGGATCTTTCAAAATTCGACCCGTTAGTTTGATCCAGTTTTATATAAAAAAAGGTGTAGTACATAATATACCACTACCAACTACTACTACTAGGTATACTAGGTACTAACCAAGCACATAACAAACAAATATAAATTTAGTGTAGTTCTTACAATTATACCGCATATACTACTTTACGCAGCAGATAAGGCTAATTTACTACAAAAGGACCTCATACTGCGATTATTCTACAGGAATGGTTTTGAACCAAAATTGAATTTTGAATAAAAAAGTAGATGTTGGAGAATAATTTGCAAATTGGAATACAATACAACACTAATCTGGCACATAACGTTTAAACAAGACCGAAATTTAGTGTAGTTTTCAAAAATGGTGAAAAATAAATGGTAATAATGGTTTTGGTGGTCGAAAATTAAGTCTATTTTATAAAGTAAGTCTGTTTTGTGTTATTGTCTGTTAGTAAATGTTGTTCACACAGTTCATGTGGCTTCAAAATGATGGCTGACCAGCATATTATGCTCGAGAAGTGCGAGAATATTTAAACCGAACTTATCCATAGAGACGGATCGGGCGGCTTGGCCCCATTTTGTGGTCTCCTCGGTCTCCAGACCTTAATCCACTGGATTTCTGAATTACTGGGGTTAAATCAAAGAAAAGGTTTACGATAACCTAATTAATAACCAACCTATAGGACCTTAGTCAACGCGATTACGCTAAGGCCCAAGATGCCGTCCCCAGGGGTGCAAGTCACACTACTCGAGCATTTTTAAAGCGATGTCGGGCGTGTATTCAACTACTTAAATGGCAAGCAATTTGAACATTTACTTTAGTTTTAATAAAACAGATTTACTTTTCGACACACAAAACCATTATTTAGTTATTTTTCACCATTTTGAAAACTACACTAAATTTCGTTTTATTTTAAACGGTATGTGCCATGTTAGTGTAGTATTGTATTTCAAATTCAAATTAGTCTCCAACATCTACTTTTTTAATCAAAATTCAAATTTTGGTTCAAAACCATTCCATTAGAATAATTGCAGTATAAAGTCCTTTTGTAGTAAATCAGCCTTATCTCTAAAACTGCTGCGTAAATTAGTACATGTTGTTCTATTTTAAAAACTAAACTAAATTTCAAAATAAAAAAATGTGATGTGTGATGTTTTATTACATTCGATACCATAGTTTTTCATCAGGAATATCATGCAAAAAACAGATGGGCAAAATATTAAAATTTGCAGTCGTAGGTAGCACTCAAAATAATGAATTAGGGTATCAAAAACCACGAGTTTTATAAAAGTGCCATTATGTCGAAAACTATGATATTTTTATTAAGGTCAAATTACTTAATCCAGTAGCTCTTGAGCTACTGGATTACTACCTTACTACCCTACTAGCTCCTTTCATTTTATCGTTGGTTTTAGGGACAGCCTGTATAATCGTATAGGTTCCGCACCCCAATATGTCGGCAAAGTGGTCCCGGAGGTGCGGAGCGGGCAGCGCGGGCGCTGCGTCGCGCCCCGGCGGCTCCACGTCGGCTCGCGTGCTACTCCTGTAATATACGATAGGGAACTTTTGCAACCGTTCCTTCGGACATATGGACATCGCCAATTACAAAATTATATCTACCTACATTCAGTTGTGAACAGGACAGGTAGTACAGGAGTCTACATTAATTTTAAAACTACGGTACCTTCTAGCGCGAGACATCGGCGGCGGCACGCCCAGCTCGGCGCCGACCGCGAAGTAAGGAAATCTGCAAGCCACAGAACGCTCGTAGGTAATATCGATGAATAACAAAACAAAGCGAGAGCAGCTGTTCGTTAGCCGTGCCATATGGAAGCAGTGACCTGAGGGCCTGCTGCGCGGTGGGGCGCTCGCGCGGCGGGTAGCGCAGCAGCGCGGCGAGCAGCGCGAGCGCGGCGGGCGCGGCCTGCGGCACGACGCGCGCCAGCGGCGGCGCCGCGGTGGCCGGGAAGCGGAACCGCAGCGCCTCGGCCAGCGCCAGCCCCTCGGGCCAGCTGGCGCGCGTGGGCGCGCCCAGCACGCCGGCGATCTTATACAGCTGGTCGATCTCCGAGGCGCCCGGGAACAGCGGGCGCGCCGTGTGCAGCTCGGCCGCGATGCAGCCCACGGCCCACAGGTCGATGGGCGCGCCGTAGGCAGGGTCGCGCAGCAGCACCTCGGGCGCGCGGTACCAGCGCGTCGACACGTACTGCGTGTAGGGCGGGCGCGAGCGCACCTCGCGCGCCAGCCCCAGGTCCGCGATCTTGACGAGCTCGGGCCCGGAGCACAGCAGGTTCTCGGGCTTGAGGTCGCGGTGGAAGAAGCCGTGGCGGTGCATGTGCGCCAGCCCGCGCAGCACCTGCAGCAGCACGTTGCGCAGCGCGGGCTCGCGCGGCGGCGCCTCGCGGCACAGCTGGTACAGGTTGCCGCGCAGGTGTTCGAACACGAAGTACAGCGTGTCGTCCTCGCGGATCACCTCGCGCAGCTTCACGATGTTGGCGTGCGACAGCTTCTTGAGCGACTTCACCTCGCGCAGCGCCATGGCCTCGTCCCACGAGTAGTACTTGCGCTTCATGCGCTTGATGGCCACGTGCTCGCCCGTGTCGCGGCGGCGGGCCAGCGCCACCGACCCGTACGTGCCGTCGCCCAGCTGCTGCAGCACCACGTACCGGTTCATGTCGCCCGCCCCGCTCACCCCGCACTATCTTACCTACACTGCATCATTTATGTATTTATTACCGAACGGTAGATAGCACACTAACAATTCACAACGGGAAATCTTCAAGGTTACCGATTTTCTTTCGATAATGATAAAAATATCGATGGAATATGTAATTGAATTATAGATTTCGAATTAGGATACTCGCAAAGGATCTAACATCTAGTGTTAATTATTTTGTGGTATGTTTTTAGGTCAGCACAATTACTATTTGTGTTATCCATAATAGACCGTTACCATGGCGACGCCCGCCGTAACCGCCGCCAAACCGCCAAGTCACCGAACGCCGCCTGCCGAGGTGGCCGGTGCGCAAAATTGGACAGAAACGTAATTCAACTGATTCGCATCTGGCCCTAAAACACTAGTGCGGTTTTCATGAAACGAGCCGATAGGCGAGTTTCATAATAAGATCGCACGAGTGTTTTAAGGCCAAATTATGCAGAGTTGCATACATAAATTTATCTACACACATATTATAAATCCTCCATGATGGGTTCAGAAACAATATTTTCTGGCAACAAGTTATTTGTTGCAATCGTGGCTGCATATTTCCGATATCCGGCGCATTTTCACATCACACACACTCCGAGAAGACTACTATTCATATTTTCAACTAAAATGTAAATTACAAACAACTTTTTCTATTCAATTCAACAACAATTCTACTTTCGTTCAGCAAAACGTCAACATAATGGCGGCAAATCGATCCTCCGTCAAGACCATTTTTTTTTAATCATAGACAAACGAATGAAGTCTCTATTCTCATGTCACTCGAGATCAAATGTTGTGCAGTTTATATTAAAAAAACATACTGAATTGACGTTTCGTATCAATAACTGTTTTAATATCTATGGATGCTAGAATAGAGACCCACTTGAGTTTTGACAGCTGTTCCAAATTTAAATACATTTCTTTACTAAAAAAGATAAAGAAATAACATTGCAGCACTGGTTTTTCCTAATTGGTTGTCAAAATGGTGGTCATTTCCTACGGTTTTTGATTAAACAATGGAGGTTTTATGATATGGGTGTAGATAAAAAATGTTTAATAATAGTTGCCTTTATATATTCTAAATTGTAACATAACGAGGTCGAAGTGAAATATCAATAATCTCTAAATAATTTATTTACAATAAAGTGTGCTACAATGATTTAAGTGCGGTGTGGGCGGCGGCGGCGACGCGCAGCTCGTCGGCGGTGCCCACGCGCGCCGCCACGTCGGCGTAGGTCTCGTCGGCGCGGGCCTGCGCGCGCCGCGCGCCGCGCGCCAGCACGTCGCGCAGCAGGCGCGGGCGCGCGCGCAGCTCCAGGAAGCGCGCGCGCACGGGGCGCAGCGCGGCCGCCAGCGCGCGCGCCACCACGGCCTTGTAGGCGTGCGTGGTGAGCCCCGCGGCGCCCGCCACGGCCTCGGCCGGCGCCAGCCCCGCGGCCAGGCAGTGCAGCCGCACCAGGTTGGACACGCCGGGTCGCGCCTCCGGCTCCCACGTCACCTGCCATATACGAGTACGTACCACATTTATGCGACCACAATGCTCAACTATAACTCATGAACCAATGAAGCCTCGTGACAATAGTTTTCTTTTTAACTTCTTTACATAAGCTTTCATCTAAGATTTTTCTCCGAGTTTTATAATTTACCGGTCTGGCTGTAGGAGCTGAGGACACGATCTCCAACAGGAATCACACTTTTAGTTAGAGCTCAATATTTCCTGAACGGACCCCCAGACACAAAAATTGGTTTATAATCATCATCATCATATATTATATATTATTTCTAAAAGGTATTTTTGTGAAGATGCTCTATATCTCCGATAATTCTTTACCAAAACGTATGATAAAAACGTCATTTTAAAGATTATGTTCGTCGTTGTGTCTTAAAAGAAAAAAAAGAAATATACGCGTCGAATTGAGAACCTCCTCCTTCGGAATTTTTGAAGTCGGTTAAAAATACAAAAATAGATCAAAATTAACGTTTTAGTCAAAAAATTAATAAAAAACCACGCGATTTGCAAGCGCCATCTATTAACAGTCTGTTTAACTAACATGTCTGTTAGCTAATTGCACATGCAGACTAATGTGAACAGATGGCGCTACTATCTTTGTGTCATTCATGTTAGGGCCAATGGAGGGTACTGCGTTAACTATTATCTTTGTCAAAATTATCCGTCACTATATAGGTAGGTATTATAATAATAAGTATTAAGACTTTCAATTATAAAACAGAGCGTGGCCCAAAGCCGCGTACGTAAATAAAAATCACCCGCATTGCAAGCGCCATCTATTGACAGTATGTTTAACTAAAATGTGTCTTGGCTATTTGCAGACCAAATGTCAATAAATGGCACACCCGTAAGTACTCCGTTAATTATTAGGTCCTTACATATGAAATTAGCGTTTTGTCGTACGGACCACTTTGATCTAAAGTTTCTCCTCTTTGGTTAATAATTCCAAATTCAAATTTATAAATTCATTTAGCTGGTACATTTGGGTTTTGAAAACAGCCATTCATTTGTTTTTTCCTCATATATTTTTTCTTTGGCGTCGCTTATTACCGCACAATGGAAAATATGAAATATCGGTATATTTACGAGTACAAGTTCTACCGTGGCACCAGTGCTGCAGAAACAGCTCGAAGGATTAATGATGTGTACTGCGCTGGTGTCGCAAAAGAAAGCACGGTACGTTTTTGGTTGCAACGTTTTCGTTCTAGAAATTTCAACCTTCAGAACCAACCCGTGGGTGGCCGGAGACCAAAGTAGAAAATAAAGAATTAAAGGCTATTGTGAAAGCGGATCCATCACAAAGCACTTCAGAGATAGCTGCAGGCTTCGGGGTAAGTGATAAAACTGTATTAATCCACTTGAAGCAAATCTGGAAAGTAAAAAAAATTGAACGATGCGTACTTCATGAATTGAGTGAATCGAACTTACAAACACCCGTCTACTGCTGTGTTACTTTGCTCAACCGACACAATAATGAAGGGATTTTAAATCGAATCATTACTTGTGATGAAAAGTGGATACTGTACGATAATCGAAAGTACTCGTCGCAATGGCTGAACCCTGGAGACCCAGCCAAATCCTGTCCTAAACGAAAATTGACTCAGAAAAAGTTACTTGTGAGTGTTTGGTGGACTAGAGCCGGTGTCGTTCACTACAGCTTTCTAAAATCTGGCCAAACGATGACGGCAGATGTCTATTGTCAGCAACTGCAAACCATGAAGGAAGAACTAGCTGCTAAACAACCGAGATTGGTCAATCGCTCTTGGCCACTGCTGCTTCACGACAACGCAAGACCACACACTGCACAAAAAACAACCACTAAGTTTGATGAGCTACAATTGGAATGTCTGCGACATCCACCGTACTCCCCGGACCTTGCTCCAACAGATTACCATTTTTTCCGGAATTTGGACAACTTCTTACAAGGAAAAAAATTCAACTCTGATGCGGTAGTCCAAACCGCCTTCAAAGAGTTTATTGATTCTCGCCCCCATGGTTTTTTGAGTAAAGGGATCAATGAACTACCTATGAGATGGCAAAAGTGCATAGTTAACAACGGTGCATAGTTTGATTAATTAAATATATTTTACAAAAAAAAAAACATTAATTTATATTCCTCCCGTACAAAACGCCAATTTCATATGTAAGGACCTAATATTATCTTTGTCAAAATTATCTGCTATTGACGAAAAATAGACAAATAGAGTACTAATAATACCTACTTGCATTTACTTATTCTCACTTTATTATATTATTATCATCCGGTGTTTGATCACGATGCTGTGCGAAAATTCGCACGGGTCAGCTAGTATACCCATAACAGTTTACAAGGACCTATTAAACAACAATATATTTTATCTACACCCATATCATAAAACCTCCATTGGTTAATCAAAAACCGTATGAAATGACCACCATTTTGACAACCAATTAGGAAAAACCAGTGCTGCGATAAAGAAATAACATGACTTCTTTATCGTTTTTAGTAAAGAAATGAGATTAAATTTGGAACAGCTGTCAAAACTCAAGTGGGTCTCTATTCTAGTATCCATAGATATTAAAACAGTTATTGATACGAAACGTCAATTCAGTATGTTTTTTTAATATAAACTGCACAATATTTGATCTCGAGTGACGTGAGAATAGAGACTTCATCAAACGGATGATCTATGACTTAAAAAAGAAAATGGTCTTGACGGATGATCGAATTGCCGCCATGTTGACGTTTTGCTGAACGAAAGTAGAATTGTTGTTGAATTGAATAGAAAAAGTTGTTTGTAATTTACATTTTAGTTGAAAATATCAATAGTAAGTAGTCTTCTCGGAGTGTGTGTGATGTGAAAATGCGCCGGATATCGGAAATATGCAGCCACGATTGCAACAAATAACTTGTTGCCAGAGAATATTGTTTCTGAACCCATCATGGAGGATTTATAATATGTGTGTAGATAAAGTTATGTATGCAACTCTGCATAATTTGGCCTTAAAACACACGTGCGATCTTATTATGAAACTCGCCTATGGGCTCGTTTCATGAATACCGCACTAGTGTTTTAAGGCCTATCATTATGCAACCGTTGCATAAACTACTATTTCGGTTCACTAATGAAACACCGAAACTTGTTTGACAAAAGTTCATTTTACAACCAACCTTTCATATACTATTCAATTCACATTTATGTTGTTGCAAGAATGTTTCGATTTATCGTTTGGCATCTAGTCATTTACCAAATAGTAGATATAATTTATAATTGTATCAAATATTTTATTGTCATTTAAGTATTTTTCATTACACAAAAAGGTTCGTATGTCAAACTCACTGGTTAACAAACTTCATTGAAAACATTATTAGGTTAAAAATTTGAGTATGATTATATTTCATTAAGTGGGTAGTTTTCTAACCCAATTGAACCTAACTGCCAGCGTGTCGAAGTCAGCGCCTATCTCCGCTCTAGGGCACAGGTTAACACTAACCTAAACTACCAATAATACAATTGTTACGGTTGTTTATTTTGAACTGCGGGGGGCTGCGTCCCGTGCCCCCCCCCTCTCTGTGGGGGGCTGCGTCCCGTGCCCCCCTCTCCCTGTGGGGGGCTGCGTCCCCTGTCCCCCCTTTTCCTAACTGCCCTAACCTATTACAAACAAAGTAATATACCTACCAAACTTTTGTAGGTCGTACGTTAGTTGGCTATTTGATATCAATAATAAATAATCTATTTGACAAATTATACAATACAAAATGAAAATTTGTCAAGTTATTATTCGAAAACAACGATTATTCGCGAAATCTGTAGTTGCATAAAATGATGAAAGATGTATTTATCAATCGTTGGTTGCGAAACGTACATTTGTTAAATGACTGGCGAGATTTTGATAGGACAACATATTGTACCATTGCTTGCTTTGCACGTACGGGCACAAGTGTAAAAATTTTTTTAGTTAAAATAACTAACTAACGGTACAAACTAGCGAAGACTAACGCCCAAAACACGGCCTTGACAGCGTATCATGGATTTGTTAGCTCAACCTTGCGGTATGGCGTCATTTTCTGGGGCAACTCAACATATAGAGACACACTGTTCAGAGCTCAAAAGCGCTGTATTAGGGCCATTTGCAGACTTAAACCTACAGAAAGCTGCCGGCCTTACTTCAAATCCTTGAAACTGCTGACGCTACCGTCCCTTTACATCTACGAATGCTGCACGTTTGTCAAAAGTAACCCTAATCTGTTTCCAAGTTTGGAACCAAACCAAACGCTTAACCTGCGCCCTAGGAGCCCAGCGGTGCGCGGGGCCCGGCGTAGAACGGCACTAATGAGGCACGACGTCAACATAATGGCTCCTAAAATGTATAATAAATTACCTATGGCGCTAAAAAGTACAACTATAAATAGTTTTAAAAATATATTGTCAAAACTACTTTTGCAGAAGTGTTATTATAGTATCAATGATTATTTTAGTGACTGTGTTTTATAAAATTATTTATTATTTACAATTAATTTCTAACTGAATTTTACTAATGTCTTAATTTTAATTAATTTCTTGTTAGTTACAATTTTTTATATTACATATTATTATAATTTCACTTTGAATATATTTGAAACTGCTAAATGAAATGATAACAAATAAGTAACTATATGCTGGAATAAGACAAAACAAAATAATGTATACATAGATAGTAATTAAGATATATCTCGTATGCCCTCGGGTACGACATAGCTGAACATGACCAACATTTGTATCATCAACTGCAGTGTATATTGTATATATATTGTATGTAACTACCTATGCTCGACGAATACAGAAATTGAATTGAATTGAACAAACTCACTAAAAATTATTTTTTACTTTTAGTTCAGTTTCCTATTAAAGCGGTTTTTTTAGTTTTTTTAAACTTTAATTCACACAGATTTAAAAAACACGCTCTTGTCAGCAACGCCCTAAAAAGTACAAAAGACTCTTCATCACTAAGGTAGCCCTATTGGACTCGTCAAACCAAACAAAATGAGCCCAAACTCGAGGGGTTTACTAATAGTCTTTGAAGAGTTCCACTATCCACCTCCTGGCTCCATGATCAGATTAGCTCGATGGTACCAAATTATTGTATTGTCATCCGAATTGCATAGACTTGCAAAGTTTCAAATATTTACGACAATTAGAAGTAGGTTAAAATTACGCTGAAAGATTTCATTACATACATACATACAGGTCAAGCTAATAAAAGCGTGTTAAAAAAAAACAGGCCAACCAGACCAGACCAACATTAATAATCGTACAAAGTTCCAGTTCTATAATTTAAATAGTCTTCAAGAAAAAGTGGCTGTTACATACAGATACACAGACACACGTAGCGAAACTATAAGAGTAAGTGGTTGGACTACGGAACCCTAAAAAGGGGAAAATGAACCAAATGCTCACCTCTGGCGTGAAATCAGTGACGGCCTTGCGGATCTTGAGCGCGATGGCGTCGTCGTCGTCGGTGAGCAGCACGCGCGACTTGGCGTCCGGGTCCGACTTGGACATCTTCTTGCCGGGGTCGCGCAGGCTGCGGATGCGGTCGCTGCCGTCGTCTGCAACAGACGGGCGTCAGCGGGCGGGCGCGGGCGCGCGGCGGGGGAGGGGGCGCACTCACCGGGCAGCAGCGCGCGCGGCGCGGGGAAGGCGGGCCCGTAGCGGTGCGCGAAGGAGCGCGCCAGCGCCGCCGCGAGCTGCAGGTGCTGCAGCTGGTCGGCGCCCACGGGCACGTGCGTGCCGCGGTACAGCAGCACGTCGGCCGCCTGCAGCACGGGGTACAGCAGCAGGCCCAGCGGCACCTCGCGCCGCGCCGCCGCCTTCTCGCGGAACTGCGGCAGCGCCTGCAGGCGCGCCTGCGACGCCAGGCACGCCAGCACCCAGCACAGCTCGGCGTGGCGGCCCACGCGCGACTGCGCGAACAGCGCGCCGCGCTCCGGGTCCACGCCCGCCGCCAGCGCCAGCGCGGCCAGCTCCAGCACGTTCTCGCGCAGCGCGCCCGGCTCCTGCAACAGCGCGAGTCAGTCTCTGCCGCGCGCACGCGCCGCGCGCCGGCCCGCGCCCACTCACGTGCGCGGTGGTGAGCGCGTGCAGGTCGGCGATGAACAGCGTCACGTCCTCGCCCTGCTCCTGCAGGCGCGCCACGCGGCGCAACGCGGCGAAGTAGTTCCCCACGTGCAGCGCGCCCGTGGGCTGCAGCCCCGACACCACGCGCCGCGCCCAGCCGGTCCCGCACCCGCCCTCGCCCTCCGCGCCCTCCCCGCCCTCCCGGGTGTTGGCTGCCTCAGGTGCGACCGTCTAAAACACATTCAACATTTTTCAAATATTACAGTATAGGTAGGTATTATGAGAGTATAAGGAAAACAGACAAATGGCCGAATTCAGAAACGCCACTTAAGCATTTGATTAGATATTAAATAGTTAAATGTCCCTCAACTAGTTCTCAACCTATACAAAAACGTCAAAATCAAATCAAATCAAATTTATTAATTTTTACCAAACAGTTCCTACATTTCTTAGCGTCACTGTAATTAATAATCAATTTGAGTGGCCTTTCTGAATTCGGCTGAAAACAATTAAAACCCAATTGGCAAATGAGACTGAGCTACTTAAGTTTTGTATAAAACAAGTGGACCAGCCACAGCTTTTCCCGCGGTATTTTCCATACAAACTTTATCACCCCTTTTGGGATGGAATTTCAAAAAATCCCTCCTTAGTGCACCTCTATGGTACTCAAGGAATGTCTACTCCAAATTTCAAACCTCTAGGACCACCCGTTTAGGCTTTGCGTTGTCTATAAGTGAGTCACGGTACTGTTTTATATGTATTGACAAGTGTTTCATACAAAATTGCTGGTTACTCGTAAGTTTCATTTGTCTCGGTAGTTATAATAATAATTATTGTTCACGTGCATACGTCACTAAATTTTAATTGTTACCATGTTGTTATGAATTATCCTATTGTATTATAGAAAATTCAGCATTTTGTTTAATAATTAAGGAATAATTAATTTTTTAATTTCTCAATTAACACAATTACTTAGGAAATTTATGCATAACTGTTGCAAAATCTGTTAACAAAATAGCATGGTACAGTACTATTAAAATAAGTTCACCATTCAGCCATCCTCAGTTACTGTCGGTATCCCTATTTTTTGACATAGAGATCAAATTACAGTTATGACCTTTATATATATATATATATTACTCGTTATGTTATTAAACACACTACAGCAGATGGATATGAGCAACAAAACCTCCTAATAGCTCTCAAGTGACACAAGCTTTATATTGAAATAAGAAATATAATTAGAGGCAATTTTTTGACAGTATGACACACAAGACAAATATCGTTCTGTTACCTTACGTTAAACAGTAACTATTGATTAATAAAGATTCATGTTTTTTTAGGGTTCTGTACCTCAAAAGGAAAAAACGAAAACGAAACTTATAGGATCACTCGTGTGTCTGTCTGTCCGTCTGTCACAGCCAATTTGTTTTATATTATAGGTACATTTATATTTTTATATACATAAACATCAATAAATAATCCATGTCCATATCCCTTCTGTAAACTTCTTAGGTCTACCGGTAAGTAATGTCATCATGGCAGGTAATATACACTGCGTTTACGATACTTTAAGTTGAATACTACCTAAAAGAATTCGCAGCAATGTAACTTGTGCATTTTCATCTCCGGCTTTAGCCAAAAATAGCCTAGCTCAAGTATGATATGTTGCAAAGGTTATCCCATTTTATTTTGTTTTCTGTAAAACCATGTATTCATTTTATTTTTCTTGTAAAATATATCTAAGTTCCTCTCAGGGGACTGTCATAATTTCATAACATTAGTAGTTGCCGAGATGGGATAGAGAGACAACAAAGTCTCATCATAAGGTTTCCTTTTTTACCTTTTAGCTATATTAACCTAAAAGATTGACTGGATTGGCTGGACTAGTTAGTTGACTACAGTTGATCACATTATCCAAACACTATTAATTCATCTCCTACAAAGTGACTATCAGGGCTCCAGAATTGCTGATGTCCTCATCATGAATCTTATCAAGTTTGACATGAGAGTAGATTATTCTTCCCACTCATGAGAAGTGATCTGTTTTCTGATCAGCTTAATTTTATTTTGACTGTTTACAGACATAAGAGATTGAATTTAAGACATTTTCCAATTCTGAGGAAGCCTACTACATTGATGATGTCCTGTGTTTGAACTGATACAGTATCTTATGCAAAATGAACCCCAATACCTTTCAAACTCATTCAACCAACCATATAATTAAAAAAAGGATACTTCAATAATAAATAATATAGCCTTTTGTTCCAAAACTTATATTATGTATCTAAGCTTGGTGTGGCTTTTGGCCTAGGCCTCCTTCAACTCCTACTGTTCGCTGTCTCTAGACGCTAGAATCCAATATGGCCTAGCTGTGAGCTGGAGGTCATCCTCCCGTCTCCTCAAAGTAAAAAAACTGTTTATTAATTGAGCTAGGTGACTGGCTTTTGAGGTTGGTCAAATGACATGGAAATGAATATGCAAGTGTTTTACAGGAGAAGTTGACAAGTTGCAGCGCAGTCCTCTCCTCTCTCTGGTTACAGCAGCATGTTTAGGCTCGAAGCTACAGATCTCACCTTATCAGAAAGTGCGGCGGGGCAGCCCTGGTGTATCGCTCTTGTGGTTAAACATCGTTTGCAATGAGCTAAACTCCTTTTAAAGAATTTTAATGTCGTCATACCTACTGATGTCCTTAAAATACTTTTTTTACATTCCTTTTATCATTTTATTAACAAGTAACTAAGTAATGAGTATCTGTTAAAGCAAATCGAATCGATGATTACGATTGGAACTTATCCGTAATGTGCCCGAAAGATCTATACTAAAAATACTGCCAATTAATTCTCAGTGCTTTATAATGGTGTCACTGTGTATTTAATTTATTTCTGTGTTTCGGACCACAAACCACATGCCACAGAAACGTCAACAGCTGATTGTCAGCGTCAGAGGACTCTGAGGTTTCTGTCGTTTCTGTCTGCCTCCTATTCCCATCCAATATATACATTAAGCTTTTCCAATAATTTACCGTAAAGCCGTAAAGCAGTTTAAGACTTTACTCAAACTGTATCAACTGTGAACTTCCTCCCCTCCACACTGCCTCAAACAGCTGTGGTAGATAGATGTCAATGTCACATGTCACTGTGAGTCAAAGAGTATAGTAAGTCTGAGTGAGTTGACTTGACAGCATTAACGTCAGACGTGCGCAACTGGTTTAAGGTTACAAAAGTTATTATTCTTTTTGTTGAATAACTTTATGTAAGTGCAAATGTTATCAACATTTCATATTATTTTTCTAATACTATCTGATTATACTGTAAATGGGCATCCTTAATGTTATTGAATTTTGAGGTTACAGTTTAATAATATTTTGTATAATAACATGATTTAAATTTAACAAACTGCTTTAGTGTTACTGGTTAAAATTACTCTTATTTAATTGTGCTCTATAATAGGACCTCATACGTCCTGGTGCCAATGGGCCCTTTCAAGTTCATCATGGTATCTAGACACCCAGCCAGCGTTTATAGACCCAATCAATAGTAGATTGTTGAGACAAGCAGAAAGTGATTCATTATTGCGCCGAGTGTTAGTTTGGAGTTTGGGTCTCTAAAACCAAGAGCTCAATAACACATCAGTTGATGTGAGGTGCATAATTTACTTTTCTTTCTACTACTGCAAAAAGTTGGTACTAAAACGTAAAAGTACAGTTAAACCCAACTAGCAACGTAAAAAGTATTTTTGCACCTGTTATGACGCACCCTTAGATTTTTTATAATAGCCTATGACACTTGCACATTCTCCCCGACTCCTAGATACCCTATTTATTAAAATCTCTCCATTGGTTCTGAAGCTAAAGTCGAACATCCCAAAATTTACACAGAAAATTTGATTAATTTTCATATTATGCCAATTTTTTTTAAATCTTTTAGTAACCCATACTATCTTATCAGCCAGTACTTTGAGCATAACATTTTAGACGGGGCACAGTTCAATATGGCCACCGATATGTGGACTGTTTTGCTAACAGTAAGTCCACAATAAAGTGGTCAGCTGCCCCGTCGCACTATGAATGGGCGGATTGGGTAGCTGTTGGTGTAAACTTCTTGATCAACCAACCAAATAAAAAAAAATACAACACAGTGCAATAATGAATTTTGTATGCAACTTTATTTGGTCTAGAGGAAATAAGGGCTGCTTTGTGCTGAGTATTAAAGGTCATAATTATGAAATTACAGCGTAGTAGGAAGAAAATTACGTTCGTGCTCCTGCAGACTGGGCCACTAAACACGTTAACAAAATAGTGAGTCATCAGGGTAAAGGTGTAGTCACAGTAGAATAAAAAAAAAAGTTAAGTAAATTGTACTTATATTTTAATGACTATATTTTTTATGTCATTTATGAAAATAATTAAGGCTTGTCTTTCTCTGCTGTGAAATATCGATCCACTTTTAAACATAATGCACAAAGAACATAGCTGTTTCTTATGAAAGTCTGCTTTGTCATAATATAATATGTATGCTTTGTCTCTGCATATCTATGTCAACTAGGCAGGGTTGCCTTAGGTTGGTTTCGGGGGTCGCTGTTTTGGTGATATCCTCGGGATCCCATAGCGTTCACATAGAAGGAACCCGGCCGTAGAAGGTGTTAGTGAGGATGCCCCGTAGGGGTGTGTCCCACATACCTTCCGCGCTTCCCCTGGCGAGGGAAGATGCGTAATGCATTTGCCCTCATAAAAAAGAAAAAAGCTATTGAACTTACTGAACTCATGCTTGCTGTTTATTCTTCTCCATTTTATAACCTGTACACAAAGCGCAGTATGCTGAGCCCTGGCATAATAAAAATACGAGCTAACATGCATAATGCGATGGGCTCATGATGGGTCATGATTGGAGTTTAGTGGAGCTCCTATCACGGCCGTGCAGTGTCGTCGGTCGTGCGATACGTCTGCGTTTAGTTGCAGCGCGAAACTAATATGAACACGAATTGGACTTTATAACATTTAATTTATGCGTTAACAGAAATCAATAACAAATACTGAACTATCACAATAGATCAGGGTACATTGGAACATTCGTGGGCATCTCTGTTCGCAGGCTCATGAAGGGCACGTTGCAGCGCGGGCTGGCGACGGCGGCGCGGGCGCAGAATGCCGCGTGGCCGGGCGCCGGGCGCATGGCGGCGTGGCGCGCGCACGCGTACTGCGAGGGGGACGCGGCGGGCGCGCTGCGGCTCGAGGCGGCGCGGCGGCCGGCGCGCCGCTCGCCCTCCGACGTGCTGGTGCGCGTGCACGCGTCGTCCATCAACCCCATCGACCTGGCCATCGTCGGTGAGTGCCGGCGGCGGGCGCGCGGCGCGGGCCCGCCGCCGGCTGACGCGCGTGTGTCCGCAGGCGGCTACGGCGCGCGCGTGCTGAACGCGCTGCGGCGGCTGGGCGGCGCGGGCGGCGTGGAGTTCCCGCTGGTGCCGGGCCGCGACTTCGTGGGCGCGGTGGCGGGCGCGGCGCCCGGCGCGGCGCTGGCGCCCGGCGCGCGCGTGTGGGGCGTGCTGCCGCCGCACGCGCCGGGCGCGCACGCACAGTACGTCGTCGCCGACTCTTCCTGGGTACGCTGGCCGCGATTTTGTGTATTCCTAAAATTATGTAATAAACTCTTCCAGCTTAACAAGTTCATTCCGCTGACGCCGCCGCTTACGGAAGCGTCGGCATCGTGGCAAAGCTACGTATCGAAGCCGCACTAGGCGCATTTTGAAAGAGTTTCACATTTCGGTGATTATGATAAGTGAGAGGTGTCGCGTCTCGGCGGGCAGGTGGGCCCCGCCCCGGAGGCGCTGGGCGCGGCGGCGGGCGGCGCGCTGTACGCGGCGCTGACGGCGTGCGCGGCGCTGCGCGCGGCGGGGCTGGCGCCGGGCGCCGCGCGCGCGCGCCGCGTGCTGCTGCTGGGGCTGGGCGGCGTGGGCCACGCGGCGCTGCAGCTGCTCGCGCACGACCGCCACCAGGTGCGCCCGGCGCGAGGGCTGTCGGCCCGACATCGAGCTTGTATGTATAAATCGATCGAGACGACGGCGTCCTCGACTGCCACCGCCGTTTATTACCGGGGATGCTCGAGTGGGAATTGAGACTGCTCCCCTTGTCTCGCACCTCGCTCGCCTTCGCAAGATGACCGTTTTTGGGCGTTTTGTTTAATATTTACTTATATGTATAATTAGGTAAGTGGTCGCATAACCCGCTACAGACGTAACCATATATCGTAGCGATTTATCTGTGCAAGTCGATTTGCGCAGATTTATCGAACGTGTGTATGTCAAATCGTTGCGATTTTTGTCATACACACGATCGATAAAACTGCGCAAATCGGCTTGCACAGGTAAATCGCTACGATATATCGTTTCGTGTGTAGCGGGCATGAGTCTAGTGATCCAGCCAGCGGTCGACATGTGTTATGGTGGCAGGTGGTGGTTGGCTGCGCGGGCGAGCAGGCGGGCGCGGCGCGCGCGCTCGGCGCCGAGCCGCGCGACCGCCACGCCGACGACTACCTCGAGCGCCTGCGCCAGGACGGGCCGTCAGTATCTCGCGCGCATGCACACTCACGTGCAGACGTACACACACGCTCACACACACACACAAACACACCCATACCCCTGCACATTTTCACACGCGCGCACGCGCACACACACACGTTCACGCACACCTGCCCTGATGGAAGGGTTCGTTTAGAATGCTCGCCCACAGATTTAGATATATACAAATTAAAATTTTCGTGAGACATTATTAACACTATAAATACAAACGGCTTTACTCACGAATTATTGTCAGAAATAGTCCGACATGTTTCGGACCCGTATGGAGTCCTTCTTCAGGGTTTGAGTACGTTCGCGGTCAAAGCAACCCGCGCACTGTCCTTCGCGCGGCCCGCTGCGCCCGAGCCGAGGGCGCAGGGCAAGAGTGAAACACCCGTGTGTCAATTTTCCTTAAAAACGGACATATAACATTTTTAATTTTTTTTCTATGGAATTCAAAAAACCATAGAAATCGCTTCAATTTAAGTCATATTCAGTTTTTATTATATTTCTCATTGTATTTATTTGATACCAAAATACAGGTATATTATTATGAAAACACTGAAAGATTATCGCCAATCGCTAGGTCAGAAACATGCATTATAGATATTTTAGATTTCTCCGTTTTATTCATTTAAGTAAACGTATTTGGATTCAATTTCTACACTAAATTGTTGCTGTGGCATCAGGGAACACTTCCATTAAAAATCATATCCAAATCTCATAGGATCCAGAAGTTACAGGGTTCTAAAGTTTAGGTGTTAGGGCTGCCACCTCCAAAAATTATGAAAACATTACGTAAGTATGAATATTCGTATTGTGTGTTAATTCATCTGTTCCAGCTCATTACTGAATATAAGGTAGGTAGCAGGTATGTGTACCTACTGTTGTTTTCCTTCCTGGTAGACCTCTAAGTATTAGAGTTAGATTAAAGTCAGACAGAATAAAAACAATGACTGATTTATTTAACCGGCGCTACTTTCATCAGATCCGTTCATTTCACATGTTAGGCTGAAACAAAGGCAAGAAAAATTAAGACGGATGCCATTACCACCTGCCGTTCTTCAATTGTTAAAACCATACGAAATACCAAGGGAAGACATTTCAGATTTTGATTACATGAGTGACGAGGATGTCATGCAAAATCATATAGAAGGCGGGAATGATGATAGTAGTGACGTTTTGCCTACGGAAGATGAAATTTAATAATAGGTATGCTATCATTGCGTTAATAGTTTGTTTAATTCTAGTTACCTTTGATATATTTTCTGCATTGTTCGTGCATTTACGGCATCCCTACTACTTATAAGAGAGTTTTTTTTCATACGTTTGATCGGTTACGTAGCAAAACATTTAAAATCAAATGTTATAAGTTCGTTTTTCATACGATCAAAATATATAAAGTCAAATTGCATAACGTACGACATTAATAACATGTTTTATCATAAGTCAAAAATTTCTATGCTCTAAATTCATAACGTTTATTATATATACTGCTCACTACGTATAACGTTAAAAATACATACATTCACATAATACGAAATTTATAAAATCTTTTATCGGTATGAGACCCTTTTACAAGGAGTATTACCTAATATATCATATTTTCTTTTTAATGTTCACTTTCCGACTAGGGTCGAATGGAATGAAGGGCTGAAACCACCAAATGGGGATGGCATCACATGGTATCCATCCGTATACCATGTGATGCCGTCCCCATTTGGTGGTGGAGTTCAAAAATGAACTCCGGTACTGGAGCAGGCATCCATACCCAAAACTACAACAGTAGCGTAAGCATGGGCAACTATGCCACCGTCTTTCAAGCAGATATGTATGCAATAATTGCCTGTGCACAGGAGAATATAAACAGGAGAACACGAGAGGAAAATCTCTATATACTCAGTGACAGCCAAGCAGCACTCAAAGCGCTCAAGTCGCCGAGAGTGGACTCAAGACTGGTCTATAATGGTGTCCAAGCATTAAACGAACTTGGTAGACAGAACAAGGTGACACTGGTATGGATCCCAGGACACGAAGGCTTCACCGGTAATGAGACAGCGGACGAGCTTGCAAGCGAAGGGTCAATGAATGAACACATTGGACCGGAACCCTTCGTGGGACTCT
Organism: Tortricodes alternella; assembly: GCA_947859335.1. Taxonomy (NCBI): domain Eukaryota; kingdom Metazoa; phylum Arthropoda; class Insecta; order Lepidoptera; family Tortricidae; genus Tortricodes; species Tortricodes alternella. The sequence goes on from OX401983.1 coordinate 15,870,791, forward strand.
CACAGGGAACCATAAAAACAGCCCTAACCAACCATGCCAAGGACATCCACCACCGAGAGTGGAATTCCTTGGCTGGCCTAAGGTATTCAAAGCTCTTTACAGGTAGCGTAGACTCAAGCTGGACCAATAAACTTTGGAAACTCAGCCGTAAACAGCTCAGATACATAATCGGAGTATTCACGGGTCACTTCGGGTTCAAGTATATCTTAGCCAACATGGGACTCTCTGACAACACAAGCTGTAGAATGTGTGGCGAAGAGGAAGAAACAATGAAACACGTCATGTGCGAATGCGACGCCCTCGCTAGACTAAGAATGAAAATCCTTGGCAATGGTTATCCAGAACCAGGGGAATTCAAGGCACTCCCCACTGCGCTCCACGAGTCACTTCATTGAAGTGGTGGAGAATGCTATGGATAATGCTTAGGAAAAAGGGGTAATTACACAAAAGATCCCATAGGGTCGAAATGTATCCGCAAGGACCCCACCCTCTAAGATAAGATAATATATCATAATAGATAGACGTAGTCTGAGAGTTTTCTTTATCCTACTATCCTACTAATAATCTAAATGTGAAAGTTTGTGAGGATGTATGGATGTTTGTTACTCGTTCACGCAAAAACGAATGGACGGATTTCGGTGAAATTTCGAATGGAGGCAGCTCATACCTTGGATTAACACATAGGCTAGGCGAGATAGATAGATTAAGAACATTATCCATTCCGGCTCTACATTCTAAGACGTATGATATCAAGTTTATGTGAAATAATCATATTCATTTTGTACTTCGATGTTATATTCATTCGACCAGTCGTGTTGTATGTATTTCGAACGTTATAGATTACGATCATTATTCATTTAGGCTTTCGACATTCTGTACTTATGTGTATCATGTTTATACATTTGATTTTAGATGTTTTGCTACGTAACCGTTCGATCACTGATATAAAGAACTTCTGTACAAAATTTGAAATTTGTGAGCTGTGGTTTTGGCTGTGCTTAGATGTTCATATAATTAATTAAATAAAGAAAAAATATAAACACAATACTATAATATACTATACATAATAAAGAAGATTTAAGCAAATCAATGTAAAAACAATATCAAAGAAAAATTTAAAATACTGAATTGGCAACCCTAAAACCAAAATTATTAGAAAAAACTTTAGAAGTGAATAACTTCTATTTCCTGCGGGATTTGGATATGATTTTTTTTTTTGGTAATTGGTATTACCCTTATCATTAAACAGTAAAATTCGAGTCCTAATAAGCCAGGAAATAGCATTAAAAAAATAAAATCCAAAAAACTAAAAACAACAGATTCCTCTATTTAACTAAAAGTTTGGCCACCTTTGTATTAAGTATTAAGCACATAGTAAATTGCTTTAATAAATGTCGTTGAGAAAAAATGAAATAAACGCGTAATTTAGTAGTTATCGTCAAATTTTGAAAGCCCAAGAAAAATAATAAATTTGAAAAATCTCGTTTTGGAAGTAAAATTGACACACGGGTGTTTTACTCTTGTGTTTAAAATCATTTGCGCTATCGAATAAGCAAACACTCCTTAAAAATCTGTGCCCCCTGGTTTATCCGGCTTGTCCGGGTCAGGCTCCGCTCCTGGCTGGGTGTGGTACCTAATGTTCATGTTCATGTTCATGTAATTTACACTTTAGTTGAAAATATGAATAGTAGTCTCCTCGGAGTGACTGTGTGATGTGAAAATGCGCCGGATATCGTAAATGCAGCCACGATTGCAACAAATAACTTGTTGCCAGAAAATATTGTTTCTGAACCCATCATGGAGTATTTATAATATGTGTGTAGATAAAGTTATGTATGCAACTCTACATAATTTGGCCTTAAAACACACGTGCGATCTTATTATGAAACTCGCTTAAAAGCTCGTTTCATAACACCGCATTAGTGTTTTAAGGGCTATCATTATGCAACCGTTGCATAAACTACTATTAGTCATATCCATTGTTATATTTTAAAATCGAAACGCTTGTGTGATTGATTATGGATGGAATGAATTGAGAATTATTTACATATTAAATAAATAAATAAATATTTGTGTGAAAACCGCGGTAAGTAATTGAGTAGTTTTAAATAAGATAAAAGCAAAGGAATGCCCATTCAGCCAATGACACATTTACAGAAAATTTAAAAAAAATGTTATGTCGTTTGTTCGAGTCTTCATACAATGCCTAAGTACTTTTCTAATTCTATATTTTAATAAAGTATCGAATAACTAATACCGGCGATAAAATGGGCTTCTTAAACTTGTTCGCAGAATGTTCGCTTTAAAAAAGAAATACGCTGATTTGTTTCTTTTTCCCAATATGAAAAAAGTTGTTGTAAATTAAAAAAAAATGACGTTCGAGCAGCTAAGCAATTATTATTTCTTGTTAAATCAAAGGAAAAATACTCAGTACGTGATGTATGTCTGTGAATGTATAAAAGATAAGATACTGTCGCCCTTATATTTAATTTCCCGCAATACGTATTGTAAAATCTTGTAATAGTGGACGCCTGTTAACCGACATACGATGAAATTCATCGAATATAGTATGTAGAGTTATGAAACAACAATTGTCCCGACATATTTACAAAAGACAATTTATTTTAGACAATGCCTGTTTCACGACCTACAATTGTCACATTTTCTTGACAACTGTCGCACCTGTCAACTTGGTGAAATAGGCCTGAGCGTTAGCGAGAGAATCAAAAGAGCACGAGGTGAAAAATCTTTGCACTCGAGTGCAACACGTAACTTTTCATTCCACCTCAGCGAGGAAATGACTAAAAAAAAAACATTTGCGCATTATTTAGTACAGTTTCAGTCAATTTTGTTGGCGTCAGATAAACTTCCTCATCACTAAAATCACTCATTTTAGGTTTTTCACTTGTTTTCATGTTTCTTGTTTTTAACCTAAGGTTTTAACAATAGGTATGACGTGAAAAAAGATGACGCGCGCAAAGCAAATAAAAAAAGTACACCAAGGTTCCGATTCCGAGTTTTAAACAAATTAAAAAAGTTTGCATGAGAAATTCGGCACCATGGAGGTAGAAGTAGGTAAATAGGTTTAATGATGTTTTGAATTCACAAACTTAGTGCACACGAAGTTCTAAATTCAATTAACTTTATCCTCTAGCGGATAAAAACGGCTTTTGCACTCAGATATCGAAGAGCAAAAATACTCTTTCCGAGATGGGGGAATGAAAATAAGTATTTCGTTCGGTCGATTATGTATCGGGAGGGCGGCTGTACGGTGGGCGGTGGGTGTGCGTGCGCAGGTTCGACGCGGTGCTGGACTGCGCGGGGCTGGGCGGCGCGGGCGCGGCGGCGCTGCCGTGCGCCTTCGGCGTGTACGTGACGCTGAGCTCGCCGCTGCTGCGCCGCGCCGACGCGCTGGGGCTGGCGCCCGGCCTGGCCGCGGCCGCCGCCGACCTGCTGCGCGACAACCTGTCGGCGCGCGCCGCGCCCGCGCCCGCCCCCGCGCCCGCGCTGCTGGCCGCGTGCGCGCCGCGCGTGCGCTGGGCCTTCTTCTCGCCGCGCGCGCAGGACATCGAGCTGCTGCGCCGCCGCGCCGACCGCGGCCAGGTGAGCCGGTGTCTTCCCTTCATGCGCTACCTGCGCGCGACTTATTGTAGGGTCACTACTAATCTGTAAACGGGAGTACACTCTTGCATAACGTTATTTGTTACATTTTCATTGCTATCTTCAGTTCACAGATTAGTTGACGTTTAGCTTGCAGTTCAACTTGACCGTTGTCCAACTGTTATAATTTATTGCATTGATATCTTTTACACCCGAAGACAAGTTGTCATGACCATACGTCGTTATCGTGGGGGCAGTAACAAATCAGGTAAAGAACACATATAACAGAATGTCTATTTGGTAGAAACGGACATATTCTGCCTACAAATACTAAGCATCTAAGAAGTTCTTCATATCTGGAGAGTTTTCGCTAGAAAAGGTCTATAAAAATTTTCTTCTACTAATTAAACGCTTACCTACTTAGAAGACAAAACGTCTACTTAAATAATAAGACAGCAATGTGTGTAATGTTTTGTGTAACAGGTTTTGTCCATGTACCTAATAACAACGCACGCTATTTCCGTGTATAGGTTTTTTCAAAAGTAAAAAAGTCATGTTAATATAATAATACAGTTGCAACAGAAGATGTAAGTAATAGTTTATTACTTCCTCTACATTTTGGCATTCAAATCTTATTTTCAAAAAAGTGACTAGACATGTTCTTTCCGTGGACCTTCCAAATAATGTTGTTCATTTTAAATTCGTAGGCGTAAATGTTCCTCAAAATGAGTTTCACGTCTGTTATTGCTTGTTTGTCATAATCTTTCTGTTCTGTCAAATCGTATTTGACCCCGCGATACCGACGGTATGGTCATGACGTTGACATGTCATGCGTAGTTCTGTAATCTATCAAATTGTAAACACGGCTTCATAAGTAAATTCCCTAGTCGACCAACTGGAACTATCCCTCGCCAGTGGTCGGAATAGTTCAACAATCGTTTTTTATCTTAATAATCATCATTTATTGCTTTGTAATGTTTCTACTTACTTTTTGGGTTTTATATGCGGTGGAAAATCAATGTTTTGTCTTGAAAAGATGACTTTCAGCTGAGTTTCTTGCAGCGCTTCTTCTCAGTAATGATGGTCCTGTCCGAAGCGCTGGTAGATCCAACACATTTTAATTTATTCATGTGACAAGTAAAAGAGCCCACAGGTGGCTGATTTGCTGAATAACTGAATTTATGATTTGTATTTGAATTTGAGTTAGTGCTTATTGGCCTAAACTTCGAGCGCGGCGGCAAGATAGCGTATTAAAACCGCAGCAACGAATTAATTAGGTAATATTTATTGAATACCCGTGTCCCGGGTACGTCATGAATGCTTTACGAACACGAATTCATTTACAGTGTTGGATATTTAAGCAATCCATACAAAGTACATATATACATACATAGCATCACGCCCGAAATCCCTAATGGGGTGGGCAGAGCCACAGGACTACTTGTGGCCACGTTCGATTTATTAGTCCTAAGATGGTATGATGACAGGTGATCAGCCCATCGCCCATACAGATAGTCCACCTTGTTAGAGAGGGCCCGTCCCTTAGTCGACTTTTACGACATGTCAGGATGATAAGCATCTGCACGCATTTTATGCTATTTCTTCACTCCCAGTGCAGCAGAAGAGTAGTTAAAGTAATGCTTAAAATTCAATTATTTAGGTGCGCACAATCGATCCGTTCCGAAAAAGGTGGACAAAGAACCAAATAAGGGATTTAGGGCTGGTTTTATTATTATATAATAAAAAAATGTCACAAAAATCAATGACATATTATAGAAAGACACGTTATATCCATACTCAACGCGTTTTTAAAACGTGACTTAATTTTCTTCTTAATTCGTTTCTTTTCGGCCAGTGCAGCTTTAGGTGACATTTGACGTGCGGATATTACACATTCATTTGGAATATGGCGATCGTGTATGAACAAAATAAAGCATAAGTTCTTCCTTTTAATTTTTTTGTAGTATTATGAACCGACATTTGGCTCAAGAATGGCTTTTTTGAGAACATTTTCAATAGAACACGACGTGTGTTACTCGGCCAAAAGTCCGCGCATGACTAATTGAAATGATCATAATTGGGTTGCTTTCTGGGTTTAAATTTTGAGCTTGAAAGACGCGTCTTTGGTTTTTTAATATCATTGACAAAAATAACATAGAAAGGTACGTTGGTCCCGTGGAATGAGTAGCTATACTAAATATGTCACTTGAAGGTGTCCCCCTATCTATTAAACAAGTTTACGCACCTACAGAAAAAGCAAAAGAAGAAGAAATGGACAATTTCTATCAGACAGTCTCTAAGGCAATAGCAGCTGCATACAAGGACTACATATTGATGGGTGATCCAAATGCTAAAATTGGAATACCAAAAAAAGAGGAATATCTAATTATGAAAACAAATGTTTATGAGGAAAGAAACGAGAGATGACAACGACTAATAGATTTTGCTAGCGAAAATAACTTAGCAATCTTAAACACATTTTTCAAGAAAAAAAATAAAAAACAAATGGACCTGGAAATCATCGGACGAGACATATAGAAGCGAAATCAACTTCATGCTTACTGATCGACCAATATAGTTCTAAATGTAGAATTACTGAACATAAACTGTAACTCGGACCACAGACCAGTAAGGGCAACCATTACACTTGCACAACCAAAGAAGAGCAGAATAAAATTTACCAATAATCAAAACACTACCTTAAAAAATGAAGATGAAACAACTTCATCAAAATAATCCAAACTCAGAATTACAAACTAAAAGCAAACTATACTAGCACTTAAACTAGGATAAACACTTAAAACTACTACTTCGTTTCAGAGTTCTTTGAGACATTACTTCTGTAAGAAATAAAGGCTTTTTTATTTATTATTATTTTTGTAGGACAGGTCTAAGCTAAGGTACGAGTAAGTGTCCCATACTTCGGTATGTTAAGAGACTTTAAGAAGACTTTAATCACTTTTAAATAAATTACTAAACATGATATCACTTTGAAAGCTTTTGTGTAATGAATATTGGTTTGCCAGTAATTTAATGCATACATTATGTAGTTTTAATTCGAATTCTATTTAATATTAATTTATTTGTAGACCTCTTATTTGGACCCTATTTCGTGATAAAATTTGGCTCTCCTTCTAAGTTCGTGAGTTCGTGGCCCCTGTTTCGGGACAGTGTTTTTTAAAGGGAGTTATGACAATATATGGATAAAAAACATATACTTACTTAAATATTTAAAGGGTTCAATAATTAAGAACAGGATAAAAATATATTTTAAATATAAGAAAATGTGTTAGTGAGATTCAGATTAATGACAATAAATAAAGCTTTAATTACTCACAAACTAAAAATTATACAAAATATGCGGTATACTAAAAGTAGTTTAATATAATAATATAAGGTCATTACATCTATCCAATAATTATTATATATATATATAATGATGATCATACTAGCTTCTGCTCGCAACTTCGTCTGCGTGGAAATAGGTTATAGTAATTCCCTCGGTAACCTTTGACTTTTCCGGGATAAAATGTAGCCTATGTGCTATTCCACAATATAATCTATCACTGTGCCAAGTTTCATCTAGATCCGTTCAGCCGTTCTGGTGTGATTGAGTAACAAACATATATACATCCAAATTTTCGTACTTATAATATTAGTAGGATGAAAATATATTAAATGTCGTTATTATGATACAAGAATTATATCATATGAGCGTTATAGCGAAAAATATTATATGAAATATTTTTCATATTGATTTCACTATAGCTTATCTGTCACGAACTTGGGGAAAAGTAACCAAATACAGTCCCTTGCTTCGTGTTATTGTCTTTTGGAAATGCCATTTTACCCTGAAAATGTGAATTCAGTTCAACTTCAAACTCGTATTATAAGATTTGTAGTGAACAAAACATATACCGAATTTAGCTCAAAAGAACCTAATTAAATCACATTATTGTATTTTAATTAACATTTAAATTATCTTAATTATTGTACGACGACGCAGTTAGCCTAGTTGGTAGTGACCCTGCCTCCGAAGCTAGCATCCCGGGTTCGATCCCCGGTAAGGGCAAATATTTGTGTGATAAGCACGCATGTTTGTTCCTGAGTCTTGGATGTTTCCTATGTATTTAAGTATTTATTTCTCTATATAAGTATGTATATCGTCGTCTAGTACCCATAACACAAGTCTTCAGAGCTTACTTTGGGAATAGATCGATTTGTGTAAAGAATGTCCCCCGATTTATTTATTTATTTTATACAAATACACAAGCAACAAAAATGTATGATGAATATCCCTAATTCGGTAGTGTTACGAACTAGGGGACATACGAAAAATAAGTTTTTTTTCGTTTTCGTTTTTTTCGTCATTTCGTGAGCCGATTTATTGCAATTTTGAAGCATTTCTATGCTTGCATATAACTGTTTTTTTATGTCAAATCAATTGTTAAGGAACACAAAAATGCACTATTAAAAGTTTTATTCAAATGGACTTACCTGTGCCTTTCTGTAATATAAGCTTAAGAAATTCGAGCGCTAAGCTTACGGTTACAACGACTGCATTCAAGCCGCACAGTTTCGAGTGTCGTATTACTCTCAGTTTAGGTGCCAAAATGTTGGTACTTGATTTCTTAGACAGTTTAAATGATAGAGATTTTGTACTAATATATAATTTAAATAAATCATATTTATATTGCTAATTTTTTGCGCCAGAAATAAAACTCACGAAATAACGTACTATCGCGAACTAGGGGACGTTTACCTTAATCTTGCAACTTTTGTTATTATAAAAAACTTATGAGAAGCACAGTTTTCGAGAAAACAAATGATTTTTCTTCATACAAGAGACTTAACATTTTTTTTCTCGAAAACTTTACACTTTTGGTCTTATGTCCGCCTTTTGGGTATTTAATAAATATTTATTAATTCGTTATTAACTCTATCTCCCTCCGCGCTCGATGTTTAGGCAAATGGGCACTAAGTACTTATTCCCACGACTGCTTATCGCACCCGCACTAGCCTTCACTGGCGTCGAGAGATTAAAGGTCGGCCATTTCGGACGGCTGAGCTCAGTACTTTACGTTTAGCAGTTTTTGTATCGTCGAAAGCAATTGAAAGCTTTGCTTTTGCTTGGATATTTTTCATGTCGAAATGTTCGGTAAAAGTTGAGACAATGCTTAAACCTTAACGGCTCAAGTGGAAGTAGCGTTTGGCGAAAGGTTAAACTGGGCAAACATCTTCCGGGGAATCATGAGTGAATTTTTAATGGGAGTTGCGCTATGAGAGGGAACGCGGGGGACGCAGCTAAAAGTTTTAGTTACGTTACGGTGCTTACACTGACAGTTAGTGAGCCACGTGAAGGTACGTGGCTCACTATCTGTCAGTGTCGGTGCCGCCAGCTGACCGGGAGCGTGTGCGCAGCTGTCGGTGCGCGTGGAGCAGGCGTGGGGCTGGCGCGACGGCGCGGCGGCCTACGCGCGCGCCGCCGCCGGCCACGCGCGCGGCAAGCTGCTGCTCGACTTCCGCGCGCCCTAGCGGCCTGCGCGCCCGGACCGGACCGCGATATGCTGCCAATATGTGATGTTCGCGTTCGTCTCTCCAATTTGGCAGTCGAGACGCGCCACTTGTACTTTGTAGTTGTTAGTAAATGTTTTATCTACACCCATATCATTAAGACTCCATAATGTATGGTGTAAAAAACCTTAGGAAATGACCAGCATTATTACAACCTGTACTGTAAAGTCAGTACTGCAATGTTATTACAGTATCAATTTTAGTATCGTTATGGTCATAACTATATAGGTATGAGCGCCACGCCGCAGACGGCGGGGCACCATCGGCGCGCCGATCGGGTGATCCGATGAATCCGATCAGTCCAAACTGATTCGCCATGGAGAGAACCCACGTCAAATATAAAAGAAAATTAGCTACTATATCGACCGCGAATACAACAATTAGATAGGTATTTACCGATCATTTTAGATCAATCGACTTAGATGGCAAAAGAAGAAGTGTTTTATGTGACCAAATATATCCCACGGAGGATCAAATTGCCGCTATTAACTACTGTTGTCATTTCATCATTCATGTTGGTTTTTTGCTGAACGAAAGTAGAATTGTAAAAAGTTTGTAATTTACATTTTAGTTGAAAAATGAAATGAATAGTAGTAACCCCGAGAACGATGTGAAAACTCCGCCGGATATCGTAAATGCAGCACGATTGCAACAAATAACTTGTTGCCAGAAAATATTGTTTCTGAACAAATCATGGAGGATTTATTATATGTGTGTTAGATAAAGTTATGTATGCAAGTGTACATAATTTGGCATTAAAAACCTGGTGCGATCTTATTATGAAACTTGCCTGTCGGCTCGTTTTATAAAACTGCACTTGTGTCTTAAGGCAACCGTTGCATAAACTACTAATAGGAAGTACATTTAATTTCCATGTTATTGTTAGTAGAAGTGCCACCGCGATCCCTCCGACTGCCTGAAAGCAAATTGTAGTGCGTATTATATATTTATTATGAGGTTGTTTTACGTTCTATACGCGACACGTACACACGTGCGCGTTTAAAAATCAAATTGTGTAATGTAGTTGTTAAGTATGCTGACAAATAACAAATGATTGCGAGATTACAGTGCGCCGAAGCCGTGGAGGGCGGGGTGGGCCGCAATAAAACTTTAAGATCAAGTGTCAGTCGGATGTCCACGCAACAGATTCTGATCTGGTCTTCAAAATTATACCTACTTACCTGTTGAACCGCTTTGCTATCTGCAAAGTACTCCGAGAAAGTCTCCCTTGTATAATTGCGGTCGTGATTATTAAGTATTATGATCAATCGTCGTGCGGTGCTTCCGCATACTTTACTCAGGCGTTATGTTATTCAATATGCTAAGACCGACGACAATTATGAATACTTGTACGAGGCTTGTTTGTTACTGTGTCGACGCGCGTTGGTAATTAAATAAATAATTTGCATTAAGTAACATGAAAAGTCTATTATTTTGCTGTCATCGCATCGGCAACATAGCTACACGCGCGCCGCGCACGCATACGCCGACGCCACTGCGTATCGTTCGCCAATAGAAATCTTTTTCTTATGTTTACTATGTTCGTATTCGCACATATGACGCACTGTTATTTGGAAGACGCGGTCATTGTTTATTCATAATCAGTGTTTTTCGCATAGGTACCTTCAGGGGAAGAGAATATTACGAAACTAGAATTCTGTATAATATTCGCGAATACTGGCGCCTCATTCGGGAACGCTAAGTGATTCTGTAGCGACTCGTAAGCCAGATTTCTCATCTCGCTCTTACGCATTACGCGTCGTGCGGAAGAGTGGGATGAGAAATCTGGCTTATGAGTCACTACAGAATCACTTAGCGTTCCCGAATAGAGGCGCTGGTATACTGTTCTTTGGGAAAAAATATATTTGCAAAATTTCACTTCCCAAAAAACTTATCGCAGTAGTTTTACTTCCCAAACGAATCGCACACGCACATTTATATTTCGCATTTTATTAATTTAGTCAAAATATAATTTGGCTTAATTTTACTTTGTCAAGTTTTATTAAGACAAACGTTTAATTATTAGGCAAACGTTTTCTTTTGGCTATTAAGGGGACCCACAAGGGGTCATCCATAAAGTACGTCACACGTGAAGGGGGAGGAAGGGGGTCGACGAAGTGTGACATTGTGTGACAAGGGGTGGGAGGGATCCTATGTTTCGTGACGTCACATTTCAAAATCTAATACATCTAAGTGCCAAAATTGAACTATTAACGAAAAACTTAAAAATATTTCCAACTCCATCTGTATTGAAGGAGTAGGCTCAAAGTCCATGGACTCGAGATAGTTAAGTTTGTAATTTCCATTAATATAATTAATACTTTATTGTCTTGTTATTTTTCTCAAATGTTTGTTTGGATGTTGATTATATTAAAAAAATATTTAAATGCAATTAAACTTACATTCGAGCAACACATCGACGGCATATCAAATAGAGCAAAAAGAAATTTAGGGTTTGTCTTTCGAGTTTGTAAGGAATTTAGTGACGTAAGTTATATTAAAATTGTATTTTATTCGTATGTTAGGAGTCTCCTTGAATACGCCAGCTGCATCTGGTCCCCGCAGTATATTATATACAAAGAGAGGCTAGAAAGTAGGTATACAAAGAATGTTTTAACGGAATCTGAACTTTCGCGCTAAAAAATGGGACTGTGACTATAAGTCAGCATGTACACGGCACGGTATATTAAGCCTGGAAAACCGAAGACTTATGCTGGATTTATCGTTACTACATGACATTCTATCAGGGCGCATGGATAGTTCTGCGTTGCTGTCAGAGATATCCTTTCATACCCCCTCATATAGGACCCGCCAGACAGAAAAAGCACTCTTTAGTACCCCTTGCGTACACACAAAATATGCTCAAAATTCACCGATCATTCGTATACTTCGCTCTTATAATAAGAAATTTCACACCATTGACCTTTTTGACTGTAATAAACCTGCTTTAAAAAACCGCGTACAAAAATGTATGTTGCAATCGACATGAGACACTCATTCTCTCTCTCACACACGCACTCATACACACACACACTCGCACACACCCACACGCACACACACACACACACACACTGCTTTCGTATTTCTTACTTAAACTTAACCTATTTGCTCGATTGTGTTACTTAATTTAAGCTAAGTTACGTACATAATAATGTTATCTTGGTCCTCTTTCTTGTATTTTTGTGGTCATCTATTATTGGCTATGTTTATAGTGCTCATATACAGTTTCCAATGTTTTGTAATTGCTGTTGATGTCCCAAATAAAAATAAATAAATAAATAAATAAAACTAATTTCGGAACTGGGGGGCTAGCATGACCTGCCCGCGAGTCGTTTGTCGCTCAGTGCGTCTCTGTCAAACTAGTCAAATATGTAAGGGACGCACTGAGCGACAAAAGACTCGCGGGCAGGTCGTGCTAGACGTGCTGCTGTATTAATTTCTAGATGTAAAATTTCAAAATATGTGACGTCACACTAGGGAGGGGGGGTCTCACAAATGTGACCAGCTGTGACAATGACGGGGGAGGGGTCAAAACATCACGAAATTTGTGTGACGTACTTTATGGATGACCCTCAAGGGGGGAGGAGGGGGAGAAGCCCCCACAAGGGGGTGGCAGGGGCAAAGCCCCCGCAGTGAATAACCAAATAATCGGAACAATTGTATTATTGATAGGTTAGGTTAGGGTTAACTTGTGAGGGGCAGCCGTGGGCGCTGTTTTGGTGAAATCTTCGGATCCCACAGCGCCCACATAAGGCAGGAGACGGCACGCCGTGGGGTTTTAGTGGGTATGCCCAGACGGGTGAGTCCCACATACCTCCCGCGCTTCCCCAGGCGTGAGAGGTGGCGTAATGCATTTCCCTTCGTAAAAAAAAGGTTTAACTTGTGTAGAGCGGAAATAGGCACGTCGACACGTTGGCGGTTAGGTTAGATTAGGTTTTTGACTAAATAATACCTACTTGGTAAAATGAAACATGACCAAGTATTTATTTGTTAAACAATAGTTTGCCAAAGAATACTTTGCTAACAGTAAAATTGCCATAAGCTGTTTTAACTTGTGTTTTTTTTTGCTAAATAATGATTTGAGTAAAATAGTTTAGGATGTGATACTTTGGGTTTTTTTTTTTTCAAGAGGTGTTTAGCATGTAGGTACACTTTTAAGCGAAAGCTTAACCCTTTCAGTCCACATGACACCACAGTGGCGCCATAGCGCGACGACCCCTTCCGTCTCCATGACACCACTGTAGCGCCATCACATTTTCACGTATATATCTAGATGCAGTCAAGTTATCCAGATTTTTTTTATGGATAAAATATTTAAGCGATAAATTAATAACATGCTTTCAACAAAAATCAAAAATACTTTATAATTAAATCAATATTGATCGTAGAACTTTCAATTCCTCATTTTCTCCCCATATTTATTAACTTAAAAATATGGAAAAAATTGCATCTAATAGAAAAATTATTGATCTCGCCGAATCATATATTATCATAAACATAAATATAGAATAACTAGGTAAAAAACGTATGCGCAGGGTATGCGCCACGCCGGCTTGCTGGTACCGTGCGCATTTCGACCCAGATCAAAAAGGCTCTATGTGCTGCGGACAGGATATCATATACAGACCAATCACTGAAAGCCGATTGGAATTGTTTGTCACGAAACAGCTGGACGTTTTGTCATTCACGTGCGATGATCCGGATAATTTTTGTGTTCTTCGTTATTCAATTGTATTAAGAAGGAATTTGATGCCTGCTTCATTCTAAGAAAAGTGAAATGTACAGGTAAGACACAATTTAGCGACTGGGCTACGCCAGAAATTCACAGTAAAAAGTACAAGCTTTACGAATTGTACTCTGCAAGAACAGTCGACCATAGGCCAGAGTTTCTAGAGTATGTCAAGAATTATTCTAAAGAATTTAAGCGAATTTGTTTAGCCGCAAAATCTGATTACTTATCAAAGAAGATTCAGAACTCCAGTGATAAGATAAAAACTGTGAATATGAAAATGAAAATGAAAATATTTATTTTGCAAGTAGGTGTGGCCTACTCTCTGTGGTTCTTTTACATGTCTGAATCTACCAGCGCTTCGAAAGGTGACATGTGCTGAGAAGAAACGCCGCAAGAAACTCAGCAGTAAGTCTTTTTTCCACTTTAAAATTACATATAACTAAAACTAACATAAAAAGTGCAACAAATAAACCTAATGGGCACAAATTAATTATCGTATACAACTAATAAGGGAGATTTATAGTCTCCGCGTCTGAACAAGTAAATTTAAGTGCCTTAGAGATGTATAAAGTCTCTAAGGGTCATAATAATAAGAATAATATTAAAACAGAGAAAACATCCAAATTGATTAATCTAGGTTACATGGAGATAAAAAAAAAAAAAATTAGTTTATTTTGCGGAAATACATTACATGGCGGAAGCTTGACCATTTGGTCCCACACTAGGCTAAGCCTGTCCTGTGGTGATCAACATCACAAAATTTACCAGAGAATACATTTGTGCCAATCTCTGCCAAGCATAACTAACAACTAGTTAGATTGTGAATGGTAACAGAATATTTATTGTAATTTAAAAGTGGTTTCAAAGTAAAAGCAATTTTAAGTAAGTAAAACAAAGGTACAAAATAGGTTTAACAACTTAATCACACTAATAAGGGGCTGCGTACATGATCAGGTGAGTGTGCGCGCGCGCGCGCGTGTGTGTGTGTGAGTGTGTGTGTGTGTGTGTGTGTGTGTGTGTGTTTTGTTTTACTAACGAATAATTTTAACAACTTCCTCAGTATCGCGGTAGTCAAGGGTATTTAACCATCTTTGGACTTTTTGGTTTGCTTCACGAACGGACAAATATTTTAAATCACAGACTCTGTTGATTTTATTATAAATAAACGGGTGGAGGTATTCAGACAGACGTTTAGAGAATGATGTTTTTGTTTTAGGTATGGCAATTTTAAAGACACGTCTTTGTAGTAAGTTACGGTATTCTGGTGATTTTATTATTTTGCTATGAGTACTGACAGTTACACGCCAGGCCATGAGCTGGCGAATGCTTAGAACCCCTGCATCTTTGTAGAGGGCCACTGTGGGGAAGAGACGGGGCTTCCTCAGCATCACCTTGAGTAAGTAGCGCTGTGCTCTTTCCAGTGTTATCAACAATGAGGTAGCTGCCCCACCCCACACTGTAATACAGTAGGTGAGAACTGACTGGCATATGGCTGTGTAAACGAGCTTCAGAAGGTCTTTATCAGCAGAGTTTCGAAGAAGTTTCATGACGTACACCGTTTTTCTGACTCTTGATGAAACAGCTTCTATGTGATTTCCAAAGCTTAGCCTCTCATCCAGTTCAAGTCCTAAATATTTTATCCCGGCAGATCTATTTATACACCTAGACATGTCCTTGCTTTTGCGACTAGAAGAGGGGCTTCTAAGGCTTGGGTCAATACTCAGATCAGGGTAGGAGGCTGGAGCCGATGCCGCTGTCTTGTAAAAGCAAATGTATTTAGTTTTACTAGTGTTTAGGGTCAGTAAATTATTGGCAAGCCATTTCGAGACTTTGGTCATGCCCATTTCAGCTGTTGTGAAACATTTTTGCCAAGAAGTGTCGTGGAATATAATGGCGGTGTCGTCCGCGTAACATATTACTTCAGCATTTACAATAGGAAGGTGTGGCAACTCGTTGAGGTACAATAAAAACAGAGTAGGGTCCAAAACGCTTCCCTGAGGCACACCATACGCAACATGCATTGGATTGCTGATGAGATTTCTTAGTTTTACGCGTTGCTTCCGGTTCTCTAGGTAACTTCGGAACCAATCTAAGGCCAAACCTCTGACACCATGGAGTTCGAGCTTCCCAAGCAAGATAGGAATCAAGACGGTGTCGAAGGCTTTAGCTAGGTCGAGGAAGACACCTACACATGCCTTTCCGCTGTCAAGCTGCGTAGAAACAGTTTTCGTCAGAAGTAACACGAAGGCTGCGTCTTCGGTTGACTTACCCTGACGAAAGCCAAATTATTTTGTGGAAAGCAAATTTTCGGATCCCAGAAAGCTCACCAAGCGGTTATTTACTATCTTTTCCAGTATTTTTGAGCAACCACGCAATGAGATTGGGCGGTAGTTGCAAGGACAGGATTTCAAGCCTCCTTTATGTATAGGAACTACAGCAGCTTCTTTCCAAATTTCGGGAAAAGATCCCGATGATATACTGAGGTTGAATATAAACGCCAGTGGCTTAGCGATGTGATCCTTGAGTTCCTTTAATAGGCGATTACTAATTCCATCTATACCAGACGCGCTATCGGTTTTAAGATTAAGTATAATGTTTTTTACTTCACCCTCATCTGTTGGAGTTATGAAGAGGGAGTTCTCGGGCCTTTTTGTGACTGACATATTTGAAGCAAGCGCTGCCTCCGTTGTTTTATTAGATGATAGTATTTCCTTTGCTAACTTTGGTCCAACCGTCGAAAAGTCCAAGTCCAATTCAAGCAATCCAGTGACTCTTGTTCAGTTGTTTGAGTGAAGTGAGATGCGAAAAGTTGTTAGTGTCACCTTGCCGTGCATGTGTTATGTCCCTGATCGTACCCCAAAGTTTTTTTAGGGCTGTCTCTGTTTTCAGTCAGTTTATTTTTGTCGTAGTTGTTTTTAATTTTACGGATTAGCTCGAAGTAAAAGTTTCTATATCGAGAGTATATTAGACGGATGGAATTATTATTAGGATATTGCGTAGATCAGAATGCAGCTTGTCTTTATGCTTCGAACAGCGAATTAGACCCGGAGTCATCCAGGGTTTGAAGGTGAATTTTGATCGATTTATGGGGTTTCGCGATCTATTTTCAGTTAAAGCTTTTGTTACGATACTAGTGAAAACTTCGGCAGCCTCCGAGCTCGACGATTTGGACGTAACACCTGTCCAGTCCTCCCTGCACAGATGAGACTTGATAGCTTCGTAGTTTATTTTTGTTGAAAATTTAGCAGTCCTTAAGCGTTTATTGACATTGGAAGCAACGCCTGCCATGATCATATCATGATCAGTAATATTTGTCGCACATACTACAGTTTTCATTGGATAACTTGACCTAGCAAAAAAGTGATCCAAACAGGAGTCGCTTCGAGTAGGTTTATTAATCATTGATCTTAAGCCAAGGGCAGCCATAGTGCAGAGGTATTCGGATGAAGTTGGGTTAACATCAATTATATTTATATTGATGTCACCCGTAATTATAAAACAGTTGGAGCTTTGTATGCTTTTCAGCAATGATTCCAAGGAAGTTGGAAAAGGATGGATGTCAGTAAAAGAGGGAGATCTATATAGTCCCAGCAAGGATAGATAGCCTGGAATATCAATCATCAAGCAATCCGAATCTTGAAATAAAGGATCGGAAGAAATTGCGTTAAACTCCTTTTTCACATAAATGACCACGCCACTTGCCTGATTGAATGATCTTTTTGTATAGAAAGAATTATTACCATCTATATGACCGATTACCGAGCCCTCCTTTAACCAGCACTCAGTTAAAATAATTATGTCAAATGAAATGCCTAGTCTATAGAACGTTACCATAAAGTTGTCGAAATTTCGCTGTATACTTCTAATATTAAAGGTTAAAATTTTAATTGAATGATTAGGGGTAATAGTGCCTTTACAGAGTTCTGGAGTCTCGACGACATGGCAATCTACTGTGAAAGAATTGTCTATTTCAAAACCAAGATCTAGGCCACCATCAAATGGTAGTGCGTTAGATACCAAAGTAATTCAAGCCATGCAATCGAGGAGATCATTACCCCATTATTATTATTTGAACGAGGATTATACAAGCGGTTTTTCGAAAAAGGAATTAACGGTTTTGTTTATTTTGGTTGTGAATAATGTGTATGTGTACAGTGTATGCGGTGATGTAGAGTTGTGGAAGTATTTGTATGTTTTAAATGTGCTAAATAAAGCATATAATTGAAGCAATTGAACAATTGTGGGACACATGGATGGCATTTTTGTGGAATACTACTACTGAGTCTGGGTGGAGTGACTCCCGCCGGCCACGCCTTCGGGTCCAAAAGTTCTGTCCAGGTCTTCAGCACAAGTAATAGATAGCATATCTGGAGCCCTCACGTTCACGAACGTAAACTGCTCCGAGCCTCGTCCAGCAGAATTTGAACTGAGCCGATGATGATCTTTGTCTTGCGGTACGAAATAACAAGCGATTTTCGCGGGTGAGACGTTCGTTGACGTAAATTCTTTTGGGCGGTTCGCCAAGGTCCAATTCAGCGGTGTTAAGATTACGTCGCGCTTTCGCTGCCCTCATGAAATCATCTCGTAACTTTTGTCGTACAAAGCGCACAGCTATTGTTCTTGGGAGGTTCGAGCCTTTTCCTGTTCCATTTTCGGCAGGCCGGGCATGCGGGCCGGCTCTCCAGACGCAGTCCAGGTCAACTTCATTCAGGCGTAAGCCGATCTGGTTCACTGTCATCATAACCAGGTGATTCAAATTCTCGTTCGGGCTCTCTGGAAGTCCAACTATTTCTAATTCATTCCGAAGGGACATTTGAGCTTGCTGGTTCAGTTGAGTTTGAAGATGGGAGACGGTAGCCTTTAAAGCAAAGTTTTCTAACTGCTGATCTTCCAGGGTTTTTAGGCGATTTTCGGACTCGTGAATTTTAGTTGTCACTGAGTCCAGACGCCCAGTGCAGGTCTTCAGAGAATTCAGAACCGTATCCATTTGTGACTTAATTAAAGATACGCCATTTCGTAATAGTTTGATTTCAGCTGTCAGTTCCTCAATACCTGACCTAACTGGGGCCGCGGCACAAGTTTTCTTGCGTAAAGTTATTTTGTCAGGGGGAGCCTCTGCTCGGACAGGTGTCTGGGAATTATCACCTCCCTTTTTTGTCGCCGCCTTACAGTCAGGGCATGTCCAGTTTGTGATTTGTTCAGTGGAAAGGTTGGCGGCATTTATGCACAAGTTGTGGAAGGATTTCCAACAAGAAGGCAGCGAACACGTGATGCCATGCTTAGAATCATCCTTTATTGTGTTATGACAGCCAGCGCAAATCTTCACATCTAATTTTTGTTGAGACATGCTAGGCCAGTACCAAGAAACGCGCGAAAACGGTGTGGCATACAATTTGCCTTCTGGATGTATGCGATTTCGCTACCGCGGAAGAAGACGTGGTACAAGGGCGCAATTACGGCGCGGCACGTTGATAATTTTAGTGAAAAAGGTAGCACCAAACTGACCGTGGCTGGGAATCGTCACAGCAGCGCGTTGAGATGTAGACAGTCTCCATGGTCAAGTATAAAGATGGAGATGTAAGGTCTCCAAATATCAAAAACAATCTGAAATATAACATTTCATGTCCTAATAATACAAATATTATTGGCTATTAAGCCAAAAAGAAAAGGTTAATAACAGTTTATTAAGGAGACACAATAGGAAACGGAGACAACGCCAGGAAACAACACACAGACTACCGGACACTACGAGGTTACACTGTTGCGTTTCTTGGCCTCAGAGCTGGCCAAGCTTCTTTATCATTTAAATAATCTTCAACTCTATAATATCCTTTCTTAAGCAGCGAATCTTTAATGTACCGTTTAAATGGATTAACAGACAAGTCCCATGCTTCTAGGGGAACTTTGTTGTAAAATCTTATGCAGTATTAATATCTTGTGTGGAAAGTTATTAACAATGAGACAGGTAAAAACAGAGTTAGAGACCCGCATTACAGCCTGCAAGTTCAAAATACTCTAGTCAACTCGGACCTAGAACTAGCGAAGGAATTCGAAAAGTTTTTTACTAACATACCTGTGGTCGAACCACCTTTTTTGTACTGAATTGTGAGTTATGTCAGTTTTAGAAAAGAAAGAATAAAACTCATTTGGCTTAAAATAATTAATTTTATTATAAATAAGATTAGTCAGCCAAATAGTGGTCCTTCGAGTTAAAAAGTATACCAGTACGCAAAATAATGGTGCTATCGAGTTAAAACGATAAAATAGCAATTATATACATTATTTAAAATTTTCTCATTTTTGTACTAAAATGGTCGTAACCCGCAGTCAAACGCAATTAGTAGTTTCGTCTACCGATGCACGCAATGCTCAAAATACAGGTAACGAATCGACCGCAGGCACCTCAATAGCTGGGGGCAACAATGTGAGCGAAGCAGCGGCGCCGCGCGAAACTGGAAACGTTTCGACGGTTTCTACAACCAGCCACGCTCCGCGTCCGCTCCGCTCTACATCATCGCGCACGAGCCACTCGTCGGCGACGGTTACTGCGAGAAAACTCGCAGCAGAGGCACAGCACGCCCGTCACCTCGCACGATTGGAGCTGGCTGCGCAAGAAGCACAGATGAGGGCGGCGCTGGCAGCAAAAAAGTTGGAGCTTGAACGAAGCACAGCCGACTTAACATACCAGGCTAAGCTTGCGGCGATTGACGCGCGAAGTGACGATACAATAAGTGGTCGGGATTGAGGTAGTATTAAACAATGGTTACAATCGACAACTAGTGAAAATATCGTGCCCGAAACTTGCAACGAAACCTACGATTTCTTACCGAAAAACCAACTCGACAACCCAACTACGGAGAAAACTATATGTCAAATTCATAATAACCCCCAGTCGGGGCCTACTAACATTGTCAATTGTTTACAGACACCTTCATCGCACTATAACGAAGTAGGTAACGATGTCGCCGCAGCCCTACGTTTAGAAGCAGATCAGCCGTCCATGCCGAGTCAGTACCGAGACATCTACGCGGCGACCGACGTTCCTACCCCTTTCTGCTGTCACCAGAATGGCGCGGATAGTGTCTCACGACTAGTAAACGTTTTTCAAAGTTTGGTAGATAAGGTCGAACCCAATAACAGACGTAGTAAATGTTATATTAATCTTCAAACCTACGACGGTAAATCCCCTTTGGATTGGCTGGTTTTCAAGCGTTCGTTCTATAATTCACATAGATCTTTTACAGCGGCAGAAAACCTAGCTCGTTTGGGCGTGGCCCTATCGGGAGTTGCGCGCGACGCGGTCTGCATGCTCCTCGCGACAGCAGTAGAGCCCGACGTTGTCATGCAGGAGCTGGACAGGCGGTTTGGGCGTCCGGAGCAGATTGTGTCGCGAGAGGTTACGTCTATCCGCGCACTGCCTAAGGTCAATAACGATCTCAAAGATCTTACTATATTTGCTTCTCGTGTACGTAACTGTGTTGAAGTAGTCAAGCTTTTGAATAAAACGGACTATTTACGCTCCCCGGAGTTATTCGAAACACTTATTACCAAACTTCACCCACTGTTACGTACACGATGGCTAGACTATGCTGCAGCTCGTGCTGCCGTCAACGAGCCGTCCAGCACTGCAAAAGTTGAATTATTATCGGATTTTCTGTTGCGGGAGGTGGATCTACACATTAAGTTCGACACGCCCGTCGTAACGCCGCACCTGCTGCGGGACTCGCACGAGCGTGCCCACACCGTATCTGAATCGGAACCAAGGCCACGCAAAGAATCGAACTTTGGTAATTATCAGTCTAAAAACATAAAACAGGATAATCATAATAATCCATGTGCCCTTTGTAAACAATGTCATGATTTGTCTACGTGTGACAGATTTAAAGCGATGACAGTAGAGGACCGATGGCGTTTTATCAAAGACAATAAAATATGTTACCGATGCTTGAAAAAAGTTTTACATAGTTTTAGGTTGTGCAACAAAAATAAAAATAAGTGTAAAATAGAAAATTGCTATCGCAAACATCATACTTTGTTACACAACCCAAACTTTGTTCCGACATCTTCGCATACCAGCGAACGCGTAAATTGTACTCGCACGTCTCAAGAGATGTCAGAAGCTGTCATGTTATTCCCCACGACAGCCGTCCCAGAACAGAACATGGTTCATTTAAGCGTGTTGAACGTGAGCCCTACGCTCCGGCCACTCTTGAAGATAGTCGCAGTAACAGTTTCTGGGTCAGCAGGAAGTGTGGACACGTTCGCACTCTTAGATGACGGGTCCACGTCAACATTCATAGACTCTGACATCTCCTCACGCATAGGCGCAGAACGACCTAAGGGACAAATTCACCTCGATTGTGTAGGTGGTTTGTATCAAGATACGTCTGTACAATATGTTGATTTTAAAATAAAAGGCCGACACAGTAGTGAAACTTTTACGATAAATAAAGCTCGGTCAATTAAGAATTTAGGCATTACATGCAGCCAATCAGTTGGTCTAGATAGTTTGCTTCAATATCCTCACCTATCGGATTTATCCACAGAGTTGTGCTACGACAGTGCAAGTCCTACTTTAATAATTGGGATCGATAATTGGCACTTGTCTGTTGCGAACGCCATCAGGAAAGGCACGAAATCGCAACCGGTAGCAATTCAAACGGCATTGGGTTGGGTTCTCTTCGGATTTACCAGTAGCAGAACGAAGCCCGTTGAATCGTTGTACCACGTGTCTTTGACTAAGGCCGACGATCCCAGGTCGGAGCTCGAAGAACTTATTAAAGCTCAGTACAAACTAGATGCTATTGGAATCACCAAACACGAAGCACGTAGTACTGACGATCAACGCGCACTAGACATTTTAGGTCGTACCGCTCGTCGACTTCCTTCTGGGCGCTTTGAAGTAGGTTTGCTTTGGAAGTCTGATGACACAACGGCACCGGATAGTTATCCTTTAGCATTGTCTAGGTACAAAAGTCTGGAAAGAAAGATGTTGAGGGAACCTGAGTATGCTGAGCGATACCGCAAGAATATCCGTGACACCATAGACAAAGGCTATGCCGAAGAGTGTACCGGAGTAAAACCCACCGGTGTTTGTTGGTATTTGCCACATTTTGGCGTGATTAATCCCAACAAGCCCGCAAAGCTTCGTGTTGTTCATGACGCAGCCGCACGCTCTTCGGGAGCTTCTCTGAACTCAATGCTATTGACAGGACCTGACCTTTTGCAATGCCAACTTAGTATTTTGATGCGTTTTAGAGAAGGAATGATTGCCTTAACAGCTGATATTAAGGAAATGTTTCCTCAGGTAAAAATAATACAGCAAGATAGAGATGCCCAAAGGTTTTTGTGGCGTGACGATCCTTCAGGTCCTATCAAGACTTTTCGCATGAGCTCAATGATTTTTGGCGCCTGTTCAAGCCCCTCTACGGCAATTTACATCACGAACTTAAATGCATCAGAGTTCCGAGAAAAGTACCCTGAGACCGTAGAGGCTATTAAAAGCGATACATACATGGATGACTTCATCAGCAGTGTTGACAGTATAGATAACGCAGCCCGTTTAGCTGCTGAGGTAGTCACCATTCATAAACACGGCGGTTTCGAAATGCGTGGTTGGACGACCAACAACCCGGCAGCCGTAGCCACTTTGCCAGACGAGCTGTTATCCAGTGTCGTCAATACTAAAGTACGCGATGTAGACTTGAGTAAGGACTCAGTTTCTCGCACATTAGGACTCATTTGGCAACCAGTTCATGATAAATTTAGGTTCAATTTGGGTCTGCCAAATGAGTTCTCGACTCCTCTAACTAAACGCCAAGCCCTTACACAAGTCATGCGTATTTATGATCCCTTAGGGATCTTGTCACCAATCGTGGTAAAAGGTCGTATACTCTTTAAAAATTTGTGGCGGAAAGGCTTGGATTGGGACGAGAAACTATGTGAAGATGATTGCAAAGTGTGGTATGAATGGTTCGAAAGTTTGAGGTCAATTTCAGAGATACAGATACCCCGGTGGTATAATCAAGGCCTCATGGAAGTTACAGAACGGGAATTGCACGTGTTTTGCGACGCAAGCGAGTCTGCGTATGCCACAGTTGCGTATTGGCGACTTACCGACGTAGCTGGTCGTGTAAAGCTTGCACTTATTGCGAGCAAAGTACGTGTGGCACCTTTGAAACCAGCTTCAATACCACGACTTGAACTGCAAGGCGCTTTGATTGCCACTCGTCTTGCCTCATTTATTGTCGAGTCTCACCGTTTCAAGCCCATTCGACGCTATTTCTGGTGCGATTCCATGACAGTACTGGGTTGGCTACGAAGTGATGCTCGAAAATATAAGCCGTTCGTAGCCAATCGGGTCGGTGAAATATTAGAGAACAGCGTGATTTCTGAATGGCGCTGGGTTCCTACAGATCTAAACGTTGCTGATGATGCTACACGTATTAAAAGTAGTAAATTAAGTATAGAATCGCGATGGATTTCTGGTCCCGAGTTCTTGCTTTCTGCTTCCATCAATTGGCCGTCTGAACCGGCAAGTAGCATATCTGACAGACCTTTGGAGCAGATAGAATTAAAACCATCGGCACGCACCACTAAATGTCATCAGCACGCTTAAAATCACCGTCGACCTCATCACTTAGTAATGTCGCTTGCAATTTCAACGCTGTAAACGAGTTGCCCGACCCAGTAGTTGCAAATCCGTCTCATTTTAGCTCTTGGCTTAGAATGGTAAGGGCAACTGCTAGAGCTCACCAGTTCATTGCTGCATGCATCACAAGGGTTCGGGGAGTTTCACACAATTTTATCATCACTCAACATAATCCTGGACAACGAAGCAACTCTACAACTGCCACGTCTCGGATTACCCTGCGGCCACTCTCTGTCCAAGCTCTAGAAATTGCAGAGGTCCATATACTGCGCCAAAGCCAAAAGAATACCTTCAATACGGAAATACAATGCCTATTACGCAGCCGTCCTATACCACCTAAAAGTCGCCTAGTGAACCTGTCCCCGGCTTTAAACCAAGATGGTTTGTTGTATGTGCAAGGGCGTACAGTCGCTGTTGCGGATGTTCAAGATCGTGCTATACGCCCTGTTCTCCTTGATGGTAAAGAACCAACCGTACGCCTATTGATCGGTCATTTCCATGGCAAGTTCGCCCATGCCAACACTGAAACAGTCATAAATGAACTCAGACAACAATATTGGATATTGGGACTAAGGAACGCTGTAAGATCACTTGTACACAACTGTCAATTCTGCAAATTATTGCGTGGGAAACCCTTACAACCAACAATGGGAGATTTGCCTCAAGCTCGGCTGTCACATCATCAGAGACCTTTCTCGTTCGTAGGGGTGGACTATTTCGGCCCTTTACAAGTAATGGTTCGTCGTAGACAGGAGAAAAGATGGGTAGCGTTATTTACATGTTTGACTTCGAGAGCTCTACACCTTGAAGTGGTACATAGTTTATCAGCTGACGCAGCTATAATGTGCCTCCGACGCTTTATCGCTCGAAGAGGGACGCCTTGTCAAATATTTTCCGACAATGGAACCGCATTCGTTGGCGCGAACCGACAGCTACGCGCTCTATACGATGAAGCTGTTACAGATTACGCCTCAAATAACAAAATTGAATGGAAATTTATTCCCCCATCAGCACCGTTTATGGGCGGGGCATGGGAGCGGTTGGTGAAGAGCGTGAAAACAGCTCTTAAGGTCACGCTTCGGGAACGAACGCCATCTGATGAAGTTTTTCTTACTTTATTGGCTGAAGCCGAAGCCCTCATAAATGCTAGACCCCTGACCCATGTGTCACCTGATGTTAACGATCCGGAGGCTTTAACGCCCGCACATCTACTACTCGGTTCGTCCTCGGGCCGCCCAATCCCAGCTCGGCTCACTGACTCCGATCTTTGCAGCAGAAGCGGCTGGCGCAGGGCCCTAAGATTGGCTGACCACTTTTGGCGGCGTTGGGTGGTTGAGTATCTGCCGACCCTGGCTCCACGACGTGTTCGAGGCTCCCCAAATGCGATTGTCAAGGTTGGAGACCCCGTTTTAATCGCTGACGGAGACCTACCGAGGGGCACTTGGCCACGAGGCATCATTTCAGAAACCTTTCCGGGCCGTGACGGAACCGTAAGGGTGGCAAATGTTAGAACGGCCGCAGGGATACTACGTCGACCTTTAAAAAAAATTGTCCTCTTGTAAAAAGGGGGAGGATGTGGTCGAACCACCTTTTTTGTACTGAATTGTGAGTTATGTCAGTTTTAGAAAAGAAAGAATAAAACTCATTTGGCTTAAAATAATTAATTTTATTATAAATAAGATTAGTCAGCCAAAATACCTTTAGATACCACGAAGTCCCTCAACTCGTCTCCTGATGTTGCAGAGTTATTATTAAGAAAAAATGTCAAGGAATGCACAGAAATATTCAAATTTAAGTATGTTACCCCCAAAATTGTCATTTCAACATTTAGATCGCTCAATCTTAAAAAGACTGAGGATCTCTGGGGTCTTTCTATTAAAGTCTTGCATTCTATTATATATTCAATTGCACCTTTCCTAGCACACATCTTTAACAAATGTATTGTTTCTGGAGTATTTCCTGATTTAATGAAACAAGTTAAATCATTCCCTTGTTTAAATCAGGTACAAAAACAGACCCCACAAATTTCAGACCAATCTCAATACTTCCAGCACTTAGCAAAATTTTCGAGAAACTGATTCTAAATCAGCTTACATTACATTTTAACCTAAATAAACTTCTACATAGTATAGTCAATTTGGATTCACGAAAGGTCGTTCAACCTCAGATGCCGGTACTACGTTACTAAAACATGTTTTTGATGCCTGGGAAAAGTCATTAGATGCAGTTGGAGTCTTCTGTGACTTATCAAAATCATTTGATTGTATTGATCATGTAAATTTAATTAGAAAGCTTAGTTACTATGGAATCAAGGATAGTGCACTTGATCTTATGGCATCGTACCTTTCAAACAGAACGCAGCGAGTAGACATCAACAGAACACAGTCCTCCGGGTCATCGGTTGCTATGGGAGTTCCCCAGGGCTAAAGTTTGGGTCCGTTCTTGTTTCTAGTTTATGCAAATGACTTACCATATCTTGTGCATGATAAACATGAAATAGTGTTATTTGCTGACGACACTTCACTTATATTTAAAGTTGACAGGAAACTGGACAATTACGATAGCATTAATGACGCCCTGTCTACCATTGTTGACTGGTTTACAGTTAACAATCTACTTTTACCTTATACTGAAGTATTCGCTGACGAATGTTACACGAGCAAACAGTGCCAGGATTAAACTAAAGAACGAGCGAGATACTAGAATTTGAAGATAAAACAGTGTTTCTAGGTGTTACTCTTGATACAAAACTGCAATGGAATGCGCATATATCGACCCTTGCAGGCAAACTTAGTTCTGCGGCTTATGCGGTGAAACGCATCCGACAGCTTACCGACGTCGAGGCGGCCAGACTGGTTTATTATAGTTATTTCCATAGTGTAATGTCTTATGGTATATTATTGTGGGGAAAAGCGGCTGATATCCAGACTATCTTTGTGCTACAAAAGCGAGCTGTACGTTCTATATACCAACTAGGGTCTCGTGTCTCGCTCAAGGATAAATTTAAGGATATAAATATCCTCACCGTTGCTTCGCAATATATTATTGAAAATATTATGTATGTCCGCAAAAACATATACGAGTTCAAACAAAACAGTAACATTCACAATTTTAACACTAGGAATAAAGATAAACTTTTAGTTCCGCGTTACCGTCTCCGTAAGGTGAGCACGTCGTTCGTAGGGAACTGTATACGCTTCTTCAATAAGATACCTACTGATATTGGCAATATGCCGTTTAACAAGTTTAAATCTTACATTAAGCGCTACTTGTTAAGAAAGGCATATTATACTGTAAATGATTTCTTAGATGACAACAATGCCTTTAAGTAAAATGTATAGTTATATGAGTCAATACCGTGTATAATCATGTATAATTGTTTTGTTAGTAATATTATTGTATATGTACCTATATCGCACATGCAAATTTTTTATCATGTGACACTGTGACATCTCTCGTCGGACGGCTACTCGTATCTGCGTTGATTTATTTCATTCTTGTCCGGCAGCGTGAGCATGTCATGCTCGCTTAAAGGTCTTTGCTTACGGCGACGTCGTTGATCGGGTCGCCACCTTCCCTAAAACATGGTTGAGGGAGACGATGGCTGAGATACGCGTCATACTCGTGAACGGGTGCTGTCTGTGGGATCCGGACGGTTCATGCTCGCAAGGACCATTTAAATTGGTTAGTGTTTAATTTATTAGTTTTGTGCGATATCTGAACCTGACTAGAGAGACTTCATAGTGTTCTCTATACTATATTTGATAGTTTTTCATATTCGTGTATTTGTATTATTAGGACATGAAATTTTATATTTCAAATTGTTTCTTTTGATATTTGGAGACCTTACATCTCTATCTTTATACTTGACCGTGGAAACTGTCTACTCGTACACCTCCATTTAACCTAGATTAATCGATTTAGATGTTTCTTTGTTTAAATTTTTATTTTTATTATTATGACCTTTAGAGACTTTATACATCTCTAAGTTACTTAACTTGTCCAGACGCGGAGACTATACATCTCCCTTATTAGTTATTTATTAGAATTAATTTGTATCCATTAGGTTTTTATATTGCACATTTTGCGTTCGTTTCTAGATAAAACTGTATTGCCAAAGTTGAAAAAAGACCTACTGCTGAGTTTCTTGCGGCGTTTCTTCTCAGCAGATGTCATCTTTCGAAGCGCTGGTAGATTCAGACATGTAAAAGAGCCCAGGTGGCCTACTTGCAAAATATATATTGGTTATAAATATAATAAGAAAACTTAAAAACACAAATAGCGTAGGCTATGATAATATTGCTACTAATGTGATTAAGTTTGTTTGTGTAGCGGTAGCCAAACATTTGAGCTTTATTATAAATTTATCCATGAGCACTGGTAATTATCCTGAAAATCTTAAACCTACGATTATTAAACCTCTCTTTAAAAAAGATAATAAAGAGAACATCAAAAATTATAGGCCTATTGCTCTTCTACCAGTATTCTCTAAATTATTTGAAAAGGTTCTATGCGTTCGCATTTATAGTTTTCTAGAAAAACACAACATATTATGTGACGAACAAAAAGGTTTCAGACAGAATAAAAATATTAACATGGCTATTAATGATCTGCTTCAAATCCTAATGGAAAACATGGATAACAAAACACCAATTTGTGCTATATATACAGATATGACTAAAGCATTTGATTATGTGGACCACAACATACTCTTACATAAACTTAATGCATATGGTCTGAGAGGAAATGTTCTGAATTTAATAGAATCTTATCTAAGCAACCGAAAGCAATATACAGAAATATCACGAATCTGTCTTAAAAGTAAACATGAAAAAAAATATCTATCTAGTGCAAGAGTAGTCAAGTATGGTGTACCTCAGGGTAGCGTATTGGGACCATTACTGTTTTTAATTTATATTAACGACTTACCAAAAGAGGTCCACCATCCTATGGTTCTCTTCGCAGATGATAGTACAGCAATTGTAAAATGTAATGATATGAATAATTATGAAAATGACATAAACCTAGTTCTAAATGAAATAATAACATGGCTCAATAAAAACAATTTAATAATAAATTTAAATAAAACTAATGTAATGCACTTTTATCAAAGAATTAAAAATGAAACAATGAACATTAACTATAAAGGTGTACAAATAAAGGATGTTGAAGAGACAAAGTTTTTAGGTCTTAAAGTAGATAGTCAACTTAAATGGAAAAGTCACATAGGTGAGTTATGCAAAAAAATTAATAAATCTGTATACGCCCTTCGCAAGTTGTCAAAAGTTGTAAACCGTGAAGCACTACTGACCGCCTATCATGGCTTAGTAGCATCAAATCTAAGATATGGTATAATATTTTGGGGAAATTCTGTGGACAAAAAAACAATATTTAAAGCCCAAAAGAAATGTATTCGTGCCATGTGTGGTCTAAAAGCAAGGGATAGTTGTGTTCCTGAATTTCGAAATCTTAATATTTTGCCTCTTGCGTCGTTATACATCTTAGAGGTAGCAATATTTGTTAAAACAAACCCCCACCTGTTTACGTTAACCTTCCAGAATCGAACAAGGCATGTACGGACTCAGTACCAATTCAAATTAAAAAACAAAAAGAGCAAGACCGCTCTTTTGCGGAAAAGTCTGTTTGGTATGGCGCCAGCAATATTTAACAAAATACCAAACAGCTTAAAAGTGCATCAAACACATGTTTTTAAACGAAAGCTCACGGAATTACTATTAAAAAAATGCTATTATTCCGTAAAAGATTTTTTAAACGATATATTCTGAATAAATCATTAGGTATTCATTAAAATTTCTATTAAAACTGTTTAATGCCATAATAACAAATAAATTTATATTTAGCTTTAGGTTAAGTAAAACAACAAATTTGTACACCTACGGGTAAAACATAGTGACCCATCCTGTAATTACCATCTTTATATCTACCTATGTTTAAACAAATAAATTGATTTCTATTTCTATTTCTATTTCTATTTCTATTTCATTTTAATTTTCATTTTCAATAGGTTTTGGATATTATGCTTTATTTACTAACTCCTAAAGTTCATTTTAAGTTGTCACCACGCAAGAGCGGCATGGATGTGTGAATGCTGCTAGTCTTTAAAACCACGTTTTACGTACATAAACTTTTTGTACATTATTTAATTACTGCGTAAAAGAGTAAATAATTATTTTGTGCGATTTAGCAGTGTTTTTCTTTAGATGTTTTATTTTATTTATTTATTTTATTTATTATTTATTGGTATAGTTCATATTATACTAATTAGTTACTTTTCATACAATAAGCATTAAATTAAATTTGATTCGCTCTAATTAGCTCAATTTATACATTTTTATATTCTTTCAATTTTATAGGTGTGAGTACATGTTTACATTTAAATTACATTTAGCAACATCGCGTTCCGTTTCCATGACACCACATATGCGCACGCGCTCAGTGGTGTTTTTTGTTTGTATGGCGGCGTAGCGAAGTGCACGGCGCAGAGGGGTGCAGACTGAACGCTCCAAACATCATAATCCCCAATCCAGCAATATTACAAATTAATCAACTTTTATTGTTTTCTTTCTTCTACTGTCCTTATTGTAGGTATCTCAGTTTTTATGTGCTTTACTGTATACCTACTGTAGGTACGGGTTGATCTCAGGTTGTCCAGGTTGCATAATGACTAGGTCACAAAATGCCCCGATCTTTATTTGACTACATCGCACCATGACTAGATCGCAAAATGCTCAGATCTTTATTTGACCACATCGCACAATAACTAGGTCGCAAAATGCTCAGATCTTTATTTGACCACATCGCATAACACCAGTACAGTCAAGTATAAAATTCTAATTACCCTGTCTGTAACGTTTCAGGTGTTGCTGTTTGTTTTTTTTAAATTCAGCCTAAATCGGCCCTGTAGTGGTACGAGTATGTTCGAGACGCCTTTTCTATGCGAGGTTTAATAAATTATGCAAAATACATACCTAATACATAGATTAAAAAATCTGGGCATTTTGCGACCTAGTCATTGGTGCGATGTAGTCAAATAAAGATCTGGGCATTATGCGACCTAGTCATTGTGCGATGTAGTCAAATAAAGATCTGGGCATTTTGCGACCTAGTCATTATGCCATGTAGTCAATCAACCTATCTAGTCATTTTGCGACCTGCGGCCCTAACATACATGCCACAAAGATAAATTAGAACCGTTTATCTCTATGACTATCTCTTTCGTCGCCACTTGTGTGAGAGAGACGCACTTAGAGATTAACGGTTCTAATTTATCTTTGTGCCATGCATGTTAGGGCCGCTGGACAACCTGAGATCAATCCGTAGGTACCAATACCGAATAAGTACCTATATTATTATATACCTAGTATGTTTACGTAAGATTAAATGTTTTTTTTTTCAAAATCCACATTCTTACATACCACTTATTTATCCAATTAGTTATGTTTAGTTCTAAGTGCTTAGTATGTTTGTATAGCGCTGGCCGAAAGTCAGCGCTGCAGGTGTCTAACAAATATGACATTATTTAGGTACTGTGTCCTTTGACATAAGTGGCTATTTCATTTTAATGCGGAGTGACTTCTAAATTGGCTTTATAATCACAATTAAATTATGACGCATGACACCTCAGGCGTTATGCTGAGCCAGTGCTGCCGCTCAATTACGCAACACCAAGTGGTATCGCTTTCGCGAAAAGTAAACCAATTGTGCCCTTATTTACACAGAGTTAAGACTAAATTGGTTTGCATTTCGAGCCAAACCGATACCAATTGTGCTGCGTAATTGAGCTGCTGGTTAGTTCACTGCCGCGATGACGCAAATCCCTCGTTTTAATGTATTGTTTTTGTTTTATAATTGTCTTGTGTTGTGTGTGTGGTGAATAAAATGTATGTCTTTCTTCTTTTTTCTTCTAAGTATAATATTTAACTAGTCGAGCGGCTAGCGAGGCGGCACGTCATCGTATTGGCTAGTAATAAGTTAAAGCCGTGCTCCACGGCGCACGGGTGGCAACCGAGCTCCCGACCAAGGTGACCCTGCTTGTTGGTTCGGTGCTTACCGCGCGTCGCGTTTCCGTCTACACGGTTGCCAACAGGGCATTTGGTTGCACACGGTTGGAAACCAGCAAGGTCACCTTGGTCGGGAGCTCGGTTGCCAACTGTGTACCACGGCTTTGACTCCGACCGGTCACCCTGCGTCAGCGTGCGCTGCGGGGCTACGGCGTGCGGCGGGAACGAGCGCGTGCGCGTGGTGCGCGGCCGCCGCAGCGCAGGAGCGGATCCGGCTGGCGCACAGTGTTTTTTTTGCCCTAAAAAAGTGACATGTTCTTTTTCTTGTATAGTTCTATAAAGCTCTTCATTTTAAATGTATATGTCAAACTCCCGCGGTTCAATTCCAAGTAGTTTTTGAGGAATAACAATTTTCCTTTGTGACCCGATAAACGGAAACGAAATCTTTTTTTTTTTACAGAAATCTGTATGCGACATAATTTATCTATTTACCTTATTCGTTTGGGCTATATTGACTACACATATTCCTGTTTTTAACTTTCCTAAAAGTCAAGTAGATGCAATGTTAATAGGTTTTTTGAAAATTTGATCTTTATTTAATTATATGATATTAATATTCTTTATTTAATTATATAATTCGGATTCCGGCAGGGGAAATCTACTGAAGAC
The DNA here is from genome assembly GCA_947859335.1 of Tortricodes alternella. Classification (NCBI taxonomy): domain Eukaryota; kingdom Metazoa; phylum Arthropoda; class Insecta; order Lepidoptera; family Tortricidae; genus Tortricodes; species Tortricodes alternella. The sequence goes on from OX401983.1 coordinate 15,904,038, forward strand.
GCCGCCACTCTTCTCACACACCTAGTGTCTGCACACCTCGACGCGGGTTGGGCTTGTATCGGAGTATTTCTCGACCTGGCTAAGGCATTCGACACTGTGTCTGTGCCCATTCTTCTCAGGAAACTAGAAGAGCTGGGTATCAGGGGAGTACCGCTGGAATGGTTCAAAAGCTACCTAACCAAACGACAACAATGTGTTAGGCTGGGTGTCTTGGCTAGCCAGAGAACATCAATAACATTCGGCGTCCCCCAGGGAAGCATTTTGGGCCCTTCACTGTTTCTCATTTATCTAAACGACCTGGCTCTCGCCCCACTAAAAAACGCTAATATGATATGCTACGCAGACGATACCGTTGTAATATTCTACGACAAATCCTGGGAAGAGTGCCAGAATACTGCGGAAACTGGGATGGCAGAAGTAGAAAAATGGCTTACTAAAAATTTACTAACCTTGAATGCTGACAAAACTAAGTACCTGAGTTTCCATAAAACGGCGGCTTCAGCTCCAGAAATCCGCCCAGTTATTAAATTAGGGTCCGATAAGGAAATTCAAAGCTCGTCTACTATTAAGTATCTTGGTCTAGTAATAGACGAAAACCTTAATTTTAAACATCACATAGATGCCGTTTCTGCTAGGGTCAGAAAACTGATTTACGTATTTAAGTTACTACGCAATGCTGCAGATAGGGATACTTTAAAAATGGTCTACACGTCCACTTGCCAATCCATTCTTACTTACTGCATTTCGGTGTGGGGAGGAGTTGCCAAGTCTACGCTTATAAAACTTGAAAGGGCTCAGCGTTATGTTCTGAAGGTAATCCATAGGAAATGTCGGATGTTCCCAACTATCGATTTGTATAGAGAGGCGGGTGTCTTGACTGTGCGTCAACTAGCGATACTAAAAATCACAAGTTCAGTTCATCACAGAACAATTAATTCAAATGAGTACCCTAGTTTACTCAATAAACGCATTTTTAGGATACCCGTACCTCGAGTGAAAACCTCATTCGCTAAACGCTTCTCTTTCTTCTTGCACCCTCATATATATAATGAAGTCCATACAGCCTGGGTGCAAAAGAAGCAAAGTCTAGGGTCTACTTATGGTTGAGTCGGTTGAGCTACCCAGAAACAGAGGACTTAGTAAAAGTGTTACCTTAAGAGCTACCTACACTACACAATACACACACACACACACACACACACACACACACACACACACAGACACACACACACACACACACACACACACACACACACACACACACACACACACACACACACACACACACACACTCACACACTCATGCTTAAGTTAGTTTATAATATTAAAAACGATTTTCCATGTGCCAAAGCAATATCGTTTGTAAATTTGATTTTAGTATAATTGTTTACGGAAAGCTTGTTACCCACATATACTTATAAATACTCATTTTCTATGTTTAAAACTGCATATTGCGCGCGCGCCGAGTCAAGCTGTATCGTTAATCATTGTAAGGTTGCCACGACACAGGCTTTGCCTAGTGTGGGACCATTAGAAATCCGACTGTACTAGCTGATTTGGTTAATAAACGATTTTTTTTTATTTTTTTTATAATTTTAGGGCTGAAGTAGAAGGTCTGTCCTTAATAGATACATGTCACAAGATGCTAGCAATAAGCTATCAAAACAGTATTCCGCTTAACTTTTGAGAAAATCACATTTAAAATTATATCGTCAGGGTTTTCACCTAAAGGTGGGGCAAACGGGGTCAAGAAAAAAAATTGCGATCGCGTTCAAAACTTAAATAAGTACTGCTTTATTTTTCTATTTCAAATATTTAAACTAGTAATTAAGATTAGGTTTCTTCGCTGTCGGTTCTAAAACTCGACCGTAGTCCCAACTTGAATTAGTTAGTTTTTTTTTTAAATAATTTAACCTCAAATCCAAGTTTTGAGCGCGATTGCAATAATTTTTCCTTGACCGACCCTCTTTTACCTAATCTTTAGGTGACAACCCTGACTATATAATTTTAAATGTGATTTTCTCAAAAGTCAAGCGGAGTTAGAGAATACTGTTTTGATAGCTTATTGCTAGCATCTTGTGACATGTATCTATTAAGGACAGACCTTCTACTTCGGCCCTAAAAAAATTTAATTAAATAAACACCAAATTTTCAAAAAACCTATTAACATCGCATCTACTTGACTTTTAGGAAAGTTAAAAACAGGAATATGTGTAGTCAATATAGCCCAAACGAATAAGGTAAATAGATAAATTCTGTCGCATACAGATTTCTGTAAAAAAAATAAAAATGATTGTGTTTCCGTTTTTCGGGTCACAAAGAAAAATTGTTATTCCTCAAAAACTACTTGGAATTGAACCGCGGGAGTTTGATATATACATTTAAAATGAAGAACTATATAGAACTATGCAAGAAAAAGAACATGTCACTTTTTTAGCGCAAAAAAACCACTGTGTGGCGCGGTGATGCGGCGCGCGACGCGGCGCTCTGACGTCACGCTAACTCGTTTCGTCTGTTGACTTGCAAATTCGCTAATTATAATTACACCTATACTATGCTGTAATAGACTTACTCGCATTAAAACGTGTCTTCAAGAAGCGAAACTACTAGGTAACGTAGGTAAGGTAACACTTACGTAATCTATGCATGCATGTCATGGACTCTGAAGGGCGATTTTTGAGATATCAGTGTTCGAAAGTGAAAAGGAGGGATTATTAAAATGTAAGTGTTAGTAAATTGTTTGAATTCTCATGGATTTGAATTGGTATGGCATGACTGAATACTGCTAAATAATAAAAATATCAAAACGTTTAGAACCTGGAAAGCTCTCCATACTGATAACATTACTCTATAAATTGGCTAACATTTAGTGTCCGACCGAAACATGTCTTTTTTGCCGAAACCTGCCGAAACCGAAACGGAAACCGACACTTCGGTCGGACATTTAGTCAGCGCCTCTATTCGGGAACGTTATGTGATTCTGTAGCGACTCGTGAGCGAGATTTCTCATCCCACTCTTCCGCACGACGCGTAATGCGTAGGAGTGGGATGAGAAATCTCGCTCACGAGTCGCTACAGAATCACTTAACGTTCCCGAATAGAGGCGCTGATTTGTTCCAGTTCTAAGTATTTCCAAAACGGCTAAATCTTCAACTGACAAATTTAGCGTGATATTCACCAGGGGGGCACCCGGGCGCGGGGGGCCCAAACCCTTGCTCGCGCAAACGTATGGAAAACGGCATATCGTGGCGTCAGGGACACGGAAATCAGCTGTCGGCTACAGCCGACTGGCGCGTTCAAAAGGCACCTAGATACCTTGTCGTTGAGTAGGTATTCCTTTCTTTTAGTATTTCATAAAAATTATAATTCTGTCTGTACCGAACAAATTAAAACAAACACACGGTGTCCATTCGTTCAGTACGGGACAAATCAGCGTAATAATTTCACTTTTCGTTACAAACCGCGGTTCTCATACTTATCCCCAAACCACACAATATCGTAACCGTGCATATCTGTTCTACAATATCACGTTACCACGAATCACGAATAACCAAATCATACGATAATTCGTTACATCCCAAGTAGCATTTAAGTGTCCGTAAAATCAATATACCAGCCAATTTAGAACTTAGAGTGTTTTAAGGGACTTTTAAGAGTGTCAGAGAAAACTAACCAGAGCTCAAGTTGTATAAAATCATTATATTGTGTTGTGTTGTGTACGTTTTGTTAATAAAGTCGTTTATATGATATAAAATCATTATAAAGGAATCTGCGTACGCATGGGGTGTTATATCAGAATATAAAAAATCTACTATAAAACTTTAAATGTTGTGTGACACTTCGAGCTAATTCTATCGTTAAAGCTGTATAGAGGGTGTAGTGTAGGATCACCTGGCAATTGTTGCTGTACAAAAGTATTTGTCAACTCCGATTTAAAACTAATTCTTATGGCGTAGTTTTACACTATTATAAGTATAATAGTGTTATAACTTCTGTCTGTAAGGTTATTATAAAACTAAAAGAATAAATGACAGCTGTAGTAGAGTTTTTGTCTGTATTTCTGACCAAGTCGCTTAAAGCAATTTTTTGGCGTAATTTTGCACTCATATAAGTATAGTAGTTTTATGATTTCTGACAATGAGTGTATTTAAAACTAAATGAATAAATGGCAGTCATATTACAGCTTAAGTCTGTATTACTGAATAGGTCTATAATTATAGTGTGAATGTATAGCTAGACAGTTACACCGCTAGGAAAAAAACAAACGCCACACCATTAAGCCCTAAGGCTTTTTTATTTATAATACGGATCTCTAACGGGAATTATAACTTATGTACGGAAAGCCGAAATACCATCAAACGTATAAAAATATTCTATTACAAAGCTGATTTAAATCCAAAAGCTGTAGAAGTGACTCCATTAATTACATAGTACAGCTACTAAGATTATAATGCTCTCCAAGTATCCTATAGGCTGTTTAAAAACTGTCGCCATTTGACTATGAATAACAACATATTTGAAAATATAATTAAAGATACATTTGCAAATATTTAACAAAAACTAAAGTCATATTATGATAACCAGCTAAAATAAATTTACTTTAGACTTAGAATTGACATAAAAGAAAAAAAAACCTTAACCTTAAAAACAAACACTAACTTATGTACCAGTTTTAGATATTTTTGTTATGTTTCTCTTGATTATTAAGCAGGCGCGTGAATATTTTGCCAGAAAAGATACACATGTTCACAAGAAATAATAATCGGCACTACCAATAGTAACATAACTGCTCTTAAGATCCTGTGTCTTAACTGCACTTTATACTTATTCACTTATTTGTCATTTGTTGTCGCCATTACTAATATAACGATTGAACAGAAGACATTTTAGACTTAAATATTTTTTTATGTATTGTAATTCTTCTTAAAAACCTATTTAAAACTTATATTCTTAAATCATACTTATAAGAGATTATCTGTAGTGCTAAAGTTTCCTTTTACACCGAATTACAGCTATTATACAGCTTATCTATTGCTTGTACAGCTACTGTACAGCTACTGTACAGTTCTAATAACGCGAAAAGCTGTATAATTGGGGCCCTTTTTTAACTTATAAGGGCTGTATAAGCGCTTATACAGCTGTAGTACAGCCTAAATGTACAGCTTATAGTATTCAAATAAACTGATTTACAGCTCTTATACAGCTTGCAATGCTACTTGGGATATTAGTGACAGGGTCGATGGAGCTCCGCTTCGCGGAGCTCCTCTTTCTGCCTAGTTTGGCCCTTCGACCCTGACGCAACACTAACTTTTTTTTTAACCTTGGGAAAATGCGTTACGTGTCCCACTAGCCCCCCTGGGCTAGTGGGACACGTAACGTATGTGGGACTCCCGACCGGTTTACTCACTAAAAACCAAGGGTGTTCCGTCTCACCGCCTGTGATTGGGACCGGGGGAACGAATTTCGCCAACCCTAGGCCCATCCCGGCGTTTCACCCTTGCGGGCCCTGCTCCGTGGCTTTGCCACTTACCGCCGGTTGCCTGCTTACCGGCTGGACGCTCCGGAACACTTGGAGCGTCTACCGTCACGGGGGCCTTGTCATCGGATAGCGGGTCTCCCGACCCGCTGCCCAAAGTCCCGGTTAGGGTGGCAGGTTGCGGGTCATAGGCGACCCGCCTGCGCCCTGTTCTTCTACGGCGGTTCAGGAGCGCAGAGAGGTCTTCCTCGCGCACGTGCTCTGCCGCCTCTTTCTCGGCCATGACTGTTTCGCAGAACGTGACCACTGCTTGCCAGGCCTCCCTGCTTCGGGTCATAGCTCCCACTATAGCTGGGAGCGAGAGGTCCGTCCCAATGGCTGCGGTCAGGTCCAGTCGCGTCACAGACCATGCGGGGCACACGGCTCGGGTGTGCTGCGCCGTGTCCTCTTCTCCTCCGGGGCAGTGCTGACACACTGCAGATTTCTCCCTCCGGGCCACCTGGCAAAGGTACTTACCAAAGTATCCGTGCCCAGTAAGCACCTGTGTCAGGTGGAACGTGACTGAGCCGAAGTCACAGCTTATCCAGTACCTAAGAACTGGACGTACGGCTGCCACCACCTCGCGGCTCGCGCTGGGAGATTCCAGCCTTCCCTCCCACTGCAGGAAGAGATCTTCACGGATGTCCTCTCTCCACCGTTTGATCTCCTCCGGATGTGGTCGCTTTCCCGCCGCTCTAGCTGCCACAACTCGCTGGCAGACCGCTGCTAGAACCTTCGCCTCCAGGTCTCAAGGTGGGCTGCCAGCCAGCATCGTCGCCGCTTCAAAAGAGACGGTCCGATATGCTCGGAATGCTCGGTTCGCCACGATTCTTTGTGGCCGTCGCAAAACGGCCACGTTTTTGGCGTTCAGCGCTTCTGCCCAGATGGGAGCACCGTACAGCGCCATGGAGGGTACCACCCCCTGGTACAGCCGGCGACAGGCGCTGCCCGGCCCTCCGATATTCGGGAGCAAGCCTCCTACTGCTCCAGCAGCAGCGACCAGTTTCGGGAGCTTTCTTTCGAAGTGCTCCGTGAAATTCCAACGGCCATCGAGGACGATGCCAAGGTAGCGCATCGTCGGCTTGATGGCGATTGTGGATTCTCCCACCACTATCCTGAGGTCCAGGGGCGGTGTTTTTCGGGGCCCATGAAAGAACAGGGCCTCCGATTTATGGAGAGCCACCTTCAGCCCGAGTGCCCTGATTCGGCTGACCACATGAGCGACGCCTGCCGTTGCGAGAAGCGCAAGGTCACTGTGGCAACTCCCACGAGCCGTTACTAGGGTGTCGGCAGCGTAGCAAATTACGCTGGGGCCCCTCAGGTTGGCACCTCGCAGCACCCAGTCGTACCCGATGTTCCACTAGAGCGGCCCAAGGACCGATCCCTGTGGGACACCGCACCGGGTAGGGAACTCATTTACATACATACATACATACATAGCATCAGGCCCGAAATCCCTAATGGGGTGGGCAGAACCACAAGGACTAATTAATCGAATGTGGCCACAAGTAGTTGTGGCCACATTCGATTAATTAGTCCTAAGATGGTATGAGCTCAATTACCCTTTCGACGAAATAGTCCGCCACCACTCTCCTAAGGTACCGGGGTACGCCGTGGTACCGCAGCGCTTCCTTCACAGTCTCCCAGGGCAGGGTGTTAAAGGCGTTGGCTATATCTAAGGACACCGCCAACACCAGTTCGCCCCGATCGACTGCCTCCTTTGTGAGGGCCTTTAACCGCGCAATTGCATCGAAGGTCGACCGTTCCCGTAGGAACCCGTACTGGCAATCGTGCAGGTCAGGGCCCACCTCCTCGAGATGCTTGACGAGACGGGCAGCAAGCACCCGCTCGAAAAGCTTGCCCATCTCGTCAAGCAAGACGATAGGGCGGTAGGCCGATGGCAACTCTGCCAGGCGCCCTTCCTTCTGCAGAAGGACGAGCTTGCCCGACTTCCACCTCTGCGGGAACCGACCCCGGTCGAAGCAAGCGCAGAAAAGGGCCCTCGCTCGCTCCTCCAATTCGCCGAGTGCCACGCAACACTAGCCTAACCTAACTTATTTACCTAGCGCATCTAAACCTAACCTAATAATAGTAGTAATGTATGATTCGGTCATTCGTGATTCGTTGCGAAGTCGGGTAAAATCTATTCTGGATATCATACTCATAAACTAACTGCATACCAATATGCTTAATTGAATAACAACATAATAAACTGTAAGAAGTACTGTGAGAAATAAGAATTAAATGATAAACCATAATCTTCCTTTTTACACCCGCGAAGTCGGCTAAAAAGTTCCGTAGATAAAAATTAAGCTCATAAGCTATATACATAACGAATTTGATGGAAATCGGTTTAGTAGATCTTAAGTTTTATGCATACATACAAACGTAGGTAAAGAGAGACAGACCGACAGCCAAAAATTTTAATAATGATTGATTTGGATTCAGTATCACTCAAATCATCCGTTAAACTGTTTTTTTTTCCAATCTATAGAAAAGTCGTGTCTGTAATTACATCACTAATTACAGACACGACTTTTCTATAGATTTATTATATGTGTAGATTTCCATATCAAATTCCAACCTTAAGATTACTTTTTTAAAGGTCGATTGTCCAAAAACACTCAAATACGTCGTTCAAAATTTGAAACCAACAGCTGAAAAATAATTTTTCAAGATTCTATCTTCAGAAATAACAGTGGTCCCATAAATATTTTAAACTCCTATTTTATACCTTTAAGGGTTGGTTTCTAAAATCGTTAAATCGCATTTCTTTGTTCGTAACCAGCAGTCATTATACCGATTCTCATGTTTATATACTCCCATACAAATTTTCATCCCCTATTTTAACACCTTTAAGGGTAGATTTTTCGAAATCCTTAACTTATGTTTCTTTATTTGTAACCAACAATCATTATACCAATTTTCATGATTCTAACTTCAAAAATGAAGTATTTCCATACAAACTTTCATTCCATATATTACCACTTTAAGGGATGAATTTCGAAATAAATATTATCCTATATGTGACTCCAGATCAAAAACTATAACCATACTACATTTCAAAAAAATCTATTCAGTAATTTTAGCGTGATTGACGAACAAATTAACGGACAGACAGACAGACAGACAGACAGACAGACAGACAGACAAGAAAAAATTAAAAGCTGTTTCGGCATGTCCTAAACGCCTAATTGCCAAGACTATCATTATTTTTTAAATATCTTTCATGTATAAATCGACTTCGTTAGCCTTTTATTATAAGTATATAGATATAGATAGAAGATTACATGACAACGAAATAGGTTTTTCCAAAACATTATAAAATCCGTTCTTTGAATAAAGTACGACCTCGTTGCACGAACGCCGCTGGGCTTTTTAGGGTTCCGTACCCAAAGCGTAAAAACGGGACAGCTTTTACTAAGGCTCCGCTGTCCGTCTGTCCGTCCATCCGTCCGTCTGTCACCCTATATCTCATGAACCGTGATAGTTAGACAGTTGAAATTTTCACAGATGATGTATTTCTGTTGCCGCTATAACAGAGGGCTCCCATACAACAAACGTGATTTTTGCAGTTTTTACAGATAATGGTATGGAACCATTCGTGCGCGAGTGCGACTCGCACTTGGCCGGTTTTTATTTTAATAAAAGTGTTCCTTATACTGTGTACCTCTTAGAGTTGGAATAAATATTTGTAAAATTGAGTGAATTTACAACTAATCCATATACCTACAGGGTGTCCCGTAAATAGTTGTCCAAATGAAAACCCCATGTAAATACGATCACATGCTATTAAAATAACCCAAAATAGGTTTTGTAAAAATATCACGGTTTTCGAGATATTCACGATTCAAAAATACATCAACTTTTTCGATTTGATTTCAGCTTTCCGTTTTTTATTTCCTGGGATAAAAGAACTTAACTAGGAATTAGACTTATTCTACGCGAACGGAGTCGTGGGCACAGCTATAAACAATATAATTAAGTGCTATACAATCAATATATAAATAATACTTCAAAATTACCTAAACATTAATTTAAAAAAAAGTTGAAGAAGAACAGCTATTTCATACCTACTCCACAAATCACGACTCTTCATCTAGCCACATCTTACTTGTACTTAGTCCCTTTTTAAACGAGGCTACGGAAGGACACTCTCTCAGGGCACCGTGTAAGACTTGGTTTATTGCACGGAATAGCAAGAGAAAGATTGGTGCCAGATCGTAGGCGGTGACCACTACAAGCTACCAAAAGCTAAATCTTTCAGAGATGTAGGGGGGAGAAGAAGGAAGAAAAAGGACACTGAAGAGAACAGGCCACGACATGTACATCCGTGCGACGGCGCACTGCAGCCGATACCTACAAGGTCGTACTTGTGCTATTACTACTACCTACTAGTGTGCCGCGTGTTCAACTGTGTTTTTCTCACAAATTCACGTATTTACGCTATGGCCCAAGAAGACGTACCTAGGTACCTAGAGGTGCACGCCACATTACCCGAGCTTTTTTAAAGAGATGTCGTGCTAGTAGGTATTCAAGTAAATGGCAAGCAATTCCCTTTACTTTAGTTTTAATGACACAGATTTACTTTTCGATTATGCTGTACCATTTTGAAATAGTAGTTTATGCAACGGTTGCATAATGATAGGCCTTAAAACACTAGTGCGGTTTTCATGAAACGAGCCGATAGGCGAGTTTCATAATAAGATCGCACGTGTGTTTTAAGGCCAAATTATGCAGAGTTGCATACATAACTTTATCTACACACATATTATAAATCCTCCATGAAGGGTTCAGAAACAATATTTTCTGGCAACAAGTTATTTGTTGCAATCGTGGCTGCATATTTCCGATATCCGGCGCATTTTCACATCACACACACTCCGAGAAGACTACTTACTATTCATATTTTCAACTAAAATGTAAATTACAAACAACTTTTTCTATTCAATTCAACAACAATTCTACTTTCGTTCAGCAAAACACCAACATGGCGGGCAATTCGATACTCCGTCAAGACCATTTTTTTTTAAATCATAGACAAGCGAATGAAGTCTCTATTCTCATGTCACTCGAGATCAAATGTCGTTCCAGGCAGTGCCAGTCAATGCAGTGCCAGGATTAAACTAAAGAACGAGATACTAGAATTTGAAGATAAAACAGTGTTTCTAGGTGTTACTCTTGATACAAAACGCGCAAAAACAATGGAATGCGCATATATCGACCCTTGCAGGCAAACTTAGTTCTGCGGCTTATGCGGTGAAACGCATCCGACAGCTTACCGACGTCGAGACGGCCAGACTGGTTTATTATAGTTATTTCCATCCATCCATAGTGTTATGTCTTATTGTATATTATTGTGAGGAAAAGCGGCTGATATTCAGACTATCTTTGTGCTACAAAAGCGAGCTGTACGTTCTATATACCAACTAGGGTCTCGTGTCTCGCTCAAAGATAAATTTAAGGATATAGATATTCTCACCGTTGCTTCGCAATATATTATTGAAAATATCATGTATGTCCGCAAAAACATATACGAGTTCAAACAAAACAGTGACATACACAATTTTAACACTAGGAATAAAGATAAACTTTTAGTTCCGCGTTACCGTCTCCGTAAGGTGAGCACGTCGTTCGTGGGGAACTGTATACGCTTCTAAAATAAGATACCTACTGATATTGTCAATATGCCGTTTAACAAGTTTAAATCTTACATTAAGCGCTACTTGTTGAGCAAGGCATATTATACTGTAAATGATTTCTTAGATGACAACAATGCCATTAAGTAAAATGTATAGTTATATGAGTAAATACAGTGTATAATCATGTATAATTGTTTTGTTAGTAAGATTATTGTATATGTACCTATATCGCACATGCTAATTTTTTATCATGTGAGCCCACTGTGACATCTCTCGTCGGATGGCTACTCGTATCTGCGTTGATTTATTTCATTCTTGTCCGGCAGCTTGAGCTTGTCATGCTCGCTCAAAGGTCTTTGCTTACGGCGGCGTCGTTGATCGGGTCGCCACCTTCCCTAAAACATGGTTGAGGGAGACGATGGCTGAGATACGCGTCATACTCGTGAACGGGTGCTGTCTGTGGGGTCCGGACGGTTCATGCTTGCAAGGACCATTTCAATTGGTTAGTGTTTAATTTATTAGTTTTGTGCGATATCTGAACCTGACTAGAGAGACTTCATAGTTTTCTCTATACTATATTTGATAGTTTTTCATATTCGTATATTTGTATTATTAGGACATGAAATTTTATATTTCAAATTGTTTCTTTTGATATTTGGAGACCTCTCCCATCCATCCATCCACCATCTCCATCTTTATACTTGACAGTGGAGACTGTCTACACCTCCATTTAACCTAGATTAATCGATTTAGATGTTTCTTTGTTTCAATTTTTATTTTTATTATTATGACCCTTAGAGACTTTATACATCTCTAAATTACTTAACTTGTCCAGACGCGGAGACTATACATCTCCCTTATTAGTTATTTATTAGTATTAATTTGTACCCATTAGGTTTTTATATTGCACATTTTGTGTTAGTTTCTAGATAAAACTGTATTGCCAAAGTTGAAAAAAGACCTACTGCTGAGTTTCTTGCGGCGTTTCTTCTCAGCAGATGTCAGCTTTCGAAGCGCTGGTAGATTCAGACATGTAAAAGAGCCCAGGTGGCCTACTTGCAAAATAAATATTTTCATTTTCATTTTCATTTTCATATTCATTTTCGTTCGGTTTATATTTAAAAAAAACATACTGAATTGATGTTTCGTATCAATAACTGTTTAATATCTATGGATACTAGAAAAGAGACCCACTTGAGTTTTGACAGCTGTTCCAAATTTAATCTCATTTCTTTACTAAAAACGATAAAGAAATAACATTGCAGCACTGGTTTTTCCTAATTGGTTGTCAAAATGGTGGTCATTTCCTATGGTTTTTGATTAAACAATGGAGGTTTTATGATATGGGTGTAGATAATTATTATGATATGCCAGGTTATTGTAGTATTGTAGCTATTCCAATTTCGATATTCGCCTGTTTTTAACCGACTTCAAAAAATTCGAAGGAGGAAGGTTCTCAATTCGACGCGTAGGTATATTTGTTTTTTTTTTTATTTATTTTTTTATATCTATGTACACCGATTACTCGGAGATGGCTGGACGATTTGGATGATTCTTTTTTTAATCGATAGGGTATTTCTCCAAGTTGGTCCCGTTGTGATCAAAGTCGATGTCTGATGTGAGGATCTATGAGGAATCGAAGGAACTCCTCAAATATTATAGGCACGCATATAGAAATTTTGATATTTTCTTTCATGACTCAAGCAGTTACGTATTAAAAACATTATTTGGTGAAGTGGAACTGATGATGAAGACCACGGGTGACCACCGGAACTCTTCAATTATAAGTATTTCACGAGTGGCGATTAGATTTCTGTATAAGGTCGGGAAGCAACGTAAAAATTCAAGTGGTAAAATAGAACCGGTGATGAAGAACCAGGAGAACTCCTCAACGATTGACGTCCTTGCATCTTGGATAGCAACGTTTAATAAAGGGTGATGAGCAATTGGCATTATGCTATTGATACTTGATGTAGTAAATGTGTGTCGTTAAATCACATATGATAATCACTAAAAAAAGTGAAAATTAAAATTTAACAAATAAAAAAACCAACTTCCAAAACCCTTTAAAAAGTAAAAAATAATGGCCTTCGTAAGTAAATTACCTAGAAACTTCGGATATATTGTTGATTAAGTGGTACATTAAATAGGTATATCGAAGTCGGTGGCAAGAAAATTAGGTAATCCAACCCTCATACATTTACTTGACACCGATTTCTATGTATTTAATGTATCACTTAATCAACAATATATCTGAAGTTTCTAGGTAATTTACTAACGAAGGGCATTATTTCTTACTTTTTAAAGGGTTTTTGAAGTCGGTTTTTTTATTTGTTATTTATACTAAATTCAAATTTTGGTTCTAAACCATTCCAATAGAATAACCGCAGTATGAGGTCCTTTTATAGTAAATTAGCCTTATTTCTAAAACTGCTGCGTAAATTGGTACATGTTGTACCATTTTGAAAAAAACATATATTTGTTTTACTTTATCCAGTTTAGTGTAGTACTTTAAACAAAAGAAACTCGATCAATCTAAAGGGCAATCAATCTTGAAAAATCTAAAAATTGTTTAATTCCTTTTTTTTACCGCTACTGCATGATTATAAAAAAAAATACATTCTATAGATAGCATAGTTTTTCAGGAACATAATATTTGCAGTCGTAGCACTAAAAATGATGTTCAGGGTATCTCGAAAACTATGATATTTGTAAATTGGACGAGAGTCAGTAAAAGTTGCAAACCATTTTTTGTCCGCATGAGGATCCTTACATTAACATCTATATACATTTTTGAAATGTGTAAATTTATTAGAAAGCACCCTGATTTATTTAACCAATCAAGAGATACACACCTAAATCCTCATAACTTAAGAAAAAGGAACCAATTAGTAAGTACTTTCACTAATATGAAAATGGTCATGTCAGGGACTCACCAAATGTCGGTAAAAATTTATAATAAAATTCCACTGACCATAAAACTGATAGATAGGGATAACATATTTTATAAGAATCGTTTTTATAGCCTGAACGAGTTCTTTGATTATAAGTGTTAATTATAAGTTATGTAAATAAATGAAGCGTAAGTAAATTGCTGTGCCCTTACAGGGTTTATGTTGGACCTAAATGTAATAGTTTTAAGACCTTTGTAACACATAAATGCAATAAACGAATGAATGAATGAATAAAATGACGGAAATAATCGAAATTTAAAAAGTCAGTAACATTATAATAGTACATTGTGCATCTAGGGCCGTAAGAAGGGGATAACTAACGAGAGTCTGTTAGAAGCCCGACGCCGATAGGCGAGGGCTTTTATGACTCGAGTTTGTTATCCCCTTACTGCCCGTGATACACACAATGTTTTTCATCACATTTGCGAGGAAATGAAATAAAAATTTGACAAAAAAAGTATATATATTAATTTTATCCCCATTTTACATCGTGAATTACCATCAGGTGGGTGTTCATAAACCGTGCGTACGTTGCGATCAGCGCGGGGCAGCTCCGCCGGCTGCAGCTCGCCCCGCCGTCGTGAGCGTCAAGTTGGCGTACCCTTCGAAGATATCCAGGATCTGATGATTCCAAAAAATAGTGCCTAATTAGTAGCGAATTAGTACCGAGTTCAAAAAAATAGTACCTCCGTAATTTCGGAGATATGAGCCCTGTTTAACGGGTACGCTAACTTGACGTCAAGCTGGCGTACCCGTTTTGGTTCTCGAGTACGGTGCTGTTCCCAAATATGCTCTATATCCCAAAAAATAGTGCACAATTAGTACCCCTGGCTCCCGAAGTCACAACTTCGTAGCTCTTATAGAAACTGAGATATTTCATACCAAACACGGGTAAAATATTTTGCACCGTCAAGCTGGCGTACCCGACTGAGATCACACAGAAAGCCATTGAATTCCTAAGCCAGCTATATACCAAAAAATTGTGCCTGAAATAGTACCCCTTTTACGACAAAAACATAACAGAAAAGCTAAGTAGAACATTGAAAATATAATGGATGAATATTCTTCATTGTCATAGTACTGTCACGTACAAAAGTCTTATTTTATTTATATTTATTATTTGTTCTTTCAATCTTTTAAGCAGAACGTAAGTGAAAGTTTTAATTTACTTAATATTCATTGCAATAGCCAGATGGGGTGGCATAACGCAGATTATAGCAAACTAGGTTTTATCCTTTTGCGGTACTTTAGTATTAGGAGTTTTTCGGTCCTATAGCTACATCTGCGTACATTTACTCAGCACGTTAAATATGGTTAAAACATAACAGTAACGGCATCTGTTTACTTAAGTTTTCAACATAATCGTTTACTAACCGTTATAAAGTTCCTCTCTGTTTGCGTCTGTACCAAAATGAGTTTGTATGTAGAAGTTGGCATTCATTTTTTTCAATGTTCCACTTAGCTTTTCTTTTATGTTTTTGTCGTAAAAGGGGTACTATTTCAGGCACTATTTTTTGGTATATAGCTGGCTTAGGAATTCGATGGCTTTCTGTGTGATCTCGGTCGGGTACGCCAGCTTGACGGTGCAAAATATTTTACCCGTGTTTGGTATGAAATATCTCAGTTTCTATAAGAGCTACGAAGTTGTGACTTCGGGAGCCAGGGGTACTAATTGTGCACTATTTTTTGGGATATGGAGCATAATTGGGAACAGCACCGTACTCGAGAACCAAAACGGGTACGCCAGCTTGACGTCAAGTTAGCGTACCCGTTAAACAGGGCTCATATCTCCGAAATTACGAAGGTACTATTTTTTTCAACTCGGTACTAATTCGGTACTAATTAGGCACTATTTTTTGGAATCATCAGATCCTGGATATCTTCCACGGGTACGCCAACTTGACGCTCACCCGCCGTCAGCGGGAGTTATAACCCATACAAAATCCATAACTGCCCTTGGGAGGTAAGTAGGCTACAGCTGCTCTGTACGCCTGCGTATAATAACAGCCTTTCCGAGCAAGTGTGATGAAATAGTACATTGTGCATCTAGGGCCGTAAGAAGGGGATAACTAGCAAGAGTCTGTTAGAAGTCCGATGCCGAAGGCGAGGGCTTTTAATGACTCGAGTTTGTATCCCCGTGATGCACACAATGTTTTTCATCACATTTGTGAGGAAATGAAATCAAAATTAGTTAAAAATATATATATATGCTCCTATTGTACCTACACCGTGAATTACCATCAGGCGGGTAGAATAAACTGTATGTCGCGTCGGTTGCGCACTACTTCTATAAGAAAGCGATCCCCTCCGGACCTGGCGCGCGCGCCCGCCGGACCTGGCGCACACGCCCCGCCGTCAGCGGGAGTTATACACCATACAAAATCCATAACTCCCATGGGAGTTATATCGGCTACCGGTGGTAGATTCATTCTTTGACCTTCATAAGAGCTTGTAAAAGCCTAAATTGAATAAAGATAGTTTGACTTTGACTTTGACTTTACAGCTGCTCTATACGCCTGCGTATAGTAACACCCTTTACGAGCAGGTGTGATGAAAAGATACATTTCCACGCAAACGAAGTTGTGGGCAAACGCTAGTAAATAAATAAAATCAATAAATAATTATGACAATTAATAAGTCAACTAAGAACCTAAACGGTGTCCGTCTAAGTTAAAGTGCTTCATGCAGATATAGGTAATCTGGCTTTTAAATCGGGGGTTAGCAAGCATGACCGCGCTGCCGGTCCTGTCTCGGCGACACGCGACGACACCTTTGACCGCGTTGCCTTCAGATTGCGACGAGACACACAGTGTTCTAATCTGTGGACGCGTGACTCGCGGCAGGCGGCGGGCAGCACACAGCAGGCACGAGCTGGACTGCTGGAGCCGCGATGTCCGGCGGCGGCGGGCCTGCCGCAACAGCTGACCGCCGGCCGCGTGCTGATCACGCGGGGCGCGGGTCGCGGGGCGCGCGCGCCGACCGGCCGTCGCCATTGGCCGCGTGCACGTGGCCTGATCTCGCACCATGGCAACGCGCCCTCCGCGCGCCGCCGCCGCCGCGCCAGCGCTAGCCTAGCCAGCCAGACACCGCGACGCGCTCGCCGAGGAGACACGTTCGACTCGCGCGCTCCGCACTGCTCAGTTCGCCCCGCACTCTCGCAATTCGCGGTCGCCCTTATCCGATCGATACTGTTGTATTGCACGTACTTCGAGAGGCTCCACTTAGAGTCCACACGGACCTCGCGAGTTTGTTGGCAGTGCCCACCCCACTCTGACTGATTAGTTTCCTGGGACCACTCTACATTTGCAGTTTTGTGAATAACCTACCTACCAAGTATTTACAACATGTGAGTAGGTTCAATACTTACATTATTGTCTTTACT
This sequence comes from Tortricodes alternella, assembly GCA_947859335.1. Lineage (NCBI taxonomy): Eukaryota > Metazoa > Arthropoda > Insecta > Lepidoptera > Tortricidae > Tortricodes > Tortricodes alternella. The sequence continues at coordinate 15,921,531 of OX401983.1, forward strand.
TTTATTTAGACCTAACCTATGAAAGCGTTTAATCATCGTTTAATTGTCTTTATTTGCAGTGTGTTTAGGTTTAGGTCGCGTAAAATGGGTAGGTATTTTTTATGTGACTTTATTTAGAAATCCAGCAGAGTAGATAAACAAAACCTATTAAACTTTTTATGTGATAATAACACTTATTTACTTTGTGACAAGGTTTTTATACGATTGAATGCCTGCCGGAATTTCCGACTTATCAGTTAGAGGTATCCTACACCGCCTTAGTTGTCATGGTCATCATGCGGAATGTCGGAGATGATGGTCTGAGTGGAACCGTAGGCCGGCCGGTAGAGGTAGAGCCGTATCGCGTAGTTGGTGGCGCTAGCGTAGGTACGTTTGGGATAGCTTTCCTTTTCCTGTTGGCGGTTAGTCATCGGCGCTCGAGGGAGAAACATGACATTGCATAGGTGTCGGTGTCGATAAGAAGATATGGCCTACTTACTTAGACTGCCTATTATCTTTTGCAATGACAACAATGAACACAGGTAAAGGGAACAAGCAGCGCGCGGAGTGGCGCTACACGGCTGCACTACTCGCTCGCTGCACCGACACAGTCCCGGCAGCTCCTTGCCTGTCAGTGGTTTATTACATAGGTACTAAGGACTTTTAACTAACTTTAATTAGACTTCTCAATTCGTTTTATTTTATACCTACTGAACGAACTTACATCTATCTATACTTATAATAAAAGGCTTGAAGTCGACTTTGTACATGAAAGATATTTAAAAAGAATGATTGATTTGGCAATTATGCATTTAGGACATGCCGAAACTCGTTTTATTTTTTTCTTGTCTGTCTGTCTGTCTGTCTGTCTGTCGGTTAATATGTGCTTCAATCACGCTAAAACTACTGGCCAGATTTTCATGAAATTTGGTGTGGTTATATAGTTTTTGATCTGGAGTCACATATAGGATAATATTTATTTCGAAATTCACCCCTTAAAGTGGTAATATACCTATGGGATGAAAGTTTGTATGGAAATACTTCATTTTTGAAGTTAGAACCATGAAAATTGGTAGGTATAATGATAGCTGGTTACAAATGTAGAATTATAATATAAGGATTTTGAAAAATCTGCCCTTAAAGGTATAAAATAGGGGATGAAAATTTGTATGGGAGTACCATATTTTTTGAAGAAACATGAGAATCAGTAGGTATAATGACTGCTGGTTACGAAAAATGAAATGTACTCTAACATTTTGGAAAATCAACCCTTAAAGGTATAAAATAGGGGTTGAAAATGTTTATGGGAGCACTGTAATTTTTGAACATAGGGTCAATACGCCTGTTCGTCGACCACTGCCTAATCTCGACCATAATGACGATACAAGCTTAAAGAACTACCTAAATAGGTAGGTACCTCATTATAATAACGATGCAGCTTGACGTTCGTAGTCCGTAGACGAGCATAAAATACTTTTTATCACGGAAAATTACACAGAACCCGAGGTCAAACAAACACACTGTCTCTACGCGGAACAAGTTGCGGGGAAAAAGCTAGTTAAGTTAAGCTAATGTTAGCTAGGTTATAATAATATGCCGAATGGTCGTGTGTCTCCATGACCCTGGACCCCTGTCGATTACGTCACTCTCTGTTACACCGGATCACGAGAGTGTATCAATCCATGCTGAAGGTGACCTGAAGATGGGTCTTGACCTTATCGTCGGGTGGCGCTGTGTTATCGGCGCGGGATCGCATCAGCGCGGCATCTGCGGCGTCATCGCGCGAGGCGACCGCGGCGTGATGACGACCCACTCCACCGCCTAACAAAAGTGTTTCCCTTTGACACCTCACACCGTGTTGGATTTGCGGAAGCCTGACGTGAGTGATCTAATGCCAATCACACACTCGAAGTCGTCTCTAATTTGCAAACCGGTTGTGTATAAACAAAACAGTGACGTGCGCGCGCGCAGTAGAGCCGCGCACGCGACGCGCACATGCCGGCGTGCCGCCCTACATACACACCGAGCAATTCACGTTCAATAAGTACCTACCTAATTCAAATAATTAGACAAGTCGCAGCAGTTTTCAATTTTGCGACAAACAATGCCACTTCTAGGAGAATTTTGCAAAATAGGTTAGGTATAGTATTTATCGACCGCAATAACTATGTGGTATCTGCATTTGAAAAATCAATTGGTAGTTAGGTATTTTATATTCTTCAAGTGGTTCTGTTTTATGAAGTCCTGCGTCTGCGCGCTTTGTCAGTAGCACAGTATAATCAAGTATACAGTATTCCATCTTCATACAAACGGCCGAAACTATTCGCTTCGAAATCTCGGTGAACTTCAGTATACCGTACACAATTATGGCACGAGAATTTTTGATATTTTGGATATGTTAAAAGCAAAATACATACAATATATAGTTTCATTATATCCGCTTGTACCAAATGTCGATAGCATTATGTCAACTGCTCATCTACCTTTGTAAAATATTGCGTTCAGAATGCGAGGACTGTTGACCGCTAAGGTGTTCTGTTGCGAACCCCACTATATATCGGTTCCGATTTATCAGATGCGCTTTAACGAGATCAAGTTGCTTAGGAACAGAGACAAGGAAATGTCATCATTATTCGTTGACTGTCTATCATTGCAGAGGTCCAAGTAGTAATCCGTGGACTCCATCAACACCCAGCTCGAAAAAACGATGATGTTCTTATGCAAATGCATCAGTTACCTATCTTAGAAAATGGCAAAAAAAGTATATGCTTGCTTACAAAATTTTGAGGAGTTCTGTTGATTCCTCAGGGATCCCATCATCAGATACCGCCAATTTTTCTATGGGTCTATTTCTGAACTATGACAATCCCAACAAAAAAAGAATTATCGAAATCGGTTCACGGACTAAAAAGTTATGCGAGAACATTCATAAAAAAAACCGGACAAGTGCGAGCCTGACTCGCGCGCCGAGATTTCCACAATTACGTATTTTATTTCTTTTAACAACGGGGTAACCATTTTCAACCTACCTATGAAATAAGACAAAAAATAACTTTCGCAAGCTCCTATCTCCGTTCAATCGTAGAGTGTGATACAACTTTGCACAGGTTATTCCGTTTAACTTTTTTTTATGTAATGTAATTACAAATTCACGGTTTTCGGACTTTTTCCTTTACTTGTGCTGTAAGACACTGCTTCTTGCCAAATTTCATGATTCTAGGTCAACGGGAAGTACCCTATAGGTTTTGATTCAATTTGGATTCCCTTGAAAGTATCAAAATATGAGACATAAACAGCCATATCTTTTGATTGCGGTGACTTAGAAGGTTGATTTTTTCATAGCTTCAAGAGATTGCAGACCTGAGTATTTGATATTAATTTCAACTTGATACCTCCACGCGTTCCTGAGAAAAAGGTCTTGACAGACAGACAGGCAGACGGACAACCGAGTGATCCTATAAGGGTTCCTTTTTTCCTTTTGAAGTACGGAACCCTAAAAACAAATAAATATACGTGTCGAATAGGTACATAACCTCCTCCTTTTTTGAAGTCGGTAAAAAATATACCAATTCGAGAGAGCACTTGTAAGTGACCTTCCCGCTCATTACAGTAAACATTAACATTATTACGCGACTTCCTACCGCGAGGCGCGACGTAGCGCAAGACCTTACCTACACTCGAGTCTCGAAGATCCGTTTGAACTTGGCCACGAAGTACCCATGTACTCAATCATTTTAACAATCCTCAGTGTGAGTAAATAAATGTACAGACATTTGAAAATGGAAAACGAAAATTAAAATATTTATTTTGCGAGTGCGTGTGGCCCCACGAGCTCGTTCACATGTCTGAATCTACCTGCGCTTCGATAAGTGACATCTGCTGAGACGAAACGCCGCTAGAAATTCGGCAGTAAGTATTTTTTTCAACTTTAAAATTCAATTTTTAACTAAAACTAACACATAATAAATGCAGCTAACAAACCAAGTGGGCACAAATTAATTATAGGTAATAAATAACTAATAAGGGAGCAGTGGCGAAGCGTGAAATGGAAGCCGGAAGAATTAGAACCGTACGTATGAGTCTGACATTCAGTTAGAGTAATGTGGACTTCACTGACAGCTAGTCGTAACTTTCTAGCTTGGTAAAGCCGCAGGAATCGGCTTGTATGCAGGCTTCGCCACTGTAAGGGAGATGTATAGTAGATATGTCATTTGTGAGACGCCGCCTTGTACCGTTACTAACCTATTTATAAGAAAAAACCGACTTAAAAACCCCTTCGGTAAGAAATAATGATTGGATTTCGTAAGTCAATTACCTAGATACGTCAGATATATTACAGATTAAGTGATACATTAAATACATCGAAGTCGGCGTCAAGTCGATGAACACATTCTGAGTGATGAACCTAATTTACTGGTCACCGACTTTGATATATTTAATTTATCACTTAATCTTTATAATAAAAAGCTAACGAAGTCCATTTTGTACATGAAATATATTTACAAAAAAATATGATAGATTTGGCAATTAGGCGTTTAGGAGAAGCTGAAACACCTTTTAATTTTTTCCTTGTCTGTCTGTCTGTCTGTCTGTCTGTCGGTTAATTTGTGCTTCAATCACGCTAAAACTACTGGTCAGATTTTCATGAAATTTAGTGTGTTTATTTTAAAGTTTATGATCTGGTTCTAGGTAATAGATATAGGATAATATTTATTTCAATATTAATCCCCTAAGGTGGATATACATATAGGGGATGAAAGTTGGTATGGAGATACGTCATTTTTGAAGTTAGAACTATGAAAATTGGTATAATGATAGCTGGTTACAAACGAAGAATTATGATTTAAGGATTTTGAAAAATCAGCCCTTAAAGTTATAAAATAGGGGATGAAAATGTTTATGGGAGCACTCTAATTTTTGAAGATAGAATCTTGAAAAATTATATTTAAGCTGTTGGTTTCAAATTATGAATGATGTATTTGAGTGTTTTTGACAATGGACCTTAAAATAAGTACCTAATATGTTGGAATATGGTATGGAGATCTACACATAATAACGGTGCAAGGACATCAATCTTTGAGGAGTTCTCCTGTTTCTTCACCATCGGTTCTAATTAACCACATGCATTTTCATGAGCATCAATTGCTTCTCAACCTTATACAGAAATCTAAACGCCACCTGTGAAATATTTATCATTGAGGAGTTCCGGTGCTTATCTATGGTCTTCATCATCAGTTTCAGTTCACCAAATAATGCCTTTGGAATTCAACTGCTTGAGTTATTACAGAAAATACAAAAATTCTTATATGCGTGCCTATAATATTTGAGGAGTTCCATCGATTCCTCACAGATCCTCTCATCAGAACTCATGGTTGACTACAACGGGACCAAGTGTGAGGTATACGCTAAGTATTAAAAAAAGACTCATCTATATCTGTCCAGCCATCTCCGAGTAATCGGGGAACATACATAAAATATAAAAAAAGGGTCCGACGAATTGAGAACCTCCTCCTTTTTTAGCAAAAAGAGCATAATAATTAAACATTTAATAGAAATATTATTTATTTACATTGGATTGAACATATTCCACTAAATGGATGAAAACCAGCGAAATCACCCTACTACTAATTTTACTTGCTTATTCTCGATTTATAAATAAAATAAGGTACCTGCACCATGTAAGGCCCCAGTGCCTAATAAAGCCCACATTTAAAAAAAACCCGCTTAAAATAGTGGCAGCGCTTTGAAGTTTTGACAGTTCATACAATAGACATTTTTTTATTTTTATTTTTTTATTGAAAGGGCTTTGTCGCAAAGCGACCACACCGCCCCGTGAAGGCTTACAAAGTTACAAATTCATCTCTTATCTAAGCTTAATTTAGCTATCCTAAACAACCTGTCGGCCTCCTCCGACATGGGTAAAGCCAAGATGCTATTAACAAAGCCAACCTGCACCTTTCTGTCGCCACGGAGACAGGATCTCCTCAAAGTCTCGCTCCGGACACACTACATCAATACATGTTCAACATCCTCCACTACTCCACAGTCAATACAATTTGGCGATGTGACTTTTTTCATCAGGAATGCAAACTTGTTCGATGGAATATGTCCAGAGCGTAGTCTGAGAGCAGTTTTCAGCCTATCTCTGTCAAACGGTACTTGATCAATCCATGGGTACTGAGAGATTTGTGGCTGAATTGTACGGAACCAAATACCTTTTTCCTTAGATCTTTTAACCAAATATTCCTGCCATGTTATTTTGCATTGCGTTCTAATGTGTTTGACATGATCAGTGTAAAGAGGAAGAACCGACAGTGAGATCCCATGTTCCGTTGCTTGTTTTGCCAGTAAATCTACTTCGTCATTTTCTTTTATCTGTATATGGGATGGAATCCATTGCAGTGTAATCCTTTTGCTGAGAGATTGAGATTTTAGAATAGACTCTAATATACGATAGGCAATCGGTGACAATAGACATAATGGCCGGCCATCGCCAAAGCGTCAACACTCGGCCACGAGTCTGTTCAAACCTACCTCACAAAATAGTTGCACTCGTGACCGCACGTGTCGTTTTGCTAAAACTGGCCTACAAATATCGTACGTGACTTTGGGTTTTGCCCAAAATTGTTGATTCTTTTTGCTTTCAGGTATCTCTTTGATGTAAATGAATCTTTTTAAATTGTTTTTATGAAAGAAATCCCTATGGTATTTTTTTGGCGAGGGTAGTTAGAGTACCTACCGTTTTTAAAATGGCTGGGCCTTTTTATGGGATATGGTGCCAAATAAAGCCCAAGGACAGTTTTTTTTTTTAATGTTAATAAATAGAAGATGTTGATTCCAAAGATTTTTTTTTCTTTTTAAGTAAAGTAATAAACGACTGATTATATAAAAATGCAGTTTTATTTTTTTTGCTTAAAATAATACATTTTTTTGCTGTTTACGTGTTAGATGGGTCATGGTACATGGTGCAGGTACCTTAGGTAAGGTAGGTATTTTTTGTTTAAAATTCGGGTGTTGTTAGTACGTAATTCGAAACAGACGGTGAGTTCAAGTACCTATACTCTGCTACTCGTATCTGCCTTGATTTATTTCGTTCTTGTCCGGCAGCGTGAGCATGTCATGCTCGCTCAAAGGTCTTTGCTTACGGCGGCGTCGTTGATCGGGTCGCCACCTTCCCTAAAACATGGTTCAGGGAGACGATGGCTGAGATACGCGTCATACTCGTGAACGGGTGCTGTCTGTGGGGTCCGGACGGTTCATGCTCGCAAGGACCTTTTAAAATTTAAAATTTTAAAATTGTTACCTTTTTATTTATTCGTTTGTGCGTTATCTGAACCTGACTAGAGAGACTTCATAGTGTTCTCTATACTATATTCTATAGGGTTTCATATTCGATATTTGAATTATTAGGACATGAAATATTTTTATTTCAAAATATTATTATTATTTTGATATTTGCAGGCCTTACACCTCCTTCTTTGTACTTGACCGTGGAGACTGTCTACATCTCCATTTAACCTAGATTAGGTAATCAATTTAGATGTTCCTTTATTTCTTTATTTTAATTATTATTATGATGACCCTTAGAGGCTTTTTACATCTCTAAGTAGCTTAACTTGTCCAGACGCGGAGACTATACATCTCCCTTATTAGTTATTTATTATAATTAATTTTTACCTATTACGATTGTTTGCTGCCCTTTTCATGTGTTATTTTGAGTTAAAACTCTAATGTAAAAGTTGAAAAAAAAAAGACTTACTGCTGAGTTTCTTGCGGCGTTTCTTCTCAGCAGATGTCACCTTTCGAAGCGCTGGTAGCTTCAGACGTGTAAAAGAGCCCATGTGGCCTACTTGCAAAATAAATATTTTCATTTTCATTTATAGGTACAGTGATATTCGTCATTATTTGTAGCGGGTAGTAGGTACTGTTTTATTTATGATTGTTTCACTAGCTTCTTCGTTTGCGTGGGATTCTTGTATCGCTATTCCCTCGGGAACTGTACAAAAATAAGTGAATGTCCGACCCTCCAACTACAGCTAACCAAAAATCCACGTTTTCCTTTGCTCCGTTTTGACGTGACGTGAACTAAAAAGAACGAATGTCTCTTCGGCCGGTGATTCAGTGATGTCTGATTGAGATTGTGATTGTGCGCAAGTACTTGTACGCACGGATCGGGAGCATGGCTGATTAGGCGCAAGTGGAACACAATGCGTGTATTGTTGTTGTGTTGTGCGCCGTAGAGCGGCGGCGGGGCGGCGCTCGCCGGCGCGCACCTTGCCGCCGACGCCGGCGCCGGCTACCGCGTGGAGGTCGAAGCGGACAGGCCACTCCGAAGAGCGGCACGACCTTGCTCGTCCTTGCGCCGGCCGTGATAAGTGCACGGGGCTCGTGGAGCGGCGCAGCTGCCGCGAGTCGCGACCCCGCTATCGTGCCCTCTTGACCGCGCGCCGCTCGCCGCGGACTCCACTCGCCGCGCATACGCCGACTCCACTTCTCGCTCTCCCCATTCTCCCTCGAGTGGTAGCAGCGCACGGACGCTCCTCCAATCACGTTGAACCTGACGCGAAGTGATTTAGTGGCGGGACCCGCCTCATCCATCGAAGTGTCTATTAGTCTACCTGAGGAAGGTGAGCGACGGCCGGCGCTCAGTGGTGGCAAGTGTGGTGGCGGTCACAGTAGGTAGTGAATCAACGTGGTGACTTGTTGCAGATAGCGAGCGGTGAACTGCCAACATGCCTAGCGCGGTAAACGGACGAGGCGCGGGCGCCGGCGACGACGTAGTGCTGACGGGGCTGTCGGGCCGCCTGCCCGAGTCCGACAACATTGAGGAGTTCGCGCAGCAGCTCTTCGACGGCGTCGACCTCGTCACCGCCGATGACCGCCGCTGGACGCCAGGTATGCGCGCACTCAGACACACACATAAAACAACTACCTTTTACCCACGACTTTGTCTGCGTGGAGATGTAATGTGTCTTTAAAATATAACAAAGTTTCATGTGACAAACTTATTAATATTTTTAAAAAATTCTTAAATTCGGTACCTAACTATTAGGAATTAGGAATAGAGAATTCAATAAACAATTATTTATCCAAATCCGTAATACGAAGTGCGACTTCATGAACATTGAATGTCTCATACAAGGGAATAAGGAATTATTTTAAATCGGCCGCGTGTCAATAATTATGTTACGATGAGTGAGAGTAAGTAACTTAGAAGTTTTTGGGATAATCAAACCCGGCGCGCAGATACATAAATAGTAGAGATGCAACGGATACCCGGTATCCGGCCATGATTTTTTTATCCGGCCAGATACCGGATAGTGGGTCGATATATGGCCGGATACCGGATAGTAAAACAATTGGTTATCGCGTGGGAGTGAGCGCGACAGTTGTAATAGTCCGAAGTTAGCTCAGTATAATCTTTCCTAATTAAGTAATGAAAAATTTGGCGGAAAGTTAAAATTAAGTAACCGAGAAAGTGAGACTCTTATGCAATAATAAAAAAAACCCCGTGAGCAAAATATCCACATTGAAGAAACTGTACTTTAAATTGTATATTATCATTGCTTTAAATTAAATATAAATCAAAAGACTTACCACGATTAGGTGGGTTCTTTTTAAGTGCTGAGCTCATCTGAGCAAATGTAGGTGACTTGGATGGTGAATATGTGAAGTAAGTTTTGAACTGTAAATTATTCCTATTAGTAATAATCGTAGGAACCAACACGATGATGATGAAGTCAGAATGCTTTAAAAACACTTACCAAGATTTTACGGTTATTCCGTAGTTTTGGAGCTATGGGACTACATAGGTACGCTGAAGTTAAATTAGATAATATCTGCCACTGGGCAGGGCTGCTGAAACAATAAGGAAACATAAACTTAACAAACGAGGAATATAAAATGGACCGTGGTCGTCGGCAGGCAATACTCACCAAAGCGGTGATTGAAAATTCGGGATGTGTGTGAGGAAGATGTTCACATCTCGGCAACTTGAATTCAATAAAATCCCGGATCTCATAAAGTTCATAACCAACAAACCACACAATCATGTAGGCGCGTTCGGATATCGAAACCAAGAATTTTGACTTCCACAAATATGAAAACATTATGAAGTTATATTGTATGATCAATACTTTTCACGTTCTTTCTTGTTACTTTTATTTAATACTTATGGGCCTTTAAATTTTAACTCACATTTAATGGTTATTTATGTTCGTAGAACTGATTCAAAATTGTATTCCGTTGTACGTGCGGAATTGACCGTAGGGGTAAATAATAAGAAAGTCTTATTTAATACATAGTAGTTTATGCAACGGTTGCATAATGATAGGCCTTAAAACACTAGTGCGGTTTTATGAAACGAGCCTTTAGGCGAGTTTCATAATAAGATCGCACGTGTGTTTTAAGGCCAAATTATGTAGAGTTGCATACATAACTTTATCTACACACAAATTATAAATCTTCCATGATGCGTTCAGAAACAATATTTTCTGGCAACCAGTTATTTGTTGCAATCGTGGCTGCATTTACGATATCCGGCGCATTTTCACATAGTTCCTGGAGTCACTACTATTCATATTTTCAACGAAAATGTAAATTACAAACAACTTTTTACATTCTACTTTCGTTCAGCAAAAACCCAATATGAATGATGAAATGACAACGCAAAAATGTAGTCATTTAGTATTAATTGTTTGTGAAACTAGTGTTAAATAGCCATTGAGGATGTTGATCTTTTTTTATCTTCCAGTGCCTCTCCAACTAGTGAAGGCTGGCAGTCAGTCTATATTGACTCCCATAAAATTAAAGTTCCGATTTTCACAATCCATAACGTTGTTGGTCATAATTATTATTAGTCATAATGTTGAAAGTCATATATTAATAGGTATAATTTCTGAGTTCCGATTTTCACTGGTCATAATTGTCGAAAGTCATAAAAATTATACTCATAACTTTTTATGTCATAATGTATTATACTTCATAATGTTACAGATAATAATAGTACTTGTAATAACCATTATAACGTCTAAACTTGTTGAACATAACAATAATATACATAAAATTTAAGTACCTACATTTTATTTTTTTACCAGTCTTCATATCATGTACTATGGAATAGTTACTAACCACAACCACTGCTTGTCACTGACAAGATCTACTGGGCTGTTACAAAAGAAAGACCTAACATCGAAGGCTAAGGCGGGAGCTTCGCTTCGCTTCGCTCCCGCCTTAGCCTTCTGAACCTAACCTATCCGAGTCGCTTCTGCTCCGACCCATCTTGCTCGCTCGCTTCGCTCGCTCACTGCCATTTTTCATTCGTAGTTATTATGTCAATCAGTTCAGCACAATATCTTACAAGCAAGCAAAATGCATGGTACACCAAGTTACATGGTACCAAAGTATACAAGAACATAATCTTGAATACTTTCGAAATATAAAAAAAAATACTATTATTAACTTCAACTTTAGGCAATTAAACGGTATGGGTAAAAATAATTATTAATTTAAAATATATAGCTTAAAATATTGCTGAACAATAATCGAGATGCCTTTGGATGTTATAGATATAAATTTTATGACTTTTGAAAATTATAATCTTTAACAATATGGATTATTAACTTTAGAATTATTAAGGTTATGCTTTACAATTTTTATGACTTTCGATAATTATAAGCATAAATTATATGGGAATCAACATCTTACTTTCAAAATTCGAAACAATAAGTTTATGGGTAACAAGGGGATCCCGTTTAATTCTTTTGAACACCTCAAAGTGTTACACAGTGAGCGGAGTTCGAGCCATCGTACCCATGCGCACTATCCACAACACATTCGTTCACCGCTCGACTTACATGCCGTTGAAACTTGCTCGCCGCGCGAAGGCCGCGCAAGCTAACACGACTTTAGAGATTGCTCATGTGCAGCCGAAAAATGAAAAAAAACCGACTCCAAAACCCCATGAAAAGTAAGAAATAATAATTGGCTTTTGTAAGTAATTAACCTAGAAATGGGAGATATATTATTGGTTAAGTGACGTCATAAATTAAATATATCGAAGTCGGTGGCAAGTTGGTGGTTGGTGGTTGGTGGTGACTTGTCAAGTAAATGAACACAGTATGAGGGATGTATTGGAAAGTCCATTTATTCCATGTACCTATTACCTTATTAACTTGCCACCGACTTCGATGTATTTAATTTATGACGTCACTTAACCAATAATATATCTCCCATTTCTAGGTAAATGACTTACAAAAGCCAATTATTATTTCTTACTTTTCAGTGGGGTTTTGGAGTCGGTTTTTTTATTTGTTAAATTATTATTTTATTTTATACTTTTTAGTGCTTATCGTATAAAACACATTTATTACATCAAGCAACAACAGCATAATGCTAATTGCTCATCACCATTTACAAAATGTTGCTATCCAGGGTGCAAGGGCATCAATCTTTGAGGAGTTCTCCTGGTTCTTCAAACCCAGTTCTATTTTACCACATGCATTTTCATGACCATAAATTGCTTCACAAACTTATAAAGAAATTTAATCGCCAACTGTGAAATACTTATCATTCAGGAGTTCCGGTGATCATCTATGGTCTTCATCAACAGTTCCACTTCACCAAATAATGCTTTTGGAACGTAACTGCTTGCGTTATTACAGATTATACTAAAATTGCTATATGCGTGCCTATAATATTTGAAGAGTTCCATCGATTCCTCATAGATCCTCACATCACACCTCGACTTTGACTACAACGGGACCAAACTGGAAGTATACCCTACCGATTAAAAAAAGAATTTTTCAAATCGGTTTATAAATGACGGAGTTCTGAAGTAACAAACATAAAAAAAAATAAAAAAAAAATAAAAAAAATACAACCGAATTGAGAACCTCCTCCTTTTTTTTGAAGTCGGTTAAAAATGAAAATATTAATTTTGCAAGTAGGCCACCTGGGCTCTTCTACATGTCTGCATTTACGAGCACTTCGAAAGGTGACATCTGCTGAGAAGAAACGCCGCAAGAAACTCAGCAGTAGGTCTTTTTTCAACTTTGGCAATACAGTTTTATCTAGAAACTAACACAAACTGTGCAATATAAAAACCTAATGGGTACAAATTAATACTAATAAATAACTAATAAGGGAGATGTATAGTCTCCGCGTCTGGACAAGTTAAGTAATTTAGAGATGTATAAAGTCTCTAAGGGTCATAATAATAAAAATAAAAATTGAAACAAAGAAACATCTAAATCGATTATCTCCACTGTCAAGTATAAAGATGGAGATGTAAGGTCTCCAAATATCAAAAGAAACAATGTGAAATATAAAATTTCATGTCCTAATAATACAAATATACGAATATGAAAAACTATCAAATATCCGGAATTTTAGAATCCGGTCAATGACCACGCCGGATATCCGGTATCCGGCCAAAACATTATCCGTTGCATCTCTATAAATAGACATCAACGGGCACTCATGGGGCACGCACGAATTGCCGTTAAATTATTTTCCAGCCCCTATTTATTTAACCTTTTTAAAGATTGATTTGGTTTTTAAGGCTTTAACGATAAGGATTGTGTATTAAAATAATGTTTTACTTTCCAATTTTATCTAGATAGAGCGGCACTAGCGCGTATATAGCTATACTTCGTTCTTTTTAAGACAAGAAAACAGTGTAATCAATCTTTATTTCCTCGTAGTTTCCTTCTAAGAAGCTTTTATAATTAAAAAAAAAAAACACTTTTCATAAAAAAAACGTACCAAGATTGTTTACACTTTTTCTTATTTGGAAAAAAGAATCATCCTAGTTCCAAAAATTAGGAACGGTCAATATATAGTCTACTATCAATATAATTGCGCAACCAGTGAAATTGCACACCTAGCCTAATTGTATGCCTTTGAGTACTATTTTTTCCCCTTCTCAGGAGGGCTGTAAATTATCCTACTTTTGCATACGATAATAAATATTGTATCGTAACCTGAGTAGTAATTGTCGTACATGTACGATATATATAAAAAGAAGAAAATTAAATCTGTCACTTATAGTCCCGCCGTCCTAAAATGCCCGATTTGACAGCTGCCAAAATCAGACGTGTAGGAATGAGAAAAAAAAATCGGTAGCAGCAAATACCGATTTTCATGATGTATCGATTTACATCACTAAGGCTTTGTAATCTATTAGTTATGACATCGCGTATTGTAATTCGAATTTATTTCGAAATTTGTTGAATTTATTTTATTAGAATGAGTATTAAATGGCTTTAATGACAGTGACGGTAATTTATGTTAATGTTTTGTTTTTAATGCTCATTTTATTTAGGTAAGTACTTACTTAGTGTTACATTACATACCTTCGTCTGACCTATTAAAAACCTTCGGTATTCTTTGTGTTTTGATGACACACACGATTCTACACGCGTTGGATTCCAGGCTTCTGGCCAAATTTGGATCAATCACTCAAATAATAGGAATTTTTGTTTAATTTATATTTAAAAATATACGTCATTAATCATAACAACAATGAACGTAAAATTTATTACGCGTAAAAACTGATTAGATTTTTTCGAATAATCGGTTACTTTTGGTTCCGAAACGGTCACATTACTAAGGTATCAGGCGTAAGGTATAACATTGTAATGTCGTACTACGAAATTATGAACCCTCGATAAATTCATGTTTCTGAGTGTATTTTAACAATATAATGTGAAAGTTGATCCTTACAAATGTTACTTAGCGTCATAATGTAAAGGAACACCGTAAATACTTCAATTTATAAATAAAATTTTCGATTTCTTGCGTAGACGTTCACACAAAGTGATCGCGGCGTGAAAAGCAACAAACGTCAAATCGGGCCTTTTAGGACGGCGGGACTATACATTCTGCTTAAAAGATTGAAATGAAATACAGATCATACGACGTACCGCAGCACGTACCTACGTACCTACTGCGTAACTGAAAGATTTAATTTAGTTTGACAGCACTTTGACTATGACTGAACTTTCATTCATTGTTTTTCTATGTTCCATTTAGTTTTCTTCTATGTTTTTGTCGTAAAAGGGCTACTATTTCGGGTAGGTACTATTTTGTGGAATATAGCTGGCTTCGAACTCCATGATTTTCTGTGTGATCTCGACCAGGTGCGCCCGCTTGACGTCAAGTTAGCGTACCCGTTAAACAGGGCTCATATCTCCGAATATACACAGGTACAATTTTTATGTACGAGGTACTAATTGGATACTATTTAGCTGGAATCATCAGATCCTGGATATCTTCGATAGGTACGTCAATTTGACGGTCACACAAATTCTTGTCATTTTACTGTCGTCAAACAAGCCTTACTTTTATTTTTAGCGCCATAGGTATTTTGATCGCGGCGACAACACTTCACAGTTCCAGAATACTTTCATCCCGGGAATATGCAATGGAATCGCGATAAACGAATTATACGCGGACGGAGTCGCGGGAAAAACCTTTTATACATAAGATACTGGTCAACTATCTTTTTTATTACTTTAATATATCTACTCGGGGAACTCAAAGAAAGTAAAAATGACATACATAGAAGCTCAGTTTTCCAAGCTTTTATTTAGTTTTGCCTGTCCGGTCCCGGCGCCTGAGAAGGAAAACTGAACTCGGCTGCATACGGATAGTAGAGCGTCCATCTGTCCGGTGATTATCTCGAGAACCACTAAACGGAATTTATTAAATGCAGTTTGCAGATGCACGCAGATCATGCAATTCTTAAGAAGGATTCGTGTTTATTTAAAAAATCCGCCGCCGCGAAGCCAGTGTCGGAGCACGCACACCACGCACCGCGACGGGTTCCAAACTCGAATTGACCGCTGGAAGTATTTACGCATGCGCAATATATCTACATTAAATGAGCAGCAAAAAGTAAAAAAATATGATTTATTTTCCAAGCAACAATCTTACAAGTATCTGTCAAAAACACTGTGAAAACAAAGTTATTTCTGCGATCGCTACACTCAAAATAATCCGGGCCTGTTGGTCTGCCTTAAACCACAGTCAAATTGAGAAACCTTGCTCTCGAAGCTGGTTCAGAAAAATATTAAAAGGTTACCGAGTAGATATCAAATGGTTGCCGAAATGTAACTAGTGTAATAAGTGTACGTGTAAACGTGTCACGCACAGCGCAGATGCTGCGGCTCCGCGATAACAGGGATCAGCGCCGATAGCGCCGCGCCCGCGCCGGCGCCGGCGCCTCGCACCTCGCGGCTCGCGGCTCGCTCTTCACGGGCACTCTATTTATTTATTTATTAAGGATTACCAACCTTAATAAATAAATAAATAAATAAATAGAGTGCCCGTGAAGAGCGAGCCGCGAGCCGCGAGGTGCGGGTATCGACAACATGCAATAATATGTACTATAACATATTATTGCATGTTGTGGATACCTGTAACTGAGTGAGCATTATGCGTATGATATAATTTTGTATTGTTCTATAGTTTGTACGATTCTGATGTATCACTTGTTGGTAATCCTTAGTAAGCTACTGAGTAAAGGCAATTTTTTTTAATACAATTTTATAAGATTGCACATAAAAAGGAATACAACATGAAAGGTCAGATAACATAATTTCAAATTAATAATCTAACATACTTATATTAAACACCTATCTAATTGTATAGGTACATTACCAGATATAAAGCAAAAAAAATAAAAACAAATCGAATAAGCACATACATCATTTCCGTCACTTTTCACTTCAGTTAAATACATTTAAAGAAAAAGAGCAGAACGGGTGCCACTTCATATTGAACGCTGCAATGATAGCTGTTGCAGAACTGTTGGCATCGTGAATGTTGTGTCAAATATCTATGTAGCAGCCGATGAGGCGGAGGGAGGACGCGCCGCATAGTGAGGGTTCGGCGCCCGGATGCGCCTCCGAGCCGCTCTGCCCGCGCCGCGCCGGCACGTGCGAGCCGGCGAGGGCCTCCCAATTAATTCCCTCGCCTTCCACCATGACCCCGGCGGAGGCGAAGCCCACCCCGCGCGGCGTGCGATCAGCCGCTTCGCTTGTAGGTACGCGGCGGGCGCTTCGTTATCTGTTCCACTCGTAGTGCACGCAAGGTCAGGCGCCTATAATTACGACACGCCACCCGTGGATGTGGTTTAGGTAATACTGAGCTACGCGGTCACCTCTTGTGTCTCTGCGGAGTCCAGGTTCGAGATCGAAGCCTCCTATAACATAGGCACCTACAACGTGTAATTTTATTAAGACTTTTTCTGGACAGTTAGAAGAGCTTGAACATCTTTTTAACATTTAAGTTTTTGGTGGGATTTTAATAATTTTTGTCGGTTTTATGTACTTACTAAATTACTGAAATTAATGTTAAAAGAGCGCATCTATAGGTTCATTGTTGACATTGTAAGGGAACAAGGTGTAGTGTTAGATGTTTGAACAGAACAAGGAGCAGCATGAAACACCACTAGGAGCATCCCGGAATAATGAAGATTAGATACATTTCAAGAAGAATCGTCCAAATTGATGCAAAGGTTTTTGAGTTAATCGCGCAGATACCAAAAAGGCATCGATGGACTCTCACTGGCACGACACGGACTTGTCATTAATTAATTAATGAAACCACTTTTTGTACATTTTGAGTGGATAATTTTTAGTTTTAAGAATTCTCGGTTTCTTTACATTTTACGAACAATCTTCATGATTAATTTCAAGTTTGTAGAACAACTAAAAGTACCTTATAATCTAGATTAGCTCCAGCAGTCAGTCAGTGAGTCAGTGAAGCAATCCCAAAACTGCGATTTTCTGAGACCAGACTGAGACGAGATCCATATTTAAGGCGCATGAACGCCATTCGGTATTCTGTTTGAAGAGAGGTGGGTTTATACTTTGTTAATGTTTCATCAGTTATTCCTGCAATAGATACTGAGATACA
The DNA here is from genome assembly GCA_947859335.1 of Tortricodes alternella. Taxonomy (NCBI): domain Eukaryota; kingdom Metazoa; phylum Arthropoda; class Insecta; order Lepidoptera; family Tortricidae; genus Tortricodes; species Tortricodes alternella. The sequence continues at coordinate 15,939,432 of OX401983.1, forward strand.
ATTTGGTCATAAGTGGCTCGATATAGTAAAGAACACTCAGCGTCCGTGCGACCGGTTTCTTCGAACTTGGGCTTGTGCACCGCCGTGCGCTTCGATGACTATAAACTACTGTCTATATTACGTGCAATAATAATAATCGTAGTTATTCAGCGGCCGGAGCTTCGATTCTAAAATGCCGTACTTCCTCGCTGCAAAGGTAATTGATCGCAATCGCCCAGATAGCGTCATTATCCCATTGTTCCGGCCAATCGGCAGGTTGCGTGCGACGGAGCGACGCGGCGGCCACGCTCGTCGCGTCCGTCGCTCGTCTGCCGCTACACCGCAACACTACGAGCGAGATTATACTAAACGAACTAATGGTGACTCGCGTCGCTGAATGAGAGCAAAATTATCAGCGACATTTTGCTCGGACTACTTCTATTCGTCAAACGACGCGTCACGCGTCGCACGGAAGCCAAACAATGTCGTGGACATCCGAATTGTTATTCGAAAAAAGAGATAAGCTAATTTTTCTTTTAACTAAGTACCTACCTAATTGTTGTTTAGTTGGAAGCGATTTGTTGTGTGGCGAACAAGCAACCAGCGGCTCGGGGAAGTACCGGACCGATGATAAATTTCGTATGTATGCATATTATGTAAGTCGGTGACCGCAACACGGACGCGTAACTTAAATAAAATAAATGAATTTTTAACATGAGGGCCACTTTTGGGGGGCAAAAAGAAAATTAAAAAAAAAAAGTTATGCAAACTATATCACCACCACCACCGTGGAGACCGCGGACCGGTAAGCGCAGCGTAGGACGTCCACCCACAAGATGGACAGACGACCTAAAACGCTTCCAACCGGCCCTTTTGGAAATCGATGGGGGAGGCCTATGTCCAGCAGTGGATGTCCTACGGCTGAAATGATGATGATGATGATGAAACTATATCGTGTGACATATCAAATGAAAGGGCTAATTTGAGGATCTCAAATATATTATATTATATTTTTGAATGTTAAGGTAAATAGTTTGGAAGTTATTTAGGCGAAAATTTACCATAACCCCCCCCTTATTTCCGAAACGACGGGGCCTAAAATTTTGAAAAAAATACAGAAAATAGTTCTGTACCGGGATTACAGGAAAACCTATAAGAAGTCTATGGTATTTAAAGTAACATAGGAAATTTCAGATAATCTTGTATATGGAACGGAACCCTCTCCACGCGAGTTTAACCCGAAACTTCTCGGTTAACACATCTCCGGTTTTTTAACCTGAAACGGTTAATGCTGCTGTAACAAGTAATTATTAAGTAGGTAAGTATACCCAACCAGCAAAACAGTCGTATAAGCAAAGCTTTTTACAGCTAATGATCGAGAAATAGTCGTAAAAAGAAGTTAAAGATACCAAATCGTCGTATAAAAGATATAACTATGCTCAACTCTTTAGCATTTTCGCATTTTGGACGTAAAACTATGTCGACTAAACATTTACTCGACATGTTTACAGCGCGATTACTCAATTATTGTATAAAGGTTTCAAATTTTACTTTTAAACCACTGCAAGTTCTAAATTAACTGTATAAAAGTTTCTTATTTTGTAATTAGCTGCTGAAGAAGTTTTTATAGCACCGTCATTCCACATTGTTCCCGTGGAAGCATTAAAATGGTAAAAAAGCTGCTTATACGACCAAATAGTATCTCAGTTACTCTTAAAGCACTAGTTGTTATATAAAAGATATCGATTCACTATTACAGCACCTGCCGAGAGAAAGTTCATTAATCATTTGGTTCTTAACTCGACTATTTTACGACAATTATAGCTCTTTAAGCTGAGTAATTTATGCCCAAATCGCGTCGAGTAAACGTTTACAGATCTATTACTCGACAGTTTAAAGACCCTTTTGTCAGCTTTAGGTGAAAATAGGAACGTGCTCTCGACTTTCATACGACTTAGTTTTGCTGCTTGGGTAGGGCGTCCCATGCTATGCGACACGAAGGCAAAGTACCTTACCTGTCCGAGGAAGTATGGATCAAATCAAGCAGGGACATACTCGTAGAAGATGGTGTGGTCATTTCCAATCATTTTAAGCGATAAGTTCGATGCCTAACGGTTCAAAAGTTATAATTATATATAAAAAAAAACATAAATTACCTGTATTACCGAACAAAAAAAATGTAAAACAAAAAAACTGTACCGCTATTGGCTTATTTTGTTTTTGAGATTGATTAAGGGACAATGTACCTCTTCTAAAATGGTACTTTCACCTGACAGAATGATAATTTAGTCACAAAAATATTTCCTACAAAGACTTCTGTCTAACAAAATCTTTACGCGATATCTGGTGAAAAAAAATTAGACTATTGAAAGTTGACCACATATTGTAAAAACTTGCCCGTTTAATGCTAATTCTAACAACATACAAATTATTGCGTTATTGTTATTAATAAGTCAATGTCAAAGTCAAACTATCTTTATTCAATTTAGGCTTTTACAAGCTCTTATGAAGGTTAAGAAATGAATCTACCACCGGTTCGGAAAAAATCCGCTACTGAGAAGAGCCGGCAAGAAACTCGGTGAGGTATCATTTTTTCAAATCAGTACATATATAAGTCAACAATGATGTCTACCGTTTTATACAAATCTAAGTATATACCACAGCAGATACGCTCATCGAGACCCAGGGATCGCCGGTGCAGGTCACGATTTAAGCCAAACGTCCCTGCACTGAGAAAAATTTTGACGCTGTACCTGCATTACTGTTATGTATTCGCAGCCAAGTCCAAATAATGTCGAAGCATCCGAAATAATGTTGATTGTTACGTGGTAATGAAAAACGTACACGCGCGTTTGTAGTCCGCGACATTATCTATGTAGCCCGCAACATTATCTATATAACCGAGTCTCTACTTACGTCAGGTACGTTTTTCTCCAGAATTACGTACGTGGCATCCAGAGTTACGTATGTCGGTACAGTAATTTTTTCTCAGTGTGTCCATGACGTAGTCGTTAACTGAGTAATATGCCCTAGAAATAAGAATTCGCTTTACAGTAGATTTGAACATTGTGTCTGTTTGTTCTTTTATGTTTTTAGGTATTTTGTTGTAAAAACGTGTACCATTTCCTAGAAATGATTTTTTAGTTATAGCCAGTCTATAAGTTGGTACTTTAAACTTTCGGGTATTTCTAGTAGCCTTTGGCTTATCTACATTTGTAGGAAAATTGTATATATTTTTTCTGACATACATTATTATTTCAAATACGTATAGCGAAGGCAGGGTTAGTATTTCAATTTCCTTGAAAAATTCCCTCAGTGACTCGCGGGTGCCCATGTTATATATGGCCCTGATGGCCTTTTTTTGCAAAATAAAAATAGACTCCAATTCCAGGCAGCTGATCCCCATAAAATTAAACCGTATGAAATAATACTTTTGAAATACGCGAAGTAAACCAACCTTTCCGTCGCTACATCATTTAACTGCCTCATCTGTCTGACTGCAAACGCAGCAGAGCTCAACCTACTCGCTATGGCTGTAATATGGGATCCCCACTGCAGGTTTGAGTCAAGTGTTAATCCTAGAAAAACAGTTGACTTTACAAATTCAATGGTTTGACCGTCTAATTTAATATTCAAGTGTGCATTAACATCTGGTGTGTTTACTAAAGAAAATTTAATACATTTGGTCTTTTTAGGATTAAGTAACAAATTATTTGCAGCAAACCATTTAGAAATCATGGACAGAGTGTTGTTTGGTTCAGTGAGCTCGGTATCCTTCCTATTTACCTTGAACAGCAAAGAAGTATCGTCTGCAAACATGACTATGCCTGATGTTTCGCTTACCATGTAAGGAAGGTCATTTACATAAACAAGGAACAGGAAAGGGCCAAGAATTGATCCTTGGGGCACTCCCATTTCCACCACAGTCTCTGCAGATACTGCACCGTTTACTGATACCTTCTGCAATCTCTGTGTAAGATAAGATCTAACGAGTTGAAGGGCATCGCCGCAAATGCCATAGAATGTTAATTTTCGAATTAAAGTGTCATGATCTACACAATTAAAAGCTTTGGAAAGGTCACAGAAGACACCAATGGCATCGTGTGAGTCTTCCGAAGCCTCTAAAATGAATTGAACTAAGCTTGCACCCGCGTCGGTGGTAGACCTACCCTTAGTAAATCCAAACTGCTGTGGATGTAAAATTTTATTAGAGTTAATTGAGGAGTTTTTTTTTTATCCAGCTGGTCGAGTTTTCTTAATCGGTTTTTCTGTATGAGAAACGAAATTATTCCGTTATCCCAGCGCTAGTGTGTACCTAAACAAAACAACGAAAATAATCGTATTATTAAAACATAAGTTTGTTTAATGAAGATTAAATAACTAAATAAAATTACAGTGGGTGTTTGAAGTTTCCATCTCCTACTCTCAGAGCCGTTTGTTTTGTTTACACACTAGGGCTGGGATAACGGAATAATTTCGTTTGTCATACACAAAAACCGATTAATAAAACTGGACCTGCTAGATAAAAAAAATTATAACTCCTCCATTAATTACAATAACGCAATAATTAGTATGTTGTTAGAATGAGCATTAAACGGGCAAGTTTTACAATTTTATTTTTATTTTATTTATTTATTCATTTAAACATAATTTATACAGCATTACAGTATTACACCAATACGCTGGAAAATTCAATTAATACACAAAAAAAAAATACAAAATAAAAAATAACAAGAAACAAAAGAGAAAAAACTATAATTATAATCATAATTTTTACTTTGTATTCATACATTCATCGCCTCACAAAAACTCAGACATTCACGGCACACAACCGTCCATCGACTCCAAAACACATCACAATCAGGTGCCGATAGCAGAAGTACATTGAGCATTTGCAGTGCCCGAACATTAGGTGAGCTCCTGTGGGAAACAGTGCGCGCTCTTGGCACTGCAAGAAGACAAGAACTTCGTGGTCTTAGCAAAGTTCTAGGCACGAAGAGAACGGACAGCCTTACGAGTTTCGCCACAAGATCCGGGCATTCCGCATTACCCCGAAGAATATTACAAGAGGTAATAAGAAGACTGTAATTTCGCATTACTTCCAGAGAGTTGAAGCCAAGAGAGCCTAGTAAAAACTTGGTTGGATACAGAAACGGATAGTACCCATATAGTTTTCTGTACAAAAACCTTAGAAAGGCTTTTTGGACTTTTTCCAGAAGTAAGGCATATGTAGACTCGTAAGGGTTCCAAATGATTGCGGCTGCCTCGAGCTTGCTTCTTACCAGTGCCGTGTACAATAATTTAATGGCTTCTAGGTCATGAAAGTCCCGCGCATTACGAATAATAAAGCCCAATCTCTTATAACAGTCCACGGCCAGTGCCCTGATATGGTCGTGGAATGTAAGGCGTGCATCAAAGAGAACGCCCAAGTCCTTTATAGATGAGACTCTAGAAATAAGTTCAGTGCCCAAAGTATATTTATTGTGCATGTAGTTAGGGAGGCGAATAGGGGAATTTTCGGTAATACTCGAGCATGGCAGTTTGAGATATGAGAGATACCTTAGACCTAATAGAACAACCTTGTGAAGTATTTAGCTCTATATGTAGTGACGCGCGCCTAGGATAGACGATCAGATTAGTAAAAAAAAATCGATAGTCTGAAATACTCGAGCGCGCCATATTAAGATATTGGGGGTTGATTTTAGTTTTTTAAGACTAAATTTAACTAATCTGACGATAACTCATTGACAACTCCGAGTTATAGGGTCGCGAACTTGTAAAAAAAAAACGTTAATCCAGCATTCTCGAGCGCGATTTTTTTATTTTTTATTTTGAAGAATATAATCTAAAACTTACTAAAAATACAAAATCTGCCGGTTTCCGCATGACCGGAAGTGTGGAGGAGCCATTTCGTCTTCCGAAAAACGCGTAGCGGCATATATATATATATATGTTTATGGTCCCCTACCGTAGACCTATGTGCCCTCAGTATGACGCCGATTGGAGAGAGAGAAAAGACCCGACGGTATATTTCTCGAATGTGCCGGAAACTAAAAAAAAGAAACCAAAAAACCTTTTTCGGTCAGATTAAGAGAACCCACCAACATTTTTGTCAGATTAAGAAAATATGCTTTCAGGATACCGAGATAAACCTCCCCTATGAAAATCTGACGCGCTCGAGTATTTCAAAAAAACTTTTTTTTTTTGCATTTTCAAAAATTCATCGTAACTTATCGTCACGCCGAAATCGTCAGTTTTTTTAAAGGGAGCTTCCTTGGGGCCTACTTAACACCCCTTCCGAAAATCTGACGCGCTCGAGTAAATTTTTTTTTTTTTGCATTTTTGACTACTTTATATGCCTACCCCCACCACGCAAACCGGCAGATTAGTATACCGTTGTTATCAGAGGCACTTGGGGCATACGTAGTATGAATATCTGACGCGCTCGAGAATGCCCAAGTAACTGTTTTTTTAAACATCTTTGAAAAACCGTACACGCCAAAACCACCGCTAAAATGGTTTTTACCATACGAGCTTTTCTTTTCGAAATTATTTTATCTTTCGATTTTGATAGGTCTCGACGGCGCCGTTGAATTACGCCATTTAGCTACCTCGCCTCCCTAACTAATGTAACGGTCTGTGTGCACGGCTGTAGGTCATGACTGAACACTTAGCGACATTGAAATGTAGTTTGTTGCTAATGCTCCACTGAATTACCGAGTCGATGTCCTCCTGCATTTTTACACAGTCAGCCATTTCTCCTATACCTAATACAAGCTTCAGGTCGTCCGCATAGAGCAAACACTTAGCATGCTTAACAGCTGTCTCGAGATCATTTATCATGATGCCAAACAATAGCGGTCCCAAAATCGAGCCCTGACTCACGCCAGAGCGGGTGTGGTAAGACTTTGAGACAAAACAACCATGCTTGACATATTGCACTCTATCACGCATATAGCTCGCAAAGAACTTAAGTAGCTTAGGTGAAAAACCAATATTGCACAATTTATCCAGCAGCACATCATTATCAACACGATCAAAAGCCTTCTTAAAATCCAAGTACAGAACATCTACCTGTTTTCTCATATCTAGCTGATCAGAGATAATTTCTACTACCGTCAAGAGGTTAGTGTTTACTGAGCGCTTGGATCTAAAACCGTGTTGGGAATTACACAAGAAAGGTGCAAGTTGCACACGGACCAAATTATGAACAACTGCTTCGAAGACCTTTGCTAATGCAGAGAGGATTGCTATTGGTCGATAGTTCTCAACGCAAGAGGTATCTCCAGTTTTGGGAATAGGGGTTACTGCAGTAACTTTCCATCGGTCAGGATACTTGCCAGTGGAAAGTGACAAATTAAATATATGACAGATAGGAAGGACCAAGTGATCCTTGCAGCCTTTTAATACATACGCCGGAATATTGTCAGGTCCTATCGAACTCCTAGGCTTCAGACGCCTAATGGCAACATCCATCCATAAATACAATATGTGGTCTACTCTCAATAGTGTAATTTTTCTTCACCAGAATTTTTACAAAATCGTGTAAAGATTTTGTTAGATAGAAGTATTTGTAGGAAACGATTTATTTTTCTGACTAAGTAAATGAAATTTTTTGTACAGCTGAAAGTACCATTTTAGAAGAGGTACATTATCCCATAATACATCTCAAAAAAATAAACCAATAGCGGTACAGTTATTTTTTTTTAAATTTTTTTCGATCGGTAAGACAGGTAATTTATGATATTTTTATAAAAAATTATAAGTTTTGAATCGTCAAGAATCGAACCAGCACTTATCGCTTAAAATGATTGGAAATTACCACCTCTATGTCTCTGTTCGATTTGATCCATACTTCCACGGACACCTGTAGATAGGAAAGTCTGCTTCGTGGAGATGTTATTTAATTTTTAAAACTACTGTTTTCCAAGATTTTTTAATGTTGCTTGCCCCATCTGGACATCGAACCGACGAAAAGTGAAAAAAACATTCTGTATTTTTATGATGGCAATCGTAAAGGTCAATGATAAGGATTAATTCCTACTCAGTAATATACAGGGCGTCCCGCGGCTATGCCACATGGAGGGAAAGTATCTTAAATATTGTAGATAGAAAATTTTACTGAAAGAACACGTCATTTTGATTTTAAAAGCAATTTTAACTGCATTGAAATATTTTTTTAATAATCGTCTGTCTGAACTGGGAATCGAACCCGCTAAATGGTAAAAAAAATCGTAATTTTACGATACAGATCAAAAGGCTCAATCGTAAGGATTATTTTTTTCCAAATAACATAGCAAGTAAAATAAAAGGAAGACCATGAAATTTTACATTCGTTCAAAGCGCGTATAATATAGCATATCTACCTTGTTTTATATAACATCATTAGTTAGCTGCGCTGGCGTGGCGCGGCTTGCACGCAAACACGCGCTCGCGCGGTGCGGCGCGCGCGGCCCTTACGCACGTCACGGCTCGGCACGTAATCAATCAAACATTGCGCTGCGCGCGGAAGATATCAACGCCTCTGGGAAGTGCAAGGGCGCCCGGCGACGTCACGCGCAGTCAGCAACGCTGACGCATCGCGCTGACACGCTTTGCCTGTGTATTATACTGTCTACGTGAAACATGGGTGTGGGTGCGGGGGCGGGGGCGGGTACCACGGGCGCTCGCGTCATTTTACACAGCGATCATGTTATTATCATACTTGTAGGGACGCTGCGGGCACAAAAGTCCTTCTAGCTTAGGAAAAGGTACAAAATAAAACATGAAATAACCTAAAATGAGTGGTTCTAGCGACGAGGAGTTTATTTGACGCCAACAGAATTGACTGAAACTGTTAATAATGCGCAAATGATCTTTCTCCCTCAACAATCACAATCACACTGCGGTGGAATTCATTTCCTCGCTGAGGTGGAATGAAAAGTTACGTGTTGCACTCGAGTGCAAAGATTTTTCACCTCGTGCTCTTTTGATTCCCTCGCTGATGCTCAGGATTCTAATTTTCGAATCACTCGCTGCGCTCGTGATTCAATTTTAGAATCCTTCGCTTGCTCGGTCATAAAAATTGAGCACGCGGTTAAAAAGCAACTTTGCACTCTTGTATAACAAATAACTATTACTGTTTGCCGCATATTTTCTCACACCGTTTTGGCATAAATCGTAAAAAGGCTTGTAAACAGGCTAGTCTTTTGGCAATTTAATATTATTGCAATTTGGGCGATTCCCGAAAATATTAGATTTCATCACTATTTTGTGGTGACCCCACAAAAGTTTAAGTGTAGTAAACTTTTCGGAATAGCCTGAATTGCACCAATAAACTGCAAAAAAATTGCTCCCTTGTCATCACCTTTAGGTAGCGTGTTTGTATGTAGGTTAGAAGTCAACGATCTCAAAAGAAGGATTTTGGCGTTCAATACAACTGCGTTGAACAAATGACTTAGTTCGTCATGGTAACGCCATCTATTTACAAGTTTATAAACTACGAAGCTCTATTGCCGACGTCTTAGTTCTTATGACATTTACACGAAGACAGCGATGAATCATTCATCGCTGTCTTTCATTGCTCGCAAGGAGCTACGAACCACAAAAACAAAAAGCATGTATCAGTCAATAATGGACCTTTCCTCAATGTAATAAGAACGCCGATGTCGGCAATATTTACCGAGTGTGCGATGGTGTCATTTGACACCTTAAAAGTGAGCATCGCAAAAATCGCATTGGGCAGTTCCTTAACTATACATATATTTGTATGTTAGAGGTGAGTTGGTGGTGTGGTTGCAGGCATGCACGGCCTGCCGGAGCGCAACGGCAAGCTGAAGGACCTGGCGCACTTCGACGCGACGTTCTTCGGCGTACACGCCAAGCAGGCGCACCTGATGGACCCGCAGCTGCGGCTGCTGCTCGAGCTGACGCACGAGGTGATCGTGGACGCCGGCATCAGCCCCGCCGAGCTGCGCGGCTCGCGCACGGGCGTCTACGTGGGCGTGTCCAATTCCGAGACCGAGGAGCTGTGGACCGCCGATGTGGACAAGATCAACGGCTACGCGCTCACCGGCTGCTGCCGCGCCATGTTCCCCAACCGGCTCTCGTATACGTTCGACCTGAAGGGGCCCTCGTACGCCGTGGACACGGCCTGCTCCAGCTCCATGTTCGCGCTGGCGCAGGCGGCCGCCGCCATCCGCGCCGGCCACTGCGACGCCGCCGTCGTCGCCGGCACCAACCTCTGCCTCAAGCCCGCCAACTCGCTCAACTTCCACCGGCTGAGCATGCTGTCGCCGGAGGGGCGCTGCGCGGCGTTCGACGCGAGCGGGCGCGGGTACGTGCGCTCCGAGGCGGCCGTGGCCGTGCTGTTGCAGCGGCGCACCGACGCGCGCCGGCTGTACTGCACGGTGCGCGGCGCGCGCATGAACACCGACGGGCACAAGGCGCAGGGCATTACCTACCCCTCGGGCGCCGTGCAGCGCCGCCTCGCCGCCGAGACCTTCGACGAGGCGCGCCTGCGCCCGCAGGACGTCGTCTACGTGGAGGCGCACGGCACCGGCACCAAGGTGAGCCCGCCGTCCCCCCTCCCTGCCTCCCCTACGCTCCTCGTGTGCGAGTCCGCACTGACCGCGCTGTGCGTTGCAGGTGGGTGACCCGGAGGAGGTGAACGCGATCGCGGAGCTCTTCTGCGAGGGCCGCTCCACGCCGCTGCTGCTGGGCTCCGTCAAGTCCAATATGGGCCACTCGGAGCCGGCCTCGGGCCTGTGCTCCATCGCCAAGGTGGTGGTGGCCATGGAGCGCGGCATCATCCCCGGCAACCTGCACTTCAAAAGCCCCAACCCTGACATACCGGCGCTCAACGACGGCCGCATCAAGGTATAGCAAAACGTGTAAAATAAGTAATCCGCTCTATATGGAATACTAGCTTCCGCCCGCCACTTCGTCCGCGTGGGCATCCTTATCACCTAGCAGCGGTATGAAATAATACTTTACGACCTATTCTCATACCTACCAAATAACCATAAAAAATATCATAAAAATCGGTCGAGCCGTTTCGGAGGAGTACAGCACCGTGACGAGATTTTTATATACATATATATATATATCTCATAGTTCATAGTTTTTATGAACTATGCTTTTCATCCCCAACAATAATAAGTAAAACCCAAAAAAAATCTTTTACGTATTAAAAAATTAGTCATATAAATCTATTAATTATAACGTTTGATTTACGACCTAATTATACAGAGTGGTTTTTCGTGGGCTATGAAGGACATTTTCGAACAAAAAAATTGGTCGTAAAGGAAACTTATTTCGGCAAATATGAGGCAACGATCATTTATAAAGTAACAACGTGAAAATACTCAAAATTCTAAGTACTTTTGCCATAGAAGACTTTATTATATATCTTTAAACAAAAAACTAAAATCAAAATATTTTTTTTAGGGTTCCGTACCTCAAAAGGAAAAAACGAAACCCTTATAGGATCACTCGTGCGTCTGTCTGTCTGTCTGTCTGTCTGTCCGTCTGTCACAGCCAATTTGCTCCGAAACTACTGGACCGATTGAGCTGAAATTTGGTATACATATGTAAGTCGGTGACCGCAACACGGACGCGTGACGTAAATATATGAATTTTAAACATGGGGGCCACCTTTGGGGGGTAAATCAGAAAATTAAAAAAAAAGTTATGCAATCTATATTGTTTGACATATCAAATGAAAGGGCTTATTGTGAGGACTTTAAATATATTTTTTTCTGAATTTTAAGTAAAATAGTTTGGAAGTTATTTAGGAAAATAGGCGAAAATTGACCATTCCCCCCCCCCCTTATTTCTGAAACTACTGGGGCTAAAATTTTGAAAAAAATACAGAAATCTAGTTCTTTACCTATAGATTACAGGAAAACCTATAAGAAGTCTATGGTATTTAAAGTAACCTAGTAAATTGCAGATAATCATGTACGGAACGGAACCCTCTCCACGCGAGTTTATTTATTTTCATTTTTTGCTTCTCCTGAAAAGTCCTGTTTTGTGCTTTACGCCCTTTGAGTCGCAAGGTATCGACGTGGGGTGCTTGCAGAAGGCTTGCCTCCTTTCTCATCAGTTTTCTTTCTCCAGTTTTGTCGATATGATGAATGAGTAATATTTATTCCAGAAATAATGTATTATTATGATTAAGGATGTATACCCAATATATCGATTTTTATATTTTTCGCTGAAATTGATTAGTACGGTAATATAAGTCGTTTCGCATAAGTGTAATAAAAAAAAAACCACCTTACCGTACTTTTAAAGGAGATAAATGTCATTTAAGATTACATGTGTTATGTGCTGTGCCTGTGTTATTTGTACCGGAAGTTGATTAAATTACAAGAAAAAGCGAAAAATGTTCCTGTCCCATAGTATTTTTATAGTCAGAAAATGTATTTTCTATATATGTATGTTACCTACCGTTGTTCCCACGAAAATATTCTTGATTGAATTTCCATGTGTCCGGACCGTAACGACAAACGGTAGGGAAAGGCTGCTAGCGCATTTGTCACTCGAGTAGTCAAATGAAATTCTAATTTTATTTCAAATACTAAATAATTATTAATAATCACTCAATTTGTATATTTTAAATCATTATTCGTACAAAATTACTCATTGCCGTTATTTGGTGCAAATGAAACAAAACTTGAAAAATAAAATAGATGTACTACGGATTTGACGTGGTCTTGGTTTTCCGATGTTGTATTGTAGATATACGTATACATACATACATTGCATCACGCCCGAAATCTCTAATGGGGTGGGCAGAGCCACAAGACTACTTGTGGCCACGTTCGATTAATTAGTCCTCAGATGGTATGATGATATACGTATATAAGTAGTTAATCTACATAGCATTGGCATAGTAGATATTTGTGTGAGCGATATGTGGTGACCGTGCGACGCGTGCGTAGGTGGTGGACCGCAACACGCCGTGGCAGGGCGGGCTGGTGGCCGTGAACTCGTTCGGGTTCGGTGGCGCCAACGCGCACGTGATCCTGGAGTCGCAGGGCGGCGCGCGGCCGGCGCCCGCCGCCTACCCCGCGCCGCGCCTCGTGCTGGCCTCGGGCCGCACCGAGGCCGCCGCCGCGCAGCTGCTGCGCCTGGCCGCCGAGCACCCGCGCGACGCCGAGCTGCACGCGCTGCTGGACGCCGTGCACGCGCACGCCATCCCCGGGCACGCGCACCGCGGGTTCGCCGTGCTGGACCCGGCGCGCGCCGCCGAGCCCGTGCTGGAGGTGCTGGACGCGGACGCGGAGCCGCGCCCCGTGTGGTTCGTCTTCAGCGGCATGGGCTCGCAGTGGGCGGGCATGGCGCGCGCGCTGCTGCGCCTGCCGGCGTTCGCGGCGAGCGTGGCGCGCTCGGCTGCCGCGCTGCGCCCGCACGGCCTGGACCTGCTGCACGTGCTCACCGACGCGCCCGACTCCGCCTTCGACAACGTCATCAACTCTTTCGTGTCCATCGCCGCCGTGCAGGTGGCGCTGGTGGACGTGCTGCGCGAGCTGGGCGTGCGCCCCGACGGCATCGTGGGCCACTCCGTCGGCGAAGTCGGTCAGTACCCGCTCCCGCTCCCGCACCCGCACCCGCCGGCTGTCGCGGATTGTCCTTCCTAATGACTTGCTGCAATCGTCAGATAATCCTCGCGGTCATTGTAAGATTACGCTTAAACATGATTCCCTGATCTTGACGAGTCTGATAGCGCTCGCGTCGCCTGATAAAAAGATGAGCGATCTTCACATTAGTCACAATAACATTTTTGTCATTTTAGTAGATTATGGGCGATATGGCGCCACTATTCGGATCGACTTAAAAAGATATACATACTTAGTTCAAGATTTCTTTCCGCGTATGCCAATGATTGGGGTATCGTTAAAATATTAAGCGTTAAAGATTTGTGTATCACGGAGTTAACATGAAGCTTCAAAGTGATTCCTATAAGGTGTTTGATTGCGATTTACAAACCATGCTCTTGACCTTTGTTATAAATAACTAAAAAAAAAAGAAGTACCTACAAATTGGTTTCCAAATGGTATCTTTGAAGTTCTAATATCATAACGTCAAGATCTAAGACAAAGTCTAAGAACGCGTAACTACCAAGGGATGTTACCCGTATAATGTTTTTACAAAAAAAAAAACAGGTTCTTTTTTGAATATTTTTTACATCGATCAGGGCACTAGAGTCCTTATCGACTTATGACGTAACAATATGCATATAGTATTACGGCATTGTCATTTGCGCCTCTTTTCAGACCAAACTATCAGTTTTTGCTAACCTTGGCTTATTGGGTCTTGTGCCGCTTGCTGTACTTGGTATTTGGGTATTTATTCTAATTTCATACTTCGATCAAAGACGATCGGGAATTAACTCAATTTATTTTTCATTCCCGCATTTCGGAAAGAGTATTTTTGCTCTTCGATATCTGAGTGCAAAAGCCGTTTTTATCCGCTAGAGGATAAAGTAAATTGAATGGTTTACTGTCATTAGGTACAAATGGAAAATCGTCCACTTGAACGTCCACGTCCATTATTCGTTAATTAATTAATTAATTTACAACGAAAATAAATTATGTCATAAATAATTATCAGCATAATTACATTTTCACTAAATTCACTTTGGATAATACTATTACTTTTGACCCAAGTTCAGAATGGTTATTTCACGTGGACGATTTTCCATTTGTACCTATGACAGTAAACCAATTGAATTTTGAACATCGTGTGCACTAAGTTTGAGGAATTCAAAACATCATTAAACCTATTTACTTCTACATCCATGGTGCCGAATTTATCATACAACCATTTTTAATTTGTTAAAAACACAGACTCGGAACCTACTTGGTGTACTTTTTTTTTAATTTGCTTTGCGCGCCCCATTTCCTTTTCACGTTATATTGATAAACCCTTATGTTAAAAACAACAAACTCAAAACAAGTGAAAAACCCAAAATGAGTGATTCTAGCGACGAGGAAGTTTATTTGACGCCAACAGAATTGACTGAAACTGTTAATAATGCGCAAATGTTTTTTTCTTTGCATTTAGTCATTTCCTCGCTGAGGTGGAATGAAAAGTTACGTGTTGCATTCGAGTGCAAAGATTTTTCACCTCATGCTCTTTTGATTCCCTCGCTAACGCTCAGGATTCTAATTTTTGAATCCCTCGCACAATCCTTCGCTTAATCGGTCATTAAAATTGAGCACGTGGTTAAAAAGCAACTTTGCACTGTTATATAACGAATAACTATGTTATTCTCTTTTTGACAGCAGCCACAGGTCTCATTGAACGATTTCAGAATAGAAAATTTAAGAATAATCGAACGTAATTCAGAATAGGAGATATTGGGGCCAATTCGAAAGTGTATCAAACTCGATGACAGCTTTGTGCTATACAATATCGAGTTTGACGTGCCTTTGAAATTTTAAATTAAGAAGACACCGTTTCTAATTGCACCCATTTTTCGTGCACAAATTAAGTAAGCAAGGAACTATTCATTTATATTCTGGAATCGCAATGAGACCTGCGGCTGCTATCAAGAAGAGAACAGCAAATAAATTGCGTTAATTTCCGCTCCGCTATTATTGAAATATAAAATTTGAATAAATGAATATCCAAATAGGGAAGTTACAGCACCGCTTACGTACAATCCGGTCTAATTTTAGAATACTGATTCATAGTTTTATGACGTCGAGCGCTCGCTCGTTCGTCAACTTCTTGAGAATGAATTCGTTTTGACTTTGTGAAAAGGAAAAAAAATAACATTCAAAGTTGTTCTCAATACGTGCACCTTTAATTAATGATTGTGTGTGTGTGCGTGTAGGGTGCGCGTACGCAGACGAGACTTTGACGGCGGAGCAAGCGGTGCTGTGCGCGTACTGGCGCGGGCGCAGCATCGTGGACGCGCGCCTGCCGCCCGGCGCCATGGCGGCCGTGGGGCTCTCCTGGGAGGAGGCCGCGCGCCGCTGCCCGCCCGACGTCGTGCCCGCCTGCCACAACTCGGCCGACAGCGTGACGGTGAGCGCCGCTCCGCGCCCCGCGCCCCCGCCCCGCGCGCCTGCTCCCTCTGACCCGTGCGTGTGTGTCGCAGATCTCCGGCCCGCCGGCCTCCATCGAGAAGTTCGTCGCGGAGCTGTCGGCGGAGGGCGTGTTCGCGCGGCGCGTCAACAGCTCGGGCGTGGCGTTCCACAGCAAGTACATCGCGTCGGCGGCGCCGCAGCTGCGCGCCAGCCTGCTGCAGGTCATCCCCGAGCCGCGCCCGCGCTCCGCGCGCTGGCTCTCCTCCTCGCTGCCGCGCGACCAGTGGGACTCTGACCTGGGTGAGTGGCGCCGCTTCGACCCTCCCCGCGCCCGCGCCCCGCGCTCCGCGCCAGCCCGCCTGACCGCGCCCGTCCGTACGTTGCAGCCAAGCTGAGCGACGCGGCGTACCACGTGAACAACCTGCTGTCGCCGGTGCGCTTCGCGGACGTGCTGCGCAGCGTGCCCGAGCGCGCGCTGCTGGTGGAGGTGGCGCCGCACGCGCTGCTGCAGGCGGTGCTGCGGCGCGCGCTGCCGGGCGCGGCGCACGTGCCGCTGGTGCGCCGCGACCACGCCGACGCGCTGGTGCACCTGCTGGGCGCCGCGGGCCGCCTGTTCGCGGCGGGCGCGCAGCCGGCCGCGGGCGCGCTGTACCCGCGCGTGGCGTGGCCCGTGTCGCGCGGCACGCCGGCGCTGGCCGCGCACGTGGGCTGGGACCACTCCACCGAGTGGAGCGTGGCCGAGTACAAGACGGCGGGCCGCACCGGCGAGAACGTCATCGAGTACGACCTCGGCAAGCCCGACGAGGCCTTCATCGCCGGCCACAACATCGACGGCCGCGTGCTCTTCCCCGCCACCGGATATCTCGTGAGTGGAGCCCCTCTACCTGCTATGATCGTGCAGTCTAGCACGCTCCTTGTGATTTTATATTACAGCAGTCCGAGATGAAAATGTAAGTGAAAATGAAAATATTTATTTTACAAGTAGGTCACACGGGCTCTTTCACATATCTCAATCTACCAGCGCTTCGAAAGGTGACATGTGCTGAGGAGAAACGCCGCAAGAAACTCAGCAGTAGTCTTTTTACACGCTTTTTATTTGCTTCACCTGTATGTATGTATGTATGTATGTATGTAATGGAATCTTTCAGCGTAATTTTAACCTACTTCTATTTGTCGTAAATATCTGAAACTTTGCAAGCGTATGCAATTCGGATGACAATACAATAATTTGGTACCATCGAGCTGATCTGAGCATGGAGCCAGGAGGTGGATAGTGGAACTCTTCAATGACTACTAGTAACTTCCTCAAGTTTGGGCTCATTTGGTTTGAAATTCGGATGACAATACAATGATTTAGTTCCATCGAGCTGATCTGACCTGGTTTGTCAGCCAGAAGGTGGATAGTGAAACTCTTCATTTACTACTAGTAAAACCCTCGAGTTTGGGCTTATTTGGTTTGCAATTCAGATGACAATACAATAATTTGGCTCCATCGAGCTGATCTGACCTGGTTTGTCAGCCAGGAGGTGGATAGTGGAACTCTTCAATTACCACTAGTAAACCCCTCGAGTTTAGGCTCATTTGGTTTGCAGTTCGGATGACAATACAATAATTTGGTTCCATCAAGCTGATCTGACCCGGTTTGTCAGCCAGAAGGTTGATAGTGGAACTCTTCAATTACTACTAGTGAACCCCTCGAGTTTGGGCTCATTTGGCTTGGTTTGACCAATAGGTATACCTTTGTAATGAGGGTCTTTCAGTGCGTTACTGTCAATTGCGTGTTTTTAGTCCAACGAATGATGAAGTTAAGGCGTAGTTGGAACAAAACATCTAAATCGATTATTCTAGGTTACATCGATTGATCGATACGCATCCATCCGAGTAGGTATTATAATCACCTTAGCGGGCGCGGCATCGGTCTCGCGATGCGAACTGCTGACGCTGGGCTGACGTGCGCTTCCCGACAGACGCTGGTGTGGCGCACGGTGGCCAAGGTGCACAACAAGAAGACGGAGGAGGCCGCCGTGGTGCTGGAGGACGTGCAGTTCCGGCGCGCCACCATCGTGGCGCGCGACGCGCCGCTGCGCTTCCTCGTCACGCTGCTGGGCGGCTCCGGCGAGTTCGAGGTGTGCGAGGGCGGCGCCGTGGTCGTGACGGGCCGCGCGCGCCTGGCCGCCGACCCCGCCGCCGAGCGCCTGCCCGCCGCCGCGCTCGGCGCCGACGACGCCGCGCCCGACGCCGCCCTGCCGCCGCTCGACTCGGACGACATCTACAAGGAGCTGCGGCTGCGCGGGTACAACTACCAGGGCGTCTTCCGCGGGATCAAGGAGTCGGACGCGCGCGGCACGCGCGGCCTGCTCGCCTGGGAAGACAACTGGATCTCGTTCATGGACACTATGCTGCAGTTCGGCATCATCGGCGTGGACACGCGCGAGCTGTACCTGCCCACGCGCCTGCAGCGCGCGCTCATCGACCCGACGGCGCAGCGCGCGGCCGTGGAGGCCGCGGCGGCCGCCGGCGGCGCCGTGCCCGTGCGCCGGCACCGCGCCGTGGACGTCACCGTGGCCGGCGGCGTGGAGCTGCGCGGCGTCAAGACGTCGCTGGCGCCGCGCCGCGCCAACGCGCAGGCCGCGCCCAAGCTGGAGAAGTACGTGTTCCTGCCGCTGGACGGCGCGCGCGTGGGCACCGAGGACACGGGCCGCTCCGAGCGGCACGCGCTCACCGCCGCGCTGCAGCTGGCGCTCGAGAACTGCGGCTCGCTGCGCCTGCGCGTGGCCGAGCCCGCGCTGGGCCGGCCCGCCGAGGCGCTGCTGCTGCCGCGCGCGCTGGAAGGTACGTCTCGCTCGCGCCGCGCCCCCGCCCGCGCCCCGCGCCCGCCGCTAACGCCCGCTTCTGTCCGCAGTGCTGGAGGCCGAGCCGCAGGTGCGCGCGGACGCGCTGCTGGCCGCCGGCGCGCACGCCGCCCTCTACGCCGCCGCCGTGGAGCCGCTCGGCGTCAAGGTAGGCGGCCGCTCGCACTCACGTCCCCGTGTAAATAAATATACCGCAGGTCTATTCTCATTTTGTCGCCGTCCTCCAGGTATCGAACAAGGAGGCGACCGACGGCGGGCTGGAAGCGGACTGCCACCTGGTGCTGGGCGCGGACGTGCTGGCGCGGCACGGCGCGGACACGCTGCGCGCGATTGCCGCGGCGCTGGGCCCGGCCGGGCACGTGCTGCTGGAGGAGCCGGCCAGCGCGCTGGACGCGCCCGGCGCCGCGGCGCTGCTGGCGGGCGCCGGCCTGGAGCTGACGGCGCGGCAGCGCGCGGCCGCGTGCGAGTACGTGCTGCTGCGGCGCCCGGCCGCGCTGCCGGCCGAGCGCGTCGTGCTGGAGGTGCGCGACGACGACTTCGCGTGGGTGGACGCGCTGCGCGCCGCGCTGCAGCGCGCCGAGCGCGAGGAGCTGCGCGTGTACGTGTGGTCGCGCGCGCCGGGCTCGGGCGTGCTGGGGCTGGGCACGTGCCTGCGGCGCGAGGCGGGCGGCGACAAGCTGCGCGTGTACTACCTGCCGGGCGCCGCGCAGCCGTTCGACCCGGCCGCGGCCGCGTTCCGCGCGCAGGCGCAGCGCGACCTGGCCTTCAACGTGCTGCGCGCCGGCGTGTGGGGCAGCTACCGGCACCTGCCGCTGGCCGACCCGGCCGAGGCGCGCCTGCAGGTGCAGCACGCGTACGTCAACACGCTCACGCGCGGGGACCTGTCGTCGCTGCGCTGGGTGGAGAGCGAGCTGCGCCACGCGGCCGCGGCGCCGCGGCGCGCGCGCTCCGACCTCTGCAGCGTGTACTACGCGCCGCTCAACTTCCGCGACATCATGCTGGCCACCGGCAAGCTGCCGCCCGACGCGCTGCCCGGCGACCTGGCCGGCCAGGAGTGCATCCTGGGGCTCGAGTTCAGCGGCCGCTCCTCGGCCGGCGAGCGCGTCATGGGCATGGTGGCGGCCAAGGGGCTCGCCACCAGCGTCATGGCGGACGAGGGCTTCATGTGGCGGGTGCCGGCGGCCTGGTCGCTGGAGGAGGCGGCCACGGTGCCGGTCGCGTACGCCACGGCCTACTACGCGCTGGCCGTGCGCGGGCGCATGCGCCGCGGCGACGCCGTGCTGGTGCACGCGGGCACGGGCGGCGTGGGGCAGGCGGCCATCGCCGTGGCGCTGCACGCGGGCTGCACCGTGTTCACCACGGTGGGCACGGCCGACAAGCGCGCCTTCCTGCGCGAGCGCTTCCCCGAGCTGCCCGCCGAGCACGTCGGCAACTCGCGCGACTGCAGCTTCGAGCAGCTGGTGCTGCGGCGCACGCGCGGCCGCGGGGTCGACCTCGTGCTCAACTCGCTCGCCGGCGACAAGCTGCAGGCGTCGCTGCGCTGCCTGGCCGTGGGCGGCCGCTTCCTCGAGATCGGCAAGCTGGACCTGAGCGCCAACACGGCGCTCGGCATGGCCGTGCTGCTCAAGAACACCACCGTGCACGGCATCCTGCTCGACGCGCTGTTCGACGCGCGCGGCGACCACCCGGAGAAGGCGGAGGTGGTGCGCTGCGTCACCGAGGGCATCGCCGCCGGCGCCGTGCGCCCGCTGCCCGCCACCGTGTACGCCGACGGCCAGCTCGAGCAGGCCTTCAGGTGAGCCCCGCGCCGACCCCGCGCCGAGCCCCGCGCCCCGAGCCCGCTGACCGCTGCCCTGTCCGCAGGTACATGGCCACGGGCAAGCACATCGGCAAGGTGCTGATCCGCGTGCGCGAGGAGGAGGCCGGCCGCGGCCCGCTCGCCGCGCCCGCGCCGCGCCTGCTGTCGGCGCTGCCGCGCACCTACATGCACCCCGGCAAGAGCTACGTGCTGGTCGGTGAGTGTCGCCGCGCCCGCGCCCCGCGCCCCGCGCCCCGCGAGCGCCCGCGCCGTGTAACGCTGTCGCTCTGTCGCAGGTGGCCTGGGCGGCTTCGGGCTGGAGCTGGGCGAGTGGCTGGTGAAGAACGGTGCGCGCGTGCTGGTGTTCAACTCGCGCAGCGGCGTGCGCACCGGCTACCAGGCCTGGTGCATCCGCAGGTACGGCACCGCGCGCCATCTGAATCTAGCGTCTAGCGCGATGCCAACTTTAACGACCGAGACTACTTGTATGATATAGGTGTCCCATTTGTAAACCTTGCCATATTTCTCACACCTGCCTACCGGTCTGTTTTCTCGATTTGATGATTTTCAGCGAATTATATTGAGTAATTGCGGATGAGACGGGTTAACTTGAATACAATATTTGGGGCGTATACGTGTGTAGATGGCGTGAGAAGGGCATTAGCGTCGTGCTGTCGACGGCGGACGCGACGAGCGCGGCGGGCGCGCGCGCTCTGCTGGGCGAGGCGGCGCGCGCCGCGCCCGTGGGCGGCATCTTCAACCTCGCCGCGGTGCTGCGCGACGCCTTCCTCGAGAACCAGACGCCCGAGGACTTCCGCGTCGTCGCCAAGCCCAAGATCGACGGTCAGTGCCGGCGCTGGGCGGTCTCCACGCACCGTGCGAGCGTCCGCTCCGTCGACTGACTCGCGTGTGCGCACTTGCAGGCACCCGCGCGCTGGACGCGGCGTCGCGCGAGCTGGCGCCCGAGCTGGAGCACTTCGTGGCGTTCTCGTCGGTGTCGTGCGGGCGCGGCAACCCCGGGCAGAGCAACTACGGGCTCGCCAACAGCGCCATGGAGCGGCTGTGCGAGCAGCGGCAGGCCGACGGGCTGCCGGCGCTGGCCGTGCAGTGGGGCGCCGTGGGCGACGTGGGGCTGGTGGTGACGGCGCTGCGCGGCGGCGAGGACGCGGAGGTGGGCGGCACCGTGCCGCAGCGCATCGCCTCGTGCCTGGCCGCGCTGGGCGCGCTGCTGGCGCTGCCGCACGCCGTGGCCTCCTCCGTGGTGCTGGCCGACAAGCGCCGCCAGGCCGAGCGGCCGCAGCAGGACCTCGCGCAGGCCGTCGCCAACATCCTCGGTGAGACCTCATCCGCATCTACGCTTTCGACACCACTAATTACTACAGCTGGAGTGAAGCGCCATCCATACCATCTTAGGACTAATTAATCGAACGTGACCACAAGTAGTCTTGTGACTCTGCCCACCCCATTAGGGATTTCAGGCGTGATGCTATGTATGTATGTATGGAGTGAAGCGCAATCTCTGGGGCGACGCTTGCTATGCGCATGTTTGTTCGGTGATAATTTCGAACCTTTCATCTACACTTAATGAGTTGGTGAGCACGTAATTATTAAATTTGATATATGACAATTTCGATTTCATTCATATTACACCCCTTTAATAATAATAATAATAACAATAACCATTCCGAAAAACTTCATAGCATTAGTTGTTCCTGAGATAGACAGACAATGAACTCTCACCATAAGGAGTCCGTTTTACCTTGTAGGTACGGAACCCTGAAAACAAATGCTTTGTGAGCTGTGTGTGCTGAGTTAGCGTAATTGACCTGTCGACTATCGCCTCGATGATGTGGTGCGACCGACAACCACCAGCTATACTATCCGCAAACTTTCCTGGCACACGGGACCATAAAACATTAGAACGAGACAGCGCATATCGCTCGGCCGTTCGCTGCCTTTTTATTATATTTGTCATCATTTTTAAAGTGTGGGAGGAGTGGGGTGTACAAATGTGTACTTCGTGACGCAGGCATCAAGGATCCGAGCAAGGTCTCAGAAACGGCGAACCTGGCGGAGCTGGGCATGGACTCGCTGATGGGCGCCGAGATCAAGCAGACGCTGGAGCGCGGCTACGACGTGCTGCTGGGCGTGCAGGAGATCCGCGCGCTCACCTTCGGCAAGCTGCGCGCGCTGGGCGGCGCCGCGCCCGCGCCCGCCGCGCCGCCCGCCGCCGCGCCCGGCGACCTGGTGCAGTTCGCCACCTCCGGCGAGCTCATCCCCAAGCAGGTGCTCGTCAAGCTGCCGTCCCAGCCGCCCGTCAAGCCCGACGACAAGCCGATATTCATGGTGAGACAACGATGAGCGGGTGTCGGAGTCGCAGTCGCGCGTCGCGAGTGCCGCACGGAGCGCCCCCTGACGTCGGCCGTGTTGCAGGTGCACCCGATCGAGGGCGTGGTGGACATGCTGCGCGGGCTGGCGGCCGGCGTGCGCGGCACGGTGTACGGCCTGCAGTGCGCGCCGGCCGCGCCGCTCGACGACATGGCCGCGCTGGCGCGCTTCTACGTGCAGCACGTGCGCGCCGCGCAGCCGCAGCCGCCCTACACGCTGCTCGGCTACTCGTTCGGCGCGGGCGTCGCCTTCGAGATGGCGCTGCAGCTGGAGCGCGACGGCTGCGCCGCGCGCCTCGTGCTCGTGGACGGCTCGCCGGCCTTCGTCGCCACGCACACCACGCGCGGCAAGAGCAAGCGCTCGGCGCGCTCCGCGCACGCCGACGAGGCCGACGCGCTCGCCTACTTCGCGCAGGTGTTCAAGGACCTGGACGCCGTCAAGGTGAGTGCCCGGCCGAGCGCCGCGCCGCGCGCCGCGCCGCGCGCGCCGCTCGCGCCGGCTGACGAGCGCCTCGTGTCGCAGGTGGCGGGCGAGCTGGAGCGGCTGCCGAGCTGGGAGGCGCGCGTGGGCCGCATGACGGAGCTGGTGCAGGCCAGCGGCGCGCGCGTGGAGCGCGGCGCGCTGGCGGCCGCGGCCACCAGCTTCTACCGCAAGCTGGTGCTGGCCGACGGCTACCGGCCGGCGGCGCGGCTGGCCGGGCCCGTGACGCTGTTCCGCGCGCGCGACAACTACGTGGTGCAGGCCGAGGACTACGGGCTGCGCGCCGTGTGCGCGGGCGCCGTGGACGTGCGCGTGCTGCCGGCCTCGCACCGCAGCATCCTCGCGGGCGACGCGGCGCGCGCCATCGCCGACCACCTGTCGCGCCTGCTGGCCGACCACTAGCCGCGCCCTGGGGCCGGCACCTTTACTTTATTTAATTTTATTATCATTAATATATAATATAACAGTGGTGCGAGAGGTGTAGGTACTAAGTTACTTTTGTAATCGACTCTAATACCTATCGCTCCGGCCCGGAGCTGCGCGGTCGGCCGGCCCGGCCGCGGCGCGACTCGTCCCGCGAGCGACGCGGAGCGCCCGCGGCGGCCCCCATGGTGCGGCGGCCGCGGGCGGCTATTTTGTATTGTCTATTTATACTTCGGTATTTTTTGTAGGGCTTCTCTTTTGAATACCTCGGGGTATATTGTAATACATTTATACATGTGTTCATGTAACGAATGAAAATAGGTAGGATAAGCTTTGTCCAGTCGACGCGTTCATTGTGATCTGTATAGAGCCGATATTTAGACGAAGCTGACGTAACCGTTAGCTCGAGTGCGCTCCCGTGCGGGCGGCGCTCGGCGAGCGCGACCACTAGTCACGAACACATTCCAGAGGCGGGCGGGCGGATGGTGACGCTGTGATACCGTAGTCTAAGGTAGCACTAAGTAGTTCCTGTGTATGGTTGTTGTGCTAATTTATTTTGTTACTGACTTGGCGCAAGTGCCCTGTGATTAAATGTGCATTATTTTTTTCATAACGCGTTTTATTATATTATCACTTCTACCCTCTAATCTAACCCGTCTATCAAATTATATCAATCGATATTTATTATTTTAATAAATAAAATCTATCAAAGCCTTAATGGTATATTAATTCGGGAAAACAAAAGTCAAAGTCAAACTATCTTTATTCAATTTAGGCTTTTACAAGCTCTTATGAAGGTCAAGGAATGAATCTACCACCGGTTCGGAAAAAATCGTCTACTGAGAAGAGCCGGCAAGAAACTCGGTGAGGTATCATTTTTTCAAATCAGTACACATATAAGTCAACAATAATGTGTACAGTTTTATACAAATCTAAGTATATACCACAGCAGGTACGCTCATCGAGACCCAGGGATTGCCGGTGCAGGTCAAGATTTCAGCCAAACGTCCCTGTCCATGACGTAGTCTTTTACTGAGGAGTTAGCGTACCACCGGTCGGTTTCCTTAGTCGTCAATTTCCCAATTCACCAGTTTACTCATTAGACAGTTTCTGAATTCGACAATTTCCTTATTTATCAGTTTCACTAAGTTGTCAATTTCCCTATTAAGTTGGTTTCCTGGTTCGTCAGTTAGTTTAGATTGTCAGTTTTGCTATTTCGTCATGTTCCTAAACCGTTTTTTTTATTTTATAGAATATAGATGTGCATTTGACCTCTATCTCACCTGATGGAAAGTGATGATGAGGTCGACGATGGAGCATGCACCCCTAGATAATGCCTATTCACTCTCTTCTTGAAAAGACCCAAGTTGTACCGTTCTGGGAACAAGTCTGCAGGCAGGGAATTCCACTCCTTAGCCGTTCGCCAAATGAATGTTGAAGCGTACCGCTTAGTGCGAATTCTTGGAACCTCCACAACAAAGGAATGGAACCCCAGCCCACGCCTAGTCCCACGAAGAAGAATGGGGATGGCGGAATTAGTTCATGTAATTCCATCGCACACTCTCCGTAATATATCTTGTAGAATACCGATAAGCAGGCAACTTTGCGGCGGTGTTCAAGGCTCTGCAGTTTTACTACTACGTTGTGTCATGTCATATACATATTAGTGTAAATACCTATGACATACCTTTTTAAGTTATTACCTGATTACATAAGTATAGAAAACTAATATTTAACAGATTTCAAAAAAACCGAAGGAGGAGGTTCTCAATTCGACGCTTATATTTGTTGTTTATTTAGCGTTTGTTTTTGTCACTTAAAGGTATAACAAGGAGATTGAATGCTTATACAAGGAGCAAGTATTTTTTCTGGCGACTTGAAACTTCATACATTTAACGCTTTGTTAGTTTTTTTGCGTTATAATATCGCTTGACGGAAAAATATATATCGTTGAACTTAACATTTCACATTATATGTCGTGTTAGTTTAGCAGTATTATTTTTAATATTTATTATTTATTTATTTATTATTTTTATTATTTCTAATTAATGAAACTGACAGCCTAGCAAACGAAACTGAGGGATTACAAAAACAGCAAACAGGCAAAATTGTCTACCTAGCGTAACTAACGAATACGTAAACCGTTCAATTAGCGAAGCTGACAAAAAATTAAACTAGGCAGCGAATCGCAATACTGGCAATTTCACGAAACTGATATCCTAAGAAACTAGCGAAGGAGGAAACTGAAGAATCGGGAAAATAATAATAATATAATAATAATCAGGGGACAATCTTTACACAAATCGATCTAGTCCCAAAGTAAGCTCTAAAGGCTTGTGTTATGAGTACTAGACGACGATATAAATACTTATATAGAGAAATAAATACTTAAATACATAGGAAACATCCAAGACTCAGGAACAAACATTCGTGCTCATCACACAAATATTTGCCCTTACCGGGGATCGAACCCGGGACGCTTGCGTCGGAGGCAGGGTCACTACCAACTAGGCTATCCGCGTTGTCAAACCCAAATGCCTAACTAGCGAAATTGTCAACCTACCGAAACTGTCTAATTAGTAAACTGGTCAATTGGTGAAATTGACGAGTAAGGAAACCCTACGCGGTGGTACGCTAACCCTGTTTTTAGGTATTTTATTGTAAAAACGTATACAATTTCCTAGAAATGTTTTTTAGTTTTAGCCAGTCTATAAGTTGGTACTTTAAGCTTTCCGGTATTTCTAGTAACCTTTGGCTTATCTA
Organism: Tortricodes alternella; assembly: GCA_947859335.1. Classification (NCBI taxonomy): domain Eukaryota; kingdom Metazoa; phylum Arthropoda; class Insecta; order Lepidoptera; family Tortricidae; genus Tortricodes; species Tortricodes alternella. The sequence continues at coordinate 15,966,137 of OX401983.1, forward strand.
CATTTGTAGGAAAATTGTATACATTTTTTCTGACATACATTATTATTTCAAATACGTATAGCGAAGGCAGGGTTAGTATTTCAATTTCCTTGAAAAATTCCCTCAGTGACTCGCGGGTGCCCATGTTATATATGGCCCTGATGGCCCTTTTTTGCAAAATTAAAATAGACTCTAAGTCAGCAGCTGATCCCCATCAAATTAAACCGTATGAAATAATACTTTTGAAATACGCGAAGTAAACCAACCTTTCCGTCGCTACATCAGTTAACTGCCTCATCTGTCTGACTGCAAACGCAGCAGAGCTCAACCTACTCGCTATAGCTGTAATATGAAAATGAAAATGAAAATATTTATTTTGCAAGTAGGCCACATGGGCTCTTTTACATGTCTGAAGCTACCAGTATATGGGATCCCCACTGCAGTTTTGAGTCAAGTGTTAATCCTAGAAAACCAGTTGACTTTACACATTCAATGTTTTGACCGTCTAATTTAATATTCAAGTGTGCATTAACATGTGGTGTGTTTACTAAAGAAAATTTTATACATTTGGTCTTTTAGGATTAAGTAACAAATTATTTGCAGCAAACCATTTAGAAATCATGGACAGAGTGTTGTTTGGTTCAGTGAGCTCGGTATCCTTCCTATTTACCTTGAACAGCAAAGAAGTATCGTCTGCAAACATGACTATGCCTGATGTTTGGCTTACCATGTTATTTCACATGTAGGTCATTTAGATAAACAAGGAACAGGAAAGGGCCAAGAATTGATCCTTGGGGCACTCCTCAAAAATAACGCATTAAAGTTAAATTGACTTCTGAACGGCTTCGGCACCCTTAAGTCGTAGACTTCCTCTTCGTGCTGCGCCGCCCGCGCCTGCGCACTAGCACGCGGAGAGGATAACTTGTTGGCGAGCAAAAAAAAACAGGTCAAGTGCGAGCCTAACTCACGCGCCGACGGTCCAGTACTTACCTCCAAAAAATAGACAGTAAATTTTAAGTACGGAACAAGAAAATTTTTAAATAAATTAACAAATAAAAAACCGACAGGGTTTTTAAAGTCGGTTATTTTATTTATGACGATTTTATTTTTTCTCTTTTTTTTGTGGTTATCATATGTGACTTAACGGGATTACTAATGTCTGGCCAAAAACCTTTAACAAAGTATCACGTCCCAAACTATTATACTAAAATTATCATATGGCAAAAAACCATACCTAAGTCAAAACAGCTTATCATATTTTTACAGTTAGCAATGTATTTTTTGGCAAATTATTTTTTAACAAATAAATACTTGGTCATATCCGCTTGGCCCGGCTCAGTCGCAGCTAGACCCTGGTGTGCCTGGGGAAGCTATTGCCATTCGATTCACGGCCAAAGATGTTGCAGATTCAATCCAATCGATATCGAGTGGCAAATCTCCCGGTCACGACGGCCTAAGCATAGAACATCTAAGACACGGCGGCCCGCACATGCCGCGAGTTCTTGCACTGCTGTTTAATTTATGTATCAGTCATTCATATCTGCCCCCCGACTTTATGAAGACAGTGGTGGTTCCGGTAATAAAGAATAGGACTGGAGATTCCTCAGACTTAGGAAACTACAGACCTATCTCTCTAGCGACTGTGATTTCGAAAGTGTTTGACAGCCTGCTTAATACACAACTAAACAAACGCATTTCACTACATGATAATCAGTTCGGGTTCCGACCAAATCTGTCGACTGAAAGCGCTATACTGAGTCTTAAGCAGACTGTCAGATACTATACGGAAAGGAATACACCTGTCTATGCTGGTTTCCTGGATCTATCCAAAGCTTTTGATCTGGTTTCCTACGATTTATTATGGAAAAAACTTAATAGCTTAAAAGTGTCTCGTGAAATTGTTAATATCTTTAGGTATTGGTATGGAAACCAGATCAACTGCGTCAGATGGGCGGGTAAGATGTCGAAATCTTATCGGCTGGAGTGTGGGGTGAGGCAGGGGGGACTTGCCTCGCCAACCCTCTTCAACGTGTATATGAATGAACTAATTGAGGCACTCAGCAGCCAGCATGTCGGTTGTCATGTGGACGGGGTCTGCGTCAACAACCTCAGCTACGCTGATGACATGGTGCTGCTGAGTGCTTCAGTATGTGGGCTTAGACAGTTGGTAAGAACTTGCGAATCCTATGCTGCCGCTCACGGATTAATGTACAATACCAAGAAAAGTCAGGTCATGGTCTTTGGGGTCGGGAAGAAGAAACCTACGCATGTGCCACCAGTACAATTAAATGGAGCTCTTCTAGAACGCGTGTACAGTTTCAAATATCTCGGTCACGTGGTAACTTCTGACCTCAAGGATAATGAAGACTTGGAGAGGGAACGGAGAGCTTTATCTGTGCGAGCGAATATGTTAGCCCGTAGATTCGCCCGTTGCACACCTGACGTGAAAATTACGCTTTTCAGATCTTTCTGTACTTCGCTATATACGTGTAGCCTTTGGGCGAACTATAGTCGCCGCGCATATGAAGCTCTCCGCGTCCAATATAATAACGCATTCAGAGCGGTGATGGGGCTGCCGCGACGCTGCAGCGCCTCGGGTATGTTCTGCGAGGCGCGCGTGGACGGCTTCCACGCCACCATGCGCAAGCGCGCCGCCGCGCTCGTGCGCAGGGTCCGGGGCAGCTCCAACACGGTCATCAGAATGATTGCAGGCAGGCTGGACTGTGTGTATGTAGTTCATGCATGTGCGCTGCATATAGACATAATTAAGTAGTATTTTATTTTATTTACGCATTAACATTTAGCATAAGATTTTTATAATAAGTAGGTAATTACTAACATATATGAGTCATGTAAAAAGTTACTCGAAATAAATGAATTAATAATAATAAATATTTAATTTTACCAAGTATTATTTAGTAAAAACCTAACCTAACCTAACCGCCAGCGTGTCGACGTCACCCTGCCTATTTCCGCTAGTATCCCTATATAGTTTGTGTTTCCGCTCTAAGGGACACAAGTTAACCCTTTTTCTCTTGACGAAGTGCTAACCTAACCTACCAATAATACACTTGTTCCGATTATTTGTTTTTCACTGCGGGGGGCTTCACCCCCTGGGTGTGTACTGATCAGTATAACAACTTATGATATATTTTCACTAGATATAATTTCATAGTATATAATCACACAAGGGAGATAATAAAATTTTGACATAACAACTATTGATATATTTTGACTAGATATAACAACACTTGATATAATTTCATACAATATAATCACTCAAGGGACATAATTCATTTTTGATATAACCACAAAGTACATACATTTTCATGGTGTATAATATTCAATAAGTATAATAGATTTTTAATATAAAGTTTAGCTAATATAATGAACGTATGATTTAACCTCCTGGGACCCCCCAAAGCCAAATGTCAAACCGGCTTAACAAGTGGTAATGGCTTAAGAAGAAATCGAGGGGAAAACTCCATGATTTTTTTACAAATTTTCCGACATTAATGGATACTTACTAAATCGATTTTTTGAAGAAATGAAAAAAATGGGTCTATATTGACTCCCATAAAATTAAAGTGCCGATGTTCACAATCCATAACGTTTTTGGTCATAATTATTACTAGTCATAATGTTGTCAGTCATAGGTATATCAATAGGAATAATTTCTGAGTTCCGATTTTCGCTGGTCATATTTGTCGAAAGTCATAAAAACTATATTCATAACTGTTTATGTCATAATGTATTATACTTCATAATGTTACAGGTAATAATATTACTTGTAATAACGATTATTACGTCTAAACTTGTTAAACATAACAATAATATACATAAAATTTAAATACTTAACTTGTGCAAGGGCGAAAATTGCGGAGCGTAAATTTAACTTAATTTAATTACACCAAATGTGGTCAGGTAATTCTTAAATTCATAATGTATAACATTAAAAGACGAGAATCAAGCATAACATCTTACAACCAAGCAAGATTTTCTGCGCTGTTACAAAAAAAACCGGACAAGTGCGAGTTAAACTCGCGTGGAGAGGGTTCCGTTCCGAACATGATTATCTGAAATTTACTAGGTTACCTTAAATACCATAGACTTCTTATAGGTTTTCCTGTAATCTATAAGCAAAGATCTATTTCCTGTATTTTTTTCAAAATTTTAGCCCCAGTAGTTTCGGAAATAAGGGGGGGAATGGTCTTTATTCGCCTATTTTCCTGAATAACTTCTAAACTGTTTTACTTAAAATTCAAAAAAATATATATTTAAGATCCTCACAATAAGCCCTTTCATTTGATATGTCACACAATATAGGTGGAATAACTTTTTTTTTTAATTTTCTAGCATACCCCCAAAAAGTGGCCCCTATGTTTAAAATTCATATATTTACGTCACGCGTCCGTGTTGCGGTCACCAACTTACATATGAATACCAAATTTCAACTCGATCGGTCCAGTAGTTTCGGAGCAAATTGGCTGTGACAGACGGATAGACAGACAGACAGACAGACAGACACACGAGTGATCCTATAAGGGTTCCTTTTTTCCTTTTCAGGTACGGAACCCTAAAAACAGTTATCAGTTACACCTCCAGGATCCAGGAGGATAAGTATTAGTGATATAATGTGTAATAACATATTTTATCTACACCCATATCATAAAACCTCCATAATGTATTCAAAAACCGTAGGAAATTACCATCATTATTACAACCAATTTTACTATGAGCTGTGGTAGTAGGTCCAGATATAGCATAAATTAAGTATAACCAGATAGGTCAACTCCATACATTGAAATGTGACTACCTCAAAACCCCGTATGCGTAGATGGCGCTAGGGAGCATCCCTTTATTTATAAAGCCTCTTGGATTTCAGTGCCATCTGTCAGTTTTCTTTGAAAATACATGAAAGAATAACTGTTTCTGGTTATGGATCTTTGGAAAAAAAACGCAGATGGCGCTATTTTAGGAATAAAGTATAACTAACTCTTTCGGCGCACAAGCAATTTCGCAAAACGATACCCAGCAGCGCCGTATAAAAATAATAAGGTAAAATTTCATGACGCGACCATAGCTTCATAGCGCGAGGTGGCTAGGTAAGTAGGTACCGTGCGCTCCCCGCTTCTGACGTCACGCCACGGAGAGGTTTAATATAATACGCGTATTTCAGATGATCAAGCAATTTTTTATTTGATTTTAATTTTTCAAATGTAATTTATAATAAAAATATGATACATTATTTACTTACTTTGAATGAGCATGCCCTTACCCTTACCCTTATCCTTATCCTTATCCTTATCCTTATCCTTATCCTTATCCTTATCCTTATCCTTACCCTTACCCTGACCGATCCTCGGTACTTAATTACTTTGTTTGTAATTTTAGCATTTTTTGTTTTGTTACATGCCCTCGCTTGTCTTATTGTTAGTTTGTGCATGAATGCCGACTTTCTGCGGTGTTAAACGTTACTTACCTAATGTATTGCTATCGGTGAGAACCTGTAATTGGCTTTTTTAATTTTACTTATGTTTCTAAATTGCTTGTGTAAGCTGTTGGTTTTCCATAAATAAATAAATAAATAAATAAAATATATTTTTTTTAATATACATAGTGTAATTTAATAAGTACACATGCTTCATCTATATTGTGCAACCTGCACTCATGCGGCACCGGACGGACCTCTAAAAATCTGTATCTAAGGTTTCATGTAGCCTCCGAATACAAATCCGTTTCCGTTATCAGAATTTACTGTAAGGAGGTGACTGGGAGCACAAGTAATATAAGTCATTGATGAGTAAATACTGCTTTATTAGGCTAAGATAATATGCTTATATACTAGAGTAACATACGAGAGTGTGAGTGTGGCGCAGCTCACACTACACCTCCCCTCTTATTAAAAGAAAAAAATAAACACTTTTTTTTTGTCTATTATTTAATTACTTACACAACATACCTACTACCTACTACTACTACTACCTACCTTTAAGTAATTTTTCTCAATTAAATGTTCTAAATGTGAAATGCAACACTTTTTAGTATAAAGTCTTTTTTAATTATTCGTTTACAAAACTTTCTTTTATTTAACAAAACTGCAACCAGTTTATTATTATAATCATATGCCTATGAAAGTGTCACATTAACTTAAAAATGTATACATATAAAAAAAAATAGTAAATCTATAATCATAATCATGTAAAAAAAAAACTGTAATCATAATACATACATACATACATATTATCACGCCCGAAATCCCTAATGGGGTGGGCAGAGCCACAAGACTACTTGTGGCCACGTTCGATTAATTAGTCCTAAGATGGTATGATGAATCATAATATGTGTAAATATATATAGAACTGTGGAAATAAATTCATCATAATTTTCTTACAAACTATAAATACGCTTCTTAAATTTAAATCTATGATAAATACAACTTAAAGACAAACACGCTTTGCTGACGAGTATTTAATTTAATTTTAAATATAATTAAATGTATACTTATGTATACATTTAATTATTAAAATAAATGTATGGTAATAATATAAACTATCACTATATTGAATGCAAATAATAATTATGCAAATTCAATTATTTATGTAAAATGTCTACATTCTATAGGTACCTTATTAATTTTTTGTCTTTATTATAAGCTTTTTGTCTCATCTTTTGCTTGCAAGTCTTAAATAATATTTATATGACGTCATTTCTTTATAAACTTCGTTTATATATCACCATTCTTCATTAATTATAACACTACTATAAGTGTGCAACTTAGGCATCACTTACATTGCAAGGTACACAACACATATTTACTTGGTCGGCCGACCTTAAATATATTTTATTTTACTGCTCAGGATACAAGGATTTTTTATTTATTGTGCGCGCACACAACTTAATATAACCATTTATATTATACACATTCAGGCAGTTCTTTTAACACATCCTTTCTTTCCTAAGCTAACCTTGTGTCCAAGCATCTTCACGATTAGTGCTCGACCGAATCATGATCCGATGACAAGGATTCCGTGCCTGCCCTGTATCCTGGTGTACCTTGCGTCTCTATACCACTTCGCTCAACAGCGCATCTGGGGCTACTGTTGATAACGAATGGTTTTTCGTAAATAAATAAAATTCTTCCCTTCTCATAAAAAAAACCATTCTAATTCTTTCAAAATAAACCATTCGATATGAAAACTTAAACTTATAAGAATCCCAATAACTCTTAGGTGATCAGTCTAATCGCTAGTTGAAAAACTTATCTGCTTCAGCTTTCCCATACATATTGCTATTATGCACTTTCTAACAAAACCAATAACCAGCTCGTTAAGTAATAACCTTTCGTTCGCAATCTCTCTTATTTAAAATTCTATCTAAATCAAACCAATTCCTATCATTATAAAATGTCCTTAACATTCTTAACAAAATCTACGCTCTAAACTGATAACCATAAAATCCATCATAATATCAGTACCTACCTACTTACGAACCGTAATCCAACTACAAATTTACTAATTCCATGAACCCGCAAAAACTAACCTGTAACCACTCTATTCTTATTTATTTCCGATTTTAAATCCTCGTTCTATTTTGTCACATCCGTGTTATCTATTCTATGTCATATCCGTTAAAAATGAATATTCTAAGTCTACCCTTAAGCTAATACTACTAAAATAACCACTTACGCTTGCATACTTAATATAAATTTTGTTGAAAGTAGTTATTATTATAATGATTAGATAATGGTTAATATATATATATAAAACATGAATAACAGGAAAATTTAGATATTAATAACTTTATTATTAATTGTATACTTTTGTATGAACTTTGTCCTTTTATTAGTGCACCATGCCATTGTAACATCGCGCAACTTGAGCTGTAATAACAGAATCTGAATTCCATTCCATATTTGCTGATCTACGTGAGATCATCCGATGCGCTCGCTGTACCTATGTATGTTTTAAAATGAAATTATCAATTGAAATGCTTTATTCTGTATTGGAATGTTTTTTTTTTTTTTTAATAATTGATTTAGTGATATTTTACCAATAAGCAGAAATATTGATTCACGTTAAATTTTACTAATATTTTAATAACACTTATTTTTTATGCTTCTCATGTTACCATAATAATTATAATTATATACATATCATTATGTAAATGACTGAAAATATTAGAAGGCGCGAGTAAATTAATAAAGAAACATTACCTTTTTAAAACTTCTGTATGTATTTGTCTCCTTAATGTAATCTGAAACTTAATAACCGTGTATATCTTGTCAACAAGCGGCTTAACCTAATTAAGTAATTTATAAAGTACATACACTATGTTATATAACTTGTTGTGCATAAGCACCCAAATGTCTGAACCACATTTCAATATGGAACCCTAAAATCTATAAAATAATTAGGCAGTTTTATCCAGATGCCTTTAAAAACAAATACGATGCAATAATACATAAAACCCTTAAAGATTTTTATAATGATTTTCATTTTCATATGAACTGAAATAAGTGGAAAAATTAATTATTTATTTTTCCATACATACATACCACACTATCTCTTTACACTTTATATACGCTAGTTAAAAAAATATGTCGATATAAATCTTTGCGTAAAATTACTGCTTTCCGTTCGTGCTCCATCGGTGACACGAGCATCTCCCGGCAGCAATCATTCCCGAAAAACAATGCTCCTGACTCCCCGGCAGCAATCCCCTTTTATTTTGTTTTTCAGATTTTAATTTCGTACGTTTTTCTTCTTCTTCAAACTTGTTTTTTTTTTCTTTGCCTTCTGTGCTAGTCCTTTGCCGAAAAAGTTCTCGTTCTCACTTCTGCCCAAAAATTCAAATTCCAAGATGCTGCTTCTCCAAAGATTCAACAATTGTATGTATTTTCGTAGGAAAATATATTAGAATTTCCTATTAAAGTTCATACTTATTTATCATTTAAATGTTTACTTTCACTTTGATTTTAATTAGGTAGTCCATATTATTTTCACTTCACTTTCTTTAGTATTATTACGAGTCTATAGTTCGTTAACTGGTCGGCGCAGCGCGCCACCAGTGCCGCACGAAGGCAGCACTGGCAAGGTCGCCATGTAAGGAGGTGACTGGGAGCACAAGTAATATAAGTCATTGATGAGTAAATACTGCTTTATTAGGCTAAGATAATATGCTTATATACTAGAGTAACATACGAGAGTGTGAGTGTGGCGCAGCTCACACTACATTACAAAAAATGGCGGCCATTTTCATGGCTGGGCACCGTCAATCAAATAGTTAACTTTGTTAATTGCTATTACGTTACTAACAAAGTTAACTTCGTTAAACGTTAAAGCGTTACATTTCGGAAGATTTAACGGAAGTTAACCTTAATATACAACATGTTGGTATTGTGCTATGAAAGTTTAGGCAGGACATGAAACATTAGTAAAAATTAGGTACCTACATACATTAGAGTTTGTAATAATAGCTATCATTTATAGATCAAATTCAAATCAAAAGCTATCTGACATAACCCGCGCAGTGTTCTTTTGGCAAATAGTAGGTAAGGTACTAAATAATATTTAACGGACTTTAATTGTTTTAACGGAATTTAATGAGTTTCTGTTAAGAAAGTCCATTTTGTGGAAATTATTTGCAGCTTCTGCAGTATTAAAACTAATAGCTACTTTATTCCTCCCTAGTGAATTAATTGAACCCTCCACCAAATTTGCCACCTGATTTTTATGCAATAACTGAGCCAGGCTTAGAACTTGTAATGTGACTCCAGCCGTAGGAGTGGGCTCTGTTTTAGATACATGAACAAATGGGCCCCTATCATCCGAGGAATACTTTAATTGTGGATCATCAACATCGTAACCCGGACAGACAAAGATTTAGGTTAGGTTAGGTTAGGTTAGGTTAGGTTTTTTTTTTTTTTTGTTGAACGGGAGGAGGAAATCCTCATGGATACATCCAGGCCTTTCCTGGTTGTATGCCCGACTCGTCTGGGAAGGTGTCCCAGACGCCTACGGACTAAAACCTCCTCCCGGTGGTGGATGGGGAATTATCAGCCGGTCACGCCGCGCTACTGGTTTACGCTTTGTGACCGGCTGATGGGTGGGAATGGGAGAGTCCCTCCAAACCCCAATCGGGGTGATTGGGGAGAGGAATTATTAAGGGACCGAAGGAGTGGTTAAGGTGAGTAAGTGAGTGGGGGGCGATTATGGGAAAGAGATGGTAGTGGTGGTAATGGTAGTGGTGGGTTGGGAGTAATGAAAGGAAGTGAGTTAGGATAAGTGTGATAAATTGAATGAGTGAATGTAAGTGTTTTGTGTTATGTGAGTTGTGTTTGGTGAGTAGTAATGCACGGAGGGGTAGCCAGGTGCCGAGAGCAGGGGCTCCCGACACCCGGCCACCCCTCCGCCCGGAAAACCGGGTGTTGTGTAAAGAGGTGTTTGAGAGATGTTTGAGAGATATTTGGAAATTTGGGAACCTTTAAGAAGAGGGATGAGAATGGGTAGGTGGATGGGAATCGGTGAGTGGAGTTGAAATTACCCGTAATTTATACGGGCGCTGATGATGGTTTGCATGTGCGTCATTCTTGGACAATTGACTGAGGTGGCACTGTGCTTGGTGTTCACATTTTTGGTGTTGTTTTTGGATTGGTGAGTGGCGCAATTGTAGCACTTGATTTTGGAGGTGTTATTGCGATCGGGGCAGTCGCGGAACTCGTGGCTAGACGATGCACAGTGCGAGCAGATGACACCCCCTGCTTTGCATTGCTTCCTGGTGTGGCCATACTGCAGGCACCTGTAGCACTGCAGTATGGGCAGGTACTCGCACGCGTGAACCCTCTGGTGGTCAATGTTCACCCTGCCGCCGACGACTATAGCCCTAAATACCTCGGGGGAAGTAAGCAGAACCGCGTTGTAGAGGCGAGGGTTGGTTAGGTTAGGTTAGGTTAGGTTTTTTTTGCGTAGGAGGAGGAAATCCTCATGGATACAGCCAGGCCGGACCTGACTGCATGCCCGACTTCACTGGGAATGGTGCCCAGTGACCTACGGACTAAAACCTCCCCCTTGGATGGACGGGATTGTGAACCGATCACGCGGCGCCAATGGGTTACGCCTTGTGATCGGCTGCTGGTTGAGGATTGGGAAGTCCCTCCAATCCCCAATCAAATTGGGGAGAGGAAAATTTAAGGGACGGAGTGGGTTTAAGGAATGAGTGGGTAAAAGACGATTATTGGGTCTGGAATGATAATGGTCGCGGATGGGGGATAGAAAATGGATAAGTGATGTGGGTTAAGGTAAGAAAATTGATGAAGTAAGTGTGTAGTGTAAACTGGGTTGTGTTGGCGAGTGGAAATGCACGGAGGGGCAGCCAGGTGCCGAGAGCATGAGCTCCCGACACCCGGCCACCCCTCCGCCCAGAAATCCGTGTAGTGTGTCACAGAGATTTGGAGTGTATAAGGTGGTGATTGTAGTGTTGTGTTGTGTGATGTAATGTAATACAGTGTGGTGTTTGATGTTAAATGTTAATCTGCAAGTGAACTCTCAAAGAGCCAAATGTGTAGGAAATGGGAAGGGGAAGGGGAAAGGGATGAAGGAGAAGGGGAGGGAATGCTTGTTTACTTAATGTCCATAGTCAATCCTGGATTTGATGTTGGCTTCCATGGAGACCTTCCGGGGACAATCGGACGACGTGGCACTGTGTTTGTAATTGCCTTTGGTGATACGGTTTTTAGTGAAATGGGTGGCGCAGTTGTGGCATTTTTGTTTATCCGTGTTATTATGGTCTGGGCAATCTCTGTATTCGTGATTGGGGGAGGCGCAGTGCGAGCAGATGGGAGTCTGTTGGTTATTAATCCTTCATGGATGCTAGCCTTATAGTTTGTATTAGGTTTTTTATACACTTCTTAAATAGAAGGCTGTCAAGCTAGTTTTTTGTCTTGAAGCAATTGTCGTGATGAATACACATTTTACTCACTGATCTACTGTTCCTCTATTTATTTACAATAGGTTATGGCCCGAAAATAGTTGAAAAATACCACTGAAACAATCTATATAGTGAGTGTAAATAAAATGTCGGATCATGTGGCAAATTCGTCAAGTTCCGTTGCATTCGAAAAATTGACGGGAAGATCAAACTACGCAGAATGGGCGTTCGTCATGAAAAATGCGCTAATCCTCGATAACCTGTGGGTATGTATAGATGGGTTCGATCCCGAAGATACGACCATTACCCCAGCACAGAAAAAACGCTTGGAAGAAAGAGCGAAAGCAAAAATATGCTTGAGCGTAGATCGATGCTGTTTTTCATATCTGGCGGGGGCTAAATCAGCTAAAGAGGCTTGGGATTCTCTAGAACGCGCTTTTCACGATAAAGGTCTAGGCATGAGATTACGAGCACTACGTAGCCTGTGTTCAATAAAATTTGAAACATTTGTGGATATGGAGGCTTACGTAAATGAAATTCTGTCAATTGCTCAACAGCTGTCAAATATGGGTAAACCCGTGGATGATGAATTTCTTGGTGCGATCATGTTACAAGGCTTGCCATCTGAGTATGAACCAATGATAATGGCGATTGAGCACTCGGGGGCAGAGATTTCTGCGGATTTGATAAAGACGAAGCTGCTTCAGGATAAACGTTGGACTCGAGGAGTGGAAAACTCGAGTGAATGCCTGTTTACGCGCAAGAAAGGCGCTGATAAGTCAAAAGGCTTCAGTAATAACAACGGTAAAGACAAAGATGAGTCGAACATGAAGGGAACTTCTGGTCGCAAGAAGGAACCGTGGTGCTGGAAGTGTAGACAGAAAGGGCATCTGAAGAAGGACTGCCGTAATGAGAAGAACAATTCTTCTGGACATTGCGTTCTGTCGGCCTACACAACCGAGGCAGACAACGAGACTTCGTGGTTCATCGACTCTGGAGCTACTAACCATATGACTGGTCGACGAGATTTAATTGACAACTTTGTATCCCATGAGGGGTCAGTCACCATCGCTAGTGGTGAGAAGTTAAAATGTACTGGCGTAGGCAATGTGCAACTGTCAAGTCAAACCTTTTTAACGAATGTATTTTTTATACCAAAGTTATCTGTCAATTTGATATCTGTCTCTCAATTGTTTAGAAATGGTTGTAAAGTGACTTTTGATACAAATGGATGTACTATATTACAATTAAGTAATGAGATAATTACAGCTAAAAATGTAAACGGTGCGTATAAACTTCAGACTTACGATTTGAGGGCGAATATTAGCATAGATAGTACAACTTGGCATCAGAGACTTGGCCACCTTAGTGGCAATAATATAAAGCTTCTCAGTCAGGGACTAGCTAAAGATATTCCTTTTCAGAATGACCGTGGTAAGGAAGGCGCATGCGAGGTGTGTTTAAAAGGTAAACATGCACGTCTACCGTTTCCTAGCAATCCTGAGAAGTCTGTAGCGGAAAAGCGCTTAGAGTTGATACATACTGATTTGTGTGGACCTTTACCTGTAGACTCTCTCGGAGGAAAGAAGTACATTCTAACATTTCTTGATGACCATACGAGGAAAGTGTTCGTGTATTTTCTCAAGAAAAAAAGTGAGGTAAGTCAATACATGATAAACTTTATAAAACTAGTTGAAACTCAAACTGGCGATAAAGTGAAAGCTTTGAGATCTGACAACGGATCTGAGTACGTAAACAAGGTTCTTGATAATTTCTTCACGAGTAAAGGAATCGTGCATCAGGTGACCGTACCGTATACCCCACAACAGAACGGTGCGGCGGAGCGGTTAAATCGGACTGTTATGGAGAAAGTAAGATGTTTACTGTACACAGCAAAGCTCGAACATAAGTTCTGGGCAGAAGCAGCTTGCACGGCGGTATACTTAATTAACCGTTCACCGTCTAAGAGACTGTCTGGTCTAACTCCAGAAGAGGCCTGGTCGGGTGATAAGGTGAGTTTAAAGCACCTACGTGTATTTGGCTGTGAGGCGTTTGCGCATATTGATAAATGTAAAAGAAACAAACTTGAGCCCAAAAGCAAACGTTGCATTTTTCTTGGATATGAAAACAACGCGTATAGACTGTTTGATCTCAGCAAAAATATCATTATTCGAAGTCGTGATGTTGTTTTTAACGAATCAAATTTTCCAGGTGCTACGTTCAACAAAAAGAAGTCTGTGGTGATGTTCTTTCCCATGAGTGAAGACGGAGTTGGTGATAATGTAGACCTAATGAGTAACGAGGATGAAATACAGGTTGAGGCGGAGATGCCGATCTTACCTGAAGTAGATTTGGAGGCAGAGATGCCAAGTTCGTCTACTGATACGGGCGTTACGTCACGAGAGTCGATGAATGATGGACCAGCGTATAATTTACGTCCAAGGCCACGTTTAGCTAGAACATGTCAATGTCTTGTACTGAAGACAGACACGGATGAGCCGACTACTGTAAAAGAAGCGTTAGAATCTTCTGACAGTACGCTCTGGCGACAGGCCATGCAGGACGAAATTGATTCATTTGATAAACATGAAGCCTGGCAATTGGTACCAAAGCCTGAAAATGTTAACATCATTAAGAATCGTTGGTTATTCAAGATCAAACGTGACACAAATGGAGAAATTGCAACATATAGAGCAAGATTAGTTGCCAAGGGATTTACTCAAAAATATGGGATAGATTACAATGAAACTTTTTCACCCGTGGTGCGGCATAGCTCCCTCAGGATGCTTTTATCACTAGGAGTCGAGCTAGACTTAAAGATTGATCACCTTGATGTAAAGACTGCTTTCCTTAATGGCGAATTAAATGAAGATATTTACATGTATCAACCTGAAGGGTTTATTAAACCAGGTGAAGAACAAAAAGTATACAAGCTGAAGAAAGCTGTCTACGGACTTAAGCAAGCCTCACGTTCGTGGTATGAAAAGGTGAAGCATGTATTGATGTCCAGTCAGTTCGTGCAGAGTCAGCACGAGAGCTGCATCTTCAGTCGTCGTGTTGGTATGAAAACTATAATAATTGCGCTTTATGTTGATGATTTTTTCCTCTTTTATAACTGTGATGAGTTAGCTAAAAGCTTGAAATCATTGTTAAAATCGTGCTTTACGATTAAGGACTTGGGTAGTGTAAAACAGATGTTAGGTATTAAGGTAGAACGATCTTCTAGCAAGATAAAACTGAGTCAGAAGCTTTATATTGATAAACTATTAGAACGTTTTGAAATGACAGACTGTAAAGTCGCCAAAACGCCCTTGGATGTAAATCTGAAGTTTTCTGATGGAGTAGCTTGTGATAGTAGTTTACCGTACCAAGAGTTGATAGGATGTTTACTATATTTATCTGTTACTACTCGGCCTGATATTTCGTTCGCGGCAAGTTTCCTTAGCCAGTTCAACTCTTGTTACACAGTTGAGCATTGGACTGCGGCTAAAAGAGTATTACGCTATCTAAAAGGCACTAAAGATTTAGGTCTAGTGTACAAGAAATCTAAAAAGTGTTGTTTACGCGGGTACACAGATGCGGACTGGGCTAACGGAGCTGACCGCAAGTCGTTCACAGGGTATATTTTTAATCTCGGTGATAATGTCATTTCATGGGGCTGTTATAAACAGTCTTGTATTGCACTCTCGTCAACCGAGGCGGAGTACATTGCTTTATCGGAAGCGACTAGGGAGGCGGTTTACTTAAGTGCAATGTTAAAAGACTTAACCGGACGTGATAATGAAGTAACCCTTTATAGCGACAGTCAATCGGCAGCGAAGCTGATTGAGAACCCGGGATTCCATAAACGCACGAAGCATGTGGATATTAAATACCATCATGTCCGTGGTGCAGTAGAGGCCGGTTGGCTGACAATTGAATATTTGCCTACGGAAAAAATGCTGGCGGATGTTTTGACAAAAGCACTAGCTAGCAGCAAGCACGTATATTTTACTATGCAGTTGCTGCAAGCTTAAGAGGGCGCAGTCATGGAAATTTAAGAGGGCGCAGTCATGCAGGATTAAGAGGGCGTGTTGGTTATTAATCCTTCATGGATGCTAGCCTTATAGTTTGTATTAGGTTTTTTATACACTTCTTAAATAGAAGGCTGTCAAGCTAGTTTTTTGTCTTGAAGCAATTGTCGTGATGAATACACATTTTACTCACTGATCTACTGTTCCTCTATTTATTTACAATAGAGTCTTCTCAGAACACCACTTCCTCGTATGTCCGTATTGCATACATTTGTAGCATTGGAGCAACGGAACATACTCACAAGCGTGGACTCGTTGATGGTCGATGTTTATTTTTGTTTGGGATATGATCGCCTTGAACACCTCCGGAGAGGTGACGAAAACTGCATTGTACAGGCGCGGATTACGATTGCCACGTTTGAAGTGGAGCTGGAGGTCAGTTGGATTTTGGATTGCGGTAGAGATGCTTTCATTTTGTCCGGAAATGATCTCGACCAGTTGTTGGTCAGGCAAGTCGTTGGAGATCCCTTTGAGTACAATCATGGGCTTTAATGTTTTCGATGCCTCAGCGCAGACGTCCCCATTGACATCATTGGTCTTCTCGATCGCGCGGTCCCTCTGCAGAGTGTTCTCAAATTCGACCCGCACTTTATTATTCGACACAAACTTGGTCGTGGTGGGGGCGAAATTGGTGTCCCTGAACGTGACGGTCTTTCTCCACGTCAAAAGCGTCTCTGCGGGAGTCTTCACCGCAGTTTTGGGCGAGATGATAATGGCTGGTTTGGAGGAACGGCTGGCCACGGCAGCATATGTTCCCATTGAAGTTGGCGTTGGCGTAAGTCTGTCGACATTAAGATATGTGTGGGTTTTGGAGACTGCGAGCTTTTTGAACTCCTCTCTGATGGTATTGCGGATGGTGGTGGTGGTCAATGTATTTTGGTCTTTATCTTGATCGGGAGGAGAATCGGTCTGCGTGGAGGCCTCGGTGGTCTTTTTGGCACGTGGAGCCACTTTAGGGCGAGGATCAAGTGAGGAAGTGGGAGTGGGAGTGGGAGAATGTGTAGGAGTGGGAGTGAGCGTGGGCACAGTCATGGTCTGGATCTGGGTCTGGGCGAATTTGCCGAGCCGTAGGAGCCGCTGGTACTTCCCAGTCTCGACCATGATTTCGCCCGCCAGTTTGATGACTTCCTCTTTGTCCTCCTTCTTAACCGACTTGTGGCGGCGGATGACATCCATAATTTCCTCCACGTTCCTGTAAACAAACCGCTTGAGAGCAGCAGCGGCAGTCGTCGCGTCCATATGGTCACTGTACAATTCGCGTGCCTGACAGCTCTGAAGCACCCTGTTCCCAGGGTTCATTTGCGATGGGGGAGCTCGAGACGTTTGAGAAGGTTGTGTGGCAGTAGGTGCAGCAATGGGAGTTGTGGTTGAGTGGGTGGGAATGCTGCTCGGAGGGCCCGCAGAAGCCGCAGCAGTGCCGGTCATCTTCTTCGTCTTTTTCTTCTTTGGCGAGATATGTGCTTTTAAATTCTGCTGGAGAGGTTTTGGCGCTTGATAGGTTGTGGTAGTGGTCGGGGTTGTGATCACGTTATCACTGCTGCTGTCTTGGGTCCAATGCAGCGGCGGAACTTGAAAAAAGAGGTCATCGGGATCATCCGATAGAGTCTCCGGGATCGTGCTGGTGGTGGGCGCAGAAGCCGCGTCGGGAGTGGTGTCAGGCGGTTTGTCCCGCGTTCGGGGGGGTGAATGGTGAAGCACCATGATGTTAAAACTATTGAAAGGCAATTACCGCGACAATTTTCCCTGAAAAATGAAAATAGCGCCTAGCTAAAAGTCGCGGCAACAAAAAAGTGACGATTTTTAGCACGTTTGATATAAATTTTGACACACTTATAGATGAGGTACCGGAACGTGAGTAGTGTCAAAAGAAGCAAAATAACGGGTTCTATAAAGCTATATGAACTAAACAATTAAAACTTGAAACGAAAAAGAGACAAAAAATATTAAGTGATTTTAGGCAGCGCCTAAGTTAGGTTTCATAGCAACCATAAATTAAACTGAGCAGTATGAAAAAAGAATTTAAAATTTAATGAGATTTTCAGGAAACTGGGAGCTATGCGATTCTAATAGAAAACAGAAGTGACAAAATGATTTAAACAAAAGAGGACCGAGATATGAATTTTTTAAATTTTGAAATTGACGAAAAAAGACGCAGATCTGCGTCTGATTTTTCAAAAAGAGAAAAGTCGGGGGGAAAACTAAAGTGTGAGGGATAGGGACAAAGTAACTATGTGGTAATTTTCTATGGACTGAAACACAACGGGACTAATTATTACAGAATTTTAAGTTGAGAGGATTTGGAGATAACGCGATATAAAGTTGTGTATTTCGTGAAATTTTTGGAATTGGTTAGGTTGGTTAGGTTTTTTTTTTTTTTTTAAACGGGAGGAGGAAAATACTCATGTATACACCCAGGCCTAGGCCTGGCTGTATGCCCGACTCATCTGGGAAGGTGACCCAGACGCCTACGGACTAAAAACCTCCTCCCGGTGGTGGATGGGGTGATTCACCGGCCACGCGGCGCTATCGGGTTACACCTTGTGACCGGCTAATGGGTGGGGATGGGAGAGTCCCTCCAAACCCCAATCAAATTGGGGAGAGGAGAATTTTAAGGGACGGAGTGGTTGGGGGACGATTAAGAGAATGGAGTGGAGTGAGTGATTGGGGAAAGTGGTTTGAGGATGTGAGTGAGTGGGGGACGATTAAGGGAATGGAGTGGAGTAAGTTGGGGATGTGAGTGAGTGGATAAAGTGAGTGGATGAGTGTTTGGTGTGTGGATTGAAACGTGTTTGGTGGATTTGGAATGGAGTAAGTTGGGATATGAGTGAGTGAGTGGATGAGTGTTTGGTGTGTGGATTGAATCGTGTTTGGTGGTGTAATGGAGTAAGTTGGGATATGAGTGAGTGAGTGGATGGAGTGAGTGGACGAGTGTTCAGTATAAGTGGTTGGGAGAGTGGGTGGGGAGCCTCCAAGTAGGAGGACGCACTTTTGGGGGAGTATTTGGGTCCCCCAGGCCCGCGCTAGACCTAGTAAAAGTGGTTATACCGCCACATGTTCGGTATAGGGTTTGGGGGACCTCCAAAGGAGGACGCACTTTTGAGGGAGTATTTGGCTCCCTCAGGGTCGCGCTAGCCCTAGTAAAAGTGGTTATACCGCCACATGTTCGGTATAGGGTTTGGGGGACCTCCAAAGGAGGACGCACTTTTGAGGGAGTATTTGGCTCCCTCAGGGTCGCGCTAGCCCTAGTAAAAGTGGTTATACCGCCACATGTTCGGTATAGGGTTTGGGGGACCTCCAACGGAGGACGCACTTTTGAGGGAGTATTTGGCTCCCTCAGGGTCGCGCTAGCCCTAGTAAAAGTGGTTATACCGCCACATGTTCGGTATAGGGTTTGGGGGTGAGTGAATGGAATGATGATGGTAGATAGTGATTGGTGATAAAAGTGATTGGGAATAATGAGTGAGTGTGTGGAGTGTTTGGCCTCCAAGGAGGAGTGGATGGGTGTGTGTGATGGTGGATAGAAGTGGTTGGTGTAAGAGTGATTAGGAAAAAATGGGTGAGTGTGTGGAAGGTGTGAGGAGTGGATGGGTGTGTGTGTCGCTCTTGGTCTGGCCCCTCACCCCAAGCCTGTCCGGTATGGGAAACCCTATCCGGCATAGCCTCGGGGATCACTGAGGCACACAAGCCCCCCCCACCACGACAAGGTGGCGGCACCCAGGGGGGGAGGTTGGTTAGGTTTTTTTTTTTTTTTTTTTTTTTTTTTTTTTTTTTTTTTTTTTTTTTTTTTTTTTTTTTTTTTTTTTTTTTTTGAACATTCTCCTCCAACTTGATTGGAGACAGTTTTTACGAAATACACTTGCACACCAGTTCTCGCTTATATACCTCTCGTACTTTCATGCTTCATTCCATTTCTTTCTATCTTTCATCATCTTTCAGTTTCCATGGGTGGGATTCCCATCTATCTATCTAGTTTATATATATTCTTTATTTCTACAGGGTAAGTAAGTTAACAGCGGCGCTTTTCATTTAATTTCTAGTGCTTATACATTTGTACCATCTATGTTATTTCTAAGTAAATTTTTTCCTAAAGCTATTTACGATTATGCTTATCTGTCTTATAATCATGTACATGTTTTCCTTAAAGCTACTGCTTAACATTTATTTGTTTACTTTCTTAATGCCATGCTTATTCTTAATATACTCATTATATTATGAAAGCATAATTTCTTACTCTGTTTTATTTCTTTTTATCGTTTTTTCTACAACTTTTTCGCAGTAACTTATGAATTTATCTCTGTTTTTACCCATCATTATCTCCTTTATATTTTCAGGTTCCATTCTTACATTTATTTCTTGTTCCAGGTTAAACCGCTCCACATCGTTTACAGGGCAGACCATCAATATATGCGACACCGTTTCCTCCACTCCCGGCTCACAGATGCACGATGGGCTCTCCTTACACTTGAATCGGTTCAGGTATTGAGAGAACCCACCGTGCCCCGTCATGAGTTGAGTTCTTACGCCTGTGATTTCAAGTTTGCGCACAATCTTGTAAGCCGCAACCACGCTGGGAAAGAAAAGTTTTGTTACAGACGCGGTTTCGCCGGTATTATATCGACGGTCCCATTCGTTAAGCGTAGCCATACGGATGCTTCTCTTAACGAATGAGATCGGACACCGGTCGTAGTCAGGTTTCCGTTTGGAATTAGTGGCAGCCTCTTTTGCCAGCTGGTCGGCCCTTTCGTTGCCCTCCAATCCTGCATGAGCTTTTATCCAGAACAAAGTAACATTTTTATTTTGGAGAGATATCTTTCTGAGGTTATCTCGAGTTTCTACTGCTAGGGGATGGAGGCAACTGGGATTTACTACAGTTTGGAGGGCCGCCATAGAGTCACTGTAAATTCCAAACGAAGACGCACCATGTTTAAGGATACCTCTGGATGCATTACAAATCGCCAAGAGCTCAGCCTGGTAAACCGTACAATAATTCGGCAAAGCAAGTTTGATGGCCTTGATTTCGGCTTCGCCATTCCACCAGGATAGCGCTGACCCAACCCTGCCCCCAATCTTGCTGCCGTCGGTGAAAATTCGTACGTCAAAGTCGCTATGAGTATCGACATCCTCCTGGTTCAACAGGCTTATGAGCTTCAAGTCAGCAAGCTCGGCGGGGTGCGGTGCCAGAATTGCTGATGCCATCCGCTCGACCTCCCTATCACCCAGCACTGGCTGTGGCACCCCTCTTCTAGCCTCGTAGAGCGAGGCCGCCTCACGGACTCGGAGGTCAAGCGGGAGTACTCCAGCCAACACCAATGCTGAGTTCAGGGAGACCGTTCGGTAGGCCTTACAGAGCCTGTGTGCAATCACTCGCTGGACCGCTCCCAACTGTTTCCTAATTCCCAGCTTTTGGGCGGCCGGTGCCCAGACACTGGCAGCGTACAAAACTATGGGCTCCACGGTCGCTACATATATCGTCCGTATCACTTCAGGGTGAAGTCCCCAACTGACCTTAGCTGCCCTGGTCAGCTGTTTATGGATACCTGCCGCCTTCCTACAAACATTCGCGACGTGAGTATTAAACGTCGGTTAGGTTAGGTTAGGTTAGGTTAGGTTAGGTTAGGTTAGGTTAGGTTAGGTTAGGTTCTCCCTCCCGACCAGAGCAAGAGGAGGTCGAGGCCGGGGATATCCCCCCAATCAGAGGTGGAGAATTGGGGGTAGCCCTTGACAGGCTTAGGGGCCGGAAAACCGCGCCGGGGCCGGACGGAGTACCCGGAAAGGTGCTATACATCGCGGCGGGTGAGTTGGAGGATTGGCTTCGGGAGACATTCGATACATGTCTCCGTGCCGGGCGGTTCCCGAGGCCGTGGAAGGAAGGTCGTCTCGCCCTCATCCCGAAAGGGACGCCTGGGGCCTTTCGACCCATAATACTGCTGGACGAGGTCGGGAAGGTATTTGAAAAAATCCTTGCAAACCGCCTCGTCCGGCACTTGGAGGAAGTTGGGCCGAATTTATCGGAGGCCCAGTTCGGGTTCAGGGCGGGACGATCAACAATCGACGCCTTGACCACCCTAAAGGCCCGGTCTATGGATGCAGTGGAGGAGGGAGAAGTATTCCTGGCGATCTCCCTGGACGTCAGGAACGCGTTCAACAGCCTGCCGTTTGAGACCATACTGGAGGCACTCCGGTTCCATGGAGTGCCGACCTATCTCCGGAGGCTGTTGAGCGATTACCTGCGTGACAGGGTGATCTGTTGGGAGGGTGCAGATGGAGAGCTTCACCGGCGTCGCGTCGGGTGTGGCGTTCCACAGGGCTCTGTGCTGGGGCCCGTCCTGTGGAACGTTGGATTCGACTGGCTGTTGCGCAGTCCGCTCCTCCCTAAGACGAGCGTGATTTGCTACGCGGATGACACGCTTGTCACGGCCAGGGGGCGAAATTATGAGGAGGCTGCGCGGCTTGGCCAAATAGTGGCGACGCTGGTGGTGGAGAGGATACACTTGCTGGGCCTGAGGGTAGCTGTCAACAAGACGGAGGCCCTCCTCTTCCATGGCCCACGAAAAGGGCCTCCGCGGGGCGCGCGGATCACCCTCTTGGGGGAAACGGTACAGGTGGGGACCGAGATGAAGTATCTCGGTCTTACTATCGACGGGAGGTGGAAATTCGGGCGTCACTTTGCCAAACTGGCCCCGAAATTAGTGGGCGCTGCAGCGGCCTTGGGCAGGCTGCTGCCAAATGTGGGAGGTCCGCAATCGCCGTGCAGACGCCTGTACTCTGGCATCGTCCGCAGCATGGCTCTGTACGGCGCACCCATTTGGGTGGACGCACTAACGCCTGGCAATAAGACCCTGCTGCGCAGACCGCAGAGGGTGATAGCAACGAGGGCATGCCGGGCGTATCGGACGGTTTCCTGGGCGGCGGCTACCTTGCTGGCGAGCGACCCTCCCTGGGAACTGCAGGCGGAGGTTCTTGCGGAGGTGTATCGCTACGGCGCGGACTTGAGGGCCCGGGGAGAGTTCCCCAATGCCAGAGAGGTGGAAGCATTGAGAGAGGCCGGCCAGGCTGCTCTGCTTCCTCGGTGGAGGGAGGACCTCGGGGCGGCCACAGTTGGCCAAACCACGTTGGGGGCAATTTTGCCCCAGTTCGAGCGTTGGGTCGTCCGTAAGTGGGGACGGCTCGATTTCCAGCTGGTGCAGGTGCTGACCGGACACGGATGTTTCGGTGAGTACCTGCACCGAGTGGCGGGCCGTGAGGCCCATCCTGGCTGCCACGAGTGTGGCGCACCAGTTGATACAGTGCGCCACACCGTCGAAGAATGTGCGGCATGGGGGCCACAGAGGCACACCCTGGCTGCCATCGTGGGTGGAGACCTCTCGCTGCCGACCATCGTGTTAAAGATGCTCGGCAGCGAGAGGTGCTGGGACGCTATGGCCTCCTTCTGTAAATCGGTGATAACACTGAAGGAGGCCGCGGAGCGCGGGAGGGAGGACGATCCTCTTGCCCCGCCAAACCGCAGACGGAGAGTGGGGCGGGCTCGGCGGCGCTACGCGCATATGCTCGCCCCGCCGTAGTGGAACGGGCGGCGGGGTCGGGGAACCCCAACCGTCCATCGTGGTCCACCGGAGTGGAAGCGCCCTGATTTCTCCCAGGGCGCTCCTTCTATGTCATGGCCCGCAGTGAGCGGGCCTGCCGAGAGGGCCGCGGTCGAATGCGCAAGCGAACCCGCGACCCTCGCCAAACTCGGCTTGGAGGGAGAACGCTGGGTTTTTAGAGGGTAGTTCGGCCATTCTGGCCGGGAGTCCCTCATACCCGTCCCGGTCCCCCACCGGGCGGGATGCGTAAATGCATTTTCCCAGCGTAAAAAAAAAAAAAAAAAAAAAAAAAAAAGGTTAGGTTAGGTTAGGTTCAGCGCAGGTCAAACTGCTGGACGACCGGCCCATGCGGTGCTACAAATGCCTAGAGATGGGTCATGTGAGGGCTAAATGCACCGCCGAAGTCGACCGCAGTGATCAGTGCTACCGATGTGGGAAGCCTGGTCATAAGGCCAATACTTGTGAGGCGACCCCCCACTGCACCGTGTGTGCGGCTGCGAGCAGACCTGCAGACCATAGAAATGGGGGAAAAGCGTGCTTGGCACACCAACCCTCCAAAAAGAAAGGAGCAAAAAAGTTAGGCGGGGATGGTCCCAGGGCCCCCTCACCGCCTTCTCGCCCGCATCTGGTTGAGCGAGCTGAGGTGACCGAAAAGGCTGCTAACAAATAATGGCCATCCGTGTCCTGCAGGGGAATCTCAACCGCTCGGCCAGATCTCAAGACCTACTGTTTCAGAGCCTGGCCGAGCGGTCGATACACATTGCTGTGATTGCTGAGCCATACTCGATCCCGGACAGAAACAATTGGGCGGGTGACCGGGATGGCTTGGTGACACTAATTGCCCAGATGTCCGCTGGCTCCCCGCCCCTAGAAAGGGTGGTGAGGGGCCATGGTTACGTCTCGGCGTTCGTAGGGGAATACATGTTTGTCGGGGCGTACTTCTCACCGAACCGGACCCTTGCCGAGTTTGAGCTGTTTTTGGGTGAGATTGGCAACTTGCTAGGTAGAACCCGCCCCAATTTGGTTGTAGTGGCTGGGGACTTCAATGCAAAGTCCAGGGCGTGGGGATCTCCAGCGACTGATGCACGTGGCGAAGCATTGCAGGAGTGGGTGGCCATGACCGGTCTGGCCGTCCTCAACCGGGGATCGGTGCATACATGCGTGCGGCAACAGGGTGGCTCTATCGTGGACGTTTCGTTCGCCAATGCTGCCCTGGCGCGCCGTATCGAGGGCTGGGAAGTGCTGGAGAATGTGGAAACGTTATCGGATCACCGATATATCCGGTTCAACGTTTCCGCTCACTCAGCAGTCCCGAGAGGTCCAATCCGATCCCCGCGGGTAGACGGCCCTCGTTGGGCATTGAAACGCCTGGATAGGGAACGATTGCAGGAGGCGGCCCTAGTCCAGGCCTGGGTGCCAATGCCTGAAGGTCCGGTCGCAGTGGAGAGGGAGGCACAATGGCTGGGGGAGGCGATGATCGACGTGTGCGATGCGGCTATGCCACGCGTGGGACCTCGTTCCCCCAAGCACAAGGTGAACTGGTGGTCCGTAGAGCTCACGCAGCTGCGCGAATCTTGCGAGGCTGCGAGACGCCAGTTCCACCGAAGTCGAAGGCGTCGCAGGCGAGATGCCGAGGAGATGTTGCGGCTGTATGGGGCTTACAGCGAAGCCGTCAAGACGCTGCGGGCGGCTATTGGGAGAGCAAAAGACTTAGAGAGGACAGAGATGCTTGAGACCCTGAATCGTGATCCATGGGGAAGGCCGTATAAGACGGTAAGAGGCAAACTTCGCCCCTGGGCTCCCCCGCTGACGCAGAGTCTCCAGCCTCAGGTGCTGGACCGGGTTGTGGAGGCCCTGTTCCCAGACAGAGCACACAACACGCCCACCTCGATGGTTCCCTCAGCAGAGACGGACGAAGAAGATGGGGAAAACACGACGGGAGCGCCAGAAGTGACGGAAGGTGAGTTGGGAGCGGCGGTATTGCGGCTTCGTGCCAAAAACACCGCCCCAGGACCTGATGGAGTACCCGGGCGCGCGTGGGTGTTGGCCCTGGGCCCCCTTGAGCCGCGACTGAGAGCGCTGATGAGCAGGTGCTTGGAGCAGGGCCAGTTTCCGGAACGATGGAAGATGGGGAAACTGGTCCTCCTGCAAAAGGAGGGACGACCGGCTGATTCGCCAAAGGCGTACAGGCCAATCGTTCTGCTTGATGAGGCGAGCAAGCTCTTTGAGCGAGTGGTCGCTGCTCGCCTCATTAGGCACTTGGAGGGGACTGGACCCGATTTGAGCCCCAAACAGTTTGGCTTCCGCCGGGGCAGGTCCACCATTGACGCAATTGCGCGGGTGAGGGCCCTGGCGGAGAATGCAGTGGATAGAGGCGAGGTGCTGATGGCGGTGTCACTTGACATCACCAACGCATTTAATACGCTGCCCTGGGCCGCCATTCTGGAGGCAATGAGGCACCACGGTGTGCCCGGATATCTGAGGAGGACGGTTGAGGCATACCTCTCCGATAGAGCCGTAGTTTATCCGGGCCGTGATGGTACGGGCCGTAGGATAGTTTCGTGCGGTGTTCCACAGGGGTCGGTCCTCGGACCGCTCCTGTGGAACATCGGCTATGATTGGGTTCTGCGCGGGGCTTGTTTGGAAGGAGTTGACCTGACCTGCTACGCGGACGACACCCTGGTGACTGCTTGTGGCCGCACTCACCGGGATGCCGTTATCCTGGCAACGGCTGGCGTGGCTCATACCGTGGCCAGAATTCGGAGACTGGGGTTGGAGGTCGCCCTTGAGAAATCCGAGGCCGTTTGCTTCCACGGGCCTCGGAGGAGGCCGCCTCCTGGCACTACCCTGGTGGTGGGAGGAGTTTCCATTGCTGTCGGGGATACCATGAAGTACCTGGGATTGGTCCTCGACAGTCGATGGAAATTTGATGAGCATTTCCGGCGGCTGGCTCCGAGGCTAGTGGGAACGGCCTCCGCTCTGGGTCGGCTCTTGCCGAATGTGGGAGAGCCAAGCGCGAGCTGCCGCCGCCTGTACATGGGGGTGGTGCGCTCCATGGCCCTTTACGGAGCGCCCATATGGGCGCACAGCCTAACCGCTCAGGGCAAGGCTCTGCTGCGGAGACCGCAGCGAGTCATAGCGGTCAGGGTGACGAGGGCGTACCGCACCACCTCCTGCGAGGCGGCTTGCGCACTGGCAGGATGCCCACCATGGGACCTGGACGCGGAGGCGCTCTCCGCCATTTACTGGCATACGGCGGAAGTTCGAGCCGAGGGGGAGGAGCCGCTTCCGGAGCAGCTCAAACGGTGGAGGACTGACGCTCGTCAGAGTCTGTTCTGGAAGTGGCGGGATAGGCTAGAGGAGCCGACATCTGGCCACTGGACCATTGCGGCGATTCGGCCCGTTCTGGAAGAATGGGCCGAGAGAGTAAGGGGAGGAATATCCTTCCACCTTGCGCAGATCCTGACAGGGCACGGTAGCTTCGGCAGGTATCTGTGCAGGGTGGCAGGAAGGGAGCCGACTCCTAAATGCCACCACTGTGGCTGCGCCGAAGATACGGCGCAGCATACACTTGAGGCATGCCCGGGCTGGGCGGAGCAGCGGTCCGAACTAACCGCTGTGGTGGGTAACGACCTCTCCCTGCCAGCCGTGGTTACAGCCATGGTCGGCAGCGACAGGTCATGGAGTGCGGTGGCCTCCTTCTGTGACGACGTAATGACGCGGAAGGAGGCGGCGGAGCGGGAGCGGGAGGAAGACCCCTCTTCCCACCCCATGCGCCGCAAGAGAGTTGGGCGCAGGCGGCTTGCCTATAACCGCCGCCTGCCGCCCTAGTTGTGTACCCTGGGTGGCGGAAACGGGGACTTTCGTCACCCACTGGTCAAGGGTTCACGGGTTGGATGGCGTGCGACGTATTCCCAGCACGCCTCTAACGGTGGAGGGGGACTATAATGTCCCCCGGAGGTGAGCCCGCTTCGGCGGGTGCCCGCCGACGGGGCCGTGGAAGTCGCATATCGCGTGCCCATAGCCCCGTCCCTACGGCGGTGAGAGGGAATACCCGGGGGTTTTTAGTGAGTAGGAGTCTCACATAACCACCGCACCTCCCCGTGGCGCGGTGGTATCCATGATGGATTTTCCCCCGGAAAAAAAAAAAAAAAAAAAAAAAAAAAAAAGGTTCCCCCCCGTGTGTCGCTACCTTGTCGTGGTGGGGGGGCTTGAGCCCCTTAGTGATCTTCGGGCCTAAAAGCTCGAAGTGAAAGGGTGACCAAGAGCGGCACGGCCCCGGTGGAGCCCATCTTGGGCCAGGCGGGGTAGATGCGCCCTAGTGAAAGGGTGCGTCGTATTCCTGCTCCCTATCTCCTCTGGAGCAGGGGATTATGGGGATGCAGAGGCGGTGGGTCCGCTCTCGGTACTTCTCTGATTAGCAGAGTTGACGGAGATGCGGACGTGGCACGAGGGGCGCTGTCCATTTAAGGGCGGCGCAAGTGTGCAATCCTGCAGATCGGTGTAGCCGAGAGTGCAGAGGCGGTGGGTCCACTCCCGGTACCTCTCTGATGAGCAGAGTAGACTGGGATGTGGACGTGACGTGGAGGAGCACTGCCCGCAAGGGTGGCGTACGAGTAGGGCTCTAGATAGAGCTACTACGAACTGGCAAACCCGGCCCGTAAGTGCCGGGAGTGAGGGTCGTCACCTGCACAGGGAGGACCACGAGGAAGGAAAACCTCTTCAAAAACCAGGGGTTAACCGCACCACATCGCGGTTCTGGATGCGGGTTGCAGCACATCCAGTACCAGGCTGGAGACAAGTAGGTCCTGTGGACTGAACGGGTCCGGCCTGGATTAGCGGTGAGCCAGATGTACCACATTTATGTGGAGAAAGGGTCAGCGTAACTGCAACACAGGGGAACTCACCCCTTAAAAAAGAGGAGGGTGCTCTCCCTTAAAAAAGAGCAGGGGACCAACCTCTTTAAAAAAGGATGATGGGTGATTTTAAAAATGTATTACCCCAGGAGGGTACCCTTCGGGGAGAATCCCTCGGCGCGCAAGCGTCCAGCCCCACGTACTCTGGGGGGGGCAAAAATCGCTCCGCGAGCCCAGCAGGCTCGCGTTCAGAAAACGTAACGACTCAGGCTTTGAATATGGACACCGATGCACATGAGAAGCTGGCGGAATCCGCACTTCCGCGCCAACTCCAGGGCGTTGAAGCGGGGGAGGGGGCAACTTCGACTTCGTCGGGTGCTCCCGCATCAGAGCTGGAGGGCGGGCGTGAAGCCCGTTTTGAGAAGGTAGCGCAAGTGCTCCTTACAAGGCTTGACGCGGGCCTCATAGCCCGACTAGACTCGGCTCAGGAGACGGACGGGAGCACCTACACGTGTAGATCCTTCGCCTCGTCGGTGACCTCCCCAAGTCGCTGTTGGAGAAAGCGCACTCTTAGCGAGGAGGGAGTAGCGCCACATGAGATGAAGGCGAAAAGCAAGGGCAAGAGGCAAGGCCGATTACGCGTGCCGACGCCTTACAAACTCGGAGGACACGTGGAGTCTCACCAGCCGTCCGAGGACTCACCATTGCCCCATTCAGATGCCGAGGAGTCGCCAAGGCTAGAGATGGAGAGCCCCAACGGTGCGGAGATCTTGGAGGCGATAGTTCACCCTGTCGCGGCGGAGAACTCGCCTGAGAGAAGATTCTGGCAGAAGAGGATAAAGCGGTCATATGCCTCACTCAGCTCTGGGTCAAGCGACGATGACTCAGCCAGGTCGGCGGCCAGTGGCTCTAGAGGGCGGGGCCGCCCGCCCACTTCGGCGAAGCACGTCGGCCTTGCTAAGGCGAAGGACGCTTACAACCGCGCCGTGAGGGAACAGAGCTGGCTAGAGGCGGAGATGGAGGTGCAGGACATGCACATCCAGACCCGCCGCGGCTACGGAGCGGGCCCGTGCCCAGCGTCTGGAACTAGTGACGAAAACACTGATCTGAACCAACAGGTCAAGGACAGTGTGGCCGTGATCCAGAAGGTGGCGACGTCGTCGAAAAATTTGAAGGGCCCGTTCATTAAGAAATTAAAGGACGCGGCAGCCGCCATTTCAGACGCGTTCACCGAGCTGAGCCGACGCACGGCTACCGAAGAAACGGCTCGACTGCAGGCTGATAACGCTCGCCTGCAGTCCGATATGGCCACCCTCCGAAAGGAGCTGGCCGAGATCAAAGTGGAAATGGAGGGGTTGCGGAAGCAGGGTAGTCCGGCACCCCTCCTACCCGGACGTGACGTGGAGGTGCAGCCCCCTGCGTTGCCCTTACAGAAAAAGTTAAGAGCACCCGCGGGCATCAGTCTGTCGCCAACGGCGACGCTCACGGAGGAAATAAGCCGTGCGGTCATGGCTCAGGTCGGAAAGTACCTAGACGCCCGCTTTGACGGTATTGAAGATAGGCTTCTTCCGGAGAAAGGCACGCGGCTTCCTCTGGCCTCAGATCGGGTGGAGACTGCCACTGACACTGATGCGTGCTCCCCAGCTGTACCTGCATGTCGTGCAGCTGTGCCAACATGGCCGAAAGCGGTCACGAAAGTCGCGGCTTCCTCGGCCGCTGGCCCTGAAAAGGGCAAAAAGCCGAAGAAAAAGAAGAGGAACACTACGGAGACTCATGTCACCCAAGGCCAAAAAGGGCCCATCCTGCTCGCACCTAAGCCAACGGAGGCTCCGTGGACTGAAGTTCTCGGTAAGAAGAGGAAAAAGAAAAAGAAAAAGATGGCCGAAAGGGCCGCTGGTCCCGCTCCGCCAGCCGTGTCCAAAAATAAGAAGAAAAAGCAGAAGCTGCGGCTCCCACGATCGTCAGCAGTGGTACTGACTCTGCTGGAGCCACAAGCTAAGGCTACAGGGACGGATTTCGGAACGGTGATAGCGGAGGCCAGGCGGCGTCTAAACCTTGACGACCTTGGCATCTCAGGGTTACGGATCCGGAGAACCATTACGGATGCTAGGATCCTCGAAGTGCCGGGCGGAGCCAGCGGAGACAAAGCCGATGACCTCGCCCAAAAGTTAAGAGGAATTCTCGACCCTACCGTGGTCCGGGTGTCCAGGCCCTTCAAAACGGCAGAGCTGCGCATTTCGGGCCTCGACGACTCTGTTATGCCTTCGGATGTGGTCGCAGCGGTGGTGAAAGCCAGCGGTTGCGTCGCTGATGACGTGAAATGTGGAGAGGTGGTCACTGGCCCCTCAAGATTGAGGATGGCGTGGCTGCGGTGCCCCATCGCTGCTGCCAAAAAAATCTCACAGGCAGGTTCCTTGCGGGTGGGGTGGGTGCTGGCGCAGGTCCAACTGCTCGACGCCCGCCCCTTGCGGTGTTTCCGCTGCTTGGAGGTCGGCCACGTAGTGGCCATGTGCAAGAGCGAAGTGGACCGAAGTCTCCTGTGCTTCCGTTGCGGAAACCCGGGCCACCTCGCCAAAGAGTGCAACGCCGTCCCACGCTGCCCTCTATGTTCAGCTGCGGGCAAACCGGCAGAACACAGGGTGGGTAGTAAGCTCTGCAACCCACCCAAGAAAAAGAGCAACCCACCTGCTGAGGGCCCCAGCGCCCTCTCGCAAACCGGCCGCCCACAAGGGAGCAATCCTGGGCATGTGGAGGAGCCCATGACAACCGAGTAATGGCTACACGCTTCCTCCAAACAAACGTCAACCACTGCGCCGGAGCTCAGGATCTTATGCTCCAGAGCATGGCGGAGTGGATGATAAAGGTCGCGGTGGTGGCAGAACCATACTCGGTTCCCCGAAGGGACACCTGGCTGGGCGATAGGGATGGCCTGGTAGCCATCGTCACGCAGCCCTCAGCACCGCCCCCTACAAGGGTGGTGAAGGGGCGCGGTTACGTGAAAGCCCTACTAGGCGACACAGTGGTGGTTGGAGTGTACTTCTCGCCGAACAAGAGCCTCGCTGAATTCGAGTCGTTCCTCGACGAGGTGGGCTCCTTGATTGGTGGTAGGCACCCTGGGCTAGTGCTCGTTGCTGGGGATTTCAACGCCAAGTCCACGGCGTGGGGTTCTCCAGCGACGGACCCAAAGGGGCATGCACTCGAGGAGTGGGCGCTGTCAGTTGGGCTTACGATCCTGAATCGGGGATCGACAAACACGTGCGTGAGGCAACAGGGTGGGTCAATCGTGGACATCACACTCGCAAGCTCCCCCCTCGCGCGCCGTGTCACGGAATGGGAGGTGAGGACGGACGTGGAGACGCTATCGGATCACCGATACATCCGATTTAATGTCTCCGCGTTCCCGACTCCCCCAAGTGCCAGTCGCTCCCCTACTGGTGAGGCGCCCCGGTGGAGGCTGAACAAGCTAGACAGAGAGCTTGCAAAGGAGGCAGCCATCCTGGAAGCGTGGCAAGACGGGCCCAGTCTCGTCGGTGAGAATGTCGATGTCGAGGCGGAGCGGCAAATTGCGGCCTTACACCGCATCTGCGACTCGGCCATGCCCAGGGTTGGGCCGACTCCACCCCGGCGTCGGGTGTACTGGTGGTGCGACGAGCTGCGTGACGCTCGTCGCGCGTGCACTTCGGCGCGCCGTCAGTACACCAGAAGCAGAAGGAGGCGGGTCCGCGACCCCGTTCGCGAGGAGGCACTAGACGCAGCTTACAAGGCGACTTGTAAAGTGCTCTACTCAACCATTGCCCGGGCCAAAGAGTCAGCGTGGGAGGAATGGCTGGGGACGCTAGACGGCGACCCTTGGGGGCGCCCCTATAAGACGGTCAGGGCAAAACTCCAGCCATGGGCACCCCCGTTGACTTCCACCCTTGAGCCGGAGCTTCTCGAGCGGGTCGTGGCAGCCCTCTTTCCTGAAATGGGAGAGTGGCGGCCTCCAATTATGGTAGAAGACCCCGATGGTTCCAGCGAGGCCGAGGACGAAGACGAAGTCCCTGCAGTGACGGAGGCCGAACTCGCGGTGGCAATTTTTAAGCTCCGCCAGAAGAACGGCGCCCCTGGAACGGACGGCGTGCCTGGGCGTGTGTTGGTGCTGGCACTCGGCGAATTGGAGGAGCGAGCGAGGGCCCTTTTCTGCGCTTGCCTCGACCGGGGTCGGTTCCCGCAGAGGTGGAAGTCGGGCAAGCTCGTCCTTCTGCAGAAGGAAGGGCGCCCGGCAGAGTTGCCATCGGCCTACCGCCCTATCGTCCTGCTTGACGAGATGGGCAAGCTTTTCGAGCGGGTTCTTGCTGCCCGTCTCGTCAAGCATCTCGAGGAGGTGGGCCCTGACCTGCACGATTGCCAGTACGGGTTTCGACGGGAACGGTCAACCATCGATGCAATCGCGCGGTTAAAGGCCCTCACAAAGGAGGCAGTCGATCGGGGCGAATTGGTGTTGGCAGTGTCTCTAGACATAGCCAACGCCTTCAACACCCTGCCCTGGGAGACTGTGAAGGAAGCGCTGCGGTACCACGGCGTACCCCGGTACCTTAGGAGGGTGGTGGCGGACTATTTCGTCGATCGGGCAATTGTGTTCCCTACCCGGGACGAATGGTCTGCGAGACGGATGTCGTGCGGTGTTCCACAGGGATCGGTCCTTGGGCCGCTCCTGTGGAACATCGGGTACGACTGGGTGCTGCGAGGTGCCAACCTGAGGGGAGTCAGCGTAATTTGTTACGCTGACGACACCCTAGTTACAGCTCGTGGGAGTTCCCACAGAGACGCTGCGCTTCTCGCAACGGCAGGCGTCGCTCAAGTGGTCAGCCGAATCAGGGCACTCGGGCTTGAGGTGGCTCTCCATAAATCGGAGGCCATATTCTTTCATGGGCCCCGAAAGAGACCGCCCCTGGACCTCAGGATAGTGGTGGGAGGATCCACAATCGCCATCGAGCCGACGATGCGCTACTTGGGCATCGTTCTCGATGGCCGTTGGAAGTTCACGGAGCACTTCGAAAGAAAGCTTCCGAAACTGGTCGCCGCTGCTGGAGCACTAGGGGGCTTGCTCCCGAACATCGGAGGGCCGGGCAGCGCCTGTCGCCGGCTTTACCAGGGGGTGGTGCGCTCCATGACGCTGTATGGTGCTCCCATCTGGGCAGACGCGCTGAACGCCAAAAACGTGGCCCTTTTGCGACGGCCACAAAGGATCGTGGCGAACCGAGCGGTCCGAGCATACCGGACCGTCTCTTTTGAGGCGGCGACGATGCTGGCTGGCAGCCCGCCTTGGGACCTGGAGGCGAAGGTTCTAGCAGCGGTCTACCAGCGAGTTGCGGCGGCTAGAGCAGCGGGAAACCGACCACATCCGGAGGAGATCAAACGGTGGAGAGAGGACGCCCATGAAGATCTCCTCTTGCAATGGGAGGGAAGGCTGGAGTCTCCAAGCGCGAGCCGCGAGGTGGTGGCAGCTGTACGTCCAGTTCTTAGGGACTGG
Source organism: Tortricodes alternella (assembly GCA_947859335.1). NCBI lineage: Eukaryota > Metazoa > Arthropoda > Insecta > Lepidoptera > Tortricidae > Tortricodes > Tortricodes alternella. Next base: position 16,000,068 of record OX401983.1, read on the forward strand.
ATAAGCTGTGACTTCGGTTCAGTCGCATTCCGCCTGACACAGGTGCTTACTGGGCACGGATGCTTTGGTAAGTACCTGTGCCAGGTGGCCCGGCGGGAGGAATCTGCGGTGTGCCAGCACTGCCCCGGAGGAGAAGAGGACACGGCGCAGCACACCCGAGCCGTGTGCCCTGCATGGTCTGTGCCGCGACTGGACCTGACCGCGGTCATTGGGACGGACCTCTCGCTCCCAGCTATAGTGGGGGCTATGACCCGAAGCAGGGAGGCCTGGCAAGCAGTGGTCGCGTTCTGCGAAACAGTCATGGCCGAGAAAGAGGCGGCGGAGCGGGTGCGCGAGGAAGACCCCTCTGCGCTCCCAAACCGCCGTAGAAGAACGGGGCGCAGGCGGGTCGCCTATGACCGCAACCTGCCACCCTAACCGGGACCTCGGGCAGCGGGTCGGGGGACCCGCTGTCCGATGAGAAGGCCCCCGTGACGGTGGACGCTTCAAGTGTTCCGGAGTGTCCAGCCGATAACCAGGCAATCGGCGGTAAGTGGCAAAAGCCACAGAGCAGGGCCCGCAAGGGCGACACGCCGGGTTGGGCCTAGGGTTGGCGAAATTCGTTCCCCCGGACCCACTCAAAGGCGGCGAGATGGAACACCCTTGGTTTTTAGTGGGTAAACCGGTCGGGAGTCCCACATACCCACTAGCCGTTATACCCTAGCTAGTGGGATGCGTAACTGCATTTTCCAAGGTTAAAAAAAAAAAAAAAAAAAAGGTTAGGTTAGGTTAGGTTAGGTTTTTTTTTTTTTTTGGGGGGGGAACTGGGAGGTGGTGATTTGGTTTGGTTGGGCCATGATACCCTTTTATCCATACCATCAGCACTTCCCAGTTTTACAGGGTGGCCGCGGACATAGGTCCGCGCCTTTATTTGCAAAACAATAAGAGGCGCGCGGCGAAAATCCTCATGGACACCTGGGAATGGAGGGCCCAGGTAGTGCCGGACTCTTACCGACTAAAAACGCCACGCGCATTACGGGAATTTACATTACGGACCGCAGATCCTTGCCTCAGCCAGTGCTGGAAGGCCGGGAGAGAAAACATGCATTCTCCCGTTTGGTTTCTGCGGGGTCTTACACTAAACTTAATACTAATGAGTCGCGAAGGGGGGCGTCCTGGTGCTTGCATGCTTACAAACTACGGGCTTCCTATCTTTTGCCCGGCAATGGAAGAGGTTTGGTCGGAGATCTTTTTGGACCGTTGTTGTGGCTGTGGGTGCCCTCTTTTGGGTGGGGCTTCCCTTTTTCGAGGCGATGTCTTTTGCCTTGAGACTAGTCTTTTGCGCTTGTCTCCTAGCGCTGCCCTCTTTTCGTAGCCTCTTCCATTGGTTTAGTTTAAGCTACAATAATAAAGGGGGGGGAGATTGGATGTTTGCCGGACGGTGGGACCTAGTGAATCTCCCGCGTAGCCTTACCCCAGCCGATGCTGAAAGGCCGGAGGAGAAATTCATTCCCCCGTTTTGGCGTCCGCGGGGTCTTCAGGCCCCCGTCCGGCATACATCCAATAAGATGTTGAGGAGGTGCAAGCATCAGGACGTTTGGGGAGCTTATAAGATAACATGCAGAAATACATAATGACAGGATTTAAACGAATAAAGTGAATTTATATAATTTTGACTAAAGCGACTTAGTTTTCTTTTGGGTTTTTTGCTTTTGGAAGGGGGGTAAAGAGGAATGCTTAAGGCGGTGGAGGGGGTTGCTTGGTTTGGGATGAGACGGGATGGGGGGGGAAGTGGATGTTAGTGTATTGGGTGAGGGACAGGTAATAGTTGGAGGTGTTTGGTGGGTTTGAAGGGGTTTTGTAGAGCGGGGGGTGTTTGACGCGGAGTCGTGCCGGGCGCACGGGTTTCGCTGTGCCGAGAGCGTTTGCGTGGTGTCACTTTTCAGCGTAGCGTTCCTCAAGATAGTCCAACTGGTGGACTACTTGTTCCTTAGACATGCTACGCGAACCACCTTCTCTATAAAACGCTTCGTGCTTTCGCGGTTTTCCCCTGTGCCCAGCAGAAGGCTCCAGCTCGAGCTGTCCGGAGTGATTTTCACTCCGGTCTTTAGCTCGAGCTCGAGCCGTTCCACGCCAAAGCGGGGACAGTCGCAAACAATGTGCCAGATGTCCTCGTCAAGGGCCGGGTCGCAGACACACGAGGGTGTGTCCTTGATTTTGAAGCGGTGGAGATAGGCGGCGAAGCCTCCATGACCAGTAAAAGCTTGAACCAAGAAGTTTGTGAGTTTTAGTTTCTTTATGATGCCGTTCGCATCCCTCACACTTGTGAAAAACTTCTTGGTTGTCGCACCGGTCTCGGAGGCGTCGTAGCGAATCTGCCACGTGTCGACCGTGTTTTGCCTTATCGACCTTTTGACGAAAGATAACGGCACCTTGTCGTATTGGGGGGCCGTCTTCTTTCTAAGGGCTGCTTGCTTTGCCAGTTCATCTGCCCTCTCATTTCCTGGCGTGCCGATGTGGGCTCGCAGCCAATAGAATTTCAGCTCGGTCCCTGTTACTTGTGTTAGTGTGATGTTGTCCTTGATCTCTTGGACCAGAGGGTGTGTCGTGTCCGGTGATTTGAGCAGTTCCAGTGAAGATCTTGAGTCACTGAGGATGCTGACGTTTGGCGCCTTGTGTTTCCTTGCGATCTGTACTGCCCTGAGGAGCGCGTACATCTCGGTTTGGAACACGGTGTTATAGGGCGCTAGCTTGAAGGTTGAGTGTTGTTGATTAGGAGTGTGGGCTTGTTTTGGCAGCGCTGTTTTTTGTGCGTAGGTGCTCGGGCCGTAGGCTACGGTTTGTCGCTGCTGCGAGACCTCCTTGCTCACTTCACTGACCGACTGTTTTAGTTCGGCCAGTGCCATCTCTGTGTTCAGAGTCGAGGCGGGGGCTGAGTCGCGTTCCCTGTCGGTTCTCAGTTCGGCCGTTAGGGTCTTTATGTGCGAGCTCATTGCTTCCATCCGTTCCCTGAACTCAGTTAGGTCTTCTGATGGTTGTGGCTTCGCTTCGGGGTCTCGCCGGCTCTTGAGTTCCTCGGTGGAATGTGTGAGGAGGTCAACTCGTTTTGAAAGTTTGCAGATGGCCTCTGTCAGCTCTGAGTCTTTTGGTAGCTGACTCTGCGTGTCCGTCACCTTAGGCAATAATCCCTCGATTGTCTCGGGGATTATCGCCGTGGCATTGGCTAGGTCGTCCAGGGTCTTCCGCATTTGGTCGAGTTGATTCGACACCCTGTTTACTTGGACCGATAGCCTGGACACCTCTTCAGCTACCTTGCTGACTTTTGTTGGGTCTATTTGAGTGTCGCTGGATGTGCCCAACTTGGCGACTGCCGACTTGACCTCTTCCACCGCGGTTTTCACTTCTCCGATTTCTCTGAACGGAGTGGCCGTTTCGTAGCCTAGCCAGTCCCTTACACACTCTGTGTGTTGGAGGGTCCTAATCGCTACATCTTTCAGCGCCGCCAATTCCGCCACCACTTCCTCCCTGACTGTGGTCATCTCCTTGGCGTGCGCTCTCTCTGTCCGGACGAGTTCCCGAGCGCTTCTGGACCTTTCGCGCTCGAGGTTGAATTTGTGTCTAGACCGGGAGTCGGATAGCGACAGAGCTGTTTCGTACAGGGTCTGCAGGCATTCAAGGGCGGTTATTTTACACTCCCGCTTCATGTTGCCCGCAGACTCCAGGGCGTCTTTGCCATCCTGCAGCATTTTGTTGGCCAGCTTCGTCGCTAGGTCCATTTCCACTCCCGGGCCCCTTCTGCTCGGCGCCATGAGAATGCTGACCCTCCCCGTCGACGACCTCGATGTCATGGAGAGGTCGGATATGTCGGAGTTTTCTCCGTCGGAGTATCGCCCGGTTGGGCTGTGTTCTTCGACAAAGGACTCTAACCTTTCCATGTCCGGGATGTCGTCGGGGTCTTGAATGGGGAGGGTTGGCGCCGCGTCCTTCACCACTGCAGCAGCCGTCTCCTTTTGCAGGACTTTCTCCCTGAGTGACCTGCTCGATGCGGTTTTTTTCACTGCGGGAGCGGTTCGAGTCTTGCTCGAGGTGGCTTCGGGCTTTGCTGCCTTATTTGTCGGTGGGTTGGGCTTGGGGGGCATTTTGTGTGTTGTGGGGTGTGCTTTGTGTATAGTGGGGTGTGTAGTGGGGGGTGGTGGGGTTTTATACGAATAGTGGTGGGGTCAAGTGATAGAGCTTGAGGCGCTGATCACTTTGAACCCAAACTTGGGGGTCCTACTCCCTGCCGTTAGGGAGCTATGGGCTGCGGGGGTGAGGTAGTGATATTCGGTGGTTGGGGGGAGGGGGAGGGGAAATCTGTTGGGGCCAAGTGATAGCGCTCGAGTCGCTGATCACTTTGAACCCAAGCTGGGGGGTCCTACTCCCTTCCGTATGGGAGTTATGGGCTGCGGGGGCGAGGTAGTGGAATCCGAGGGGGGGGGAGGGGGAGGGGGGGTTGGTTTCGCGGGGAGGCTGAGGGGGAGGGGGAGGGGGGACGCAGAGGTGAAGGCTGAGGAAGCGGGTAAACCAGTCTAGATTGTTCCCGCTTGACCTCTCTCCGCCCACAAGCACTGGGCAGTGAGGGGTCAGGCTGTCTGGTTACTTGGACAGAACCAGTATACTTTGCTCCTGCTTGACCTCTCTCCACCTGTATTCGCTGGGCAGCGAGGGGTCAAGCCGGTACTGGGCAATCTGGTTTTGTCCGTCAACTGTCAGGGGCCAAATTCGGAAAATCTGTCGGAGCCAAATGATAGGGCTTGACGAGCTGATCACTTTGAGCCCAAGCTCGAAGCCCTACTCCTTTCCGTTCAGGAGTTATGGGCTGCGGGGGTGAGGCAGAAGTAACGAGGGGTTGGGGGGAGGGGGGAGGGGGGGAGGTCTCGTGTGGTTGCTGAGGGGTGCGGGGGGGGGGGGGGTACGCAGAGGTGAAGGCTGAGGAAGCGGGGAAACCAGTCTAGATTGTTCCCGCTTGACCTCTCTCCGCCCACATGCACTGGGCAGTGAGGGGTCAGGCTGGCTGGTTTTTTGGAATGAACCAGTCTACTTTGCTCCTGCTTGACCTCTCTCCACCTGTATTCGCTGGGCAGCGAGGGGTCAAGCCGGTACTAGGCAATCTGGTTTTGGTCCGTCAACTGTCAGGGGCCAAATTTGGAAAATCTGTCGGAGCCAAATGATAGGGCTTGACGAGCTGATCACTTTGAGCCCAAGCTCGAAGCCCTACTCCTTTCCGTTCAGGAGTTATGGGCTGCGGGGGTGAGGCAGATGTAACGAGGGGTTGGGGGAGGGGGGGGGAGGTCTCGTGTGGTCTCTGAGGGGTGGGGGGGAGGGGGGGTCCAGAGGGAAAGGCTGAGGAAGCGGGGACAAACCAGTTTAGTTTGTTAGCACTTGACCTCTCTCCGCCCTCGTAGACTGGGCAGTGAGGGGTCAGGCTGACTGGTTTCTAGTGACAGGACCAGTCTACTCTGTTCCCGCCAGAGCCCTCTCCGCCCGTACAGACTAAGCAGTGAGGGGTCAGGCTGGCACCAAGCTAACTGGTCGTGTTGACAGTCGGTTCGACTCGCACTTGACCGTCTGGTTGGCGAGTTTTACCACAGACGTCACACGAATCCGGCTCCTGACTTGTGTCACTCAGTACTATTTCCCCGTTTGATGGCTAGAATAGGTTGTGGAATGTGTGAGGGGGGGGTTGGGAGGGGAGGACTTTCCGCGTCAGGCGTCAAGTTGACCAGTTTAAAAATCCGCGACAGACCTCTTGCCACCTATGCTCGGCGCTGTTATCTTTTCTATTCTAGGGGTCTTATTAGTTGGTCGCGGATCGATAAAATGGCGACTTTCGCGATTATAGATTTCTGCGTTCTGGAAAATATTTACAAAAGATGCATCTTGTCATAACTTTTTGAGTTGAGGTCGTACGAAGGGTAGGGGGGTATCAAAAGACGGGGAATTTAGTGAGCTTTAATATTCAATGGGGTTATTCAAGAACTATTTTGGAACTAAGTCGCTACAAGCTATGACCTAGATACAATAAACACAAGGGAAGTTCCTGTAGAGTTGCTCCGCTTGCTCCTGGAAGGCTGGAATTCTTTCCCAGGGGCTTTGGTGGAGTGCAGCAATGCTCCACAGGGGTTTAGAAGTGGGCCGGTGAAGAGATGGAAGAAAAGTGTACGTGTGACGCGTCACTTACTCTCGTAAGTTTCGGCGTCGCTCTCCCGGGTGTCGGGAGTATAGCGATGGCTCGGCGAGTATCGTTCGTAAAAATACGGGCTTGGTTTTGACTTACTGCTTATGAAGTGGGCTATCCGGTGAGACGAAGAAGTCGATATGTTATCGATCTATCTTCGCCAGCACAATCACTTGAACTTTTGCAGTCTGTCAAAAACACTGTTGTCGTTTCACTTGGGCGAAAAATGTTCCGATTTTCGAAAAAAAATCAGGTCTTGTGTCGGGCTGATGTTGCGCTTCCTTTGGTGTGCAGAGCGATGTTCTGGGTCTTCTGGTTCCGGAGATCCGGGAACAAAGGATTCTAGTTTTCCGCTTCTAGCGCCCAAACCTTACGCCAGAAAAATCTGGTTTTCGGAGGGCACCTGAACGGGCCGATCTGCCACCGAGTAGTACCTTCAAAAGGTGACCTCAAGGCGACTAATCGAGCGCCGTAAGCGAAAAACACTTCCGGAACACAGTTTTTGCACAGTTTTTTCAGGTTCCGCTGCACCGATTTCGAAAATTTTTTTCACCCTTGTGTAGCCCGTCACTCGCCGAGTCAGATGACACTTCACACGTACACTTAACGCGAAAAAATCCTGTGTTTACGATTTTTCGCCCGCGGAGCGCTTCAAAAGCTTGGCACTCACGCTAGCGGCGGAGTCGCGACTGGGTTAGGTTAGGTTAGGTTAGGTTAGGTTAGGTTAGGTTAGGTTAGGTTAGGTTAGGTTAGGTTTTCCCCCCCGAAGTGCTGCCACCTTGTCGTGGTGGGGGGGCTTGTGTGTTCCAATGATCCTCGAGGCTATGCCGGATAGGGCTTCCCATACCGGACAGGCTTGAGGTGAGGGGCCAGACTAAGAGCGGCACATTCCCTTCCCAATTCCCACCTTCCTTCTCCCATCCCTTAATTCCCTTCTTTTCCTTTCCTCAACCACCTTACCATCCCTTTCCAACCGAACCAGTGGCGGTATATCCACTAACACTTAGGGCTAGCGCAAGCCTGGGGGACCTAAATACTCCCCCAAAAGTGCGTCCTCCCCGAAAGGCGGTGGGGAGTGTATGCTGCATGTGGGTGGTAGCGATGAAGGCTAGTTTAAAAATGTGTCCCCAGGTGGGTCCCCGAAAGGGGGAATCCCACCCATCCGCTTCGGCGGGTGGCAGCCCCTCGTACTCTGGGGGGGGCAAGAACTGCCTCGTGGGTCGGCAAGATGCCGGCCCTCGTGAACACGAAACTGACCCGGCTAGACCGGAAGAAAGCATGATAACGGACTCCGACTTGCAACACGATTTGGATATCGACGAACAGGCAGTGGACGTGGACGCCCCGATGGCGTGCACCGACACTCACGACTCGGAAATAGTAAAAGCAGACGAGGAAAGCGGGTTGGTGGGGGATCCTGGTCTTCAGGAGCTCCAACCGACTGTCGTATTAGCTCGTTTGCCGGACGGAGGTCGTGCTCCTCCTTTGCGCGACAAACTTGGGCGCTTCTACAAGCGCCCAAATCCAGTGTCCGGTACTGGCAGTGGTGGAGAGGAGTCGGATAGCTCGGCAGTGTCTACGACACGGAGGAAGAAGAAGAACGATGATGCTGTTACAGTGCCGGTGTCTGGATCTGATAAGGAGACGGGAACGAGAGTGGATGGCAAGAAGGCTACCAAAACTCGGCACTCTAAGCCAGTGAGCCTGGAGCAGGGGTCGGGTCTCTCTCAAACCACTCAATTGGAGAAGGAGTTCCTAAAGCGAGTTCCTTCCAAGAACGGGGCAGGGGTCATCTCAGACCTAGAGGAAGAAGACGGAATTGAAAACGAGCATGACCCCTCCATGCTTTGCGCCGAGGAGCTGCGAGCTTATGCAGGTCGGAAGACGGCGATAATCTTTAAGGTGGCCCAAAAGTCAGGCAATCTCAAAGGGCCATTTGTGAGGAAACTAAAGGAGTCCGCCGCTGCCCTGCAAGATATCGTGGAGGCCCTTGCTTCAAGAACGGAGGCTGACGAGACGCGTCGTCTTCGAGCTGATAATGGTCGGCTCAGAAGGGAGGTGGAAAACCTTAAGGCCGAGGTGAAGTCACACAGGCGCGAATTTGCTGAAATGCGGGCATCCCTGCTGGCGAACGGCACGTCCGAACCCTCGCCTATGCTAGACAGGAATGGAGTTGAGGAGCTCAAGCGCTCAATTATTTCCTCAGTGGGGGACATGATCAGCGCCCGCTTTGAAGGAATTGAGGAGCGCTTGCTGCCAGTGGTAAACCACGGCCCACCTTCGGTAGCAGGTCTTAAAAAGAGGGCAGCACCTGCTCGTCAGGTGGCGGAAGCATCAACCGTGATCCAACCTGAGCTGACAAGGTCCCAGAATGAGCTAGCTCCACGCAAAAATGCAAAGCCGGTGGCAAAGAAGCCTGTGGTGAACTCAGCGCCCATGCAGCCGGTTGCTGGCCCTTCTGGCACCCAAATGACTGCCATTGACAGGGATGAGGGCTGGACTGAGGTAGTGAGGAAGAAAGCGAGGAAGGGGACGGAGGGGAGAAAATCCACCCCTGCAGGTTCTACTCCACCTGTATCTGCAAAAAGGAAGGGCGCAAAACAAAAATTATCGCCCCCCCGAACTGCAGCAGTGGTTATTTCACTGCGGCCAGAGGCGGTGCGAGACGGTATAACCTTCGCCCAGGCGCTCGAACGGGCAGAAAAAGGGGTAAAACTCGGGGAACTGGGCATCGAATCCCTTAAATTTCGCCAGACTGCCACTGGGGGCAGAATCTTGGAGCTGCCAGCGGATGCAAGCCCGGAAAAAGCTGATCAATTAGCGAACAAGCTTCGAGAAGTTCTCAATTCGGTGGCCTTGGTCGATCGGCCTACAAAGCGCGTAGATGTCCGCATCTCGGGCCTGGACGACTCAGTAACCAAGGAGAAGGTGGCTCAAGCTGTAGCCCAGACCGGGAAATGCCCAGAGGAACTGGTTAGCGTCCGAGAGCTCCGAAAAGGCCCCGGGGGGATGGGCACCTTACTGCTACAGTGCCCGGTCGTGGTAGCAAAGACACTTGCTGATGCTGGCAGGATCCTTGTGGGCTGGAGCTCGGCCAGAATTCAAGTGCTTGAGCAGCGTCCAATGCGCTGTTACAAGTGTCTGGGTCTCGGCCACACAAGACCTTTGTGCCCGTCGACGGTAGACCGCGGGGATCTGTGCTTCCGCTGTGGAGGGAGGGACCACAAAGCATCTGGCTGCACTAAAGTGCCACGGTGTGTAGTGTGTGCGGAATCCGGCAAGCCCTCTGGGCACGTAATGGGGGGCAAGGACTGTAGGCCACCCCGGAGGCAACGCAGAGTGGCACCTACGACCCGGGCCGCTCCTGAAGCCGGGAGCCAGGTAGCCTTGGAGGAAGCGAATATCACATCTCAATGACCTCGCTACGACACATAAACTTCCTCCAGACGAACCTTAACCACTGTGCTGGGGCACAGGACCTATTATTACAGTCCATGGCAGAGTGGCAGATAGACGTAGCGGTGGCTTGCGAGCCTTATTTTGTTCCCTCCCACACTCACTGGGCGGGGGACCTTAATGGCTTGGTGGCGGTCATTGCGAGGGCCGACGCGGATCGTCCATTCTCAGTGCTTGAGAGAGGCTCGGGATACGTGACAGCAGGGTGGGGAGAATACGTGATAGTGGGTACGTATTTCTCCCCTAACCGGAGCTTGGCGGAGTTCGAGACATATCTTGACTCCGTCAGGGCTGTCGTCAACAGATGGGCCTCGAGGCTAATAATTGTCCTCGGCGACTTGAATGCCAAAGCCCGGGAATGGGGTAATCCTACCACTGATGCCCGTGGGACGGCGCTCCAAACATGGGCCCTCCAATCTGGCCTGTCCCTCTTAAATAGGGGGAACACTTACACCTGCGTTCGGCAGCTTGGGGGTTCCGTGGTGGACGTGACATTTGCCAACCGGGCAGTGGAACGGCGGGTCAGGAATTGGAGAGTGGTGAAAGAGGTGGAGACCCTATCGGACCATGTTTATATCCGATTCGAGGTCTCGGGCCTTCCGGGACAGATGGACCACCCCAGAGGCCCCAGATACTTCCCACGCTGGGCCTTAAGCCAGCTGGACAGAGAGATAGCCAAAGAGGCAGCTATTGTACAGAGGTGGGCTTCACCAGAAACCAGTGAGGGTGCCTGCATTGACGAAATGGCCAACAGCTTGCAGAAAGCCCTCACCGAGGTTTGTGACGCAGCTATGCCTAGGACCCGACAAAGGCCAAAGCGTCGGCAGGTTTATTGGTGGTCGATGGAGATCCGGGAGCTCCGGACGGCCTGCAATGTTGCTCGCAGGGCCTATACCCGCTGCCGTAGGCGCAATGGTCATAACCCGGATTTGGAGAGTCGGCTGCAGAGCACCTATCGCCAAACAAAAAAGAACCTGCAGTTGGCTATCAGCCGAGCAAAGGCACAAGCAAGAGAAGAGCTCCTGGCAGGATTGAGTAGGGACCCTTGGGGACGACCATACCGTGCGGCGCGGAAAAAGCTTGGCGCACAGAGTGCTCCGATCACTGAAACAATGGAACCGGATCGTCTTCGGAGTATAATGGGGGATTTGTTTCCGGACCCGCAAATGCACACACCCCCTGTGATGGCACTTCCAGCCCCTGGAGATGAAGAGGTGGAAATTCCGCTTATTAGAGCAGGGGAGATAAACCTGGCTATAGATCGCCTCCGGAGCAGGAAAACAGCACCAGGGCCAGACGGCATACCAGGCCGGATAATTTTCATTGCTGCGGAGTTCCTTCTAGATCGGCTCCGTGGACTGTTCGACGAATGCCTTCGTGTCGGGCAGTTTCCGAAGCCGTGGAAGAGGGGGCGAGTCTGCCTCCTGCCGAAGGATGGTCGTCCTAGGGATCAGCCTTCGGCATACAGGCCAATTGTGCTGCTGGATGAGACGGGCAAAGTGTTCGAGAAAATTCTCGCTGCCCGTCTCGTCCGGCACCTTGAGGAGGTCGGGCCCAACCTTTCGGACAACCAGTTTGGGTTTAGGGCGGGGCGCTCCACTATAGATGCTCTCAGCTCCCTTAAGAGCCTAACAACAGAGGCGGTTGAAAGCGGGGAGTGTGTTCTGGCCGTCTCACTAGACGTGAAAAACGCCTTTAACAGCATCCCGTTTGAGATGCTGAGAGAAGCGCTCAGATATCATGGTGTGCCCCTTTATCTCAGGAGGTTGTTGGAGGCGTACCTTCAGAACAGAGAGGTCGTATGGGAGGGAAAAGATGGAAGGCTGTACAGGCGACGGGTCGGCTGCGGTGTTCCACAGGGGTCGGTATTGGGGCCGGTCCTGTGGAACATCGGATTTGACTGGCTGCTAAGAGGGCCACTCCTCCCGGGGATGAGTGTTTTCTGCTACGCAGACGACACACTTGTCACATCCCGAGGTCGAACATACGACGAGGCCAAGCAACGGGCAGTAGATGGAACGTCGCTAGTGGTAGAGCGTATAGAGCAGTTAGGCCTAAAAGTTGCCCTGCAGAAAACTCAGGCCATCTTATTTCACGGCCCTCGGAGAGGACCCCCGCGAGGAGCAACAATAAATATCCGCGGGGAGACCATCAATGTTACGGCCCAGATGAAGTATTTGGGCCTGATACTCGACGGGAGGTGGAACTTCGGGGCACATTTCAGCGCACTTGCCCCGAAACTGGTTAGTGCTGCAGCAGCCTTGGGCAAGCTATTGCCAAACCTGGGGGGGCCGAATGACGTGTGCAGGCGCCTGTACTCCCGCATCATTAGGAGCATGGCCCTGTACGGGGCACCAATCTGGGTGGATGCTCTCTCTGCTCAGAACAAGGTCCTCCTGCGGAGACCGCAGAGAATCATAGCAGTGAGGGCAACTCGGAGCTATAGGACGGTGTCCTGGACGGCAGCCACGGTTTTAGCAGCTGACCCTCCCTGGGAGCTTGAGGCGGAAGTGCTCGCCGAGGTGTATCGGCACCGAGCAAGTGTGAGGGCGAGAGGCGAGCAACCGAATGAGGAGGAGGTGCTGCGCATACGAAGGCTCGCCCACGAGGAGGTGGTCCGACGGTGGGCAGTGGCCCTAGAAACGCCAGTAGCCGGTTTACCGACAATTGACGCTATCCGTCCACACTTGGCCCGTTGGGTGAAGAGGCACCACGGAGTCCTTACGTTCCGTCTGGTGCAGGTGTTGACCGGACATGGTTGTTTCGGCAAATATCTGCACCAGATCGCGGGACGGGAACCGACCACTGCCTGCCACGAGTGTGGCGCTCCATTAGATACGGCGCAGCACCTCCTCGAGGAGTGCGCAAAATGGGGCCCCCAAAGAGTCACTTTGGAGAGCGCAATAGGTGGGAACCTGTCGCTGCCCAGCATCGTCAAAGCTATGCTGGACAGCGAAAGGTGTTGGGACGCAGTGGTCTCCTTCTGCGAAGAGGTGGTGGCGCAGAAGGAGGCCGCGGAGCGGGTCAGAGAGGAGGACGTGCACGCTGACCCAACCCGCAGGAGGAGACCGGGAGGAAGGCGGCGGCGCTATGCGCACCTCCTCCCCCCACCTTAGTGGAGCCTGAGCGTGGGGGCTGGGGACCCCCTCGCTCACAAAAGGCAAAAAAAAAAAAATAAGTCTGAGGGTGCCTCTCGACTCCCGAGGCACCCTAAAATGAATGGTGGGCCACAGTCGTGGACCATTCGTCGGGTCGTCACTGTCGAATGCTAAACAGCGATCCAGTGGCGTCCCAGTAAGACGATGAGGGTTTCCCGCTGGTTTTTAGTGGGTAGTCTGGGCAACTTGACCCAGGAGTCCCACATCACTGCCCCGTCCACCCCGGGCCGGGCAGTATGCGTAAAAGCATTTTCCAGCGTAAAAAAAAAAAAAAAAAAAAAAAAAAAAAAAAAAAAAAAAAAAAAAAAAAAAAAAAAAAAAAAAAAAAAAAAGGTTAGGTTAGGTTAGGTTAGGTTAGGTTAGGTTAGGTTAGGTTAGGTTAGGTTAGGTTAGGTTAGGTTGGTGGGTGGAGTATCCATCGGCATCGAGAAGACGATGAAGTACTTGGGACTCGTCCTCGACAGCCGGTGGAACTTCCAGGAGCATTTCCGGCGCTTGGCACCGAAGCTGATTGGCACCGCGTCAGCACTGAGCCGGCTCCTCCCAAACGTGGGCGGGCCAAATGCGGGCTGCCGCCGCTTATACACGGGTGTGGTGCGGTCGATGGCGCTCTATGGAGCACCCATCTGGGTAGATGCCCTTTCCGCCCATAACAGGACCCTACTGCGACAACCGCAAAGGGTCATGGCGGTTAGGGCAACCAGGGCGTACCGCACCACCTCGTTCGAGGCGGCTTGCGTTCTGGCAGGCACCCCACCGTGGGAGCTGGATGCCGAGGTGCTGGCCAGGGTGTACCGGCGGGTAGCCGAGGTACGCGAGAGAGGGGAACAGCCGTGCCCGGAAGAGATAAGGCGATGGCGAGAGATCTCTCGCCGAACTCTCTTCCGGAAATGGCTGGAGGCTCTAGAACAGCCGAGGGCTGGCCTCTGGACCATATCGGGAGTCCGGCCTGTCCTGCAAGGATGGGTCGAAAGAGAGTGGGGCGTTGTTTCTTTCCACCTAGCACAGGTACTGTCGGGGCACGGATGCTTCGGCAAGTACTTGTGCACGGTCGCAAGGAGAGAAACAACGCCAATGTGTCACCACTGTGGCGGGGCGGAGGACACAGCGCAGCACACGCTGCAAGTGTGTCCCGCATTCGCCGAGCAGCGGGCTCGCCTGACGGCGGAAATCGGGTGCGACCTTTCGCTGCCGGCCGTGATCAAATCCATGACCGACAGCGAAGGCTCGTGGACAGCGGTGGCCTCCTACTGTGAGGAGGTCATGTCGGCTAAGGAGGGAGCGGAGCGGGAGCGCGAAGAGGACCCGTCCTCTCAGCCACTGCGCCGCAGGCGAGTAGGGCGTAGGCGGGCTAACTTCGCCCGCCAAATACCGCCATAAGGAGGACTGCGGGTGATGGGCAAGGGGTTGCCTGTCTCCCGCCATAAAGTCCTCGAGCTGGTAGACGCGCCAAGTGTTCCGGCGCGTCTACAGCGGTGGAGAAAGGAGACGCAGATCTCCTAGAGCTGGGTCCAACATAGGACAGACTGCCGTGCTGCCGCCGCTGTGGTCGGTAATTTTCCCATGGCCGCGGCAGCAATACGGCAGGGAAGCGGAACACCCTGGGGTTTTTAGTGGGTAACCCCCCTCAGAGGGGCGAGACTCCCACATACCCACCGGCAGCCCCTAGCCGGTGGGATCCATAAAGGATTTTCCCCAGGTCAAAAAAAAAAAAAAAAAAAAAAAAAAAAAAAAAAAAAAAAAAAAAAAAAAAAAAAAAAAAAAAAAAAGGTTAGGTTAGGTTAGGTTAGGTTAGGTTAGGTTAGGTTAGGTTAGGTTAGGTTAGGTTAGGTTAGGTTAGGTTAGGTTAGGTTAGGTTAGGTTAGGTTAGGTTAGGTTAGGTTAGGTTAGGTTAGGTTAGGTTAGGTTAGGTTAGGTTAGGTTAGGTTAGGTTAGGTTAGGTTAGGTTAGGTTAGGTTAGGTTAGGTTAGGTTAGGTTAGGTTAGGTTAGGTTAGGTTAGGTTAGGTTAGGTTAGGTTAGGTTAGGTTAGGTTAGGTTAGGTTAGGTTAGGTTAGGTTAGGTTAGGTTAGGTTAGGTTAGGTTAGGTTAGGTTAGGTTAGGTTAGGTTAGGTTAGGTTAGGTTAGGTTAGGTTAGGTTAGGTTAGGTTAGGTTAGGTTAGGTTAGGTTAGGTTAGGTTAGGTTAGGTTAGGTTAGGTTAGGTTAGGTTAGGTTAGGTTAGGTTAGGTTAGGTTAGGTTAGGTTAGGTTAGGTTAGGTTAGGTTAGGTTAGGTTAGGTTAGGTTAGGTTAGGTTAGGTTAGGTTAGGTTAGGTTAGGTTAGGTTAGGTTAGGTTAGGTTAGGTTAGGTTAGGTTAGGTTAGGTTAGGTTAGGTTAGGTTAGGTTAGGTTAGGTTAGGTTAGGTTAGGTTAGGTTAGGTTAGGTTAGGTTAGGTTAGGTTAGGTTAGGTTAGGTTAGGTTAGGTTAGGTTAGGTTAGGTTAGGTTAGGTTAGGTTAGGTTAGGTTAGGTTAGGTTAGGTTAGGTTAGGTTAGGTTAGGTTAGGTTAGGTTAGGTTAGGTTAGGTTAGGTTAGGTTAGGTTAGGTTAGGTTAGGTTAGGTTAGGTTAGGTTAGGTTAGGTTAGGTTAGGTTAGGTTAGGTTAGGTTAGGTTAGGTTAGGTTAGGTTAGGTTAGGTTAGGTTAGGTTAGGTTAGGTTAGGTTAGGTTAGGTTAGGTTAGGTTAGGTTAGGTTAGGTTAGGTTAGGTTAGGTTAGGTTAGGTTAGGTTAGGTTAGGTTAGGTTAGGTTAGGTTAGGTTAGGTTAGGTTAGGTTAGGTTAGGTTAGGTTAGGTTAGGTTAGGTTAGGTTAGGTTAGGTTAGGTTAGGTTAGGTTAGGTTAGGTTAGGTTAGGTTAGGTTAGGTTAGGTTAGGTTAGGTTAGGTTAGGTTAGGTTAGGTTAGGTTAGGTTAGGTTAGGTTAGGTTAGGTTAGGTTAGGTTAGGTTAGGTTAGGTTAGGTTAGGTTAGGTTAGGTTAGGTTAGGTTAGGTTAGGTTAGGTTAGGTTAGGTTAGGTTAGGTTAGGTTAGGTTAGGTTAGGTTAGGTTAGGTTAGGTTAGGTTAGGTTAGGTTAGGTTAGGTTAGGTTAGGTTAGGTTAGGTTAGGTTAGGTTAGGTTAGGTTAGGTTAGGTTAGGTTAGGTTAGGTTAGGTTAGGTTAGGTTAGGTTAGGTTAGGTTAGGTTAGGTTAGGTTAGGTTAGGTTAGGTTAGGTTAGGTTAGGTTAGGTTAGGTTAGGTTAGGTTAGGTTAGGTTAGGTTAGGTTAGGTTAGGTTAGGTTAGGTTAGGTTAGGTTAGGTTAGGTTAGGTTAGGTTAGGTTAGGTTAGGTTAGGTTAGGTTAGGTTAGGTTAGGTTAGGTTAGGTTAGGTTAGGTTAGGTTAGGTTAGGTTAGGTTAGGTTAGGTTAGGTTAGGTTAGGTTAGGTTAGGTTAGGTTAGGTTAGGTTAGGTTAGGTTAGGTTAGGTTAGGTTAGGTTAGGTTAGGTTAGGTTAGGTTAGGTTAGGTTAGGTTAGGTTAGGTTAGGTTAGGTTAGGTTAGGTTAGGTTAGGTTAGGTTAGGTTAGGTTAGGTTAGGTTAGGTTAGGTTAGGTTAGGTTAGGTTAGGTTAGGTTAGGTTAGGTTAGGTTAGGTTAGGTTAGGTTAGGTTAGGTTAGGTTAGGTTAGGTTAGGTTAGGTTAGGTTAGGTTAGGTTAGGTTAGGTTAGGTTAGGTTAGGTTAGGTTAGGTTAGGTTAGGTTAGGTTAGGTTAGGTTAGGTTAGGTTAGGTTAGGTTAGGTTAGGTTAGGTTAGGTTAGGTTAGGTTAGGTTAGGTTAGGTTAGGTTAGGTTAGGTTAGGTTAGGTTAGGTTAGGTTAGGTTAGGTTAGGTTAGGTTAGGTTAGGTTAGGTTAGGTTAGGTTAGGTTAGGTTAGGTTAGGTTAGGTTAGGTTAGGTTAGGTTAGGTTAGGTTAGGTTAGGTTAGGTTAGGTTAGGTTAGGTTAGGTTAGGTTAGGTTAGGTTAGGTTAGGTTAGGTTAGGTTAGGTTAGGTTAGGTTAGGTTAGGTTAGGTTAGGTTAGGTTAGGTTAGGTTAGGTTAGGTTAGGTTAGGTTAGGTTAGGTTAGGTTAGGTTAGGTTAGGTTAGGTTAGGTTAGGTTAGGTTAGGTTAGGTTAGGTTAGGTTAGGTTAGGTTAGGTTAGGTTAGGTTAGGTTAGGTTAGGTTAGGTTAGGTTAGGTTAGGTTAGGTTAGGTTAGGTTAGGTTAGGTTAGGTTAGGTTAGGTTAGGTTAGGTTAGGTTAGGTTAGGTTAGGTTAGGTTAGGTTAGGTTAGGTTAGGTTAGGTTAGGTTAGGTTAGGTTAGGTTAGGTTAGGTTAGGTTAGGTTAGGTTAGGTTAGGTTAGGTTAGGTTAGGTTAGGTTAGGTTAGGTTAGGTTAGGTTAGGTTTTTTTTTTTTTTTTTTTTTTTGTTGAACGGGAGGAGGAAATCCTCATGGATACATCCAGGCCTTTCCTGGTTGTATGCCCGACTCGTCTGGGAAGGTGACCCAGACGCCTACGGACTAAAACCTCCTCCCGGTGGTGGATGGGGAATAATCCGCCGGTCACGCCGCGCTACTGGTTTACGCTTTGTGACCGGCTGATGGGTGGGGATGGGAACGTCCCTCCGAACCCCAATCGGGGTGATTGGGGAAAGGAAATATTAAGGGACGGAAGAGTGGAATGGGTGAGTGAGTAGGGGGCGATGATGGGAAAAGGGGAGAGATGGAGATGGTGGTGGTAGTGGTGGGTTGGATTTAAGGAAAGAGAGTGGGTTAGGGTGAATGTGATAAAGTGAATGAGTGAATGTGAGTGTTTTGTGTTATGTGAGTTGTGTTTGGTGAGTAGTTGTGCACGGAGGGGCAGCCAGGTGCCGAGAGCAGGAGCTCCCGACACCCGGCCACCCCTCCGCCCGGAAATCCGGGTAGTGTGTGAAGAGATGTGTGTGATGTTTATGAGAATTTGGAAATTTGGGAACGTTTTGAACCTTTAAGTATGGGTTAGGGAGAGGAGTGAGAAGAAAATTGAGAGATGGAGGAATGGGGGTATGAAGGGAGAGGGAATGAAAATGGGTAGGTGGATGGGAATGAGAATGGGTGAATGAAGCTAAAGTTACCCGTAATTGATACGGGCACTGATGATGGTTTGCATGTGTATCATCCTTGGACAATTGAGTGAGGTGGCACTGTGCTTAGTGTTGACGTTTTTGGTGTTGTTTTTGGTTTGGTGATTGGCGCAGTTGTAGCACTTGATTTTAGAGATGTTTTGGTGATCGGGGCAGTTGCGGAACTCATGGCCAGACGTTGCGCAGTGCGAGCAGATGACACCCCCTGCTTTGCATTGCTTCCTGGTGTGGCCATACTGCAGACACCTGAAGCACTGCAGTATGGGCAGGTACTCGCACGCATGGACCTTCTGGTGGTCAATGTTCACCCTGCCACCGCAAACCATTGCCTTGAATACCTCGGGGGAAGTGAGTAGGACTGCGTTGTAAAGTCGAGGGTTCCTATTCCCTCGCTTAAAGTGTACGGCGATGTCTCCTTCCTTTTGGATTTGGGATTTTATATGCTCATTTTGTCCAACCACGATCTCGGCCAGCTGCTCGGCCGGTGTGTCGGCAGAAATACCCTTCAGGACGACCATTGGTCGGAGGGTCCTAGAAGCTTCTGCCGTAACTTCGCAGTTGGAGTTATTGGTCTTTGCAAGTGCTTGATCACGCTGTTCAGGTGTGTCGAACTCAACCCTGACTTTGTTGTTCGACACGTATTTGGTAGCCGCAGGGGCAAAGTTTGTACCCCTAAACGAGACCGACCTCCTCCAGGTTTGGAGAGTTTCCTCGGGCTTCGTTGCGGCTGTTTTGGGGGTGATTATGATGGCTGGTCTTGTTTTTGGGATGTTGGGTTGTGCGGGCGAAGAAACGGTGGCGGTAGCTCGAGCCGCTGCGGCATATGACCTCGGTCCCGGTCCAGGTCGAATTCCAGCATTCAGGTCGGATTTGCTAGAGGACCTGATTTTCGCGAATTCTTCCCTGATCGTGGACTTGATTACAGCAACAGCGACGTCGGTGGGGTCCTTAGAGGTGGAGATGGGTTCTGTTTGGGTGGACGTAGTGCGTTTGGCGGGCGGAGGGGAATTATGTCTGGGTGACGACGAGGGCATAGACGTGGGAGAGGGAGTGGATATGGGTGTGGGAGCATGTGTGGAAGTGAGAGTAGTAGCGGGCACAGATTGGGTCCGGGCGAATTTGTCGAGCCCAAGGAGTCGACTGAACCTCCCAGTCTCGATCATAATTTCGCCCGCAAGTCTTATTACCTCCTCCTTATCCTCCTTTTTCACCGACCTGTTCCGGCGTATAGCTGTCATTATTTCGTCTACACTCTGGTAGACGAATCGCTTGAGAGCAGCGGCGGCAGTCTTTACGTCTATGGGGCCATTGCCCGCTTCAGCGTAGATGTCGCGTGATTGGCTGTTCTGAAGCACCCTCTCCAGAGTGTTTCTTGGCGGGGGTAGTTGTGGTGTTTGGGGGGACTGTGAAGCCCCATATGGGTTATTGAGAGTTGATGGTGTTGGGTGGATGGCGTTGTTTTCTAAAAGGTCCGGAGAGGCCGCAGTAGTGCCCCCCTCAGGAAGGGGGGGAGGCGGATGCTGTGATGACATGCTATTGAGACTATTTGATGAAGACTACGTTGGTTTTTTCCATATAAATTAAAATTTGCGCCTTGAAAATATTCGCGGCAACAAAAAAGTGATGATTTTTGGCACTTTTGAATTAAATTTTTATGTACTTTCGGATGTGATACGAAAACGTGGGTGGTACCAAAAGACGCAGAATTATGAGCTTTATAATGTTATATAAACAGAGCAATTAAATATATATGCAGAAGAAAGATAAAAAATAAAAACTGATTTTTGATAGCGCCTAAGTTAGGTTTAATAGCAATATGGAAAATGATACTGATGTATGAAAAAATTTTTCCAAATGGGATGAAATTTATAAGAAATACAGGGCTGGATGGTACAATTTAAATGTAAGAGAGACAGGGATGAAATTTATAAGAAATACAGGGCTGGATGGTACAATTTAAATGTAAGAGAGACAAAATGATTTTTCTAAAAGATGACTGAGATATGAATTTTCTAAATTTGAAAAGTGCCGAAAAAAGACGCCGATCTGCGTGTCTTTTCTTGAAAAGAGTAAAACCGGGGTGGAAGCTAAAGTTGATGTGATAACAAAAAAGTGATAGCGTGGTATTTTTATATGAACAAAGTTGCAAATGAGGGAATTATTTTAGATTTTTCGATAAAGTGGTTGAGGAGTTAACGCAATTGGAAGTTCGCAAATTTCCGGTTAGGTTAGGTTCGGTTAGGTTAGGTTAGGTTAGGTTAGGTTAGGTTAGGTTAGGTTAGGTTAGGTTAGGTTAGGTTAGGTTAGGTTAGGTTAGGTTAGGTTAGGTTAGGTTAGGTTAGGTTAGGTTAGGTTAGGTTAGGTTAGGTTAGGTTAGGTTAGGTTAGGTTAGGTTAGGTTAGGTTAGGTTAGGTTAGGTTAGGTTAGGTTAGGTTAGGTTAGGTTAGGTTAGGTTAGGTTAGGTTAGGTTAGGTTAGGTTAGGTTAGGTTAGGTTAGGTTAGGTTAGGTTAGGTTAGGTTAGGTTAGGTTAGGTTAGGTTAGGTTAGGTTAGGTTAGGTTAGGTTAGGTTAGGTTAGGTTAGGTTAGGTTAGGTTAGGTTAGGTTAGGTTAGGTTAGGTTAGGTTAGGTTAGGTTAGGTTAGGTTAGGTTAGGTTAGGTTAGGTTAGGTTAGGTTAGGTTAGGTTAGGTTAGGTTAGGTTAGGTTAGGTTAGGTTAGGTTAGGTTAGGTTAGGTTAGGTTAGGTTAGGTTAGGTTAGGTTAGGTTAGGTTAGGTTAGGTTAGGTTAGGTTAGGTTAGGTTAGGTTAGGTTAGGTTAGGTTAGGTTAGGTTAGGTTAGGTTAGGTTAGGTTAGGTTAGGTTAGGTTAGGTTAGGTTAGGTTAGGTTAGGTTAGGTTAGGTTAGGTTAGGTTAGGTTAGGTTAGGTTAGGTTAGGTTAGGTTAGGTTAGGTTAGGTTAGGTTAGGTTAGGTTAGGTTAGGTTAGGTTAGGTTAGGTTAGGTTAGGTTAGGTTAGGTTAGGTTAGGTTAGGTTAGGTTAGGTTAGGTTAGGTTAGGTTAGGTTAGGTTAGGTTAGGTTAGGTTAGGTTAGGTTAGGTTAGGTTAGGTTAGGTTAGGTTAGGTTAGGTTAGGTTAGGTTAGGTTAGGTTAGGTTAGGTTAGGTTAGGTTAGGTTAGGTTAGGTTAGGTTAGGTTAGGTTAGGTTAGGTTAGGTTAGGTTAGGTTAGGTTAGGTTAGGTTAGGTTAGGTTAGGTTAGGTTAGGTTAGGTTAGGTTAGGTTAGGTTAGGTTAGGTTAGGTTAGGTTAGGTTAGGTTAGGTTAGGTTAGGTTAGGTTAGGTTAGGTTAGGTTAGGTTAGGTTAGGTTAGGTTAGGTTAGGTTAGGTTAGGTTAGGTTAGGTTAGGTTAGGTTAGGTTAGGTTAGGTTAGGTTAGGTTAGGTTAGGTTAGGTTAGGTTAGGTTAGGTTAGGTTAGGTTAGGTTAGGTTAGGTTAGGTTAGGTTAGGTTAGGTTAGGTTAGGTTAGGTTAGGTTAGGTTAGGTTAGGTTAGGTTAGGTTAGGTTAGGTTAGGTTAGGTTAGGTTAGGTTAGGTTAGGTTAGGTTAGGTTAGGTTAGGTTAGGTTAGGTTAGGTTAGGTTAGGTTAGGTTAGGTTAGGTTAGGTTAGGTTAGGTTAGGTTAGGTTAGGTTAGGTTAGGTTAGGTTAGGTTAGGTTAGGTTAGGTTAGGTTAGGTTAGGTTAGGTTAGGTTAGGTTAGGTTAGGTTAGGTTAGGTTAGGTTAGGTTAGGTTAGGTTAGGTTAGGTTAGGTTAGGTTAGGTTAGGTTAGGTTAGGTTAGGTTAGGTTAGGTTAGGTTAGGTTAGGTTAGGTTAGGTTAGGTTAGGTTAGGTTAGGTTAGGTTAGGTTAGGTTAGGTTAGGTTAGGTTAGGTTAGGTTAGGTTAGGTTAGGTTAGGTTAGGTTAGGTTAGGTTAGGTTAGGTTAGGTTAGGTTAGGTTAGGTTAGGTTAGGTTAGGTTAGGTTAGGTTAGGTTAGGTTAGGTTAGGTTAGGTTAGGTTAGGTTAGGTTAGGTTAGGTTAGGTTAGGTTAGGTTAGGTTAGGTTAGGTTAGGTTAGGTTAGGTTAGGTTAGGTTAGGTTAGGTTAGGTTAGGTTAGGTTAGGTTAGGTTAGGTTAGGTTAGGTTAGGTTAGGTTAGGTTAGGTTAGGTTAGGTTAGGTTAGGTTAGGTTAGGTTAGGTTAGGTTAGGTTAGGTTAGGTTAGGTTAGGTTAGGTTAGGTTAGGTTAGGTTAGGTTAGGTTAGGTTAGGTTAGGTTAGGTTAGGTTAGGTTAGGTTAGGTTAGGTTAGGTTAGGTTAGGTTAGGTTAGGTTAGGTTAGGTTAGGTTAGGTTAGGTTAGGTTAGGTTAGGTTAGGTTAGGTTAGGTTAGGTTAGGTTAGGTTAGGTTAGGTTAGGTTAGGTTAGGTTAGGTTAGGTTAGGTTAGGTTAGGTTAGGTTAGGTTAGGTTAGGTTAGGTTAGGTTAGGTTAGGTTAGGTTAGGTTAGGTTAGGTTAGGTTAGGTTAGGTTAGGTTAGGTTAGGTTAGGTTAGGTTAGGTTAGGTTAGGTTAGGTTAGGTTAGGTTAGGTTAGGTTAGGTTAGGTTAGGTTAGGTTAGGTTAGGTTAGGTTAGGTTAGGTTAGGTTAGGTTAGGTTAGGTTAGGTTAGGTTAGGTTAGGTTAGGTTAGGTTAGGTTAGGTTAGGTTAGGTTAGGTTAGGTTAGGTTAGGTTAGGTTAGGTTAGGTTAGGTTAGGTTAGGTTAGGTTAGGTTAGGTTAGGTTAGGTTAGGTTAGGTTAGGTTAGGTTAGGTTAGGTTAGGTTAGGTTAGGTTAGGTTAGGTTAGGTTAGGTTAGGTTAGGTTAGGTTAGGTTAGGTTAGGTTAGGTTAGGTTAGGTTAGGTTAGGTTAGGTTAGGTTAGGTTAGGTTAGGTTAGGTTAGGTTAGGTTAGGTTAGGTTAGGTTAGGTTAGGTTAGGTTAGGTTAGGTTAGGTTAGGTTAGGTTAGGTTAGGTTAGGTTAGGTTAGGTTAGGTTAGGTTAGGTTAGGTTAGGTTAGGTTAGGTTAGGTTAGGTTAGGTTAGGTTAGGTTAGGTTAGGTTAGGTTAGGTTAGGTTAGGTTAGGTTAGGTTAGGTTAGGTTAGGTTAGGTTAGGTTAGGTTAGGTTAGGTTAGGTTAGGTTAGGTTAGGTTAGGTTAGGTTAGGTTAGGTTAGGTTAGGTTAGGTTAGGTTAGGTTAGGTTAGGTTAGGTTAGGTTAGGTTAGGTTAGGTTAGGTTAGGTTAGGTTAGGTTAGGTTAGGTTAGGTTAGGTTAGGTTAGGTTAGGTTAGGTTAGGTTAGGTTAGGTTAGGTTAGGTTAGGTTAGGTTAGGTTAGGTTAGGTTAGGTTAGGTTAGGTTAGGTTAGGTTAGGTTAGGTTAGGTTAGGTTAGGTTAGGTTAGGTTAGGTTAGGTTAGGTTAGGTTAGGTTAGGTTAGGTTAGGTTAGGTTAGGTTAGGTTAGGTTAGGTTAGGTTAGGTTAGGTTAGGTTAGGTTAGGTTAGGTTAGGTTAGGTTAGGTTAGGTTAGGTTAGGTTAGGTTAGGTTAGGTTAGGTTAGGTTAGGTTAGGTTAGGTTAGGTTAGGTTAGGTTAGGTTAGGTTAGGTTAGGTTAGGTTAGGTTAGGTTAGGTTAGGTTAGGTTAGGTTAGGTTAGGTTAGGTTAGGTTAGGTTAGGTTAGGTTAGGTTAGGTTAGGTTAGGTTAGGTTAGGTTAGGTTAGGTTAGGTTAGGTTAGGTTAGGTTAGGTTAGGTTAGGTTAGGTTAGGTTAGGTTAGGTTAGGTTAGGTTAGGTTAGGTTAGGTTAGGTTAGGTTAGGTTAGGTTAGGTTAGGTTAGGTTAGGTTAGGTTAGGTTAGGTTAGGTTAGGTTAGGTTAGGTTAGGTTAGGTTAGGTTAGGTTAGGTTAGGTTAGGTTAGGTTAGGTTAGGTTAGGTTAGGTTAGGTTAGGTTAGGTTAGGTTAGGTTAGGTTAGGTTAGGTTAGGTTAGGTTAGGTTAGGTTAGGTTAGGTTAGGTTAGGTTAGGTTAGGTTAGGTTAGGTTAGGTTAGGTTAGGTTAGGTTAGGTTAGGTTAGGTTAGGTTAGGTTAGGTTAGGTTAGGTTAGGTTAGGTTAGGTTAGGTTAGGTTAGGTTAGGTTAGGTTAGGTTAGGTTAGGTTAGGTTAGGTTAGGTTAGGTTAGGTTAGGTTAGGTTAGGTTAGGTTAGGTTAGGTTAGGTTAGGTTAGGTTAGGTTAGGTTAGGTTAGGTTAGGTTAGGTTAGGTTAGGTTAGGTTAGGTTAGGTTAGGTTAGGTTAGGTTAGGTTAGGTTAGGTTAGGTTAGGTTAGGTTAGGTTAGGTTAGGTTAGGTTAGGTTAGGTTAGGTTAGGTTAGGTTAGGTTAGGTTAGGTTAGGTTAGGTTAGGTTAGGTTAGGTTAGGTTAGGTTAGGTTAGGTTAGGTTAGGTTAGGTTAGGTTAGGTTAGGTTAGGTTAGGTTAGGTTAGGTTAGGTTAGGTTAGGTTAGGTTAGGTTAGGTTAGGTTAGGTTAGGTTAGGTTAGGTTAGGTTAGGTTAGGTTAGGTTAGGTTAGGTTAGGTTAGGTTAGGTTAGGTTAGGTTAGGTTAGGTTAGGTTAGGTTAGGTTAGGTTAGGTTAGGTTAGGTTAGGTTAGGTTAGGTTAGGTTAGGTTAGGTTAGGTTAGGTTAGGTTAGGTTAGGTTAGGTTAGGTTAGGTTAGGTTAGGTTAGGTTAGGTTAGGTTAGGTTAGGTTAGGTTAGGTTAGGTTAGGTTAGGTTAGGTTAGGTTAGGTTAGGTTAGGTTAGGTTAGGTTAGGTTAGGTTAGGTTAGGTTAGGTTAGGTTAGGTTAGGTTAGGTTAGGTTAGGTTAGGTTAGGTTAGGTTAGGTTAGGTTAGGTTAGGTTAGGTTAGGTTAGGTTAGGTTAGGTTAGGTTAGGTTAGGTTAGGTTAGGTTAGGTTAGGTTAGGTTAGGTTAGGTTAGGTTAGGTTAGGTTAGGTTAGGTTAGGTTAGGTTAGGTTAGGTTAGGTTAGGTTAGGTTAGGTTAGGTTAGGTTAGGTTAGGTTAGGTTAGGTTAGGTTAGGTTAGGTTAGGTTAGGTTAGGTTAGGTTAGGTTAGGTTAGGTTAGGTTAGGTTAGGTTAGGTTAGGTTAGGTTAGGTTAGGTTAGGTTAGGTTAGGTTAGGTTAGGTTAGGTTAGGTTAGGTTAGGTTAGGTTAGGTTAGGTTAGGTTAGGTTAGGTTAGGTTAGGTTAGGTTAGGTTAGGTTAGGTTAGGTTAGGTTAGGTTAGGTTAGGTTAGGTTAGGTTAGGTTAGGTTAGGTTAGGTTAGGTTAGGTTAGGTTAGGTTAGGTTAGGTTAGGTTAGGTTAGGTTAGGTTAGGTTAGGTTAGGTTAGGTTAGGTTAGGTTAGGTTAGGTTAGGTTAGGTTAGGTTAGGTTAGGTTAGGTTAGGTTAGGTTAGGTTAGGTTAGGTTAGGTTAGGTTAGGTTAGGTTAGGTTAGGTTAGGTTAGGTTAGGTTAGGTTAGGTTAGGTTAGGTTAGGTTAGGTTAGGTTAGGTTAGGTTAGGTTAGGTTAGGTTAGGTTAGGTTAGGTTAGGTTAGGTTAGGTTAGGTTAGGTTAGGTTAGGTTAGGTTAGGTTAGGTTAGGTTAGGTTAGGTTAGGTTAGGTTAGGTTAGGTTAGGTTAGGTTAGGTTAGGTTAGGTTAGGTTAGGTTAGGTTAGGTTAGGTTAGGTTAGGTTAGGTTAGGTTAGGTTAGGTTAGGTTAGGTTAGGTTAGGTTAGGTTAGGTTAGGTTAGGTTAGGTTAGGTTAGGTTAGGTTAGGTTAGGTTAGGTTAGGTTAGGTTAGGTTAGGTTAGGTTAGGTTAGGTTAGGTTAGGTTAGGTTAGGTTAGGTTAGGTTAGGTTAGGTTAGGTTAGGTTAGGTTAGGTTAGGTTAGGTTAGGTTAGGTTAGGTTAGGTTAGGTTAGGTTAGGTTAGGTTAGGTTAGGTTAGGTTAGGTTAGGTTAGGTTAGGTTAGGTTAGGTTAGGTTAGGTTAGGTTAGGTTAGGTTAGGTTAGGTTAGGTTAGGTTAGGTTAGGTTAGGTTAGGTTAGGTTAGGTTAGGTTAGGTTAGGTTAGGTTAGGTTAGGTTAGGTTAGGTTAGGTTAGGTTAGGTTAGGTTAGGTTAGGTTAGGTTAGGTTAGGTTAGGTTAGGTTAGGTTAGGTTAGGTTAGGTTAGGTTAGGTTAGGTTAGGTTAGGTTAGGTTAGGTTAGGTTAGGTTAGGTTAGGTTAGGTTAGGTTAGGTTAGGTTAGGTTAGGTTAGGTTAGGTTAGGTTAGGTTAGGTTAGGTTAGGTTAGGTTAGGTTAGGTTAGGTTAGGTTAGGTTAGGTTAGGTTAGGTTAGGTTAGGTTAGGTTAGGTTAGGTTAGGTTAGGTTAGGTTAGGTTAGGTTAGGTTAGGTTAGGTTAGGTTAGGTTAGGTTAGGTTAGGTTAGGTTAGGTTAGGTTAGGTTAGGTTAGGTTAGGTTAGGTTAGGTTAGGTTAGGTTAGGTTAGGTTAGGTTAGGTTAGGTTAGGTTAGGTTAGGTTAGGTTAGGTTAGGTTAGGTTAGGTTAGGTTAGGTTAGGTTAGGTTAGGTTAGGTTAGGTTAGGTTAGGTTAGGTTAGGTTAGGTTAGGTTAGGTTAGGTTAGGTTAGGTTAGGTTAGGTTAGGTTAGGTTAGGTTAGGTTAGGTTAGGTTAGGTTAGGTTAGGTTAGGTTAGGTTAGGTTAGGTTAGGTTAGGTTAGGTTAGGTTAGGTTAGGTTAGGTTAGGTTAGGTTAGGTTAGGTTAGGTTAGGTTAGGTTAGGTTAGGTTAGGTTAGGTTAGGTTAGGTTAGGTTAGGTTAGGTTAGGTTAGGTTAGGTTAGGTTAGGTTAGGTTAGGTTAGGTTAGGTTAGGTTAGGTTAGGTTAGGTTAGGTTAGGTTAGGTTAGGTTAGGTTAGGTTAGGTTAGGTTAGGTTTTTTTTTTTTTTTTTTTTTTTTTTTTTTTTTGTTGAACGGGAGGAGGAAATCCTCATGGATACATCCAGGCCTTTCCTGGTTGTATGCCCGACTCGTCTGGGAAGGTGACCCAGACGCCTACGGACTAAAACCTCCTCCCGGTGGTGGATGGGGAATAATCCGCCGGTCACGCCGCGCTACTGGTTTACGCTTTGTGACCGGCTGATGGGTGGGGATGGGAACGTCCCTCCGAACCCCAATCGGGGTGATTGGGGAAAGGAAATATTAAGGGACGGAAGAGTGGAATGGGTGAGTGAGTAGGGGGCGATGATGGGAAAAGGGGAGAGATGGAGATGGTGGTGGTAGTGGTGGGTTGGATTTAAGGAAAGAGAGTGGGTTAGGGTGAATGTGATAAAGTGAATGAGTGAATGTGAGTGTTTTGTGTTATGTGAGTTGTGTTTGGTGAGTAGTTGTGCACGGAGGGGCAGCCAGGTGCCGAGAGCAGGAGCTCCCGACACCCGGCCACCCCTCCGCCCGGAAATCCGGGTAGTGTGTGAAGAGATGTGTGTGATGTTTATGAGAATTTGGAAATTTGGGAACGTTTTGAACCTTTAAGTATGGGTTAGGGAGAGGGGAGTGAGAAGAAAATTGAGAGATGGAGGAATGGGGGTATGAAGGGAGAGGGAATGAAAATGGGTAGGTGGATGGGAATGAGAATGGGTGAATGAAGCTAAAGTTACCCGTAATTGATACGGGCACTGATGATGGTTTGCATGTGTATCATCCTTGGACAATTGAGTGAGGTGGCACTGTGCTTAGTGTTGACGTTTTTGGTGTTGTTTTTGGTTTGGTGATTGGCGCAGTTGTAGCACTTGATTTTAGAGATGTTTTGGTGATCGGGGCAGTTGCGGAACTCATGGCCAGACGTTGCGCAGTGCGAGCAGATGACACCCCCTGCTTTGCATTGCTTCCTGGTGTGGCCATACTGCAGGCACCTGAAGCACTGCAGTATGGGCAGGTACTCGCACGCATGGACCTTCTGGTGGTCAATGTTCACCCTGCCACCGCAAACCATTGCCTTGAATACCTCGGGGGAAGTGAGTAGGACTGCGTTGTAAAGTCGAGGGTTCCTATTCCCTCGCTTAAAGTGTACGGCGATGTCTCCTTCCTTTTGGATTTGGGATTTTATATGCTCATTTTGTCCAACCACGATCTCGGCCAGCTGCTCGGCCGGTGTGTCGGCAGAAATACCCTTCAGGACGACCATTGGTCGGAGGGTCCTAGAAGCTTCTGCCGTAACTTCGCAGTTGGAGTTATTGGTCTTTGCAAGTGCTTGATCACGCTGTTCAGGTGTGTCGAACTCAACCCTGACTTTGTTGTTCGACACGTATTTGGTAGCCGCAGGGGCAAAGTTTGTACCCCTAAACGAGACCGACCTCCTCCAGGTTTGGAGAGTTTCCTCGGGCTTCGTTGCGGCTGTTTTGGGGGTGATTATGATGGCTGGTCTTGTTTTTGGGATGTTGGGTTGTGCGGGCGAAGAAACGGTGGCGGTAGCTCGAGCCGCTGCGGCATATGACCTCGGTCCCGGTCCAGGTCGAATTCCAGCATTCAGGTCGGATTTGCTAGAGGACCTGATTTTCGCGAATTCTTCCCTGATCGTGGACTTGATTACAGCAACAGCGACGTCGGTGGGGTCCTTAGAGGTGGAGATGGGTTCTGTTTGGGTGGACGTAGTGCGTTTGGCGGGCGGAGGGGAATTATGTCTGGGTGACGACGAGGGCATAGACGTGGGAGAGGGAGTGGATATGGGTGTGGGAGCATGTGTGGAAGTGAGAGTAGTAGCGGGCACAGATTGGGTCCGGGCGAATTTGTCTAGCCCAAGGAGTCGACTGAACCTCCCAGTCTCGATCATAATTTCGCCCGCAAGTCTTATTACCTCCTCCTTATCCTCCTTTTTCACCGACCTGTTCCGGCGTATAGCTGTCATTATTTCGTCTACACTCTGGTAGACGAATCGCTTGAGAGCAGCGGCGGCAGTCTTTACGTCTATGGGGCCATTGCCCGCTTCAGCGTAGATGTCGCGTGATTGGCTGTTCTGAAGCACCCTCTCCAGAGTGTTTCTTGGCGGGGGTAGTTGTGGTGTTTGGGGGGACTGTGAAGCCCCATATGGGTTATTGAGAGTTGATGGTGTTGGGTGGATGGCGTTGTTTTCTAAAAGGTCCGGAGAGGCCGCAGTAGTGCCCCCCTCAGGAAGGGGGGGAGGCGGATGCTGTGATGACATGCTATTGAGACTATTTGATGAAGACTACGTTGGTTTTTTCCATATAAATTAAAATTTGCGCCTTGAAAATATTCGCGGCAACAAAAAAGTGATGATTTTTGGCACTTTTGAATTAAATTTTTATGTACTTTCGGATGTGATACGAAAACGTGGGTGGTACCAAAAGACGCAGAATTATGAGCTTTATAATGTTATATAAACAGAGCAATTAAATATATATGCAGAAGAAAGATAAAAAATAAAAACTGATTTTTGATAGCGCCTAAGTTAGGTTTAATAGCAATATGGAAAATGATACTGATGTATGAAAAAATTTTTCCAAATGGGATGAAATTTATAAGAAATACAGGGCTGGGTGGTACAATTTAAATGTAAAAGAGACAAAATGATTTTTCTAAAAGATGACTGAGATATGAATTTTCTAAATTTGAAAAGTGCCGAAAAAAGACGCCGATCTGCGTGTCTTTTCTTGAAAAGAGTAAAACCGGGGTGGAAGCTAAAGTTGATGTGATAACAAAAAAGTGATAGCGTGGTATTTTTATATGAACAAAGTTGCAAATGAGGGAATTATTTTAGATTTTTCGATAAAGTGGTTGAGGAGTTAACGCAATTGGAAGTTCGCAAATTTCGAAATTGGTTAGGTTCGGTTAGGTTAGGTTAGGTTAGGTTAGGTTAGGTTAGGTTAGGTTAGGTTAGGTTAGGTTAGGTTAGGTTAGGTTAGGTTAGGTTAGGTTAGGTTAGGTTAGGTTAGGTTAGGTTAGGTTAGGTTCCCCCCCGAAGTGCTGCCACCTTGTCGTGGTGGGGGGGCTTGTGTGTTCCAATGATCCTCGAGGCTATGCCGGATAGGGCTTCCCATACCGGACAGGCTTGAGGTGAGGGGCCAGACTAAGAGCGGCACATTCCCTTCCCAATTCCCACCTTCCTTCTCCCATCCCTTAATTCCCTTCTTTCCTTTCCTCAACCACCTTACCATCCCTTTCCAACCGAACCAGTGGCGGTATATCCACTAACACTTAGGGCTAGCGCAAGCCTGGGGGACCTAAATACTCCCCCAAAAGTGCGTCCTCCCTGAAAAGCGGTGGGGAGGGTATGCCGTGTGACGAAGGCGACATGAATAAGGCCGATTCCAAAATGTGTCCCCAGGTGGGTCCCCGAAAGGGGGAATCCCACCCATCCGCTGCGGCGGATGGCAGCCCCCTGTACTCTGGGGGGGGCAAGAATCGCCTCGTGGGCCGGCACGATGCCGGCCCCCGTAAACACGACCTGCACCCGGCAACGCCGGAGGTAAACTGTAGCACAATGGACACCGATTTACTTTTTGATATTGACAATGTTGAACAGGTGGTAAAGGTGGGCGCCCCGTTGGCGCGCACCCGCACCAAAGACCTTAGCAATTCTGCAAAGGACCTGAGGGATCACAGCGCCGAGTCTTTCTCGAGCTGCCCGGCTGACTGGACTGGGGGGGGGGGGAATTGTTCGGACTCCAATTCCGAGTCTGACGGGGGGACCCATTCGATTGCCGAAAAACCGGCGAAGCGGTCACATGTTGACAATGCGGATGACCCTAGGCCCAAGTTTGGGCCCAAAGTCAACACCGCACGCCGAGGGAAGGTCGCTGGCTCAAAGGGGGCCTACGTAGGGCTGGCCGCAGCCAAGGCCAAACTACGGAACCTCGAGCTTGAGGCCTTCGAGGCAGAAGCGGACGCTGCGTCCGCTTACCGAAAGGACTTCCCAGTCCTCCGTCGCAGAGAGCAGGAGGGGAATAGGGGGGAGGTGGAAGACTCAGGGAGGAAATCCCCGAATACGAGGGAGCGCAGCCCATTGCGGGAGGAGCCGGTCGCCCGGCGCGAAGACGACGGCTACCTGGACACCGTCCGCGACGCGGCTCACGTCATCCTCACGGAGGCCAAAAGGTCCCGAAACCTCAAGGGGGAGGTTTGGGGCCGAATGAACCAGGCCTGCCGGGATATCCTGGCGGCCGCGGACTGCCTCCAGGCTGGCCCGGTCGACGAGGAGGTCCGCGTCCTCAAGGCCGACAATAAGAGGATGCGGGAGCAGCTGGCTCTCCTGCAGGCGGAGACGAAGGCGCTGCGGACAGCCTTCTCCGAGAGGAGACCCCCCGTACCTCCTCCCCCAGCGGGCATTGCTGACGCCATGGCTGCTCTAAAGAGGGACTTATTTGTCAGCCTGGGCGAAATGATGAGTGCCCGACTGGGGGAGATCGAGAGGCGTCTCCCAGCTGGACCAACCTTCCGCCTCCCGTTGGCGGGAGATGCCGGGAAGGCGAAGGCCGCTGCCCCCCCTGCCACCGGACCGGCTGCCACCCGGCCGGCTGCCTCCAGGCCCGCCCCTGCCTTGCCCGCGCGACGGGATGGAGTGAGGACCGCCCCGTTGCCCCCTGCCGTGCCCGTCCCTGCTACACGTAAACAGCGGGCCACCGTCACCCCCTCCAGCGCTCCTTCGCCCCCAGTCGAGATGGCCTGGACGGAGGTGGTGAGGAAGAAGCCCAAAAAGAAGAAGGCCACAAATCCCGCCCCACTGTCGGCGCCCCGGGCCGCGCACCGGGCCGCAAGGTCCACGCTGGGACCCAAGAAGATCGTCGCCCCCAAAACAGCCGCCGTGGTGGTGGCCCTGAAACCAGGCGCCGAGGCCACCTACGCCTCAATCATGGCCAAAACGACCACGTCGTTTGGGCTGGCTGAGGTGGGGGTGGACCACGTGAAAGTCAGGAAAACCGCCACTGGGGCCCGCCTGATAGAGGTTCCGGGCGCGGACAATGGAAGGGTGGCCGACGAGCTGTGCAGGCGGATCGGCGAGCTCGTTGGAGACGTGGCCAGCGTATATCGGCCCGTCAAGATGGTTGGCCTCCGTGTGACGGGCCTTGACGAGACGGCGACCCCGGAGGCGGTAGCTGACGCCGTGGCGGCCAAAGGGAATTGCTCCCTAGCCCAAATGAGGGTGGGTGCTGTCCAGACGATGCACGATGGGACTGGGTCGGTCATCGTCCAATGCCCGGTCACCGCGGCTGGCGTACTTGCCACGGCTGGACGACTACTGGTGGGGTGGTCGTCCGCCCGAGTGGTGGCAATGGAGGCCAGGCCGATGCGGTGCTTCCGGTGCATGGGCAGCGGGCACACCAGGGCGTTGTGCCCATCCTTGGTGGACCGGGGTGACCTATGCTTCCGGTGTAGCAAGCCGGGCCACCGGAAGGCCAACTGCGAGGCGGTGGCATTTTGCTCGGTGTGCCACCACGCCAAACGCCCGGCCGGCCACATAATGGGGGGACGATCCTGTGCCCCCCCATCTTCCAGAGGGAGAGAGGCCCCGGTCCGGACCCCGGAGGCCGCCAATGGGAGCGCCGACCAGTCGGCCGCGGAGGGGCACTGCATGGATACCTAAATGCCAGTACGCCCGCATTTGGATATCCTGCAGTGCAACCTCAACCACTCCGCCCGTGCGCAGGACCTGCTCATGCAGTCCATGGCGGAGTGGGGGGTCAGCGTGGCAGTGGTGGCGGAGCCGTATTACGTCCCTGCGCGGCCCAACTGGGTTGGGGCCGCGGATGGCAGGGTGGCCATGGTGGTCCCAAGCACGGGCGACTTCCCAGCTCTATCCAGGGTGGAAGGTGGACCAGGATATGTTGCGGCCGAATGGGGGAACACCGTGCTTGTCGCGGTGTACTTCTCCCCAAACCGGCCGCTGATCCACTTTGAACGGTTCCTGGGGGAGTTAGAAGGGGTCGTAAGGAGGGCGGCTCCGGCTCAGGTGGTGGTCATGGGGGATTTCAATGCCAAAAGCGTGGCATGGGGATCCCCCA
The DNA here is from genome assembly GCA_947859335.1 of Tortricodes alternella. Taxonomy (NCBI): domain Eukaryota; kingdom Metazoa; phylum Arthropoda; class Insecta; order Lepidoptera; family Tortricidae; genus Tortricodes; species Tortricodes alternella. Next base: position 16,033,116 of record OX401983.1, read on the forward strand.
TCACGGACCATAGGGGGGCAGTCCTTCGGGATTGGGTGGCGGCGACGGGGCTAGAAGTCCTGAACCAGGGAAGCGCCAATACCTGTGTACGACGGCAGGGGGGGTCCATTGTTGACGTATCGTTTGCGACCCCTGCCGTCGCGGCGCGGATCACGGGTTGGCGCGTCCTGGTGGACGTGGAGACCCTCTCCGATCATCTATATATCTGGATGAGGGTCTCCAGAACGCTGAGGACTCCGCCGCCGCCCAATCGGAGGGGGCATGGAGGGTTCCCGAGATGGTCGGGGTCCCGCCTAGATCCCGAGATGGCGGAGGAGGCAGCCATGGTAGAGGCGTGGTGCTCCACCGCGACGGACACCCTTGGCGTGGAGGAACGGGCAGTGCGGTTTCGCGTCGCACTCACGGCGGTGTGTGACGCCGCAATGCCCCGGGTGAGGAGGCTACCCACCAAAAGGCAGGTATACTGGTGGTCCGGAGAGATCGCGGCCCTCCGAGCCACCAGTGACTGCGCTCGCCGTTCCTACACCCGCTGTAGGCGCCGACGGGCGCACACGGTGGAGGAAGAGGAGCTCCTCTACAGGGCCCTCCAGGAGGGGAAGGAGGCCCTGAAGCTGGCAATAGCCAAGGCCAAGGACGAAGCGCATACTGAGTTCTTGGCCACGCTCGACAGGGACCCATGGGGACGGCCGTATAAGGTGGTGCGCAATAAATTGAAACGCGCTCCCCCCATGGATTCCCTAGAGCCGGAGCTCCTCACGCGAGTGGTGGAGAGCCTCTTCCCGCCGGCACCGATCTTTACTCCTCCGAGGATGAGGGCCCCCTCGGAGGAGTTGGAGGGTCCTATCGCTGCCCCTCCCCCGGTCACGGATGACGAGTTCGTTGGTGTGGTGGACCGGCTGAGGGCCTGTAAGAAGGCCCCTGGACCGGACGGCGTGCCCGGGAAGATCTTGCCGAGGGCGCTCAGGCACCTCGGAAGCCGCCTCAGAGACCTCTTCGACGATTGTCTTAGAGAGGGGCGGTTTCCGAGGTGCTGGAAGGAGGGGCGGCTCTGCTTGCTCCGAAAGGAGGGCCGACCGCCGGACTCTCCGTCGGGGTACCGCCCCATCGTGCTGCTGGACGAGGCCGGGAAAATGCTTGAGCGAATCCTGGCCTTCCGCATCGTCCAGCACCTAAACGGAACGGGCCCGAACATCAGTGATAGACAGTTCGGGTTCCGGGCGGGGCGGTCCACGATGGACGCACTGAGGGCCCTCCGAGAGTTTTCGGAGCATGCGGCGGGACGGGGGGAGGGGGTCGTGGCGGTGTCACTAGACATCGCCAACGCTTTCGGCACCCTCCCCTATTCGGTGATTAGGGAGGCACTTGACTATCACCAAGTGCCTCCTTATCTACGACGGATCGTGGAGCACTACCTTACCGAGAGGGTAGTGCTCTACGACGATCGATGGGGTCGGCGAGTGGTCCGGGGGATGGCCTGCGGGGTTCCACAGGGGTCAGTGCTTGGCCCCCTGTTGTGGAACCTCGGCTACGACTGGGCCATCCGAGGAGAGCAACTTCCCCGCATGGCCACCATATGCTATGCGGACGACACTATGGTGGCTGTCCGGGGAAGAGAATGCGGAGAGACCCTGCGGAGGGCGGCAGTGGCGGCCGGGCTGGCAGTCAGCCGTATCAGACTGCTAGGGCTCGGAGTGGCCCTCTCGAAGACGGAGGCCATTGTCTTCGGGGGGCCAGGATGGCGGCTGCGCGCTGGCTCGACGATCTCCATCGAGGGGGAAGCGGTCCAGGTCAAGGCCCACATTAAATATCTGGGCCTCGTCCTGGACCGAAAGTGGAACTTCGGGGAGCACTTCACCCGACTTGCTCCTCGGGTTGTGGGGGCTGCGTCGGCCTTAGGCCGACTACTGCCGAACGTAGGAGGGCCGAGAGCCCCGTGTAGGCGCCTCTTCGCGGGCGTCGTACGAAGCATGGCGCTTTACGGGGCTCCAATATGGGCCGACAGGCTATCCGAGCGGAATAAGACCCTGCTCCGGAGGCCACAGAGGGTGGTCGCCCAAAGAATCAGCAGGGCCTACCGCACGGTGGCACATGCGGCGGCGTGCGTCCTCGCCTGCACCCCGCCGTGGGAGCTGGATGCTCAGGTGCAGGCGAGCACATACCAAATGCGGGTGGAGGCCAGGGCGAGAGGGGAGAGCCCGGCCCCAGAAGAGGTCGCCCAGGCGAGGCGCGCGACCGAGTTGCGGATGAGGGACCGCTGGAAGAGCGACCTGGAGGACTCCCCCTATGGCACCTACACCATAGGGGCACTCCTCCCGTCGTTCGACCTCTGGCTAGAGAGGGAGCATGGCGCGCTGGGGTATAGGCTCACGCAGGTAATGACCGGACACGGCTGCTTCGGTCATTACCTGCATAACATTGGGAGGGAAGAGAGCCAGTCGTGCCACGAGTGCGGCGCTCCGGATGACACGGCTCAGCACACCCTTGAGGTGTGCAGCCGCTGGGGTGCGGAGCGCCGCGCTCTATGCACGGCCATAGGGAGGGGGGATCTCTCGCTTCACAGCGTCGTCTCGGCCATGCTGAGCAGCGAGAGATCCTGGGAGGCAATTGCCTCCTTTTGCGAGACCGTCGTCTCGCAGAAGGAGGCCGCGGAGCGGGGGCGTGAAGACAGCGTCGACGCGCACCCGCTCCGGCGCAGACGGAGGGGGAGGAGGCGAGCCCAGTTTGCGGCTCGCCTCATCCCCCAATAGGGCCAGCGGGTGGGAGATGGGGATCTCCTGCCCGCATTGCACGGCTCTACACGTCTGAGGGGAGGGTCGTAGCGTTACCGATCCTTCCCTCCTTGGTGCGGGTGGCCCCCGGGTAAACCGGGGCGGCCGGGGGACGTCGTTTTGGTTGAATCTTCGGGATCCCACGGCGTCCCCGAAAACGGCAAAGAGGGTAACGCCGGAGTGGTTTTAGTGGGTATGCTCCCCCTTGGGAGAGAGTCCCACATAACCCCTGCGCTTACCCAGGCGCGGGGGTATGCGTAATGCATTTCCACTCCGTTAAAAAAAAAAAAAAAAAAAAAAAAAAAAAAAAAGGTTAGGTTAGGTTAGGTTAGGTTAGGTTAGGTTAGGTTAGGTTAGGTTAGGTTAGGTTAGGTTAGGTTAGGTTAGGTTAGGTTAGGTTAGGTTAGGTTAGGTTAGGTTAGGTTAGGTTAGGTTAGGTTAGGTTAGGTTAGGTTAGGTTAGGTTAGGTTAGGTTAGGTTAGGTTAGGTTAGGTTAGGTTAGGTTAGGTTAGGTTAGGTTAGGTTAGGTTAGGTTAGGTTAGGTTAGGTTAGGTTAGGTTAGGTTAGGTTAGGTTAGGTTAGGTTAGGTTAGGTTAGGTTAGGTTAGGTTAGGTTAGGTTAGGTTAGGTTAGGTTAGGTTAGGTTAGGTTAGGTTAGGTTAGGTTAGGTTAGGTTAGGTTAGGTTAGGTTAGGTTAGGTTAGGTTAGGTTAGGTTAGGTTAGGTTAGGTTAGGTTAGGTTAGGTTAGGTTAGGTTAGGTTAGGTTAGGTTAGGTTAGGTTAGGTTAGGTTAGGTTAGGTTAGGTTAGGTTAGGTTAGGTTAGGTTAGGTTAGGTTAGGTTAGGTTAGGTTAGGTTAGGTTAGGTTAGGTTAGGTTAGGTTAGGTTAGGTTAGGTTAGGTTAGGTTAGGTTAGGTTAGGTTAGGTTAGGTTAGGTTAGGTTAGGTTAGGTTAGGTTAGGTTAGGTTAGGTTAGGTTAGGTTAGGTTAGGTTAGGTTAGGTTAGGTTAGGTTAGGTTAGGTTAGGTTAGGTTAGGTTAGGTTAGGTTAGGTTAGGTTAGGTTAGGTTAGGTTAGGTTAGGTTAGGTTAGGTTAGGTTAGGTTAGGTTAGGTTAGGTTAGGTTAGGTTAGGTTAGGTTAGGTTAGGTTAGGTTAGGTTAGGTTAGGTTAGGTTAGGTTAGGTTAGGTTAGGTTAGGTTAGGTTAGGTTAGGTTAGGTTAGGTTAGGTTAGGTTAGGTTAGGTTAGGTTAGGTTAGGTTAGGTTAGGTTAGGTTAGGTTAGGTTAGGTTAGGTTAGGTTAGGTTAGGTTAGGTTAGGTTAGGTTAGGTTAGGTTAGGTTAGGTTAGGTTAGGTTAGGTTAGGTTAGGTTAGGTTAGGTTAGGTTAGGTTAGGTTAGGTTAGGTTAGGTTAGGTTAGGTTAGGTTAGGTTAGGTTAGGTTAGGTTAGGTTAGGTTAGGTTAGGTTAGGTTAGGTTAGGTTAGGTTTTTTTTTTTTTTTTTTTTCGGGGGAGGTGGAGAATACTCATGTATACTGCCAGGCCGTCCTGACAGTATGCCCGACTCGTCTGGGAAGGTGACCCAGACGCCTACGGACTAAACTCCACCCCCTGTGTAGTGTGATACTACAGATGCGCCGCGCTATCGGGATACACTTTGCATCTGAGTGTGTTTTTGGGTGGTGGATGTATGTATGATTGATGGGGTGTGTAATGGTGTATAGTTATGAGTGGGTGTTGTGGAGTGTTTGGAAGACGGAGTGAATGAGAGGGTAAGAGGGAGGGGAGGGGGGAGGCAAGCCAGGGGGAAGGAGCGAAAGATATATGTCCGTCACTCCCGCGCCCCGGACAGCCTCTCCACTCCATGTGTTGGGTTGAGAAGGTGGGGGGGGTAGGTAAATAAATAGTTAATATATATAAATAGTTATATATATAAATATGTAAATAAATATAAATAAATAAATAAATAGGGATACATATTTGTATTTGGCGTACTGATGCAGTTAAGTATTGTTGAAGGATTTTAAGTTTTTGACGATGTATTGAATAAAAGAGTGTAGCGATATGATGGATGAATCTTTCGAAAGAATGCTGCGTAATTCAGAGGAGTCTACGTTGATGTTGTCGCAAAGGATAATATGATCGAGTCGTTTGGCGCTGAACCTGGGACAGTTCGATATTAGGTGGTCGAAGGTCTGTGTGGTGGTGTTGTCGCAGGGGCAGTGCTCGTTATCCACAATCTTAAACCTATGCAGGTAAAGTTTGTGGTAACCATGATTGCTCAAGAATTGGGTAGTTGCGAAAGTGGGAGCATATTGTTCCAGATAAGTTGAGAGCTCCTCATGTGTAGTGAACAAAGATTTGGTATAACTGCAGTGGTTGGGATTGTCATACAGTAGGCGCATGTCTTCTTTTAATATGGCCTTATTGTGGAATTTAATGTGGCTAATAGGGATATCAATATGATCGGGTGATTTGTGTAAGTTTGCAGCCGCTTTGGCCGCTAGGTCCGCCAGTTCATTACCTTCGATTCCACAATGGGCTTTGACCCAGTGGAATCGAACGGCCAAGTTGTTTTTATGTTGGTGGATGAGGGTATGGATTTTATTGACTAATGGATTGTGGGAGTTAGAGTTGCTAATTTCTGTTAGTCCAGATTTGGAGTCACTAAAGATCAAAAGTGTATATGGGTGATTGCGCTTGGTGGTGGTGAATAATATGGAATTATATATAGCGAGGAGTTCGGCCTGAAAAACTGAACATAAATCATGCAGTTTGAATTTTTTGGTGACCTTGGTGTTATCATGTTTGGTAAGGACGAAAGCCGACCCGACTTTGTCGTCGTGTCGGCTACCGTCCGTGAATGCTTGCCAAGTCTCCACAGTGGAATAAGAATTGAGAGTCAATTGAAGTTCGGTGGAATCACGAATTTCAGTATAAGTAATGGGTACTCTTTCGGCGGGATGGAGCAGAGAGGATGGAGGAACGGGTGCTTCGATCGGGAGATCGCCAGGAAGGAATGACGCATAGCCGCTCAGTCTGGCAGTTTCCAGGTCGGAGACGTATCTTATTTTTGATGGGAGGGGAACGAGTTGTGCCAAAGTTATGGATAGTGGGGTGCTGAGGGTCCTAAATCCGTGTATGATTTTGATCGCAAAAAGGCGTTGGAAAGAAAGAAGTTTCTGGTTAATGCATTTATATCTTAGGGCATCGCCCCAAATGGACGATGCGTATGTGACGATGGGGTCGATAACTTGGTTGTATATGGTTCGGACATTTTCTGAATGGATTCCCCAAGTGGGCCTTATAAACTGTTGTAATTTGTAGTAGAGTTTTTTAGCTTTATCTAGGATATATTCTGCGTGTGGGATGAATTTAAAATGACGGTCAATAATGACTCCTAGATATTTAATTTGGTTAACAAAGGGGAGAGGGGTGTTGTTCATTAAAATGTTGGCTCTGGAGGCTTTGGAAGTGAACGGGATGACTTGGGTCTTTTCTCGGCTGAACTCCAGCTTGACGGAGGAGCCCCAGTCGATAATTTTCTGTAAGGCTTCGTTGGTCATTGCCTGCAGTCGGTCCATAGATTCAGAGTGGCACACCAGGAGGACGTCATCAGCATATGCCTGCAGGTGGCAGCCCCCTGGCATGTCCAACTCGAGCAATCCGTCCAGAATCAAATTCCATAGCACCGGCCCCACGACCGAGCCCTGGATGCAGCCTCGCGTCATTTCCTTTTCGGTGGAGCAGTCTGCAAACTTAATGTTCACGAGTCGGTCCGTGACGTAGCTCCGCAGGATCATATAAATATTGCGCGGGCATTGGACATGCTTAAGCCTCTGGAAGATGGCGGGCCACCAGGCATTGTCGAAGGCTGCACGGATATCGAGGGAAAGTGCAAGGACTTGTTCTCCATTTTCTTTAGCTGAGTGAATAATGTCTTTAGCATGTTTAATTGCGGAAACTGTTGACGTTTGAGCTCTGAAGCCGAATTGAGTTGGGATGATTTTATTGTTGAGATGCATGTGAAAGGTGAGACGATTAATTATGAGCTTTTCTAGGAGCTTGCCAAAAACGTTGACAAGTCCAATGGGTCGGAATGATGAGGTCGACGTGTAGTCTTCCTTGTTAGGCTTTGGAATGATTTTTGTTGTCGTGATTTTCCATGTGTCAGGGAAATATTTCAATTGCAGGCATCTATTGAGTATATGAGTGACAGTGTCGGGAAAAATTCTGGTGACTGCCAAACAGATGTCGGACGTAAGATGATCGATACCCGGTGCCTTTTTATGTCCTATGGTTTTGAGCGTTTCTAGCACTTCGTCCTGCGTAAATGGAGGCTCGTCCGGAGTGTCGGGAGGTAAGTCCATAAGGTCTCTGAGCAGTTTTTGTTGCGGAGTGTCGTTATGGTTGTCTTCAGGGTAGAACGTCTGAAGGAGAGCATTTGCAGTTTCTTTGCTGTCCCGGGTGTGTGAACCATCCGGGAGCACGAGTGTAGCCGGGGGCTGGGTGATTGGTCGCGTTTTTATGATGCGGTTAGTGACGGACCACACATCTTCCTTGCCTTGTTTCTCGCAGAATGTGCGAAAAGCGTCCGTAGACGCGGCGCAGCATGTGTCAGAATATTTTTTCCTGAGCTCGTCTCTCTCGCGCACGATTTCCTCGAGTGGGAGCTTCTGGCGGACGGCTTTGCGAAGGCGATGGTGATTTTTAATAACCTGTTTTTTTAGATTTTCCAGCTCATCGCTCCACCAGGGAGGGCGTGCCGGCGGACGACGTGTCCGAGGCAGTAAGTCCTTGCACATCTTTTGAGTATTTCTAATGAGGTCTAAAATAACGAAGTCCAGTTGTTCATTGTTGCAGGAGTCTATGTAGTCGTTGTCATGCATGTAATCGGACATCGCGTCCCTGATGTCGTCGGTGAGCTGTTCCCACTTTACGCCAGTGGTGTTGTATTGGAATGTTGATAGTTTGGCATTTTTTGTGAATTTAGCAGACTTTTTTGGAGAAGTAGAAATGCGGAATGCGATAGCGTTGTGGTCAGAGGATGTGCAGATGCTGGCGTCCACCCTCCAGTCGAGCACCCGGACAGGGTTTCGCCCGCGAGCAGGGTTATGTTTGATAAAAGTGAGGTCAACGATTGAAGTTCGGAGCGTGCCGTGAGAGATGGTCTCGAAGGTAGGAGTGTTGCCTGTGTTGCAAATATCGAGACCGTGAACAATTGCGAGATCCGCCACAAGGCTACCCCTGGCATTATTTTGAGGACAGCCCCAGAGGCTATGCCATCCGTTGAAGTCCCCACAAACTATGTGCGTGGAGCCGGAGGTAAGCTGCAGAAGGTCTTCCAGTTTCTTTAGTGAATCGGAGGGATCCTGGCGAGGCTCTATGTATGCCGATGTGAGAAAGACCTTGCTGCCAGATCTCTCGGTGAGCTGAACCACACACAAGTTGGGGCCTGAAAATTTGGTATGTCCGAGGGTGCTCATTTGACCCTCTCTGATGTATAGTGCTGCCTTGACAGGCTGGTTAGGCGCGGGGAACTGGTATAATGTAAATCCTGGGATGGGCTTGGCAAGCCCATTTCTGGTGGTAAGAAAGGGTTCGGAGGCAAACACAAAGTCAACAGACTTGTCATTACTCAGGAAAACGCAAGTTTCCTGAAAGGCATTTCTGCCGTGTCCCATGTTGATTTGAAGGCTATTGTAGGAAGATTTAGGTGTTGTGATAATTCTGTGTTGGGTGTTGTTATCCATAATTGATGCGGGATTTGATTATGGTTTCCATGTTGGACTTTCTGGGACATTTGGCAGAAGTTGCACTGTGCTTGACGTTTCCGTTCCTAATGTTGAGCCTTGTGTTGTGCGACGTACAGTTGTGGCACTTAGCCTTGTTGAGATCAGAGCTGTCAGGGCAGCTTTGGTAGCTATGTTTTGGGGACGCGCAATGCGAGCATATCACATCCTGACTGGTGCATCTGTTTTTGGTGTGACCGTACTGCAGGCATTTAAAGCACTGCAGTAGGGGCAGGTACTCGCATGCGTGTACCCGCTGGTGGTCAATATTGACTTTTACGGTGTTGATTACCGCCTTGTACACCTGAGGTGAAGTGAGGAAGACCGCGTTGTACAATCGAGGGTTTCGATTTCCTCGCTTGAAGTGGAGTGAGAGGTCATCCTTGTGCTGTATGGAGGACCCGATCTGATCGTTTTGCTGTCCAATGATGTTGACGAGATGTTCAGCCGGTGTATCTTCGGATATGCCCTTAAGGATAATCATTGGGCGCAGGGAACGGGACGCCTCGGCACTGACCTCAGCGTTGATATCGTTGGTCTTTGAGAGGGCTCTATCACGCTGCTCCACGCTGTCGAACTCGATTCGGACCTTATTATTAGAGACATATTTGGTGGCGGAAGGGGCAAAATTCGTGTCCCGGAAAGAGACGGATCTCTTCCACGCCTGTAGAGTCTCTGCCGGGCCCTCGACAGCTTTCTTAGGGGTGACGATGATGGCTGGCTTGGTTTTGGGAATGATGGGAGGGGGAGGGGGAAAGGCGGGGGGACTTCGGGCAGCAGCTGCGTAGGACAACGACCTCGTACCGGGAGCGGACCCCGGCCACGACTCGAGGCCGCCAGACGACTTTAAGAGAGCAAACTCTTCTTTGATGGCTTTCCTCACGATGGTAGCCGTGTCCGTGTTCACATGATCCTGCGTTAGAGTGGGCTCAGTCTGAGTGTAGATGGTGGCGGAAGGCGTGTAATTGTGTGGTAAGGAGACATTATTGGGGGAGGATAAAAGGTCATTTATCTTATTTACGAAGCGCTCGGTTTCAGCTCCGATTTCCTTGGCTAGTGCCTCCGCGCGCTCCCTGTTGGCCTTCGTCACGCTCTTTGTCTCGTAGAGGCAGGCAGCAATCTGCTGTGTTCTCGTCAGAATGTAGGATCTGAAGGCACTAGAGGCACCATCTGCGTGCCCAGGTGTAACTTCCACATCATCCTGACTATATTGTAGAGCGGGATAATGCTGGGATAGGGTTTCAGGTATTTGTGAGATAGTCAAAGATTCACCACTAATCTCCTGGCGTGGCCTTCCGCTGATCGGGGCAAGCCCAGCCGAGGCAGGAGAGGCGGTGAAGGTGACAGTAGTGGTAGTTGCAGTGTTTGGAGACATCGTGCAGGACGCAGAGGTGACGGTGGTCGTCAAATAGTCACCAGAGGGCGAAGATATTGGAGGAGGTTTATGGATGACCCGTTTGCGGGGGGGGGAATGGTGTGTGGGCATGATGCCCACTTAAAACGTAGCGAGTTTACCAATACAATTGAGTTTACAACAAAAATGGTAGTTAGGTTAGGTTAGGTGACTCTAGGTTAGGTTAAGTTAAATTTAGTTAAATAAGGCTGGGCTAGGCTGGACTAGGCCAGGCCAGGCTAGACAAAGATAAGTTAGGTTGCAAACAGAAAAGATTTGGATTACTGTACAGATAGGCACGACTTTTCTCATACAAATTAGATTTGCGCCTTGAGAAAAGTCGCGGCAACAAAAATAATGCTATTTTTGGGACTTTGCGGCAAATTTTTGAGGGACTTCCAGATATGGCCCCGAGACGCGGGTACCGTCAAAAGACGCGGAATTACGAGTACTATAAGGCTAAAAGAACGAAACGGATAAAAATTTAAAAGTGTGGGGATTAAAAATTAAAAAGTGATTTTACCAAGCGCCTAAGTTAGGTTTAATAGCAAACCTAAAATAAACGGGACAGTATGAAAAGTGAATTTAGAATTTGATGAAATTTACAGGAAACCGGGAGCTATAGGATTGTAACAAAAAACAGAAGAGACAATTTGGATCGGACAAAAGGGGACAAAGTTATTAATTTTTGAAATTTTCAAATTGACGAAAAAACACGCAGATCGGCGTGTCTTTTTCGTAAATGAGAAAAACCGGGGGGAAAACTAAAGTGGAAGAGTTAGGGGGAAACTAATAGCGTGGTAATTTAAGTTGATGAGAGGCGCAACTGGGATAATTATTCCGAAATTTTGAATTAAGGGAATTGGGAGATATCGCAATTTGAAGTTCTAAAATTCGTGAAATTTTCGGAATTGGTTAGGTTAGGTTAGGTTAGGTTAGGTTAGGTTAGGTTAGGTTAGGTTAGGTTAGGTTAGGTTAGGTTAGGTTAGGTTAGGTTAGGTTAGGTTAGGTTAGGTTAGGTTAGGTTAGGTTAGGTTAGGTTAGGTTAGGTTAGGTTAGGTTAGGTTAGGTTAGGTTAGGTTAGGTTAGGTTAGGTTAGGTTAGGTTAGGTTAGGTTAGGTTAGGTTAGGTTAGGTTAGGTTAGGTTAGGTTAGGTTAGGTTAGGTTAGGTTAGGTTAGGTTAGGTTAGGTTAGGTTAGGTTAGGTTAGGTTAGGTTAGGTTAGGTTAGGTTAGGTTAGGTTAGGTTAGGTTAGGTTAGGTTAGGTTAGGTTAGGTTAGGTTAGGTTAGGTTAGGTTAGGTTAGGTTAGGTTAGGTTAGGTTAGGTTAGGTTAGGTTAGGTTAGGTTAGGTTAGGTTAGGTTAGGTTAGGTTAGGTTAGGTTAGGTTAGGTTAGGTTAGGTTAGGTTAGGTTAGGTTAGGTTAGGTTAGGTTAGGTTAGGTTAGGTTAGGTTAGGTTAGGTTAGGTTAGGTTAGGTTAGGTTAGGTTAGGTTAGGTTAGGTTAGGTTAGGTTAGGTTAGGTTAGGTTAGGTTAGGTTAGGTTAGGTTAGGTTAGGTTAGGTTAGGTTAGGTTAGGTTAGGTTAGGTTAGGTTAGGTTAGGTTAGGTTAGGTTAGGTTAGGTTAGGTTAGGTTAGGTTAGGTTAGGTTAGGTTAGGTTAGGTTAGGTTAGGTTAGGTTAGGTTAGGTTAGGTTAGGTTAGGTTAGGTTAGGTTAGGTTAGGTTAGGTTAGGTTAGGTTAGGTTAGGTTAGGTTAGGTTAGGTTAGGTTAGGTTAGGTTAGGTTAGGTTAGGTTAGGTTAGGTTAGGTTAGGTTAGGTTAGGTTAGGTTAGGTTAGGTTAGGTTAGGTTAGGTTAGGTTAGGTTAGGTTAGGTTAGGTTAGGTTAGGTTAGGTTAGGTTAGGTTAGGTTAGGTTAGGTTAGGTTAGGTTAGGTTAGGTTAGGTTAGGTTAGGTTAGGTTAGGTTAGGTTAGGTTAGGTTAGGTTAGGTTAGGTTAGGTTAGGTTAGGTTAGGTTAGGTTAGGTTAGGTTAGGTTAGGTTAGGTTAGGTTAGGTTAGGTTAGGTTAGGTTAGGTTAGGTTAGGTTAGGTTAGGTTAGGTTAGGTTAGGTTAGGTTAGGTTAGGTTAGGTTAGGTTAGGTTAGGTTAGGTTAGGTTAGGTTAGGTTAGGTTAGGTTAGGTTAGGTTAGGTTAGGTTAGGTTAGGTTAGGTTAGGTTAGGTTAGGTTAGGTTAGGTTAGGTTAGGTTAGGTTAGGTTAGGTTAGGTTAGGTTAGGTTAGGTTAGGTTAGGTTAGGTTAGGTTAGGTTAGGTTAGGTTAGGTTAGGTTAGGTTAGGTTAGGTTAGGTTAGGTTAGGTTAGGTTAGGTTAGGTTAGGTTAGGTTAGGTTAGGTTAGGTTAGGTTAGGTTAGGTTAGGTTAGGTTAGGTTAGGTTAGGTTAGGTTAGGTTAGGTTAGGTTAGGTTAGGTTAGGTTAGGTTAGGTTAGGTTAGGTTAGGTTAGGTTAGGTTAGGTTAGGTTAGGTTAGGTTAGGTTAGGTTAGGTTAGGTTAGGTTAGGTTAGGTTAGGTTAGGTTAGGTTAGGTTAGGTTAGGTTAGGTTAGGTTAGGTTAGGTTAGGTTAGGTTAGGTTAGGTTAGGTTAGGTTAGGTTAGGTTAGGTTAGGTTAGGTTAGGTTAGGTTAGGTTAGGTTAGGTTAGGTTAGGTTAGGTTAGGTTAGGTTAGGTTAGGTTAGGTTAGGTTAGGTTAGGTTAGGTTAGGTTAGGTTAGGTTAGGTTAGGTTAGGTTAGGTTAGGTTAGGTTAGGTTAGGTTAGGTTAGGTTAGGTTAGGTTAGGTTAGGTTAGGTTAGGTTAGGTTAGGTTAGGTTAGGTTAGGTTAGGTTAGGTTAGGTTAGGTTAGGTTAGGTTAGGTTAGGTTAGGTTAGGTTAGGTTAGGTTAGGTTAGGTTAGGTTAGGTTAGGTTAGGTTAGGTTAGGTTAGGTTAGGTTAGGTTAGGTTAGGTTAGGTTAGGTTAGGTTAGGTTAGGTTAGGTTAGGTTAGGTTAGGTTAGGTTAGGTTAGGTTAGGTTAGGTTAGGTTAGGTTAGGTTAGGTTAGGTTAGGTTAGGTTAGGTTAGGTTAGGTTAGGTTAGGTTAGGTTAGGTTAGGTTAGGTTAGGTTAGGTTAGGTTAGGTTAGGTTAGGTTAGGTTAGGTTAGGTTAGGTTAGGTTAGGTTAGGTTAGGTTAGGTTAGGTTAGGTTAGGTTAGGTTAGGTTAGGTTAGGTTAGGTTAGGTTAGGTTAGGTTAGGTTAGGTTAGGTTAGGTTAGGTTAGGTTAGGTTAGGTTAGGTTAGGTTAGGTTAGGTTAGGTTAGGTTAGGTTAGGTTAGGTTAGGTTAGGTTAGGTTAGGTTAGGTTAGGTTAGGTTAGGTTAGGTTAGGTTAGGTTAGGTTAGGTTAGGTTAGGTTAGGTTAGGTTAGGTTAGGTTAGGTTAGGTTAGGTTAGGTTAGGTTAGGTTAGGTTAGGTTAGGTTAGGTTAGGTTAGGTTAGGTTAGGTTAGGTTAGGTTAGGTTAGGTTAGGTTAGGTTAGGTTAGGTTAGGTTAGGTTAGGTTAGGTTAGGTTAGGTTAGGTTAGGTTAGGTTAGGTTAGGTTAGGTTAGGTTAGGTTAGGTTAGGTTAGGTTAGGTTAGGTTAGGTTAGGTTAGGTTAGGTTAGGTTAGGTTAGGTTAGGTTAGGTTAGGTTAGGTTAGGTTAGGTTAGGTTAGGTTAGGTTAGGTTAGGTTAGGTTAGGTTAGGTTAGGTTAGGTTAGGTTAGGTTAGGTTAGGTTAGGTTAGGTTAGGTTAGGTTAGGTTAGGTTAGGTTAGGTTAGGTTAGGTTAGGTTAGGTTAGGTTAGGTTAGGTTAGGTTAGGTTAGGTTAGGTTAGGTTAGGTTAGGTTAGGTTAGGTTAGGTTAGGTTAGGTTAGGTTAGGTTAGGTTAGGTTAGGTTAGGTTAGGTTAGGTTAGGTTAGGTTAGGTTAGGTTAGGTTAGGTTAGGTTAGGTTAGGTTAGGTTAGGTTAGGTTAGGTTAGGTTAGGTTAGGTTAGGTTAGGTTAGGTTAGGTTAGGTTAGGTTAGGTTAGGTTAGGTTAGGTTAGGTTAGGTTAGGTTAGGTTAGGTTAGGTTAGGTTAGGTTAGGTTAGGTTAGGTTAGGTTAGGTTAGGTTAGGTTAGGTTAGGTTAGGTTAGGTTAGGTTAGGTTAGGTTAGGTTAGGTTAGGTTAGGTTAGGTTAGGTTAGGTTAGGTTAGGTTAGGTTAGGTTAGGTTAGGTTAGGTTAGGTTAGGTTAGGTTAGGTTAGGTTAGGTTAGGTTAGGTTAGGTTAGGTTAGGTTAGGTTAGGTTAGGTTAGGTTAGGTTAGGTTAGGTTAGGTTAGGTTAGGTTAGGTTAGGTTAGGTTAGGTTAGGTTAGGTTAGGTTAGGTTAGGTTAGGTTAGGTTAGGTTAGGTTAGGTTAGGTTAGGTTAGGTTAGGTTAGGTTAGGTTAGGTTAGGTTAGGTTAGGTTAGGTTAGGTTAGGTTAGGTTAGGTTAGGTTAGGTTAGGTTAGGTTAGGTTAGGTTAGGTTAGGTTAGGTTAGGTTAGGTTAGGTTAGGTTAGGTTAGGTTAGGTTAGGTTAGGTTAGGTTAGGTTAGGTTAGGTTAGGTTAGGTTAGGTTAGGTTAGGTTAGGTTAGGTTAGGTTAGGTTAGGTTAGGTTAGGTTAGGTTAGGTTAGGTTAGGTTAGGTTAGGTTAGGTTAGGTTAGGTTAGGTTAGGTTAGGTTAGGTTAGGTTAGGTTAGGTTAGGTTAGGTTAGGTTAGGTTAGGTTAGGTTAGGTTAGGTTAGGTTAGGTTAGGTTAGGTTAGGTTAGGTTAGGTTAGGTTAGGTTAGGTTAGGTTAGGTTAGGTTAGGTTAGGTTAGGTTAGGTTAGGTTAGGTTAGGTTAGGTTAGGTTAGGTTAGGTTAGGTTAGGTTAGGTTAGGTTAGGTTAGGTTAGGTTAGGTTAGGTTAGGTTAGGTTAGGTTAGGTTAGGTTAGGTTAGGTTAGGTTAGGTTAGGTTAGGTTAGGTTAGGTTAGGTTAGGTTAGGTTAGGTTAGGTTAGGTTAGGTTAGGTTAGGTTAGGTTAGGTTAGGTTAGGTTAGGTTAGGTTAGGTTAGGTTAGGTTAGGTTAGGTTAGGTTAGGTTAGGTTAGGTTAGGTTAGGTTAGGTTAGGTTAGGTTAGGTTAGGTTAGGTTAGGTTAGGTTAGGTTAGGTTAGGTTAGGTTAGGTTAGGTTAGGTTAGGTTAGGTTAGGTTAGGTTAGGTTAGGTTAGGTTAGGTTAGGTTAGGTTAGGTTAGGTTAGGTTAGGTTAGGTTAGGTTAGGTTAGGTTAGGTTAGGTTAGGTTAGGTTAGGTTAGGTTAGGTTAGGTTAGGTTAGGTTAGGTTAGGTTAGGTTAGGTTAGGTTAGGTTAGGTTAGGTTAGGTTAGGTTAGGTTAGGTTAGGTTAGGTTAGGTTAGGTTAGGTTAGGTTAGGTTAGGTTAGGTTAGGTTAGGTTAGGTTAGGTTAGGTTAGGTTAGGTTAGGTTAGGTTAGGTTAGGTTAGGTTAGGTTAGGTTAGGTTAGGTTAGGTTAGGTTAGGTTAGGTTAGGTTAGGTTAGGTTAGGTTAGGTTAGGTTAGGTTAGGTTAGGTTAGGTTAGGTTAGGTTAGGTTAGGTTAGGTTAGGTTAGGTTAGGTTAGGTTAGGTTAGGTTAGGTTAGGTTAGGTTAGGTTAGGTTAGGTTAGGTTAGGTTAGGTTAGGTTAGGTTAGGTTAGGTTAGGTTAGGTTAGGTTAGGTTAGGTTAGGTTAGGTTAGGTTAGGTTAGGTTAGGTTAGGTTAGGTTAGGTTAGGTTAGGTTAGGTTAGGTTAGGTTAGGTTAGGTTAGGTTAGGTTAGGTTAGGTTAGGTTAGGTTAGGTTAGGTTAGGTTAGGTTAGGTTAGGTTAGGTTAGGTTAGGTTAGGTTAGGTTAGGTTAGGTTAGGTTAGGTTAGGTTAGGTTAGGTTAGGTTAGGTTAGGTTAGGTTAGGTTAGGTTAGGTTAGGTTAGGTTAGGTTAGGTTAGGTTAGGTTAGGTTAGGTTAGGTTAGGTTAGGTTAGGTTAGGTTAGGTTAGGTTAGGTTAGGTTAGGTTAGGTTAGGTTAGGTTAGGTTAGGTTAGGTTAGGTTAGGTTAGGTTAGGTTAGGTTAGGTTAGGTTAGGTTAGGTTAGGTTAGGTTAGGTTAGGTTAGGTTAGGTTAGGTTAGGTTAGGTTAGGTTAGGTTAGGTTAGGTTAGGTTAGGTTAGGTTAGGTTAGGTTAGGTTAGGTTAGGTTAGGTTAGGTTAGGTTAGGTTAGGTTAGGTTAGGTTAGGTTAGGTTAGGTTAGGTTAGGTTAGGTTAGGTTAGGTTAGGTTAGGTTAGGTTAGGTTAGGTTAGGTTAGGTTAGGTTAGGTTAGGTTAGGTTAGGTTAGGTTAGGTTAGGTTAGGTTAGGTTAGGTTAGGTTAGGTTAGGTTAGGTTAGGTTAGGTTAGGTTAGGTTAGGTTAGGTTAGGTTAGGTTAGGTTAGGTTAGGTTAGGTTAGGTTAGGTTAGGTTAGGTTAGGTTAGGTTAGGTTAGGTTAGGTTAGGTTAGGTTAGGTTAGGTTAGGTTAGGTTAGGTTAGGTTAGGTTAGGTTAGGTTAGGTTAGGTTAGGTTAGGTTAGGTTAGGTTAGGTTAGGTTAGGTTAGGTTAGGTTAGGTTAGGTTAGGTTAGGTTAGGTTAGGTTAGGTTAGGTTAGGTTAGGTTAGGTTAGGTTAGGTTAGGTTAGGTTAGGTTAGGTTAGGTTAGGTTAGGTTAGGTTAGGTTAGGTTAGGTTAGGTTAGGTTAGGTTAGGTTAGGTTAGGTTAGGTTAGGTTAGGTTAGGTTAGGTTAGGTTAGGTTAGGTTAGGTTAGGTTAGGTTAGGTTAGGTTAGGTTAGGTTAGGTTAGGTTAGGTTAGGTTAGGTTAGGTTAGGTTAGGTTAGGTTAGGTTAGGTTAGGTTAGGTTAGGTTAGGTTAGGTTAGGTTAGGTTAGGTTAGGTTAGGTTAGGTTAGGTTAGGTTAGGTTAGGTTAGGTTAGGTTAGGTTAGGTTAGGTTAGGTTAGGTTAGGTTAGGTTAGGTTAGGTTAGGTTAGGTTAGGTTAGGTTAGGTTAGGTTAGGTTAGGTTAGGTTAGGTTAGGTTAGGTTAGGTTAGGTTAGGTTAGGTTAGGTTAGGTTAGGTTAGGTTAGGTTAGGTTAGGTTAGGTTAGGTTAGGTTAGGTTAGGTTAGGTTAGGTTAGGTTAGGTTAGGTTAGGTTAGGTTAGGTTAGGTTAGGTTAGGTTAGGTTAGGTTAGGTTAGGTTAGGTTAGGTTAGGTTAGGTTAGGTTAGGTTAGGTTAGGTTAGGTTAGGTTAGGTTAGGTTAGGTTAGGTTAGGTTAGGTTAGGTTAGGTTAGGTTAGGTTAGGTTAGGTTAGGTTAGGTTAGGTTAGGTTAGGTTAGGTTAGGTTAGGTTAGGTTAGGTTAGGTTAGGTTAGGTTAGGTTAGGTTAGGTTAGGTTAGGTTAGGTTAGGTTAGGTTAGGTTAGGTTAGGTTAGGTTAGGTTAGGTTAGGTTAGGTTAGGTTAGGTTAGGTTAGGTTAGGTTAGGTTAGGTTAGGTTAGGTTAGGTTAGGTTAGGTTAGGTTAGGTTAGGTTAGGTTAGGTTAGGTTAGGTTAGGTTAGGTTAGGTTAGGTTAGGTTAGGTTAGGTTAGGTTAGGTTAGGTTAGGTTAGGTTAGGTTAGGTTAGGTTAGGTTAGGTTAGGTTAGGTTAGGTTAGGTTAGGTTAGGTTAGGTTAGGTTAGGTTAGGTTAGGTTAGGTTAGGTTAGGTTAGGTTAGGTTAGGTTAGGTTAGGTTAGGTTAGGTTAGGTTAGGTTAGGTTAGGTTAGGTTAGGTTAGGTTAGGTTAGGTTAGGTTAGGTTAGGTTAGGTTAGGTTAGGTTAGGTTAGGTTAGGTTAGGTTAGGTTAGGTTAGGTTAGGTTAGGTTAGGTTAGGTTAGGTTAGGTTAGGTTAGGTTAGGTTAGGTTAGGTTAGGTTAGGTTAGGTTAGGTTAGGTTAGGTTAGGTTAGGTTAGGTTAGGTTAGGTTAGGTTAGGTTAGGTTAGGTTAGGTTAGGTTAGGTTAGGTTAGGTTAGGTTAGGTTAGGTTAGGTTAGGTTAGGTTAGGTTAGGTTAGGTTAGGTTAGGTTAGGTTAGGTTAGGTTAGGTTAGGTTAGGTTAGGTTAGGTTAGGTTAGGTTAGGTTAGGTTAGGTTAGGTTAGGTTAGGTTAGGTTAGGTTAGGTTAGGTTAGGTTAGGTTAGGTTAGGTTAGGTTAGGTTAGGTTAGGTTAGGTTAGGTTAGGTTAGGTTAGGTTAGGTTAGGTTAGGTTAGGTTAGGTTAGGTTAGGTTAGGTTAGGTTAGGTTAGGTTAGGTTAGGTTAGGTTAGGTTAGGTTAGGTTAGGTTAGGTTAGGTTAGGTTAGGTTAGGTTAGGTTAGGTTAGGTTAGGTTAGGTTAGGTTAGGTTAGGTTAGGTTAGGTTAGGTTAGGTTAGGTTAGGTTAGGTTAGGTTAGGTTAGGTTAGGTTAGGTTAGGTTAGGTTAGGTTAGGTTAGGTTAGGTTAGGTTAGGTTAGGTTAGGTTAGGTTAGGTTAGGTTAGGTTAGGTTAGGTTAGGTTAGGTTAGGTTAGGTTAGGTTAGGTTAGGTTAGGTTAGGTTAGGTTAGGTTAGGTTAGGTTAGGTTAGGTTAGGTTAGGTTAGGTTAGGTTAGGTTAGGTTAGGTTAGGTTAGGTTAGGTTAGGTTAGGTTAGGTTAGGTTAGGTTAGGTTAGGTTAGGTTAGGTTAGGTTAGGTTAGGTTAGGTTAGGTTAGGTTAGGTTAGGTTAGGTTAGGTTAGGTTAGGTTAGGTTAGGTTAGGTTAGGTTAGGTTAGGTTAGGTTAGGTTAGGTTAGGTTAGGTTAGGTTAGGTTAGGTTAGGTTAGGTTAGGTTAGGTTAGGTTAGGTTAGGTTAGGTTAGGTTAGGTTAGGTTAGGTTAGGTTAGGTTAGGTTAGGTTAGGTTAGGTTAGGTTAGGTTAGGTTAGGTTAGGTTAGGTTAGGTTAGGTTAGGTTAGGTTAGGTTAGGTTAGGTTAGGTTAGGTTAGGTTAGGTTAGGTTAGGTTAGGTTAGGTTAGGTTAGGTTAGGTTAGGTTAGGTTAGGTTAGGTTAGGTTAGGTTAGGTTAGGTTAGGTTAGGTTAGGTTAGGTTAGGTTAGGTTAGGTTAGGTTAGGTTAGGTTAGGTTAGGTTAGGTTAGGTTAGGTTAGGTTAGGTTAGGTTAGGTTAGGTTAGGTTAGGTTAGGTTAGGTTAGGTTAGGTTAGGTTAGGTTAGGTTAGGTTAGGTTAGGTTAGGTTAGGTTAGGTTAGGTTAGGTTAGGTTAGGTTAGGTTAGGTTAGGTTAGGTTAGGTTAGGTTAGGTTAGGTTAGGTTAGGTTAGGTTAGGTTAGGTTAGGTTAGGTTAGGTTAGGTTAGGTTAGGTTAGGTTAGGTTAGGTTAGGTTAGGTTAGGTTAGGTTAGGTTAGGTTAGGTTAGGTTAGGTTAGGTTAGGTTAGGTTAGGTTAGGTTAGGTTAGGTTAGGTTAGGTTAGGTTAGGTTAGGTTAGGTTAGGTTAGGTTAGGTTAGGTTAGGTTAGGTTAGGTTAGGTTAGGTTAGGTTAGGTTAGGTTAGGTTAGGTTAGGTTAGGTTAGGTTAGGTTAGGTTAGGTTAGGTTAGGTTAGGTTAGGTTAGGTTAGGTTAGGTTAGGTTAGGTTAGGTTAGGTTAGGTTAGGTTAGGTTAGGTTAGGTTAGGTTAGGTTAGGTTAGGTTAGGTTAGGTTAGGTTAGGTTAGGTTAGGTTAGGTTAGGTTAGGTTAGGTTAGGTTAGGTTAGGTTAGGTTAGGTTAGGTTAGGTTAGGTTAGGTTAGGTTAGGTTAGGTTAGGTTAGGTTAGGTTAGGTTAGGTTAGGTTAGGTTAGGTTAGGTTAGGTTAGGTTAGGTTAGGTTAGGTTAGGTTAGGTTAGGTTAGGTTAGGTTAGGTTAGGTTAGGTTAGGTTAGGTTAGGTTAGGTTAGGTTAGGTTAGGTTAGGTTAGGTTAGGTTAGGTTAGGTTAGGTTAGGTTAGGTTAGGTTAGGTTAGGTTAGGTTAGGTTAGGTTAGGTTAGGTTAGGTTAGGTTAGGTTAGGTTAGGTTAGGTTAGGTTAGGTTAGGTTAGGTTAGGTTAGGTTAGGTTAGGTTAGGTTAGGTTAGGTTAGGTTAGGTTAGGTTAGGTTAGGTTAGGTTAGGTTAGGTTAGGTTAGGTTAGGTTAGGTTAGGTTAGGTTAGGTTAGGTTAGGTTAGGTTAGGTTAGGTTAGGTTAGGTTAGGTTAGGTTAGGTTAGGTTAGGTTAGGTTAGGTTAGGTTAGGTTAGGTTAGGTTAGGTTAGGTTAGGTTAGGTTAGGTTAGGTTAGGTTAGGTTAGGTTAGGTTAGGTTAGGTTAGGTTAGGTTAGGTTAGGTTAGGTTAGGTTAGGTTAGGTTAGGTTAGGTTAGGTTAGGTTAGGTTAGGTTAGGTTAGGTTAGGTTAGGTTAGGTTAGGTTAGGTTAGGTTAGGTTAGGTTAGGTTAGGTTAGGTTAGGTTAGGTTAGGTTAGGTTAGGTTAGGTTAGGTTAGGTTAGGTTAGGTTAGGTTAGGTTAGGTTAGGTTAGGTTAGGTTAGGTTAGGTTAGGTTAGGTTAGGTTAGGTTAGGTTAGGTTAGGTTAGGTTAGGTTAGGTTAGGTTAGGTTAGGTTAGGTTAGGTTAGGTTAGGTTAGGTTAGGTTAGGTTAGGTTAGGTTAGGTTAGGTTAGGTTAGGTTAGGTTAGGTTAGGTTAGGTTAGGTTAGGTTAGGTTAGGTTAGGTTAGGTTAGGTTAGGTTAGGTTAGGTTAGGTTAGGTTAGGTTAGGTTAGGTTAGGTTAGGTTAGGTTAGGTTAGGTTAGGTTAGGTTAGGTTAGGTTAGGTTAGGTTAGGTTAGGTTAGGTTAGGTTAGGTTAGGTTAGGTTAGGTTAGGTTAGGTTAGGTTAGGTTAGGTTAGGTTAGGTTAGGTTAGGTTAGGTTAGGTTAGGTTAGGTTAGGTTAGGTTAGGTTAGGTTAGGTTAGGTTAGGTTAGGTTAGGTTAGGTTAGGTTAGGTTAGGTTAGGTTAGGTTAGGTTAGGTTAGGTTAGGTTAGGTTAGGTTAGGTTAGGTTAGGTTAGGTTAGGTTAGGTTAGGTTAGGTTAGGTTAGGTTAGGTTAGGTTAGGTTAGGTTAGGTTAGGTTAGGTTAGGTTAGGTTAGGTTAGGTTAGGTTAGGTTAGGTTAGGTTAGGTTAGGTTAGGTTAGGTTAGGTTAGGTTAGGTTAGGTTAGGTTAGGTTAGGTTAGGTTAGGTTAGGTTAGGTTAGGTTAGGTTAGGTTAGGTTAGGTTAGGTTAGGTTAGGTTAGGTTAGGTTAGGTTAGGTTAGGTTAGGTTAGGTTAGGTTAGGTTAGGTTAGGTTAGGTTAGGTTAGGTTAGGTTAGGTTAGGTTAGGTTAGGTTAGGTTAGGTTAGGTTAGGTTAGGTTAGGTTAGGTTAGGTTAGGTTAGGTTAGGTTAGGTTAGGTTAGGTTAGGTTAGGTTAGGTTAGGTTAGGTTAGGTTAGGTTAGGTTAGGTTAGGTTAGGTTAGGTTAGGTTAGGTTAGGTTAGGTTAGGTTAGGTTAGGTTAGGTTAGGTTAGGTTAGGTTAGGTTAGGTTAGGTTAGGTTAGGTTAGGTTAGGTTAGGTTAGGTTAGGTTAGGTTAGGTTAGGTTAGGTTAGGTTAGGTTAGGTTAGGTTAGGTTAGGTTAGGTTAGGTTAGGTTAGGTTAGGTTAGGTTAGGTTAGGTTAGGTTAGGTTAGGTTAGGTTAGGTTAGGTTAGGTTAGGTTAGGTTAGGTTAGGTTAGGTTAGGTTAGGTTAGGTTAGGTTAGGTTAGGTTAGGTTAGGTTAGGTTAGGTTAGGTTAGGTTAGGTTAGGTTAGGTTAGGTTAGGTTAGGTTAGGTTAGGTTAGGTTAGGTTAGGTTAGGTTAGGTTAGGTTAGGTTAGGTTAGGTTAGTTAGGTTAGGTTAGGTTAGGTTAGGTTAGGTTAGGTTAGGTTAGGTTAGGTTAGGTTAGGTTAGGTTAGGTTAGGTTAGGTTAGGTTAGGTTAGGTTAGGTTAGGTTAGGTTAGGTTAGGTTAGGTTAGGTTAGGTTAGGTTAGGTTAGGTTAGGTTAGGTTAGGTTAGGTTAGGTTAGGTTAGGTTAGGTTAGGTTAGGTTAGGTTAGGTTAGGTTAGGTTAGGTTAGGTTAGGTTAGGTTAGGTTAGGTTAGGTTAGGTTAGGTTAGGTTAGGTTAGGTTAGGTTAGGTTAGGTTAGGTTAGGTTAGGTTAGGTTAGGTTAGGTTAGGTTAGGTTAGGTTAGGTTAGGTTAGGTTAGGTTAGGTTAGGTTAGGTTAGGTTAGGTTAGGTTAGGTTAGGTTAGGTTAGGTTAGGTTAGGTTAGGTTAGGTTAGGTTAGGTTAGGTTAGGTTAGGTTAGGTTAGGTTAGGTTAGGTTAGGTTAGGTTAGGTTAGGTTAGGTTAGGTTAGGTTAGGTTAGGTTAGGTTAGGTTAGGTTAGGTTAGGTTAGGTTAGGTTAGGTTAGGTTAGGTTAGGTTAGGTTAGGTTAGGTTAGGTTAGGTTAGGTTAGGTTAGGTTAGGTTAGGTTAGGTTAGGTTAGGTTAGGTTAGGTTAGGTTAGGTTAGGTTAGGTTAGGTTAGGTTAGGTTAGGTTAGGTTAGGTTAGGTTAGGTTAGGTTAGGTTAGGTTAGGTTAGGTTAGGTTAGGTTAGGTTAGGTTAGGTTAGGTTAGGTTAGGTTAGGTTAGGTTAGGTTAGGTTAGGTTAGGTTAGGTTAGGTTAGGTTAGGTTAGGTTAGGTTAGGTTAGGTTAGGTTAGGTTAGGTTAGGTTAGGTTAGGTTAGGTTAGGTTAGGTTAGGTTAGGTTAGGTTAGGTTAGGTTAGGTTAGGTTAGGTTAGGTTAGGTTAGGTTAGGTTAGGTTAGGTTAGGTTAGGTTAGGTTAGGTTAGGTTAGGTTAGGTTAGGTTAGGTTAGGTTAGGTTAGGTTAGGTTAGGTTAGGTTAGGTTAGGTTAGGTTAGGTTAGGTTAGGTTAGGTTAGGTTAGGTTAGGTTAGGTTAGGTTAGGTTAGGTTAGGTTAGGTTAGGTTAGGTTAGGTTAGGTTAGGTTAGGTTAGGTTAGGTTAGGTTAGGTTAGGTTAGGTTAGGTTAGGTTAGGTTAGGTTAGGTTAGGTTAGGTTAGGTTAGGTTAGGTTAGGTTAGGTTAGGTTAGGTTAGGTTAGGTTAGGTTAGGTTAGGTTAGGTTAGGTTAGGTTAGGTTAGGTTAGGTTAGGTTAGGTTAGGTTAGGTTAGGTTAGGTTAGGTTAGGTTAGGTTAGGTTAGGTTAGGTTAGGTTAGGTTAGGTTAGGTTAGGTTAGGTTAGGTTAGGTTAGGTTAGGTTAGGTTAGGTTAGGTTAGGTTAGGTTAGGTTAGGTTAGGTTAGGTTAGGTTAGGTTAGGTTAGGTTAGGTTAGGTTAGGTTAGGTTAGGTTAGGTTAGGTTAGGTTAGGTTAGGTTAGGTTAGGTTAGGTTAGGTTAGGTTAGGTTAGGTTAGGTTAGGTTAGGTTAGGTTAGGTTAGGTTAGGTTAGGTTAGGTTAGGTAGGTTAGGTTAGGTTAGGTTAGGTTAGGATAGGTTAGGTTAGGTTAGGTTAGGTTAGGTTAGGTTAGGTTAGGTAGGTTAGGTTAGGTTAGGTTAGGTTAGTTAGGTTAGGTATAGGTTAGGTTAGGTTAGGTTAGGTTAGGTTAGGTTAGGTTAGGTTAGGTTAGGTTAGGTTAGGTTAGGTTAGGTTAGGTTAGGTTAGGTTAGGTTAGGTTAGGTTAGGTTAGGTTAGGTTAGGTTAGGTTAGGTTAGGTTAGGTTAGGTTAGGTTAGGTTAGGTTAGGTTAGGTTAGGTTAGGTTAGGTTAGGTTAGGTTAGGTTAGGTTAGGTTAGGTTAGGTTAGGTTAGGTTAGGTTAGGTTAGGTTAGGTTAGGTTAGGTTAGGTTAGGTTAGGTTAGGTTAGGTTAGGTTAGGT